>OY754494.1:5000-1205000 GCA_963575735.1 Amblyjoppa fuscipennis
TCGACGTATTTTTTCCCGCTGATCACGAATATACCAATTATTTTACTCCCAGCCCAATATTTCCACATTTAAAACCCAAAAATACCATATTTCGTGAATAAAATCGAGTTTTTCAATGCCACACTGCACGTTGTCGCCAAAAAGGCCAGTGGATTCGTGTTCAGCGGAAAAAAATACGTCAAAATACATGGCGGTTCAATTTTAAAAAAGAAAAAATTTTTTCCTCAAAAAATTGCAAGGCTACCCCTTTAGAGTCCATTTTTCGCGTTTTTCAACGTCCTCAAACGGCACGATAAAACTCTTTTAAAACTCCGGACGGTACCTTATTTTGTGTATTTTTTCCCGCAGAAGACGATGCGCACCCTGGATTTTGCGTAGCTCCACTGGGAGCCTAGATATCGACCTTTGAAAATCGCGAAAATCGACGTTTTTCAAAAGTGGCTCAAAAATTGAAAAATCGTTATTTACGCGATTTTTTTTGTTTCAAGGTTATAGTCGACGTATTTTTTCCCGCTGATCACGAATATACCAATTATTTTGAGCCCAGCCCAATATTTCCAAATTTAAAACCCAAAAATACAATTTTTCGTGAATAAAATCGAGTTTTTCAATGCTTCACTGCACTTTATCGCCAAAAAGGGCAGCGGATTCGTGTTCCGCGGAAAAAAATACGTCAAAATACATGGCTGTTCAATTTTAAAAAAGAAAAAATTTTTTCCTCAAAAAATTGCAAGGCTACCCCTTTCGAGTCCATTTTTCACGTTTTTCAACGTCCTCAAACGGCACGATAAAACTCTTTTAAAACTCCGGACGGTACGTTATTTTGTGTATTTTTTCACGCAGAAGACGATGCGCTCCCTGGATTTTGCGTAGCTCCACTGGGAGCCGAGATATCGACCTTTGAAAATCGCGAAAATCGACGTTTTTCAAAAGTTGCTCAAAAATTGAAAAATCGTTATTTACGCGATTTTTTTTGTTTCAAGGCTGTAGTCGACGTATTTTTTCCCGCTGATCACGAATATGCCAATTATTTTACTCCCAGCTCAATATTTCCAAATTTAAAACCCAAAAATACAATTTTTCGTGAATAAAATCGAGTTTTTCAATGCTTCACTGCACTTTATCGCCAAAAAGGGCAGCGGATTCGTGTTCCGCGGAAAAAAATACGTCAAAATACATGGCGGTTCAATTCTAAAAAAGAAAAAATTTTTTCCTCAAAAAATTGCAAGGCTACCCCTTTCGAGTCCATTTTTCACGTTTTTCAACGTCCTCAAACGGCACGATAAAACTCTTTTAAAACTCCGGACGGTACCTTATTTTGTGTATTTTTTCACGCAGAAGACGATGCGCACCCTGGATTTTCCGTAGCTCCACTGGAAGCCGAGATATCGACCTTTGAAAATCGCGAAAATCGACGTTTTTCAAAAGTGGCTCAAAAATTGAAAAATCGTTATTTTACGCGATTTTTTTTGTTTCAAGGCTATAGTCGACGTATTTTTTCCCGCTGATCACGAATATACCAATTATTTTGAGCCCAGCCCAATATTTCCAAATTTAAAACCCAAAAATACAATTTTTCGAGAATAAAATCGAGTTTTTCAATGCTTCACTGCACTTTATCGCCAAAAAGGGCAGCGGATTCGTGTTCCGCGGAAAAAAATACGTCAAAATACATGGCGGTTCAATTCTAAAAAAGAAAAAATTTTTTCCTCAAAAAATTGCAAGGCTACCCCTTTCGAGTCCATTTTTCGCGTTTTTCAACGTCCTCAAACGGCACGATAAAACTCTTTTAAAACTCCGGACGGTACGTTATTTTGTGTATTTTTTCACGCAGAAGACGATGCGCTCCCTGGATTTTGCGTAGCTCCACTGGGAGCCGAGATATCGACCTTTGAAAATCGCGAAAATCGACGTTTTTCAAAAGTTGCTCAAAAATTGAAAAATCGTTATTTACGCGATTTTTTTTGTTTCAAGGCTATAGTCGACGTATTTTTTCCCGCTGATCACGAATATGCCAATTATTTTACTCCCATCTCAATATTTCCACATTTAAAACCCAAAAATACCATTTTTCGTGAATAAAATCGAGTTTTTCAATGCCTCACTGCACGTTGTCGCCAAAAAGGCCAGTGGATTCGTGTTCAGCGGAAAAAAATACGTCAAAATACATGGCTGTTCAATTTTAAAAAAGAAAAAATTTTTTCCTCAAAAAATTGCAAGGCTACCCCTTTCGAGTCCATTTTTCGCGTTTTTCAACGTCCTCAAACGGCACGATAAAACTCTTTTAAAACTCCGGACGGTACGTTATTTTGTGTATTTTTTCACGCAGAAGACGATGCGCTCCCTGGATTTTGCGTAGCTCCACTGGGAGCCGAGATATCGACCTTTGAAAATCGCGAAAATCGACGTTTTTCAAAAGTTGCTCAAAAATTGAAAAATCGTTATTTACGCGATTTTTTTTGTTTCAAGGCTGTAGTCGACGTATTTTTTCCCGCTGATCACGAATATGCCAATTATTTTACTCCCAGCTCAATATTTCCAAATTTAAAACCCAAAAATACAATTTTTCGTGAATAAAATCGAGTTTTTCAATGCTTCACTGCACTTTATCGCCAAAAAGGGCAGCGGATTCGTGTTCCGCGGAAAAAAATACGTCAAAATACATGGCGGTTCAATTCTAAAAAAGAAAAAATTTTTTCCTCAAAAAATTGCAAGGCTACCCCTTTCGAGTCCATTTTTCACGTTTTTCAACGTCCTCAAACGGCACGATAAAACTCTTTTAAAACTCCGGACGGTACGTTATTTTGTGTATTTTTTCACGCAGAAGACGATGCGCTCCCTGGATTTTGCGTAGCTCCACTGGGAGCCGAGATATCGACCTTTGAAAATCGCGAAAATCGACGTTTTTCAAAAGTTGCTCAAAAATTGAAAAATCGTTATTTACGCGATTTTTTTTGTTTCAAGGCTATAGTCGACGTATTTTTTCCCGCTGATCACGAATATACCAATTATTTTACTCCCAGCCCAATGTTTCCACATTTAAAACCCAAAAATACCATATTTCGTGAATAAAATCGAGATTTTCAATGCCTCACTGCACTTTGTCGCCAAAAAGGCCAGTGGATTCGTGTTCAGCGGAAAAAAATACGTCAAAATACATGGCGGTTCAATTTTAAAAAAGAAAAAATTTTTTCCTCAAAAAATTGCAAGGCTACCCCTTTCGAGTCCATTTTTCGCGTTTTTCAACGTCCTCAAACGGCACGATAAAACTCTTTTAAAACTCCGGACGGTACGTTATTTTGTGTATTTTTTCACGCAGAAGACGATGCGCTCCCTGGATTTTCCGTAGCTCCACTGGGAGCCGAGATATCGACCTTTGAAAATCGCGAAAATCGACGTTTTTCAAAAGTGGCTCAAAAATTGAAAAATCGTTATTTTACGCGATTTTTTTTGTTTCAAGGCTATAGTCGACGTATTTTTTCCCGCTGATCACGAATATGCCAATTATTTTACTCCCAGCTCAATATTTCCACATTTAAAAGCCAAAAATACCATTTTTCGTGAATAAAATCGAGATTTTCAATGCCTCACTGCACTTTATCGCCAAAAAGGGCAGCGGATTCGTGTTCCGCGGAAAAAAATACGTCAAAATACATGGCTGTTCAATTTTAAAAAAGAAAAAATTTTTTCCTCAAAAAATTGCAAGGCTACCCCTTTCGAGTCCATTTTTCACGTTTTTCAACGTCCTCAAACGGCACGATAAAACTCTTTTAAAACTCCGGACGGTACGTTATTTTGTGTATTTTTTCACGCAGAAGACGATGCGCTCCCTGGATTTTGCGTAGCTCCACTGGGAGCCGAGATATCGACCTTTGAAAATCGCGAAAATCGACGTTTTTCAAAAGTTGCTCAAAAATTGAAAAATCGTTATTTACGCGATTTTTTTTGTTTCAAGGCTGTAGTCGACGTATTTTTTCCCGCTGATCACGAATATGCCAATTATTTTACTCCCAGCTCAATATTTCCAAATTTAAAACCCAAAAATACAATTTTTCGTGAATAAAATCGAGTTTTTCAATGCTTCACTGCACTTTATCGCCAAAAAGGGCAGCGGATTCGTGTTCCGCGGAAAAAAATACGTCAAAATACATGGCGGTTCAATTCTAAAAAAGAAAAAATTTTTTCCTCAAAAAATTGCAAGGCTACCCCTTTCGAGTCCATTTTTCACGTTTTTCAACGTCCTCAAACGGCACGATAAAACTCTTTTAAAACTCCGGACGGTACCTTATTTTGTGTATTTTTTCACGCAGAAGACGATGCGCACCCTGGATTTTCCGTAGCTCCACTGGAAGCCGAGATATCGACCTTTGAAAATCGCGAAAATCGACGTTTTTCAAAAGTGGCTCAAAAATTGAAAAATCGTTATTTTACGCGATTTTTTTTGTTTCAAGGCTATAGTCGACGTATTTTTTCCCGCTGATCACGAATATACCAATTATTTTGAGCCCAGCCCAATATTTCCAAATTTAAAACCCAAAAATACAATTTTTCGTGAATAAAATCGAGTTTTTCAATGCTTCACTGCACTTTATCGCCAAAAAGGGCAGCGGATTCGTGTTCCGCGGAAAAAAATACGTCAAAATACATGGCGGTTCAATTCTAAAAAAGAAAAAATTTTTTCCTCAAAAAATTGCAAGGCTACCCCTTTCGAGTCCATTTTTCACGTTTTTCAACGTCCTCAAACGGCACGATAAAACTCTTTTAAAACTCCGGACGGTACCTTATTTTGTGTATTTTTTCACGCAGAAGACGATGCGCACCCTGGATTTTCCGTAGCTCCACTGGAAGCCGAGATATCGACCTTTGAAAATCGCGAAAATCGACGTTTTTCAAAAGTGGCTCAAAAATTGAAAAATCGTTATTTTACGCGATTTTTTTTGTTTCAAGGCTATAGTCGACGTATTTTTTCCCGCTGATCACGAATATACCAATTATTTTGAGCCCAGCCCAATATTTCCAAATTTAAAACCCAAAAATACAATTTTTCGTGAATAAAATCGAGTTTTTCAATGCTTCACTGCACTTTATCGCCAAAAAGGGCAGCGGATTCGTGTTCCGCGGGAAAAAATACATCGAAATACATGGCCGTTCGTTTCAAAAAAAGAAATATTTCCCATTTTAATCCCAAAAATACCATTTTTCGTGAATAAAATCGAGATTTTCAATGCCTCGCTGCATTTTGTCGCCAAAAAGGCCAGTGGATTCGTGTTCAGCGGGAAAAAATACGTCGAAATACATGGCGGTTCATTTGATAAAAAGAAAAAAATGTCGACATAAAATTCCGATTGGTACCCTTACCATTTTTCGACGAAAATGGGTTTTTTCAAAAAAACATTTTTTATAATTTTTTCGTCAATGAAATCGGTTGCGAAATATGCCACTTGAAAACAATGGCGGAGGTTTTAATTCGATATCTCGAAATTTTTTGAAAAAACGTGCCGTTCCGCACAATTTTACATAGGATTCCGTATGCTCAAAATGGTGAATTTTTTAAATTTCGAAAAAAACACAAATTGCACGTATTCCGAGCGTAAATGGGTCACCTGAAGCCAATGGCGGTGGAAAAAATTGGATATCTCGAAAAAAAAATTTGGTCATTTTGAATGTCGAAAGGTACCCTTACCATTTTTCGACGAAAATGGGTTTAAAAAAAAAAAAACATTTCTTATAATTTTTTCGTCAATGAAATCGGTTGGGAAATATGCCACTTGAAAACAATGGCGGAGGTTTTAATTCGATATCTCGAAATTTTTTGAAAAAAAGTGCCGTTTCGCAAAATTTAAGATAGGATTCCGGATGCTGAATATGGTGAATTTTTAAAATTTCGAAAAAAATACAATACTCTCACTTACTCAGTCATCCACTCAGTCGTGCCGCTATCACAATATTAAATATATCCACTCTAGGCCCTATCCTGAATTATTTTCCGAAGGTTTCGGTTAAAAACATCTATGAATAACGAGTAAAGATAGGGTGCGAATTCTCCTTGACCGAGATGGAGCGAAAATTGCTGATCGGCACGTAACACGACTTTGAACTTCACCAAAGAGCAGCTCCGTCGCGTGAGGCTATACCCCCGATGATAACATGACTCTCTTCTCATGCTTATTCTTCTTCTACAATTTGTCTGGATCCACGGCTGTGGAATCCAGTCTGGCCACTGGGAAAATCCCGCGTCGGCCAACACATACATACCCAAGTAGCAAAAAGACATCTGGTACGAAAAAGTCATCCGAATGGATTACTTATGTCCGTGCGAATGGTAACTATAAGGCATCCTATGTCCAAAAGTTAACTTTTGGACGTAGGATAGCTTAAAGTTACCATTCGGGCGGACATAAGTAACCCATTCGGATGACTTTTTCGTATCAGATGTCTTTTTGCTACTTGGCTTAAAGTTACCATTCGGGCGGACATAAGTAACCCATTCGGATGACTTTTTCGTATCAGATGTCTTTTTGCTACTTGGGTATAATAACATGACTCCCAATGAAAAAAACTTTAGGTATAACAATCGTCGACGGGAACGAGGACAAGCAGCGACTCGACCAATCGGAGGTCTCTCGAAAAGTTACCGGCCGCGACGTCGATCGGTAACATGTTCTCTAACGCTCAAGGAATATTATCGTTCCGACAAATGATTTGAAAAAAAGTCATTTCACCTACAACGAAAAATAAAATATCGTTCGCCGAACGGATTATTGAACATATGAATTACGACGGTTCGACGATTAATATTGTAACAATTAATTGTGTCCCAATTTTTGTCATGACGTGTCTAGTTGCGCGTGCGATGAGCGCACGCGCAATGCGACCTTACGTGGCATCGGGCAGGCAGCAGCACTCGCTGTCTCCCAGTCTAAATAACATTTTTCTTCATTTTAGTGTAAACATTTGTGGATACGTCCCCTGTTTTGCTATGGTTTAGCGACCCCACGATATAGAAACGTAAGTACAATGATTTTATAAAGAATTAAACAAAAATTAATATTATTCAAGAATCTTTAAGCATGTTTCTCGGTTTCGTACGTGCAAAATGGCCCTACTCGCGTACAGCTCTTAACAATGTGACGTTTCCACATAGTAATACAAACGTTAACTCAATTCTCCACGAATCGCAAGAAACTTTCGTCAAATGGCACATTTTCTTATTTATTTTTTAAAATATTAACAAAATTTTAACCTCAAATGTCGATGAAATATGCTTACGAGTTTCCAAGTATTAACATCTACACTGTCTTTCTAATTTGCTTGAATATATATATATATATTTTTTTCTCCTCTACCCCCCTAGATTAATTTTTCTCTCGATCGTTTAAATTTCACTCGTAGTTTTTTATCATTTTCGTAAGACGAATTAATTCGATGGACGAGCCACCCAAGTTGAAGCTTGTGGAGTACCATTTAACGAGTACGTTACAACTCCCGATAGTGTCAACAATATGGAACTGTCGTTGTGCCCTCTGCTAAATGTCGGTGAACGAATTTAAGAAAGCGACAGGATCGTTAAACCCGAGACAAGTTATTATTTCTATGCATGAGACACCGTGCCATGAGTTTGCGGAGTACGATTTAACGAGTACGTTGGAACCCTGACTAGCGTCAACGATAAGCAACTATTTTCATTCCTCCCTGTAAATTTGCCGCCACACATGATATATTTATCGTAAGCGACGAATCGACCTAATCGTCGATTGTTGTAATTAAATATTTTTCTTATTCGCAAAAAAAACAAGATCAATCTTACCAAGTTTCCATAATTAACTAACTGTATAAAATACTGTTCGGTTGATTTTTTACATTTAAGGATGAATCACCAATACATGCAGCAGCAGCAGCAGCAGCAGCAGCAGCAGCAGCAGCAGTCCGGCTACTACACCGGACCGCAAAGCGGCGGCGGGCCGCCATTCGAGGCATTGACCTCAAACATGACCGAAAATGTAACGAAAGGACCGCCGGGAGGACCACAGAATTATCAGTCCCAGAAGCCAGTCTCGGGACCAACGCCTTCCGGAAATTTACAGCCACCGATACAAAGTCCTTATTACAACAATAACATACTTGGTAATTATATCAATTTTACCAAGAGACATTTAATTTTTTTAATATCGGAGGAAACAATACGAATGAAAAAAAAAAAAATTAATCCGAGCAGGGAATACCCAGCCGGGATGTCTGCCGAACACTTCGCCGCATATCGCCCCGCCGCCTGCGAATCAAAGCAATTTGACCAATCAAATGTCGAACATGTCGGTCGGAAATCCACAGCAGAGACCGCCGTCTGTGGTGAGTCATTTTTTGTTTGCATTTCAATTACTTAACAGTTTGTTGTTTCAAGTTTTAAAGAGATGGAATAAAAATGATGCATTCCATTTTCATTATGCAAACAGAACATTCTTCCGCATTCTGGCAACAGCAATTCAATGTCAGCTTCGCTATCAAACGTAAATGCTCCTAACGGATACAGAACTCCCTCCGATCATTCGCCATCCGGTAAATAATTCCAGCAACGATAGTGTCAAGCCATAGTCTGAAAAACAAAAATCGATAATTATTATTATTATTATTTTTTTCAGGACAGTGGGCAGAACTTTTTTGTTCAGGACTGAGGACAGTGGGCCAAAATGATTCCCACTGTCCTCAATTGGCAGGACAATTGCCTCGTCAACCGCCGCCTCAGCAAGGCGTTTCCTCGTCGCAGCAGACCCCGAGCAATCCTCCCTTCGCAAGACATTCCACCGACTCGATTCCGCAATTCCCGTCTCAGCAACCACAGCAGCAGCCCCAGTACCCAGGACATCCTCCCGTGTCGGGTCATGCAGCCCCTCCTCAGCGCGGAATGGCCGTGCCCGGTCAACATAGTCATCAAGGACTCCCTCAGCTTGGTCAGAGCAGCAAGACCGTTCCGCCATCTCAAGGATTGCAACCACCGGTAGGATACGTTTCGCCGAGTCAGCAGCGTCCCGGACCTCCGCATCCCTTCATGGGTCCACCACCGCCGGGACAGCAAAGTTTGTCAGGGCCCCCTCCGCCTTCGGGACAGCCTCCGCTACCGGGTGATCAGCAGAGCTATCCGGGGCAGCAAAATATATCCGGTCCCCCTTTGCCGGGCCAGCAGAATTTGTCGGGAGCTCAACAGTTGATTCCGGGTCAACAGCACGGCTTTCCAGGACAGCAGCAGAATTTGTTGGCTCCTCCCTTGCCGGGACAACAAAGTATGGTGGGCCAGGGAAATTTGTCGGGACCGACTGGACAAGGTGGCTATCATATAGGTGGCCCTCCACCGGGGGTTAATCAGCCTGGACAGGTCGCTGGACAACAACGTCAATCAATGCCCGGCCCACCTCTGCCCGGTCAAGCGATTGGTTCGCCGATGAATCGTCAGACTCCCGGCTCTTCACCAGGCTATCCGCAACCTGGATTTCCACAACAGTCGTACCAGCCCGTGAGTCATAGCATTCATATTTTTGTCTTCTTTTTTTTTTTTTTTTTTTTTTATACGCGAAAGAGCGTCTATAACTTAATATCTCGCTCGAATAATGCTTTAACATTTACATCAGGATCCCTATGCCGGTCAGCGAGGCCCTTATCAGGGCGCGATGCCCGGACCACCAGCTGGTGCCTGTCAGCCTGGCGCGGCTCCTCAGCAAGCTCGTCGTTTGGATCCGGACCAGATGCCGAGTCCCATTCAAGTGATGCAGGACGACCAGCGCAATCGTGGCGGTGTTTTCGTGACGAATCAAAAAGGCTTGGTACCGCCCCTCGTAACGACAAAGTACACGACCCAGGATCAGGGCAATGCTTCGCCGAGATTCATAAGATCGACGATGTACACGGTGCCAACGACAAACGATATGATGAAGCAAACCGGTGTTCCATTCGGTCTCATCATCAGTCCGATGGCTCAGGTCGGCGAGGGCGAGTATGAACCGCCAATCGTTGATATGGGCGAAATAGGTCCGGTTCGTTGTATAAGATGTAAATCCTACATGAGCCCGTTCATGCAATTCATCGACGCCGGACGACGGTTTCAGTGTATGTTCTGCAAAGCGACGAGCGAAGTGCCGCAAGAGTATTTTCAGCATCTCGATCACACCGGACAGCGAATGGATCGTTACGAGAGACCCGAATTGATGCTCGGTACTTACGAGTATACCGCGACGACGGATTACTGCAGAAACAACGTTTTTCCAAAAGCCCCGGCGATTATTTTTCTAATAGACGTTTCGTACAACAACGTCAAGTCGGGATTGGTCAATCTTATATGCGCCGAGATGAAGAAGATCATTGGTAATTTGCCAATCGACGTTGGACAAGCGAGAACGAGCATGAAAGTCGGCTTCATCACGTACAACAATACCGTACATTTTTACAACGTCAACGCGTGCTTGACGCAACCCCAGATGATGGTCGTCGGTGACGTTCAGGATGTATTCATGCCGTTGCTCGACGGATTCTTATGCGACGGCGAGGAAAGCGAAGCTGTTATCGATTCGCTCATGACGCAGATACCAGCGATGTTCGCCGATACCAGAGAAACTGAGACGATACTCGCACCTGCGATTCAAGCCGGGCTCGAAGCTCTTAAGGTGCTCGATGCTTTACCATTCGTTAATTTTAACGTTCGTTTCATAGAATTTTATAAAAATATGCAAAACGTTTCATGCAGGCTTCCGATCGTCCGGGAAAATTGATGGTTTTCCACTCTTCTCTCCCGATCGCCGAAGCTCCGGGAAAACTGAAGAATCGCGACGACCGCAAAGTTCTGGGAACGGAAAAGGAAAAGACGGTTCTAGGTTAAACATTTATAATATAGATATTTTTTTATTAAAAATATATATATATATATTTATGAAGATACATTTTTTTTTTTTTTTTTTTTTTTATTTCCGTTTCAGCTCCGCAAGTGAACGTTTACAACAATCTTGGACAGGAATGCGTGTCCGTCGGGTGTAGCGTCGATCTATTCGTTTTCAACAATTCTTACGTCGACGTCGCGACAATCAGCCAGGTCTGCCGATTGACCGGCGGTGAAATTTACAAATATACGTACTTCCAGGTAATTAATTAATAAAACTCAATCCACACAAAAGTTTTGTCAGATATACTCTTGAGTAGTGATAAGTATTTTTTTTTTTTAATATATATATTATATGGTATTAATTTTTGATTAGGCTGACACGGATGGAGAGAGGCTGATAACGGATGTAGTTAACAACATAAGCAGGCCGATAGCGTTTGACGCAGTGATGCGCGTTCGCACGTCGACGGGAGTCCGCGGAACAGATTTCTTCGGACACTTTTACATGTCCAATACAACGGATATGGAGCTCGCGAGTATCGACTGCAACAAGGCAGTCGCAATCGAGATTAAGCACGACGATAAATTGACCGACGAGGAAGGCGTTTACATTCAAGCCGCTCTGCTTTATACTTCGTGTGGTGGTATCAGAAGATTGCGCATAATAAATCTCAGTCTAAGGACTTCGTCGCAGATGGCGGAACTCTACAGAGCGTGCGATCTCGATGCGGTGATAAATTTCTTCTCTAAACAGAGTGTCTTCAAGTTGATCGAATCGTCACCGAAGAGCGTCAAGGACGGTCTTATCGCGAGATGTGCTACTATACTGGCGGCTTACAGAAAGCACTGCGCTTCGCCGTCAAGCGCCGGTCAGCTTATATTGCCGGAGTGTATGAAACTTTTGCCACTCTATGTCAATTGTTTGCTGAAGAGCGATGCCATATCGGGCGGTAAGTAAACACATTTTCTTTAATCAACATTTATTTTGCATTTTAAGGTATTTACAATTTTTTTTGTTTACCCGCACAGGTGCCGACATGACGATCGACGATCGTTCCTACGTTATGCAAGCCGTCGCGACGATGCCTCTCTACACATCGGTCATATACTTTTATCCAAGATTACTGGCACTTCACGATATCGATCCCCAAGGCACCGATCTTCCGCAACAGCTGCGTTGCTCCTTTGACAAATTTTTAGACGATGGAGCGTATCTGCTCGGTATGCTGATACATAAGATTCAACTTTTTCTCCCCTACGCGGCACACCAAAATATCTTTGACTCTTAAAAATATCTTTGACTCTTAAATATTATCAAATCTTTAATTTCCATCAGAAAATGGAATACACATGTTCCTCTGGCTGGGACTGGGTCTCTCGTCGGAATGGGTAAACCAAGTTTTCGGCGTAATGCTCGTCGACACTGATCGCACGACTGTACCCGTCCTCGACACTTCACTCAACAAACGTATCAGGGACATTGTTACACAGGTTCGAGCCGAAAGACACCACTGCATGAGGGTAAGCAAATGCTTTTTATTTATATTTTCATTTTTTTTTCTGAGATTTTTCTAAGAAAAATTGACCTTTTTTTATTACAGTTAACCATCGTTCGGCAACGTGAGAAGCTCGAGATGGTACTGCGACACTTTTTGGTCGAGGATCGAGGAAACGACAGTAGTCCAAGCTATGTCGATTTTCTCTGCCACATGCACAAAGAAATCAAGACGCTCCTTAGCCAATGAATATCGTGAATGGAATTATTGAGCAATATCCCTCTACCTCGTTGTCGTCGCTACTAAAAAAATATATATTTAAAAAATCTTTTCAACATTTCCATACAACAAATACAGAAGCAACATTTCGGAGAAAAAAAAGAAGATAACAAAAATGAACGTTGAATTATTGTAAGGTAAAATTTCAATCGCAGAGCGACGATGATTCTGGCGGGTAGATGGGAGATGGAAGCGCGAACCTCGGCGCCTTAGAAGTGAATACTAACTGGATAACGTTGTGGAATTATGTATATGCATATATTATGTATAGTTGTTACAGACATACGACGACGACGACGACGACGACGACGACGACGACGACGATGAAACAAAAAATAAAACAAAAAATTAATGCGAAATGACGAAAATTTTTAAAACTATTGAAATTGTACCCGCGAAATTCAATGGAGCATGATCGAAAAAAAAAAAAGACATTACAGTTAATTCACAAGACAGAACAACAACAAAAGCAGAGACGGATATTTACATGCAGGAATGAAAAGAAAAAGAAAAAAAAGGGAAGCTAACAGGAGTATAATTGTAAACGTAAGACAAGGCGAAGAGGAAGAAAAATTGTATCATTATATACATATTATTTTAATTAGTCCTTTGTTATTACTATTATGTGCTAAATTAAATGATTAAAAAAAAAAAAAAAAAAAAAAAAAAAAAAAAACGAAATTAACTATGCATGGGGAGGAAAAGGTGAAAAAAAGGTTAATCGAAAGCTAAAACGTCATTATAAATTTGTATGTGAAATGGAGCATTCGGAGAACAAATGAAACAATTCTTAATCGTCAGCGTGGTTGACTTTCCTTCTCTCTAATGCATTGCGTATCGTGACCCACGTACTTTAATCTTTTAACGAGCTCGAATTATCAACAGTCGTTAGAACTCTCGAACGAGGCTATTTAGTCAACAACTTGGTTAGTCCTGTTGTGAAATCAAGCGGGCGACACGCAGTTTTGATCGTTGGATCGAACCATTTTTCGAACGACTCGTTAGAGTTTTCGGAACCCTATACTAACTACTGTGCAATTATCAAAAGCGATTTTATTCACGACAAGACTTTGTAAATCGGAATGTCATATCTTTTCATCACTTACGCAAAAGATTGCTTCGTGAAAAAGCAGAAACAAATGCTGCGAATAAAATATGTGTTATAAATTTTTTTTTTTTTTTTTTTTTTTTTCAATATTGCGCGATCGTTTGGAAACAAAACTTAACGAAGCTACCCCAAATAGCCAAGCTTGGAAAAACAAGCTGGGGCACTGACTTGCCTGAAAGTGTTGTCCTGGCTATACCATAATTGTAACAACGACATTTTATTAAAAATCGACAAAAGTATGGCGAGAGCCTATTATCGTAATTACTTTTACTAAGTTACGTCCGCACTTGCAGCAAAGACATCGCAACTGAATGGGAAATCTAGAGAAGCGAAACAATTACGGGAACTCTTGAGCAACAGAGTTTTGTTTATTTAGATATGCGTGTGGATCGTAGACCTAATTTTGAGAAAACCCCTAGCAGGTCAAACGACCGCGAAACGATTTAAAAAACGACCGATCGTTTTGTGTCGTTTTGGCGACCACCGTGCGACCAAAACAACGACCAGTTTCTAATTTCGGCTTGGTCGTATTTTCTTTAACGACCCAAAAACCGACCAAAACCCGGCTTATACGCGTTGCGTCAGACGTTACCTCGGTCGTTTTTGGGTCATTAAAGGAAGAGACGACCAAATCTAAATCGAAAAAATGGTCGTTTTATTGGTTGTTTTGCGGTCGTAAAAACGGCATAAAACGAACGGTTGATTTTTTTTTTTTTGGTCGTGTGGTGGTCGGTTGACTTGCTTAGGGAACCGTTTAAATTTTATAGGATTTTGAAATTCTCGATTTGATCTCGAATTTTGTTTTTATATTCGCCGCTAGTTCATGCATCCAAATGTTGCTCTAGCAAAACCTGGCCATACACAGACGGTACTTTCCCCAGAGATTGGTGTTCCTACAGGGGCAATGATAAATCTCTGAGAAAATTGCCTCCCGCTCCAGCCAGCCAGCGCGCGGCTAAGCGGGGTCACCCATCCAAGCACTGACCGCGAGCGGCACTGCTTAACTCTGCGGACCCCCAGAGCCGCGAACCAACCGCGCACATATCGCCTTCGGTCACAGCTGTTTATCTATTTTTTTCGCGCTGAACCTGAAACGGCCAGGCTTTTTCCATAAAGTCAAACACGACGTTGACCTTGAATTAAGTTGAAAATTGAAATTTTCATATCGTTTCCTCATAAAAATTGCAAATTTTGGTTTTCATGCAGAAGCCAAAAACATAGAAAATGCTTTTTCATAGAAGAAGCGTTGCGAATAAAGGAACATTATGTGAAAGTCATGTGAAATTTTAAATTTGCAACTTTTTTTTATGAAAAATGTGTATTCTACGTTCGACACGAATATCCGCATAAAATATCGCTAATGGAGTAAAATAAGGTGTTGATTCGTAATCAGTGGGGCAAAACGGTAAAACACATTGGACATGGCCACGTAATGACGATTAACGGAAATTTCACTTAATGAATTTCTTTCGCCTTTAAGGATGCTTCACACGTACATTCCCAGCCAAAAGTGAGTTTCATTGCGATGAAATTTTAATACTTCCTAATGGTATAAAAATGTTAAAGGAATCAACTGTATTAAAGGTACCAGCAACATTAAGTTTGCATAATAATAATGTCCAAACGTTATTAACAATTTGCTAAAAAAACAAACAAAAAAAAACAAATTGTTCAACAAACAATCAGTAAACCTTTTTTCTCTTTTAAAATAAATTCATTGATTTTCAAGAATCTACATGACTTTTCTCATAAATTACCATCATTTTAGAATTGTCCGTTTTTGACATTTTTTAAGGCCATTACTATGAGACGAGTGGCGCAAACGCCTCGAATCTTTTTTTGTGTACTGTAGAATCGTTGGAATCGTGATACTAAAATTTGTGACTGTATATCGATTTTTAAAAATGTCGAATATAAAAATTTTGATATGATAGAAAATTCTGAAAAAATTCATACGAATTCTAAAAAAAAGCAAGGAATTCAATTGCGCAAAGCGGTGAGAATTTTGGAACCCATGTGCAAATTACTTCGGACATTATTTGTTTTCCCAGAATCCGGCTCTTTCGAAAATCGCCGATTTTCTTTCACTACTGCCTCAGTGTCATTTTAATTATTGTCGCCCTGCACTACGGTATCACATTTTTTTTTTTTTTTTTTTACCGATTCCGGGCTGTTTTACGTTTGTAAAATTACCTTTTCATTTATCTCGATTCTTTTTTGTTTTTTCTACGCATAACAATTTGCACACCTGTTTCGGATGCCATTCCATTAATGCCATTCCAGAGGGTATCTTGGACCCGAACGGCGGCACGACGATGGAAAGTACTTTAATTGCACAGGCGGTGCTGCCGGTTACATCGATAAAATTATTTTCGGAGAAAATCATATTTTCTCGATACCCAACGATCGTTCAAGTTTATGGATTCGAGCCTTTCGATCCCGAAGGCATTCTTGGTAATATTCGGATCACTATATCACGACTTTATCAATTCCAATGAAATAATAATCAATGTAATGTGACAAGCGAAAAATATTATTATAATCATCATCATCATCATCATCATCATCATCATCATCATCATCATCATCATCATCATCATCATCATCATCATCATCATCATCATCATCATCAGGCTGTTTAACGTCGATATTTCAAAAATTTCTGGGACTTCAGGCGGGAACAATTCTGAAAGTTCACAGAGGCTGGAAAAATCGTATAGTTAGATGGCTTCTTTTGGCCCTTTTACGCGGCTGCCTCAGTGCTGCTCTCCACTTTACTGATGTCATACCAGTCAACAAAAGTTTGTGGTATGTTAAACTCGCGAATAATTTCTCTTCTGAGAAAAACATTGCTGTGAATTTGGAAAAAAAAAAAAAAAAAAATGAAACAAATATTTTTTTTTTACATCAGGTCATTGTCTTTTGTTATTTTGACAACTTCCATCGGATTGATTGTGCTCACAGTGTGTTCGATCTGGCGCGGCGGACCTTTCCGAATACCTGGTATATACACCTATACATTTTTCTATATTAAATTCTATCTTCGAAAATTGCCGTTGCGAAAAATTATTGACACCGGGACTTGACGATGATTTTTAGATATGAACGCCCTTGTTATGTACATCGGCCACCACATTTGTCACCAATTGTTTTCTTTCCGCTGGACGTACTACGGAGAAATTAAAAATATCCACACGTGGAGAACAATCGTCGCACTCTGGGACACTGCGACGTGGACGATGATAGGTTATCATCGAAAGAAAATTTATATTTCACTTTAATCCCCATCACCCTATATTCAAGTCAAGGAAAAAAATTAACGATTTTTTTTTTTTTTTTTTTCTTTTAGAACAAAATATTTTCTTTGTGGTCTCTTTCGAGTCCATTGTGTAGAACTTAATCTAAATACAATAATCTACACAATAATCTAAAAGTTTAATCAAGTAATTTGTTAAAACGTAAGCAAATAAATGTATTTTACACGACTACATGTAGTATAGTTGGCGATAATAATAATTATTATACGTTTATTGATTTTATAAAGAAAAATGTGTCGACAAACCCACTCGAGTATCTGGATGATTTCATATCGCTTGCTGGTTATGCAACGTCGCTGAAGGTATTCTCGAGCGACAGTCGCAAACGATCGTGCAGTTACGAACGATTCGACCGACAGGCCGGCCGAACGGAACGGAACGGAAAAATTATCGCGCGTATACCGTCCGCTATCATCGCCAGCCTCGATCGTTTTTAATCTATTCTTCAAAACTGCAAATTATGTCAAATGTATTTATCTCGTTGTCAGCCTTCATTCTTCGATAATTGTTAATCTGTTATTTTTTACCTGCTTTTTCTTCTCTTTTTATTTACTTTTTTTTTTTTTTTACAATCAAGTAATTTTCATACAAATAAATATTTTAAAAAGGTGAGTTGCGAATCATTCTTGGCCCACTTTTATTTGAAAGTGACGGGAACGAAGGAAAATTCGTGTGAACGACTTTTACTTTTACCGGGGTAGGTACCTACTTGTTAAATGTGTTCGCCCACATGTTTTACTTTCTCCGTGCTTGAGCAATAAGCCTCGTTGTCGGAGGTTTTACCCGTTTCGAGGTCATCGCAATGCGTCGACAATCCTTGCAACTCTGTACCAAAATTTTTCTCAAATATTGTAATCGCGACATTTGCTGATAAATAAAAAATTTAATTTATAGGCCCTTCACTACTCAAAATGAGCGGTGATGAGTGTAATGACGACCGTCTGCTGATCGACGAGGCCTGCCTTGCTCTCAATACCAACGAACATTACAACGCTACCCTTTATTCGTTGTCCTCCGATTGCTATTTGGTAAATATTATAGAAAAAACAAATTAAATATTATCAATTATGAAACAGACGAAAAGTTTATTTGTTTAGTGTCCGTTCAGCAAAGTTTCTTGGATCGAGCAAGAAAAAAATTTGTCTATCAAATTAAACACCGCCAGAGCTGTAACGTGGAGAGTTTACAATGATTCCCGAATCGAAGATTTCATGTCAACGACCGACGAAAGGTACACAAATATTATACCCATTTTTGCTTCCTCATTTATTCCTCAGCTTTGTTTTTATAAACAACAAAAAAATTCGAGATTTTTGTGTCAGAGTTGAAAATTTTCGAAAATGTCGAAAAATTATATTTAAAAAAGTGTGTGTGTGCGTGCGTGCGTGCGTGCGTGCGTGCGTGCGTGCGTGCGTGCGTGCGTGCGTGCGTGCGTGCGTGCGTGCGTGCGTGCGTGCGTGCGTGCGTGCGTGCGTGCGTGCGTGCGTGCGTGCGTGCGTGCGTGCGTGCGTGCGTGCGTGCGTGCGTGCGTGCGTGCGTGCGTGCGTGCGTGCGTGCGTGCGTGCGTGCGTGCGTGCGTGCGTGCGTGCGTGCGTGCGTGCGTGCGTGCGTGCGTGCGTGCGTGCGTGCGTGCGTGCGTGCGTGCGTGCGTGCGTGCGTGCGTGCGTGCGTGCGTGCGTGCGTGCGTGCGTGCGTGCGTGCGTGCGTGCGTGCGTGCGTGCGTGCGTGCGTGCGTGCGTGCGTGCGTGCGTGCGTGCGTGCGTGCGTGCGTGCGTGCGTGCGTGCGTGCGTGCGTGCGTGCGTGCGTGCGTGCGTGCGTGCGTGCGTGCGTGCGTGCGTGCGTGCGTGCGTGCGTGCGTGCGTGCGTGCGTGCGTGCGTGCGTGCGTGCGTGCGTGCGTGCGTGCGTGCGTGCGTGCGTGTAGAATATAGAAGTTGCTACGAACATTGATTTTGCATAATAAAAATGCCAAAAATCTATTAACAAATTAGAGAACAAAATTGTTCAACGACACATACGATAACCTAACCTTTTTTTGCGCAAATTGATTCGGTAATTTTTCTGAATACATATAATTTTTTTCAATAATTCTCTCTGATGTTCGATTTTAACTTCGACATAAATCAAGTTTTGTTTTCATGAACATTTTTTTGTTGAGATTTTAATGAAAACGTATTCGGAATGGTCCAAAAGATGGGGAAATCATATTTTTAACAGATGCATACGATCGCGTGCTTTTGAACTTTGCTAAAAAAGTCTGCGCACGCTAAGTCTTACGTTTTTGTAGCAATAGGGCTAAGAAAGATCCACACAAAGGAACTATTATCGACCGATGATCCGATCATTATTTAACTTTGGGGAGATTTTCAATATTTTTAATCTTACGAGGTCAAAAATCAAAAATCGAAAATGGAAAATCTAAGAGCTAAATAAGTGGCAGATTTGTGATCAGTAGGAAAAAATACATCAGACATGGCGCCGAAACGCCGAATAACTACAATTTTTATATGTAATCTTTGTAGTGCATATTGCAAAAACGAGTGTTTTTGTTTGTTTGTATTTTCAAACGTCATCATTTTCCTTTTGCGGTTAAAGCTTCCTCTACGAGGAAGCCAAATAATCGCGAAAGATGATTTTTTTTATAAATTGCGTACTCAAAACTTGATTAGATAAAGTGGCTTTGTGAAAATTCTGATTTTCACGCTTTTTTACTTTTTCACTATTTTTTAAATATCTTTTTTAGAGTTATTATTATTATGTAATTTCAATCTTCTTAGCACCTTCTATATGGTTGAAATTGTTCAGATTTTTGTCCCATTGGCAAGTATTCACAATTTTGTCTGCACCTAACTTTTAGCTGGGAATGTAACAATGTCCCCTTTAATATATATCTATAATAAAAAAAAAAAATTAAAAAATTAAAAAACTGTCTAGCTCTAACCATTTTTTAGCTATATGCCTACAGTCGTGTGCACGGCTAGACTATTATCGTCCCTATTAAATTTGAAGACAGACAATCCATCGATCCGTCAAAATGTTATGTCATTTTTAATTTTATCATTTCATGAAAAATTTGAACTTCACTTTGGACGCAAGTTTCTGTATTAAATATTCATTTATGGGTAAAATGAGTAATATATTTATTATCAGCGTAGAAAAATACAATACATTGAATCGGGGAACGACGAACAACGAAAGAAGTATTGTACAGAAGTGTGGAAATACGGAAATATGGTGGTCTGGAATTTTCAGCCAATATTGGGAAAATTACAGATTTCGTGTATTTTCAAATCGTGATATCTTTCCGTGCCGATGATATCGCAGAAAAAACCTAGGTGCCTATCATATTTTACGATAAAAAGTTGAAAAGCTATATATAAAGGGGTACCTATCATTTGAAGTTTTTCATTAAAATTCGAAACTTTAAAAAAATGTTCCGGACTACTTATTTTGAAGTATTTTTCGCGTTGAGCATGAATTTAGGCATCTAGTTCGGCTTAAAGTTACACTTGACGTTGGCAAAAGTGCTTAAGATTTATCAAAAGCTTTCAACCCTTTCATATTCATAATGCACCCAATTGCACAACACGTATAGGGTTTCGTTCGTTCGTCATACGTATGATAGGGTCAATTTAAAGGCACCAAGAACGAGACGGTGTTCTATAAACACAAATTTTATTTAAACGTCAATTTTTATCATTGAAATCATTTTTTTTTTTTTTTTAATTTAATAAAATTGAATTTTCCACAAGTAATTCGTGAATTAACCAAAATGAAATAACATAACAATTGAAATTTACACATCGCTTCGTCATTATTTTTTTTGTCTCCTACGAGCTGAACTTCTTACTGAACAACTTCAAGCTACATTTATGTGATAATATTAATTGCATCAATGTTTCAAACAAATAAAGTAGATACTAAATAATGAATAAATAAATAAATGTCAAAGATGAAAATATAAATTTTCATATCGCCACTTCATAATTTTACGTTACTTGGAACTCTTCCTCTATGAGGAAGCAAAAAATACAGAAGATACTTATTCTGTATTATAAAATACAGAAGATACTTGCTCATAGAATAAGCTTTACAAGTAACAAAAAAATTATGAGGTAGCGATATGAAAATTTCTAGTTTCAGCTTTTTTAACAATGGAATGTCTATGGATCCGATATTCCATCATGCGAATAAATATTTATTGGTAAAAATTATGTGAACATATATCTTGTATTTCAGTGGTATAATTTGCCAGTTCCAGCCGAATTTAGGAGAGTATGGAATTTATGAATTGACGATCGATAAGGATGCTTGCGAACTTCATACCATCGTTGAACCTTCCAATTCTCATATCGGTAATTGTTTCTCAACAATAATTGAGCACTCGTTGAGCGATACAATTATTATTAATAATGATAACAATAATAGTAATAGTAATAGTAATAACACTAGTAATAATAATAATAATACTATTAATAATATTGGTAATGTCAATAATAATAATAGTAATAACAAATTACAGCTCTCGCCATAATTTTTGGAATCGTCTTGTGCCTTTTATTCGGCTGTTCCCTCGTCCGATCATTCGTCAATTACGCGCGCGAAAGATGGCAAAAAGGACAAGCGGGTGCGAGTAACGATGAAACGCCGGGGAGACGAAGAGTTCTCTCTATAGATACCTTTAGGGGGTACTGGTAGAAATCTCGATTTTTGTGAATTATTTAAAAACAAATTTTTTATTTTGTATACGAAAATGATTCCTTCTTTATCATTTCGATTTTTTTTTTTTTTTTTTCCCTAGAATAAGTATCGTGATGATGATATTCGTGAATAACGGAGCGGGTGGTTACGGGTTTCTGGAACACGCGACCTGGAATGGTTTGTACGTCGGCGATCTCATATTTCCCTGTTTCTTGTGGATAATGGGATTCTGCATTCCCATTTCCTTGTCATCTCAGCTTGCGAAGGGACACTCGAGATTCTCAATGTGTCGAGGTATCCTCAAGGTAAAAAAACATTTTATCTGCTCGACCAATAAATTCGAATAATAGTATCCCTCCGATAATTTGGAATTTCGGTCACTCGTCATCCTCGCGTTGATTAACATATTCGGAAAAAAAAAATCGGATATGATAATATACAATTGATTACATCCGATCAAATACGGTCGTATCTGACACGACATTCTGGCGAAAAAATTGTTAAAAATCGATTTTAATTATGGGTATTGGCCTGAAACAGTTTTCAGGGGAAAATCCATATTTGTAATGCAGTATGTGAAAAAAAAAAAAAAAAAAAAAAGTAAAAAAGAAACGCCACTAAACGGGGATTGAACCCAGAGCTATAGCGTGTTAAACCATGCCGCTTCCGTGACAGGATATCAAAATAACAAGTATATAAGCGACATATGAATAAAATTTTCTGACTTGGAATATTCTTCTTATCCGAAGACGAAAACGATTTTTACTTCAACTACTTTACTTTAATCAATTGTAATTTTTTTTTTAATTTTTTTATTGCAGAACAACTTTCTATAGAAAACTATAACTTATCGGGATCGGCAGAATGTGGACAAACTACAAAGTGTTATAGAAAATGGCTTAAACTGCCTACAAAGATGTCGCAATTTATTTATTTATTATTTTTTTTTTTTATAGATAGTTACAGACCGTCAGCATTCTGTATAACATGCTGATAATTTACAACTATCTAAAAAAAAATTGTGAGATTTGGAACATGTTTGTAGATAGCAACTTGTCAATTTCGTAAAAAGTTGTAATTTCTCCTTATTCTTTCATTTACGTATCCATTAACCAATTGCTTTCCGTAAAACAATTGTAGTTCTTACTAAAAATAATTACAATTGACAAAAAAAAAAAAAATCTGCGGTTTAATGCGATTAGCGGGTTGCTGTCAAGTTACAATTTATTACGATACTATACAATTATCTATAAACATGTTTCAATTATCACACATTCTCATAGATAGTGTAGCTTTGGTGCAGCTTACCATTAAAAGTTGTGATTTCGACGTAATTTTTTCGATAACTTCAACGCGAAAAGTTGTAGATATATCGTAATTTTGGCCTCGTAAGTTGTAGAAAAGTTTTCGCCAGGGCCATGATTCATTATTAATATATGATCAGATATAATTTGGTGTATACGTAATCATGTCCGGATATGATCTTGCATGAGCAGATATGTTCAGATATGATTAGACATGAATTCATATCTGAATATATATGATCATACGGGAGCATATCTTATCATATATGAAACACGTCCTTATCAAGTATGAACCTAGGAAAACGTGGGACAAAGTAACCCGTTAAGCATTTGAGGGATTTTCATCGATATACAATTTTTTTTTTTTTTGACTAATCCAAAGTCACAAAATAAATATGTCACACTCATTTGCTGCATCCATTGAAAATAAAAATATGGTGCAAAGTGGCCCCATCCAGATTTGATAGATGAATAATAAAAATTTGTTCGTAGGGAAAATATATTTGGCCGTAGGGGAGAGCGAGGCCAAACGGGGCAGTCTCCATTCTCGGAAATATTGGTTCGCTTTTGTTAGAACAGGAGGACAGGGGGACAAGCGGATGTCTATTCTCCTGTCCTGTCCTCCTGTTCTCCTGACAGAAGGGTAGGAGGATAGGAGGACAAAAGGTGAAGAGGACAGGAGGATACGAGGATAGGAGGACAGGAGGGCTCTTGTTCTCCTGTCCTCCTGTCCTCTTGTCCTCTTGTCCTCTTGTCCTCTTGTCCCCTTGTCCTCTTGTCCTCTTTTCCTCCTATTTTCCTGTTCACCTGTCCTCTTTGAAGGAGAACGGTAGGATAGAAGGACGGAAGGGTAGGAGGACGAGAGAATAATAGGAGAAAAGAGTACACGAAGAAAAGAGGACAGGAGGATCACAGAGGATAGAAGGACCGGAAGATTCCTATCCTCCTGTCTTCCTGTCTTCGTTAAATAAGGACACGAGAACAGGAAGGCAGCCGCAGACATACCTGCCTTCGTGGCTGTCTGACTGCCCCATATTTCCCCGGTCTCTCCTAATTTCTTAATAACTTTCACATTCATTTCTATTCTTATCCCCATGCAATAGGTATAGTTTTGAAAAAATATTGAATTTATGAAATTTCATAAAATTTTAGGCATTGGAGGACCACTTTGGCCCACTCTCCCCTATATATATATTCATATTTGATCGTATATAATAATTATTATCCCATCAGCTTCTTATCTGATACAGATATGACCATACCTACATGATGAGATATCATCATTTTTTTTCCGGAATGTTATTTGTTCGCAGAGAAGTATTCTACTATTTCTCATTGGTGTTTCGCTCAGCACTGTCATCGACAGTCCGGATTTGAAAAAAATTCGAATTTTCGGCGTTCTTCAACGTTTCGGTGTTGCCTATTTCGTCATCGGTGTTTTGTACGCACTTATGAGCAGAAGGAGAGAAAAAAAATCCGAGGTAATTTGCGAAACATTAACATTGAATATAAGCTGAAACGTTTCGAGTCTAAGATGATAATATGATTGACGAGTTTTTTTCCCCTAGAATGCAACTTCTCTGAAAAACACTGACTTTATTTCACTACTGCCACAATGGTTCGTCATTATCGTTATCGTCGCCATTCACTGCGGCATCACGTTTTACTTGCCGGTTCCCGGCTGCCCTACGTATGTTATATTAACGTCTCTTTTTAACCAACACAACAATTTTTATATTCCACTTCGGATAACTGTTAATAACACAACAGAGGATACCTCGGACCCGGAGGACGGCACGACGATGGAAAGTACTTCAATTGCACAGGCGGTGCGGCCGGTTACATCGATAGAATTATTCTGGGAGCAAATCATATTTTTCGATCCCCGACAATTGTTCAAGTTTATGGATCCGGACCTTTCGATCCCGAAGGCATTCTTGGTAATATCTCCACAACTGAAAGCATCTCTATCGATCCAAATTAAATAATAATCAATGTAACACGACAAGCGGGAATTATTAGTATTATTTTTTCAGGTTGTTTGACCTCGATATTTCAAGCATTCCTCGGCGTTCAGGCGGGAAAAATTTTCAAGGTTCACAGAGGCTGCCCACAGCGTATCGTCAGGTGGCTCATTTTGGCTTTGTTGTGCGGTTGTCTCGGCGCGGTTCTACATTTTACCAATATTATTCCAGTCAACAAAAATTTGTGGTATGCTTTTGCCCGAAAAAAGATTCGGTGCAATTTTTGCAATTTTTGAAACATTTGATATATATATATATATATAAAATTTTGATTGTTTATTTCAGGTCTTTGTCTTTTGTTCTACTGACAACTTCGTTCGCACAGACACTGCTCTCTATATGTTATTTTCTTATCGACGTGAAGTCGATCTGGGATGGTGGTCCTTTCCGAATTCCAGGTATTTTATTTATGCCTTTTTTTAAATATTATAACCGAAAATAATCGATATGTGCCAATAATTTTAGGTATGAACGCCCTAGTGATGTACATGGGTCACCAAATGTGTTACAAACTATTTCCATTTCACTGGACATACGGTGCGATGGAGAGCCACACGTGGAAAACTATTGCTGCACTATGGGACGTCGCAGCATGGACGATTGTCGGTTATCTTCTTCACAAAAGAAATATTTATATTACAGTATAATTTGCAAATCTCTGTATTCAAGCGTTAATGAGAGCGGACACTATTTTCCTTGGAGAATAATGTCCGCTCGAGGAGGAGAATGTACTGAGAACTTGAATTCATTGTTTCTTCATCAACATTAAAAAATCTT
Organism: Amblyjoppa fuscipennis; assembly: GCA_963575735.1. Classification (NCBI taxonomy): domain Eukaryota; kingdom Metazoa; phylum Arthropoda; class Insecta; order Hymenoptera; family Ichneumonidae; genus Amblyjoppa; species Amblyjoppa fuscipennis. The sequence goes on from OY754494.1 coordinate 30,867, forward strand.
GTATTTTTTATTTTTTATCATTTCGCACATAACTTCGGACCTCGATTAAGGAGTCATTTAAAACCCAAGAGGACGTGTTAAGCTTCATAAATAATTTATTTTACATGGCTTACATGTATTTCGAGTTAACAACAATGATTATAGGTGTAATTTTCGACGGTGGAACTTCGTTCTGTCGTCCAATATACCTATATTTTTACAATTTTGTTCGTTTAAAAGTTTAATCTTGAGGGTTTAATGAGATTAATATTATTTATCAAGACCACCGGTAATAATGTTTTTTTATCGAAAGAAGTTCCATTGTCAGGTGAAACTATAGCAACAAGACTCGAGCACAAAAATAATGTAACATCATCATCATCATCTTCATAATAATCATAAACTCGCATAAAGTGAATATAATTTCTTCGCGGACGCGCCGATACTATGAGAAAGCGAAGATAAATCTACCAGCAGGCCAACGGCTTAGAATACTTTATAAACAGTGTAACCCGTAATTTACGAAGTGTGCGGATTTTTTTTTTCTTTGTTTCTTTTCTTTCTTGATTTTTTTTTTTTTTTTTTTTTTACCATTGCACGATATATCAATGAAAATGATAGTCTTCCTTACTTTTTTTGTTTCTTCGCTTTGGACAATATTCGTGTAACAAAATAGTATAGAAAAAAAAAGGAAGGAAGAGAGATGATGGAAAGAAATAAACACGCAAACGCACAAACGAACTGATAATGCCACGTTCCCTGAAACCCTTTGTCTCTCAGTAATCGGTCTGATCCGGGCCTGGAAAGAATTAAATAAACATTTAATTGACAACATTCATATTTTGTTCCCTAAAAAATTAATTTAATTAGAAAAAAAATATTGATGTTGCAGAGAAATATTTGGGCTACACTTAATTCGGTCACTCGAGCGATAAAAAAAAAAAAAAAAAAAAAAAAAAAAAAAAAAAAAAAAAAAATTGATATAAAATACTGATATTTAGGAAATTATTTACACGAATGAATGATATAATTATATAGGTAATTATGAGAGCGATTAATAAATTGAGCGAGATGCGTCAGTGACGAGTTATTAACCGTCTCATGCACGTAGTCTCATGCAGACCACCGTGTTAATCGTTAGACCACATTTTTAACCGTAATTACAGTAAAACTTCCTGTATGGTAAATAAATTGTAATGAAACGAAGAAAAGATTGGTCTGAAAAAATTCATAGTTTTCTCGTCATTGACGATCGACGCAGTTTTCACAGATGAGAGGGTCTTATTAAATGAGAATTGTCGATTGACAATTGTTATAACGAATATTCGCCCCACGCTGAGATCCGGCGTTCGAGGCTCGAGAACGTCGAATAACAACGGCCGGCACACGCACGAAAAAAATAAATATCGTTTTTTTTTTTTTTTTTTTTTTTTTATGAAAAAAATATATAAAAAACAATATGTACCGATGGACGAAAAAAAAGATCACGCAGGCCTCGTGTACACGTCCCGCAGCAACGGTCTTGCCGAAGAATTTTCGTTAGTCTTGCAGACGTCATCGTTATTCTTTTTTTTTATTTTTCGTTTCGATTTGCCTCCGATCAACCGATCTTCTGCGTTGTTAAAAAAATGTTTACACTTCTTCAGATTTATTCGAGTAATGTTATCATTGAGATTTTTTTGACGCTTTTGTCTATATAATATATATATTGCCTCTTGAATATATTCATTTTTCTCTTCATTATTATTCGACGTCAATAAATTTGACAGGAAATGAACTTTTTCGAGAATGTTTCTTCATGTTTAAAAAAAATTCATTTTTATCATTGGCTTTTCATCATCGTATCTTTATATATATGTATGCTCATTTCTTCTTGACTCGTTACTCTTTAAGCTGCTCGTCACATCGCCAATTGACTAGTCTCGATTATAATATAAACATAAAGAAAAGAAGGATTTAACAATAGTTCGTTACAAAAGCGTTATCGTTGCTTTTGCCAACGGAGTTGAAGGTAGTAGAACTAGAGATCACTGGTTTGCCAGAACGATTATTTCGAATCGTTATCGGCACATTTTTCGTGCTCTTTATCCTCGGACACAGTACATTGGTCCTGAATCTCCAGTTTGGCAATGCGCTGACAGTGCCGCAATCGACAATTTTTAATGCGTTAGAGGAAGCACTTTTTTCATCCTCAATCTTGTTTTCGGTAACGGCTTTTTTCCAATTCACGAAGTACGGATCTTTTCGATTTTTTGACGGTTCATAATCGTTGTCGGGTCCCCCAGAACTGTTAGGTTTTTCGTCGCCGTGAAGTCGTCGCCAGGTGCCTTCGTAAATCGGCGAGTAGTCCGGCGATGTCAGACCACTGGAATAATTTGAGCAATGATGACTCTCATCGTAGCTGAAACCCGAACTCTTAAGTGGCAGATTCAACCGATCTCGACGCGCTGAAGTGTTGTTCGGGATTTCTTCGGACCCTTGAGGATCGTCTTCTCTACTCAAGAGCCTGAAGAGTCGCGAGTGGGTCTGCGTTCGCTTGTAACTGTTTACCTTCCTCGTTGGTCCACACTCGGAATCCGTGTCGACTTCGGATATCAATCTGCTCATGTCAGAAGTGACACCGCTGTCCTCATCGTCAGTTTCGTCGCGAGAATTTTGAATGCTCAAAAGATGCTTAGAATTTTCCAAGTTAGAATGACCGTTCAATTCCTCTGTGTCGTCGTTCTTTGCCTCCGTTAGCTCGAACAGCGGAGTCGAATCATTTTTTCGAGACGTTTCGTCCTCATTTTCTCTCGACATTTCAAGAGTTCCTTCTTCCGGCGCCGTATCTTTCGCTTCCTCTTCCTCTTCCTCTTCCTCTTCCTCTTCCTCTTCCTCTTTATCTGCTTCTTCTTCCTCTTCCTCTATATCTGCTTCTTCTTCCTCTTCCTCTTTATGTGCTTCTTCTTCCTCTTCCTCTTTATCTGCTTCTTCTTCCTCTTCCTCTTCACAGGACCTCAAGTCATCGATTTTGAGAGTTGGAATTAATTCGCCCTTGATATTTTCTACATCAATTGAATTCTTCTTTTCATCCTCTTTTTCTTCTTCTTCTTCTTCTTCTTCTTCGTCATCCTTAAGGCCCGTTTCTCTCCATGAAAAATAGTCAATTCTGTCACTCTCTCTCTTCGAAATATAACTCAAGTCCGGAGATACCCGACCGAACGTTATAGTCTCCCAGAAATCGATGCAGTCGTCCTGGGCAACCAGAGTTTTCAAGTTCGAACGCGAGATTATATTGCTTTCTTCGGCTTCTTCGTTTCGTGATTTTTCCTCTTTTCCACCTGAAATAATTCCGATAAAAGTCTTATCTTCCGTCTCCATCAAGTCGATCTCATCCTTTTCCTCGCATACGTTCGGTTCTCTCATTTCAATTTCCCGTAACACATTCCTTCTCAGTGTGAAGTCTGCGCTCGTATCGGCGTCATCGGCGAGTTTCAACTTCACACAAACCTCATCGGTATCTTCGCCCTTGACAGATGTCTCAGTTTTTACGTTGCTGTTGCCGACAATCACAGTGGTGACGTCTCCCTCGTTTTCCATAACAGAAAATCGGAATCTCAACGGAAGACTAATGCTGACCGTCGTCAAATCGGCGTTGCAATCTTCGGCAACGTTTTGCCAACCGTCCGACCCTATCGTATTCGGCGAAGCCCCAACACGGTAGTTTTGTTCACTATCTTCGGGGATGACGCTCAAGTGATGCGGCGCAATATCGTCAACTTTCAAATTATCCAAATTCGTGTCATGTTCCTCTTCGATTTTCGCAACTTCCATAATTTCGTCGTCCTCCTCAACGCAGGATTCGCAATCTGTGGCATTCAATATGTCCAACATTGCCAAGGATCTTTCCTCGAAATCGTCCTCGGAGCTCGTTATAGACGTTTGCGATTTTTTCAACGCTTTATCGGCACAAATATTAATGGCAGTGCTGTTGTTCGATGGCCTAACTAATTTATCGTGAGAATTCAGTCCTGTTGAGTAAGCCAAATATGAGTCCGAGTCATCGCTGTCGGATTCGGAGTCACTCTCATCCTCCGTGTTTGTTGCATTTTCGTTGCAAACTGGTTCGGGATCGACGCTAGAATCGTTCGAGGAGGTATCGATTTCCGAGTCCGAAGGGTTCGTATCCTCGGAACGATCGAAGGATTGACCATTGTCATTCTTGACTTTATCGACAACCGGTGACTCATTCACGTTTCGTTCGTCGTGCAAGATATTCATTGGGATCGATGGAGCGACTTCGTTTAGATTCCTGGAAGCGTTGTCGATCCTGTTCCATCTTTGCTCCACGATATCCGAGTCCCGATCATCTCTACTCGCCACCGTGCTGCTTCTGTTCCATCTTGGATTTTCCACTTTCAAATTTTCAACATTGCTTCCATTCCGCTGTGGCTTCTCGTCTTCGAATTTCTTGTCAATTCGATTTCGATCAATATTTTTTGTATTCCATATTGGCTTTTCGTCTTCGAATTTTTTATCGACTCGATTTGCTATATCATTGTTCCCGTTGCATCTTTGCTTTTCCATTTCCGAATGGTGATCAGACGGGAGATATCTAGCGGCATCCATTTCCGTACCCTTCTGTTTCAACCCGTTAAGGCCTTCATCGAACTGACGCGTCATCGATTTATCCTGGATCCCAATGGTGCCATCCAAGTTCCATCCTACTTCAATGCACTGTTCCACTGAAGACCCTGCCTGTTTTACCTTTCCAACGATTTCGGTCCCGTTATCATCCACGCACAAAGAATTTTCGATATTCTGGATCCAAGGAGGTGGTCCCGGTTCCGTCAAAGCCGGATCCTTGCTGATCAAATTGTCTCGCGTACCCTGTTCACGATCTCTTGTCCAAGCATTAACACCTCTAAATACCGGCAATCCTTGTGGAGTACTCGCCGGGTTCTGCACGAATACCGGCGGACATCTGAAGATCGACGTCTCCGCCGTACAGCTGCGCTCCGCTCTTTCTAAACAAGGATTGCAATTGCTATCGTAGCCAAGCAATTTTTTCGTTGGCTCATGAATGAAAACTGGCACAGGACACGACGCACTCGCTCGATGAAGAATCGTAGAAGGCGTAGATGCGAGAAGTTTACAAGAAGAGGCACAATCTTCAGTAACAAGCACGTTCGATACATCTGCGAGTGTTCCCTCGTTCAAAGAAGAAGAACACGAAGAAGAAGAAGAAGAAGAAGAAGAAGAGGAAGAAGAAGATGAAGATGAAGATGAAGATGAAGATGAAGATGAGGATGAGGATGAGGATGAGGATGAGGATGAGGATGAGGATGAGGATGAGGATGAGGATGAGGATGAGGATGAGGATGAGGATGAGGATGAGGATGAGGATGAGGGTGAGGGTGAGGGTGAGGGTGAGGGTGAGGGTGAGGGTGAGGGTGAGGGTGAGGGTGAGGGTGAGGGTGAGGGTGAGGGTGAGGGTGAGGGTGAGGGTGAGGGTGAGGGTGAGGGTGAGGGTGAGGGTGAGGGTGAGGGTGAGGGTGAGGGTGAGGGTGAGGGTGAGGGTGAGGGTGAGGGTGAGGGTGAGGGTGAGGGTGAGGGTGAAGATGAAAATGAAGATGACAAATCCGTGCATAGTTGCAACGTACCAGCGTCGGACGAAGGAATACCATTCGCATTTGTGGCACAAGTTGCAGTGGCGGTTACAGCAGTGTACAAACGCTCATCGTAAAATGGATGATAATAGGCAAAAGCGTTTCTGTCTTGACGATGATGATGATGATGATGACGACAGCCGGTATAATAAGCGTAATTCTCGTATGGCACTGGCGATATGTGTTGCGGTATCGGTGGATTGTACTTCGCTCTCGTCGATGGTGATGGTGATGATGACGATGATGATGATAATAATGACAAAAGCGACGTTCTTGCGTGCAGGGGTGGTGGATAATGAAGAGGACAATAACCCCACCAGGAACTACCATCGGGATGCTGCCAGAAGGGCGGAGGCCGCGGTAGCAATTGCGGTGTTTGTAATTGCGGTGTATATAATTGCGGTGTTTGTAATCGGGTTGTTTGTAAGCGTGATGCTTGCGATCGTGATGCTTGCGATCGTGATGCTTGCGATCGTGATGCTTGCGATCGTGATGCTTGCGATCGTGATGCTTGCGATCGTGATGCTTGCGATCGTGATGCTTGCGATCGTGATGCTTGCGATCGTGATGCTTGCGATCGTGATGCTTGCGATCGTGATGCTTGCGATCGTGATGCTTGCGATCGTGATGCTTGCGATCGTGATGCTTGCGATCGTGATGCTTGCGATCGTGATGCTTGCGATCGTGATGCTTGCGATCGTGATGCTTGCGATCGTGATGCTTGCGATCGTGATGCTTGCGTTCGTGATGCTTGCGATCGTGATGCTTGCGATCGTGATGCTTGCGATTGTGATGTTCGCGATTGTGAAAATTGCAGATACGCAAATTGGATTTCTGACGGCTGCATCTGCGACCATTTAATTTGAGGTTCCAACGATTCCAACCTTTCCGATATCAACTCATGCGATTGCGTTTCGTATTGTCGTAATTGTGACAATGATATTTCTGACGATTGTGAATAATGCGATTGCGAAGTTTGGGATTGAGCCGATGGCAATTCCAACGTATGATATTGGGATTGAAGTTGAGATTGTTCGGCTAGCGACCGTGGGGCACTATCGTGAGGAAAAGATGATGATACAAAAACGCCCGGCTGCTGATTGCCCGGGTGCATGCTAGTCTCGGTTCGACAGATGATTACAGCTTGACGATTTTCTTGCTTCGCTACAACAAACAGCACATTGCATTCAGACACAATGGTTTTTTTTTTTTTTTTTTTTCTTTTAATTATCTTAACCGACTACTATCACCGGCCATAATCGTCCAAGTTTTTTCGCCGTTTTCTTGCTTCGAGATCCGTTTTTTGTTTTGTTTATATTTTCATTATCGTTTGCTTTTGATGTGCGACAAAGTGTTCGTTCGAAACGATCTCATTTGAAACTCTATCGTCGTTGATCGACCCTTTGACCATTGTGAGGGATACAAAAAAAAACTTAATATAATTTTCAACTTTGATCGTTGATTTTTTAATTCCTGCACTATCTGGTCCCCTTATAGATTATTTGATAAATCGAGGGAAAACCGACGATTCTCTAAAGTTAAAGCGAACGAGACATTTAGCCACGCGCCGAACGTTCGATCCTGTGTTCAGAGGAAAGTTCGGACAGGTAAAATTATACAGAATAATAATCGACGACAGTGAAATACAGTAAAGTCTGGTAGATTTATAGACATAGATTTCTTCATTTATATATTTATTCCGAGTTAATGTAAATCTGCGGTCTTGTCGCATCTTTGAGTGCTAATAATTCCATGCCACGTTCTTTCGCAATGTAAATATACATTTTTTGCTATTAAATGCATACGCCGATAAAACTGTCTGATATGAATAAAGATAATACGTACGATTTACGTTATTACATTGAGTACGTGGTATTGTTAAATTAAATAAAACATGCAACGCATATCCATCGAGTGACCGATATATATTCCGTGTTTTTCACTCTTTGCACCAGTTTGCCCAAACTTACTCCGCAGAATCACTTTTTTTCTAATCCCCACCCCTTTAAATTGTTTTGCTTTATTACACACTTTGCACTTTGTCGCGTAAAAAAGTACAGAAGCTACATTTTCAAGGTGTAAAAATAAATTTCATACCGCGTATGAAACCAGCACAAAATTTGGTTTTTTTTTCCGTCATTCCTGTGAACACAGGATTCGGAGGACGTTCCAGCGAAGTCATACGTACACTAGCGTATCATCGCCACCATTCGATAATTCGATTGCAGAACTTTTTTTTTCTCGGTTTGGTTCGAAATTGTAACACATATTTTCATTAGTTATTGGAAAGAAAGGAATTGATAAATATTACTGATAGTTAATGAAGTCGTAAGGTGAGAAAGCTGCATGTCATTTGATTGATTATTGAACGGTAAAAAATAAATAATCGGTGGCATAATTTTTGTTGAGCAGAAAAAAAAAAAAAATTGAAGCCAATAAGATGTTTTTTCAACCAATAACTTGTCCGCGGGCTGATTCGAGCCTGAAGGATCAATTAGCAAGCGAGCTTGGACTCACCGATACTCTCGGGCGACGTCATGGCTTGGAGTATCCTAAAAGATCTCGAGGGTATCGCACTTCCGGTGTATTTCTTCGGCTCCGGCGCTTGTTGCTCGCTTGCCGGCAAATTGGCCTGGGATTCTTCTGAGAATTCACAACAAAAAACACACACACACACACACATTTTTTATTAGAACAACACTTTTTTTACTTAGAATGAAAGTTTCAGATCGTGAAGAGAGCTTACCAAATGTTCGAGAATTTCTGTTCTGTCTCTTGTTGATCGCACTCGGTATTCTGGGAGCTGGGAAAATAGCATAAATTATTAGAGTTATGCATACCGCACAAATAAAGTTATTTTTTAAAACAACGATAACCAATTGCCGATCAACAATTTGTTTTTCATTTGTACAAATAAAAATACTCGTAAAATAAATTTTTTAATAAGGCTTTCTACTCGCCATTCGCAGTTGTCATAACTTCCCCCGAGTCAGTCATGTTCTGCAAGAGTCTAAAAGCCCGAGACGGTATAGCGGCACCTCGATATCTCGGATCTTCTTCGTGATGAAGATAAGTCCCGTCGCCGTCCACTAAGAAATTATGGTCAAATGATCCTTCGAGATGAGCATGTTGTTACCAGCCGCGAGACGTTTCATCCGTGCACGAGTCCACCCATTGCCTACCTTGTTCTTTAAATTTGTTCATAAGTATCTTATCATCCTCGGTGAGTTGAAGCTTGCGTAACTGTTCGCCGTCAACTTCGTCCGGTGCGTCGGTGTCCGTGATCTTCTGGAGTACGCGGAAAGAACGGGACTGCACGGGGCCCGGTTCGCCCTGTTGCTGAATTTGTGGGGAGGGAGGGCCGCGTTGGACGATCCTGGTGGGACATATTATACTCGTAATGTAACAAACAGTACAGTCAAATAATTCAACGATCCAATTAAAAAATTAATTTAATCCATTATTGGTTTCATGAACAACTGATCGATAGAGCCAAAAAATTGCGGTCTTCGGGCATAAGAATTGCCCTAGTCCTAGAATTGTCCGGGTCCGACCAAATCGATTACCTGGGGCCATAAATTGTTTATTATTCTGCCTAAGCAAAAAGGTCTACATTGCTTCTTCTATGAGAAAGTTCTTCTGCCGATTTGACTTTCTCATAGAGCTAGTGATGTTTATTTTATAAAATTTCTGCTGGTCACGAATTTTAAATTGATTTTACTCCAAAAACAATGTTCGATGGAAAAACTTGTGTCGGAAGTAAATCCATTTTTTTTTTTTTTTAATCTCTTAAGACTAAACGGTCAGAATAATTTTCGCTAAATGCAATACCAAACATCGTAATGGGTTAATATAATCGCTTTTCAAATTTAACCACTCGATACCTCCACGTTCACTCGAATGAGGGCTTTTTTTGGTAATCAAAAAAATATATCAAACCTGACCTCTTCGATAAATCTCGACTACATTCAACACCAAAAGTCCTTGATTAATATATGATAGTTATGTACAGTTTTAAGATTATAGCTTGAAATTTAGGGAACATAGAGGACTGCCACGCAATTTTGTAAAGAGTTGCAAATCTCATAATCTCATAAAATCTTAAATCGGGCATGAATTTATATAAAAATTGCACTGAACAAAGCGCCGAACTACCTTATTTGTGTACTACCTAAAACCATCCGGGAGTTATGGTGATTTTTCAAAACCCAAATTAATCACATACACACATAATAGTATATTATGCTACAAGGGAGGAAATACTTGTTTTCACCGTGTGTGAAGTTTGATGCTTGAGCGAAGCGAGGGCAGAAATTCGCACAAGGTGAAAAGGCACTTCCTCCCGAGTGGCCACACGCAATATTTTTTCCGAACTATGATAAAACGTGGCCACATTTCTATGCCTGCGACGGTGATGGAAATTGGACAAGTCTTGATGGGCGGGAGGAAAAGTGATTTTGCGTGAGAAAAAGTCCACTTTTGTTCTCACTCGTCAAGAATCGGCCACTTTCCACCCCCGTTGCAGGCATGAAATAGGGCCGTTTTGGCGTAGTCGGGTAAAACTATATATTAAATAGCTTCCTCTACAAAGATGCGAAAAATAAGCAACTTACACCCTTGGACTCTGATTCTGAAGAGATTGACTCCGAGACTGAATCGGTTGCTGCTGATTGTACGGTGAAACTCCGTTGTTGCCGCTGCCCTCGACCATTATGGGCACGATGTACGTTCCACCGCCAGATAATTGAGGTCTCGGCGTTTGCTGATACTGCTGATGATTCTGGTTCTGAAACTGTGGCATCTGGACGTGAAGTGGAGTCTGCGGTGGAGTGTGATTTCCCCAGCGTTGCTGGTGGTGAGAACTCGGTTGCTGCTGCTGTTGGTTGAATTGGTGGTGTCCCGGCTCATTTTTTACCGAGAATACTGACGGTCTGTCTTCGATCTATTTCCATGAATTAAAACACGTTAGCAAAATTCATTAGTCACTTATATTCTCATTGTTAAGAAATATTGATGGACTAACGCGAAGAGGAATAACGCGTTCTTGCGGCAGCGATTGTTGTTTGGGAGGAGGGGGTGATTGCTGTTGTTGTTGTTGTTGTTGTTGTTGTTGTTGTTGTTGTTGTTGTTGTTGTTGTTGTTGTTGTTGTTGTTGTTGTTGTTGTTGTTGTTGTTGTTGTTGGTGTTGGTGTTGGTGTTGGTGTTGGTGTTGGTGTTGGTGTTGGTGTTGGTGTTGGTGTTGTCGTTGTCGTTGTCGTTGTTGTTGTTGTTTTTGTTGCTGTTGTTGTTGTTGTTTTTGTTGTTGCTGCTGCTGCTGCTGCTGTTTGATTGGTGATGCCGGTGACTGCTGGAATTGAATTGTCTGCGGAACTTGAGGTTGAGTCTGATGACTTTGAATCTGAGGACTCTCCGGTGATGTCGAGCTCGACGGTCTGACAACGCTTGACCGCTTCGCCCATTCTGGAAGTTCTTCCTGAGGCCTGTTCTTGTTCTGGAGCCAAGGAGTTGGTGCCTTGGCGAGAGTCACCTGCGGCGGTGTCGTGGGCGTTTCCGGCGGCGTTGGTTGTGGCGAGACAACCTGTGTCGTTGGAGTAATTTTCGTTTCGAGTCGCGTCACTGGCCTCTGATTCTCCGCAGCTCTGTCCGAAGCTGAAACAAGGTTACCGGCAAAAAAATTATCATATCAGATATGAACATATGTGATTTCAACATGCATGGTCAGCGTGTATTTCATATCTGCACTGCTATGAAATACGAAATAAACTATGAGGTAAGAAATTTAAATTTTCTGAGGATTTCATGTGCAACCGTAGAAAATGTGGACCGTAGAAAAACGACAAAACGGATTGTATATTTTTTGTTGGCATTTGGTCTTTTTTCGATTGCTGAAACCGAAAACAGACCGAACATTTTTTTTCGAAAAATTTGCTTTGGTCCGCTTTCGGTTCCCGCAACCGAAAAACGACCAAGATCGTATTTTTATTCTGTCCTTTCATTAAAAACAGAATTAAAAGCAAAACAAATAAAAATTAAAAATCCTAGCCAACAATTTTAATTAAAAAAACGTTCGGTCCTTCCTCAGTTTTCACAACCGAAAAAGGACCAATCCAAAAACGTACGGTCCGTTTAACCGTTTTTGCGGTCCGTTTCGTTCCACAACGGGTGTGTCCGTTTTTTAGTTTTTTTCTCTAAAAGCAGCCGTCCGTCAACTTGCCAGGGACAGAACGTATAATATTTCAATCAAGCATCGCATATATGTACTTGTTATTTTGACAGTTTTTTTTTTTTTTTAATAATTTTTTGCCCCTCTGTCCCCACCTCTATCTAACATAACATCCTCCGCCACTTATGATTCTACCTTTTAAAACCTTTTTATAGCCTGCGAGCTGAGGTTAGCAATCACCCATACATAAACATAGTAGTAGTGTAGTAGTGTATCGATTAATGTGAATAAATATTTTCCAAATTCCAATTGAAATTGTAACCGAGAGGTAAGCGGTCTGGTTAAGCATGAGTTAGAATCCCATCGAGTACTTTTATTTACTTTTTCTTTTTCTTTTTTTTTTTTATTTGCACACATTCTATTAAAAATACAGGTTTTCCCCCGAAAAAAATTGTTTCACTTCAAAGCCCATCAATAAAATGTATCTTTCATTTTTTTTCGCGAGAATGTCTTGTCAGATATGACAATATCCGATTAGATCTCTATCTATGGTCGCCAGAATGATGTCTTGGTAGATGTGACTACATCCGATCAGATCTGTCCAAGTATGGTCGGACATATCTGGTTAGATATGTACATATATATCATCAGATCTGCCGATTTCTCTTATCCGATCAAACATGATCAAACAGATCCGAATCATGATTTATCCCCGGATTGTTACGTCATTTTTTTCCTTTACATATGGAGGTATCAAACTGACATATGTGTTAATTGCTGCAGTTTATTTGTGCTGGAATTTTATTATTCAATGACCGAATGAGACGATAAGTAAATTATTTCATGCTTTACTAAGTGAGCAATCACAGCTGGGCAGTACTTATTTGGTAGTTAAAGTATCAAAGTACTTTTCGATACGTTAAGTACTATTATTGAGTACAAAGACCAAAGAACTTGTACAATTTTGAGCATAACTGCCACGTATTTCGACGTATTTTTTCCCCGCTGATGACCAATATGGCAATTATTTTACTGCGAAACCCAATATTTTCCATTTAAATCCAAAAAAAAATACAATTTTTGATGCATAAAATTAAGGCCTTTCTCACTTTCGGCCACTGTACTAGTTCCATACGTCCTAGATTTAGTTATACCAGTCCAGTCGACCTCCACTCAGTTCAGTCGTCGTAGTCCAGTCGATTAGTCTGTTACCAAGGATTTCAAACGAAGAGTTTAGACGTTTTGAAAAATATGTTGGCTCTGAGCAGGGCCGTTTGATTTGAAAATTCCTCTCTAAATTTCGTACTCGTGGAACGAAATTTCCTGCGCCTCTTTCGAAAAAGTACTTTGTACTTTAAGTACTTTTCGGTACTTTGCCCAACTCTTCGAGCAACTCGGCGATTAAATAATTCAACAACTCAATAATGCTATAATTTAATACAATTCAATAAATCGGCAATGCTACTCAACGACTCTATGATTAAATTATTGAGAAACTCAATAATTTGATGAAACCCACCATTCGTTGGAACCCGAGCAGCCGGCGCTGCGGCGGCTCTGTTGGCCGAAAGCTGAGGTGGCATGTTTGTAGGAAAAACTGGCACGGCCACCTGTGGTTGTACGTAAAGATTCGGCGCGGCAGATAGCGGTCTCGGTTCTGCAGCTAACGAAGACTTCGGCGGGCCCTCGATACCCTCGTCGTTTGCGTTCTTTGCGACTCTCCTCGCCATCCTCGGACTACGAATCTGCGATAGATCCAACTTGCCACCCATACCTGGCGTATAAGTGAAGGGTTTCTTGTCCTTTGTCATCATCGCGTTCTGTATCGCAGCTGGTGGCTCGTAAGGATTATTGTTGTTGTTGTTGTTGTTGTTGTTGTTGTTGTTGTTGTTGTTGTTCGCCAGTGGCCGCCTTGGCACTGACGCCTTAATAACATATTTCAATTTGAGAAGTGAATTTCACAACATAACTCAAATTTCAGCATTTTCCGAAAACCAATAAAATTTCATTGAAACGAAAAAATTCGTTCGCACGCTCGAATAAATTTCTGCTGAAAAGACGTTATACTAAGCCACGCTTGTAATGCAATGCCTCGCATTTTTCCCCCTGACTCACTTATCACTGATTCACGAAACGATAATAAGTAAAATCATTTTGTTTTTTTTTTTTTTTTTCTTTCATTTCAAATTGTATCGACGAATTTTTTAATATTTTGATAGTCCTGTGCTATATGAGCACATGTTATATCGCCACCTGTAACAACACAGTTCACGTAGTCACGTTCGTTTGTCTGCACTTACCATACCGTAGTTTTGCAAAGAAAAAATAAAAATAAAAAAAAAAAACAAAAACATTGTATCCGCAAAAACGTTACTTCAAACTTTCCATAACAACCTGATTGATAGGTGATAGTTTTTCTACGAAGATGTCTTTAAAATCTCAAACTTTTGATTATCGTAGAACCGAGGAGGAAAAAAAAAAATAAAGCCCGATGAAGAAAAAGAAAAGATAATAGCGAGAAAAGTTTACGACCTGATCGTAACGACGGTCGAGCTCGTACTTAATCCCACGATTTTTTCTTACCTCAACAGTGTTGTTTATCTTCAAGGCTGGCACTTGACCAGGAACCGGTGGAGGAGGTGGTGGGGGTGGAACTGGACAAAATCCTGAAATCGCGCACGCGATTAATATGCCAAATAAACCTGAGTCGTGGTGAAATTGTTTTTTGCGCAACAGCGAACATTTATAATTCTATTCTGTATTCTTGTTTGTGAAAGTTGGCCCGGAATAAATGTTAACAGCAATAAATCTCGCATGTACTTTGTAAGAAAGAAAAAAATAATATATATAAAAGAAAAAAAACTCACCCGGTCCCGCAGACTCCAGATTGCTATAATGAAAATTGCTCATTACTGATAACAATAACATTAATTGCATAATATAAAATGAAAAATCTGAGATTCAATTTGTGAAAAAAAAAAAAAAAAAAAATCAAAAAATCAAAAAATCTGTCAAGTATGCACCCAAACACAAATGTATTTGACCTTTATGAAGTACACCGACATACGCAAAATTTGCTTTGTGAGAAAAGCACAGTGAAGATTTAATGTTGTTATTTCGAGATACTCGTTGAATTTAAGAATGCCATTAACGAAAAATAAATGTTTGAAATTATTTCGCTATTGCTGTTAACTCTACTCCCATTACTCCTTCCGGCATTCGACGTAAGCGTTTTTCTGCATGCTCTATCGCCAAAGCGCCGGGCACATGAGTCACAAACGTTTGTCGAGCGAGGCCTCCTTAACACTGGTGGCGTTGCCGTAAGTTGCATTCTGCAACGTTAGTATTACAACGTTCTTCGAGCGCGAGCGAGAATTTATGTCTGCTACATCACGATACGGAACCATTGAACAAAAAAAAAAATATCGCGCCAATTATAATTTTTATTTTTCTTGGAATATACTTTCGTCGCTCGGCGTTATTGCGTATTATAAATATAAAATATAAATATATGATAAAATACATTATACTTTGGAAAATTAATTCCTTACCGCGACTAATCAAATTATTTATTTATTTATTTATTTTCTTCAAAAATGATGGATCAGATTTTATATCAAAGAAAAAAGATATTTGTTCACAGAAGAATTTACATTTGCATTAGAATATGCCAATAAAATAATTAATGAAAATCTTTATGGAATTCCATCGAATTTTTCTTCAAATTTGTCGATAAATTGATAATGATAAAAAAAAAAAAAAAATGCGTCGTTGCTCAGTTTAATAATAACTCTCGATCAGGCACCGATCCAACTAACCCAAATAACTGTACGATGAACTGGAAAATTAAAAGCGATGCAACGTAACAGCGATGGTAACAGATCTCGGGCAACGACGATCGAGAACTGGTGACCACTGGCAAAACCGAGTTCATTCTCGACGTGACTGACCACAATTTTATCGAAGTATGGTACACTCGACGAGCGACTCGGGGTTAACCCACATCACCATTGCGGCGAGTGGTCAGTCATCTTTCGGATCGTTACGATCTTTGACGTTCTTACAGCATCGTGAGCCTTTTAAGGAAATCTGGCGGCCGACTCTCGAGGCAAGGTCACTTTTTTTTTTTTTTTTTTTTTTTTTTTTTTTCTTCCCCAACGGCTCGTAATAACATCCTCGTGTAATAAACACGTGTTGCGAGGATATAAATACATATACCTACACGTACAGGTCAAGAGGGTAAAAACGTTGAGGGTCGTCCGGTTTATTTGGACTTGGACTGATCAATGGACGAATTCAAGGCAATGGAAAACTACACAGCGGGCTTTGTTGCCTGTTGGAAAAATGATTTTTCTTCTTTGCGTCGTTTACGTGAGACATCGGAAAATTTTACAATCGGTCGAAAACCGATCGCGAGTTAGTAGTTTGACGATGACTTAAAAATATTTCTAATTGATTATTAATGTGTTAGATTTCTAATGAAATCATTAGTGGAGCATTAATAATTTTCGAAGAAATGGGAGAAGCCGATTGTAGTTTTTTCGTTGTATCGTCAAATTTTCCCTAACGTCGTCGAATTTACGATGGTCGTTCTCGATCTCTAGGAAAACGACTTTAAGACTCATACCACGCGGAGAAGCACAAAGCGAGATAGTTGAGCGTGCTCAGACAGCAAATGTGGAGGTAGAAGAAGAGGAAAACGAAGAAAACGAAGAAAATGAAGTTGCGCCCGCAGGCAGGAGCCCAGCCAACGTTCTCTATAGCACATAGAAATGTATTTAGGTAGATACGCGAAGCGTTGCTAATTTTAGAGCCGGCTGACCCGCGCCTCGAGCACGCCCGTATAAAATCCTTACGATTATTTTATTTTTAGTAACCCCGCACTCGACAACTCGCCAATTCTTCTTCTACCATTATTTTTTTTTTTTCTTCTTCTTTTTAACTCTTACGTATCAATTGTCCCAGATCGTTGGAAAATCGTGCCGATTTCCACTGAAGGCCAATAAATAAATAACAAAAATTTAACTATCGAAGTTTGTTCGTCGTTATACGTAATAAAAATCTTTTAAATTTCAAATATTTGTCATTAATCGATGGAAATCTATTCTTATTTTCATAGGCAAACATTATTGAGATCGATCCAACGACCTTAATTAATTCACATGTTTAGCGATCGATCATAATATTTTTAATCCGAGGTATCTGCGTATTAATAATTCCTTTAAAGCCATTTATAAATATAATATATATTTAACAAAAAAAAATACATGCCCCCTCGATTTATAACCTGAAGAATCTATTCCGTGTTTGTAAAGACACAGTACACAGTAGTGTTGCTCCGATATTAGTCGGGCGTTATCATTGATAACGATTGAAGTGATTCGGGAGTTTCTGACTTTTGGCGAGAGGGAATTGCGCGAGGGAAAGCTCGAGTCTCCGGTCGGATGCGTAGTGGCGAGTGTTTAAAAATAGTCTGTTGGTAGGTAGGCGAGAAGAAGCTCATGTTAGCGAAGAGAGACGCGAGCCGGAGACGAGAGTGGCAACGACACGTGGCAATCAACAATTTATCGCTATATATCCCCGATCGATTCTCGTCCAAAGGTCATTGACATCGGCAGGGACGAAAAACCGGTGACTGTCGAGGGTACGAAAGCATACGATTCGAAGGTCTACTCGGCTAATTGTCTTCATATATTTTTTTTTTTTTTTTTTTTTTTTCCCAAATTAATAACACCTCCTCCGATTCAATGAAAATTCGTTGGTTCGCGGCACGTTGGCTCTTGTAAAGGCCGAATTCTCTAAACTTTAACTTTATGGTGGCCGTTTGTTCCACCGGCAAAAAATTCCTTCACTTTTCACTGACCAATCAAAACTTTGCCCTCGACAAATTTCTAACGACTTGTATAAAAAACAAAACAAAAATTAATTATGTACTCCTCATTTATTTATCGAAGATTCGGCGACAATTTACTTTTTTCCCTGACTTTTGCCGGTTTTCCCTTACCGCCAGTCACCATATGTTTAAGAAAGAACGAATATTTATGGGACGCTAGTTTCCGAAAAATTGAGTGACATCGAGTCATTTGAGAGACATCAAATTCAAAATAAGGGCCGAATGATTGAATAGAAATTTGCAAAAATATTAAAGATACTTTAATGAAATATATATTGTTTATAAATACATCGACCGGTGACGATTGCATTAACGAGATGACTTGTTCGCCTCTTTTTTTTATTTTTTTTTATTTATTTTTTTTAACACCACATAACGGGCTCTACCAATCTTAGGAGGGATTTTTAAAATAGTTACCGGGCTTCTTCTTTCGTAAGGGGAGCTCCGAATGTGGGTCAGGCGTCCCGGTTTTGGAAATGAGACGAAGCGTCTCTCGCTGTGAAAAGCGTTAACGGACACGCGATGGTGTGAAATTAGCCAACGCGGTATGAGATTTAACTTGGAGTGCCTGGGTGGTTATTATCCAAAACCGAAACTACCTCAAATCGCTCGTGCTGATGTCGGGAGAATAAAAAAAAACCGGCCATCTCCATCATAGGAAATGTCGAAAATAAAGTTATCCGAGATCGACAGTAAGCAAATGAAATCCGATGCGAGCTGGAATCGCCGGGGCGAGACACCGCCACAGAGAATAACCGGTTCGTGATCGTGAGTATTGGGGGCTTCCTGGAAGTGGAATCCTCACGAGCTGGATCTTTCACGCACGAGTGACCCGCCGGAAGATATACTGATACACATACGGAACGAGACACCCACACGAGGCATCGGAAAGCGCGTCTTCTTTACTTGTTTGCTTCATCTTTTTTTTTTTTTTTTTTTCCCCCCTCATAACTTTTGGTAGAAAAGTAGGCTATTTTTATATGTACTCGTATGTCGCTTTCGTTCTTTTACACGTTGGATCCGTTAGAAATATTTTTTTCTTACCCATCGAACGTCCTCGAGCTCATCGTAATCCAATTGCTATCCACAACTCGTGTTTTACGTGTCGACGTCTTTGGTGACAATTTTCCGTTGTTTTTTTGTTTCTCTGCTGTCGACTTAGTTTTTCGTTTTATCGGACTATTTTCTTGTTTGCCGGTATCGGTGACCCCGTTGACAGGATTACTATTCTCGATCGTCCACTAGGTGTGTGTGTGTGTGTGTGTGCGCGCGTGTGTGTGTGTGTGTGTGTGTGTGTGGTTTTTGAGCTGCGAACGATAACGGGGCAGCTACGACGATGTCGACACTGGCGCGTACCCGTCGCTACTGCGCGTATTCGTTTGGTCGGGGATGTTCGAACAGACGGAGACCGAAGCGGCGAACTAACGAAACGAAACGAACCGAGGACGAAGAGACGATGACGAAGACGTCCGGCGGTGGCGATTGCCATCGAGACACCGCTCGGCCGAGTCTGAGAAAGTTACCTCACCTGTACAAATGAGAACCATTGTCAAAATGAATTCTGTCAATAAGGTCGAGTCTCAACGACTGGGTTCGTTCGTGTACCGTCATATGACTAATTATGTACTAAGAGTTACAAATATAGGAACCATATCGGTCTTTCGGTCTGTACTCCTATACTGTCTAGTTTTATCGGTCGAGTTGTAATTATACTCTGTAAAATTCTCTCAACGTCCGAGTTGGTTGACGTGCCGTCGTCAACATAGTTTATAGGATTAACGTAATTACGTCTAATCGGTACAAAGAGTTGGAAATATAGAAACAAAATTATTTGCGCGAGGCGCTCCGATACTCTTTCCAATTCATCCTGTCCGGGTGTTTCAATTTTTTTTTTTTTTCTTTTTTTTTTTTTTTTTTTTTTCTTAGCGATCCGCTCAGAACGGCGACAAACTTGGCAAAAACCCCCATGTTCAATGTTCCTGGAAAGCGTTGAGCGTTCCAGATTCGAGCCATAAACAACGGATCTACACACACACACACACACACACACATCGACGATACAGAGATCGAGTTTATGCGCCGGCCGAAATTCACCGTATCCGTACCATCGCCGTAGTCGAGCGTCTCGTGATTTGTGCGTACGCTAAAAAAAGAGGGCTCTCGCCCACGTTCGAGCAAGAGAGGGAGATTATTTGCGTTTCCTAGAAGCGGAAGCTGTGCCTCCGAGCACAGACGAGGTGTCTTTGACACCCAATGCTCGGACTTTTACAAACTTGTTATTTTCGCCGGACTGATAATCTCTAAACATTGGGCAGCTGACTTTTTCTTACATTATCCCTGGCATTGATGGACGTCGTCGAATTCGATAATGAATACCAACACTTTGGGTCACCTTCCATTCTTTATTTATAGATAATAAGATGGTGAAAATTTTGGTGGGGCTCTGCGTGTATTAATTCGTTGTACAGAGTAGCACAGTACGGGTGACGGGTACCTAACTGAGTGCATCGACAGCGACACGTGTCCATCTAGCGAGCGTAAAAATCCACGCGAAAACACTCCCGGTGCAGGTGCTGCACGTGCAAAGCTCTTCGTGACCACCTTTCGAACTTTTATCTTTAATCACACTTACCGACTGCGGTCAAACTCGTCGATGACGCGGTGTATAACAGTGTATAAAAGACCATGCCAGTGCCGTACACCGAGCGCCATAAATACCGGAACAAATAGCTTTACACATCTCAGCTTGTCTTTGATCGATATCTTAATTTTACGTTACTAAATTAGTAAGGTTATATAGATTAGAGAGCTGTCCATTACTTGAAGTACACGAGTACTTATTTTCGTACTTAAAGTATCAAAGTACTTTTCGGTACTTTGAGTACTATTACTGAGTACCAAGTCCAAACCGCTTGTACAATTTTGAGCGTAGCTTCGCTCTTTCCCGAAGCTATGCCCAAAATTTTTATAAATGCGGAAACAGTGTGCAAATTACATTGTACCTCGTTTCGTAACGTAAAAAATTATATCTGTCTCGTAAAATTATTTTACTCCCAACCCAATATTTTCCATTTAAATACCAAAAAATACGATTTTTTTAATGCATAAGATCGAGACCCTTTTCACCTTCGGCCACTGTACTAGATCCATACGTCCCAGATTTAGTTTTCATACATCCAGACGACTTTCATTCACTACCCTGACAGAACTGCCGACCGAAAGTTCGACCAAAATCCGACCAAAAACCGCCGAGTTGGTTTTAAGTTCAAGTGCAAATAACATTCGCGATTTATAATGGTATAATGTTAGAAGCAGTGAATATTTTATAAAGGGTATAACTACTAAAGCGAGAACACTACCTACCAATTGATACGGTGTAGGAGAATGCAAAAAGATTATAATAAAAAGAGATTGTATAAATGTAGGTATACTATCGATTGGTAATCAGTGGCGCATAAAGAACATTATTTAACGTAAGAAAAAAAGTAGACTTGCGGTTTCACACGTGGAATTTTGAATCTCGTGCCATCAAAGTACTGAGACCGCGTCATCATCGCTTGTTTTAAAATATTCGACAGGTGGCGCCACACATCAAGTTCTGTGACGTCCGCGGTCCCGCTGCTCACCCGACGCGGTGTTCCTGCACCGCGAACTAGTTAGATAACACACGATGGGTAAAGTAGACTCAACGAAAATGGACAAGTTTCAATATAAGCGGTAAAGCAGGGGGACGATACGTGAACCATGCCTACGTTTATGAATACAGTAACTTTTAATTCCATCTCAGTTCTTCGTTCCCATGGTCAGAAGCAATAAATAGTAACCCGAAGTTCAGAAATACATAAAGTTCAAGTCTGCAGCAACTCGAGATATTTACTACAGACGCCTGGCAAGCCATATGATCTGTTGTTTAAGAATTTCAGAGCGAAGGTCTGTTCTTTTTCAAAAAGAAGGTTTACAAGCGAACACGAATTCCCTTCGGACGATCGGACGAGAGTCGTAAAAAGATTAAGAAAGGACTTTCTCCGGGCTCAAGTACCGGCCCGAGCGACAAGCCGAGCTTCGAGTTTTACAAAGGCCATTTGGCTTTTCCAATAGACAAAGAAGGCCACATGTGGCGGTTGAAGCACAGACGCCAAGCGAAAGGCGAATAACTGAGATGGAAATAGTACGATAGGAAGTAAGAAAGAGACGGCAAAAGCGACAAGGAAAAAGTACACGGCCGCGCGGGCGGTGCCCTGCTCGACCAATCAATGCTGGAAGTACAAAGTTTCCACCCTTAGGAAACTTGAACCGTTTTCGAAGACGCTCCCGGACAGACAATAATTAAAAAGTCAGTCTTAGTTCAGACACCACAGAGCTAGGAGCTCCGAGTCGCGAACGCGACCCTTATCGACTCGTTATTTGTCGCGTTACAAGTATCATTTTAGTTGCCCATGTCGAACAAGTTGTAACCCAGTTAATGTCTCATTTCGAATATATACAACAAATATCCTCTCTAATATCTGTGTGTTCAATTCATTCTTCCATTCAGTGTAATTTTAAAACCTTCCCGGGACTCACGGAGCGAATTTCCATTCGCCGCGGCAACACCAATCAAGTCCAGATACAGCGGCTCTCGAGGAGCCAATCAACATCGAACTCCCCAGCGGCACAGACTGGGACGTAACATAATTGGCGCAGTCGGTAGGACAATTTTGTTGCACCTGAGTTACCGGGAAAATAAACATTGAAATTCGGAGTTTTGTGCAGTGGCCAAGTGTGTGTAGTTCTCAGTGTTTGCGTAAAAGTGACTTTTATTTGGACTTCGGAAAGCTGAACGCCTATACCTATATTAGTGTGTGTGCCGATCCTCTCTCCTGGGTTTTGCACGGTTTCCCCAGAGAGCGACGGGCGAATGCCAGAGGAAAACGAAAGTGATTATCAACGGCCGTGCAAGTTCCTTGAAATCACGGGCACCACGAATATGAAGCGGACTCATACAAATAAATGAAAAGAGAACACGCACAAATTGCACAAATTACGACGTGGTTCGCACCTTCTTCAGGCGTGCTTTATTTCTGCCGGACCTCAGTTGGGTGAACTGAGTAGCTTGACTGAACCGTGTAGGGGAAAGTATTGCTGAGAAAAGGTGTTGAATCGAAGACCCTCCTGGTACCTGCCAACCAGCTCGCGGGGTGAGCCCAACGGGGGATTGACGGACCACGAGCGACGACGGACTCGAAGAAGCATCGCTGGACCCCCGGAATCATCGACCACTGAGGGTTTGGCATTTGGAAGACAGGGCGATATTTTGTTCTTAGGAAACATTTTGGAAACGACAAAAAGACAGTGTGAAACCATTTTAGGATATATACTTATACAGAATAGATAATAGTCTATCAGGTACATCGTCTGGCTCATCAAACTGTAAGTAGAAGGAATATTGCAGATTACTCATCAAGCTACCCTAATTTTTCTTGAGCATGCTGGATCGCCATTCATTTTAGTAATTTCAACTGATTTAAAATAAAATCAACCTGGTAAATAATTTTACTCAATTTCCCAAACAAATGAATAGATAAAATAAAACAAAACAAAATAAATAAAAATAAAATCAAATTCGAAATTTTACAAGTCAACCGAACCCCAATTATTATTATTAACAAATTGCAATTTTTCATCACTCCACCAGTTTCTACCTTTTTTTTTCTATAAAGTAAAAAGTTAGTGAGCCAGCACTCCCAAGACAATGCCGGGTAGACCGCGATCTAAGAGACTCTCGGCAAGAGGTGCATCGAGAGTCGCAACACCCGCACGTCGAGGTCGTTCTCGCGCATTAACCAGAGGAGAGTCTCTCGGTATACTGGGCCGGGCAGAACGAGCACAGTCGACACTGGGCCTTCCTCAAGCAGGAAGCAGTGTAGATAGTTTCGACATCCCCGTGACGAGTAGGTCTTCCAGTAATAATATTAATGGAATGTCGGCCCCGACCCCCCCGCGCGATCTATGGCCGCGGAACCAACCGGTTAGTAATGAGATTACAGAAATTATATCGACAAGCGGTTCGGCGAAAGGCAGTCAACCGTCAATTTCGCATAAGGGTACTAGCGCGGGATTCAGAATGGCAGCCACAATCATTCCCGAGTTTGATGGTGATAATATGCCCGTATCAATGTTTATAGATCATTGCCGCGTTGCCGCAGAAGCCATCGAGGAACATGAAATGAAGTTTTTCGTCCTGCTCGTCCGGGGTAGAGTTACAAAGAAAGCTCGACGTTATGTTCAGGGGAAAATGTTCAATACTCTCGACGAAATACTAGACACCCTAGAACGATCTTTAGCGAAGAAAACCGATTTTAGTCAATCACTCGTCACTTTAACCACAGTGTTTCGAAAAGACGACGAGACAATCCCCGAGTATGGATCGCGTATCCTTGATATCCTCACTGACATCACAAATAGTATCGAGCGCGAAAATAACGGGGATGCGGTCGAGACATGGAGTACCGGAATGCGAAACACCGCGATCAAACATTTCATCAGAGGCCTTGATAAGGAGACTTTCTACTCCCTTCGCGAAAAGGAATATTCCTCCCTCGAAGAGGCTATCGACGCAGCCACGCGGGTCGACACGGACCGTAAAATCTGGTCGGAAATCCATAAAAATAATCCGGCCAATAAAATAACCGCTTCGGAGACTGACGCTCAGTTTAATTCAAATTCAAACTCGCGGAAACGTATAAACCACGTGAAATCAACGTACGGTCGTCCGCTCACTGCTATTCAGTGCTACAATTGCAAGCAAATGGGTCATAAACGAAATCAATGCCCAGAGTTCGCAAATGAAAACACTAAGCCTAACCAGGATAATATAAATAGCGCGCCAAGTTGCGGTTATTGTTACCTAAACAATCACATGGAAAAGGACTGTTTCCTAAAGAAGAAACACGAGAATGAAAGAGAAGCTAAACGCGCCCGTAACGATAAACCTTTTTTATTCAAGGGGAATCGTCGGGAGGGTGCCTCGACGACTTTGACCTTCGAAAAGCCCCACGACTCAGGTATGTCCTCACAATCCGGAGCCAGCGCGACGTAGAGGTCCCAATAATCCGACTAACTAACATTATATTCAAGGGAGGCATCGCCGTGTTAATGGTAGATACAGGTTCGGAACTAAACATCTTAAAAGAGAACGCTTTAAATCCACAAATGTGGGTAAATAAACAAAAAAAATACCACTTAACCGGGATCGGATCTGGTATTTATAAAACGATAGGAGAAGTAAAAATTTGCATAAAAGGGGTAGAGACATTCTTTCAACTGGTTAATGAATCTTTCCCCATTAGAGAACAAGGGATTATAGGTATTCAATTCTTGAAAAGCCACCGGGCGGTACTCGATTTTACTCTAAACGAAATTCGAATGACGCGCGAACACCTGCCTCTGGTGAACTATCATACAGTAACGTTACCACCGCGTACCAAACAGCTAGTAGATATCCCCATTTCTAACTCGGACATCCGCGACGGCTACATGCGACGAGTTAACGCAGGCACAGGAATTTTTCTTGGCGAATCTCTTGTTACGCAAGAAAAAGGGTTCGCGAAGGTCTACGCGATCAATTCGAATAACTACCCAATTAACCTGTCACTGGCTCCAGTAAACCTCGAAGAATACCATGTTATTCCCCCACGCGCACGGTCTGAACCATCGCCACATTCACTTAGGGAAGCCGACAAAGCATCTGCTAAACGCCTGACGAAATTATTGACCCTTCTAAACCTCAAACATCTAAACGAAGAAGAGAAAAATACTATTCTCCCGGTATTAACAGACTTTCTTCCGCAATTTCATTTACCTGAGGACCCACTAGGATCAACCACAGTGCTGCAACACAAAATTACTACAATCGACGAAAACCCGATAAATACCAAACAATATCGGTATCCGCCTTTCCAAAGGGACGAAATTCGTAAGCAGGTCGATGACTTGCTCGCGAATGGAATCGTGCAACCCTCAGAATCACCCTATAATTCTCCCCTCTGGATTGTCCCCAAAAAGGCCAACTCCGAAGGTAAAAAGCGTTGGCGAATGGTCATAGACTATCGAGCGTTGAACGAAAAAACCGTCGGAGACGCGTACCCGCTCCCCAATATCACCGAGATACTAGATCAACTCGGTGGGGCTAAGTATTTCTCCATTCTCGACCTTGCATCCGGTTTTCACCAGATCCCTATGGACCCACAATCAAGAGCAAAAACAGCTTTTTCAACGCCATACGCTCACCTTGAATTCACGCGCATGCCTTTTGGCTTGAGAAATGCTCCTGCAACCTTCCAGCGACTCATGGACAGAGTCCTCACAGGCCTCCAAGGCATAGAATTGTTTGTGTATATGGACGACATTGTCATATACGCAACAACCCTCGAAGAACATGGAGCAAAATTGAAAAAACTTCTGGCACGATTGAAGGTAGCCGGTCTGGCTCTTCAACCCGATAAATGTCAATTTCTACGTAAAGAGATCGTGTATCTTGGTCACATCATAACCCAAGCCGGAGTAAAACCTGACCCTCAGAAAATCGAAGCGGTGACAAGCTTTCCGGTACCCCAAGGAAAGAAAAATATCCGACAATTTTTAGGATTGATCGGATATTATCGTAGATTTATACCGGACTTCGCAAAAATCGCCAAAAGCCTGACCGTGTTGCTCAAAAAGCATGCCCGTTTCGTTTGGACTCCGATACAACAAAAAGCCTTCGAAACGTTGCGCGATAAACTCTGTTCTGAACCATTGCTCCAATACCCGGACTTTACGAAACCGTTCGTGCTGACTACAGACGCATCAGATTTCGCTCTAGGAGCCGTATTAAGCCAGGGACCAATAGGCAGTGATTTACCAATAGCGTACGCATCAAGGAGTTTAAACAAAGCCGAGACTAATTACTCAACCACGGAAAAAGAGTTGCTAGCAATAGTGTTTGCGGTCAAACACTTTCGACCATATCTGTACGGTCATCGTTTCACCCTGGTTACCGACCATCGCCCCCTACTGTGGTTGAACGGATTAAAAGACCCTGTTTCCAGGTTAGCTCGCTGGCGGATCAAGCTTAGTGAATACGAGTATGACATTGTTTACAAAAAGGGCACAGCCAATTCCAACGCAGACGCCCTATCCAGAAATCCACCGAATCTCAATGAAATACAAACGGACAAGGACGACGACACTACAGTTGACGAAATGACGGCAAAACAGGTGTTGAGCATCGATGTTCACACACCGGGTTCGCCGGCATTAAGACGGGACGGAAATAACGAAGATGACGAACGGGAGGAGGTGAACCTGGACTCGGAGTGTCAAGCGGCACACGATTTCGTTGTCGAAGAACTTCTGGGGAGAATCTTTCTAGTATTCGGGCATCTGAAGGCAGATAACTTAGACATAGAGATAGACTCGATGGAGGAGGTATACGAAAAAACCTCGGAGTCCGATGGTACAGAAACCCCTAGCCGGTTACGGCAGTGCCGAGTACCATACTTGCCACTAGCTGCTGGAGGGGAACACCAAAAACCCAGTAATCGCCAATGCCTCCTTGACCAAAAGGACGCACGGTTGAGGGTTGAGAAACATCGACCTTCCGAAGGGGTCAATATGAATGGCAATAAGGAAGGTGGGGCGGTGTGCCCACGTGGAGAGAGACTTGTCTCTGAAACGTGTGCTGATTCCAAGGCCCGTAGTGGCGGAATCAGCACCGCCTTTAATGAAATTGCGGTAGACCAGGAATCCCAGGTACAAGGGAAGCGGAAGGGAGATGCAGAGGTTGTCATGTCTGAAGTAGAAGCTGAAGTGAATCGGCTGAATCCAGGTGTAAGACCTGAAAAAGATTGCGTCCCCGAAGAAGTAGTTACAGAAACGAATCCCATTCACATGACTGTTGCCGACTCGAGCCCTGTTTATCGCTTAGAGAATTCTTGCATCATTTACAGTAAAGATACGCTCTCTATCGAAAAGGTAATATATTAAATTTTGTGTCCGCTGATTGCGTTCTAACCACGGCAAATAGTCGAGAGTTGGACAATCTTGGCTTGATCGATCTCAAGGGGTTAAAATCGGAAGAACGACAGCTCGGACAAGTAATAGCATCTGCCTTTGAGAGCCGTTACGTCCTCAGTCTGGTTGTGAAAAATAAATTCTACGACAGACCATACATGTCTGCGATTACCGATGCATTTGAAGCCAGCAAGCATGCCATGGAAACATTGGGAATAAAAAGGGCAAACGTTATGAAAAAGGGAAACGGTTTAGATCAGTTGCCATGGGGAACAATAGAACAAAGTATTAGACAAATTTTCCAAGGCTCAGACATCCAGATTCGAATATGTTCGGGTGAGATAAAAACGCCCTCTGAAACAGATCGAGTAGCGATAATAAAAGAATACCACGAATCTGCTGTAGGCGGGCATAAAGGGGCGTCAAAAACATATTGGCGTATTAGAGCAGATTATTATTGGAAGGGGATGAAGGAAAACATAGTAGCGTTCGTCAAATCGTGTAGGAGCTGTCAGGAATACAAGCTAGTCCGAAACAAAACGCGAGTACCAATGAAAATTACAGATACGCCAAGCGAACCTTTTGAGAGGGTACAAATGGATATTGTAGGACCTTTGCCCGCGACTGAAAGAGGCAACAAGTACATTTTAACATTTCAGGATAATTTTTCAAAGTACAGCGAAGCCGTTGCTCTTAAAACGATCGACTCCGTCTCAATAGCTTGTGCTCTGGCGGATCAATTTATCACTCGTTTCGGATGCCCCAGGATACTGCATACCGACCAAGGAAGTAACTTCATTAGCAAAATCATACAAACAATATGCAAAATATTCAAAATCCAGAAGTTAGAATCCACGGCATTTCATCCGCAGTCCCTTGGCTCTCTCGAGCGTAGTCACCATTCGCTAGTAGAATATCTTAAACAATTCGGTAGCAAACAAGACTGGGATACTTGGCTGAGATACGCAATCTTCAGCTATAATACATCGACTCACGAAGCGACCGGCCTCGCGCCCCACACGTTAGTATTCGGGAGAGAGGCAAATATACCAAGTAGCTTCAATCGCGGAGATTGCCCGACCACATACATCGAACACCTCGACAACTTCTTAAAAAGACTCACGGAGACACACTCCACCGTAGTCGACCGACTAAATGCCGCGAAATGGAGATCAAAACGGTACTACGACGAAAAGCTGAATCCCCAGAAATTCCAGGTAGGAGACCAAGTTTATCTCTTACGGGAACCTCAAGTCTCGAAATTTGAACCTCAATACGTGGGCCCTTATGAACTTACTCGACTATTAGGAGAATATAATGCCGAAATTAAAATCCACGCGAACCGTATGCGAATTGTTCACCTGAACAAACTGAAACGCGCAGCACTACCATATGATTCAAGTAATATCGAAGAGAACGTCGAGCCAGACGATGAAACGACAGTTGATAGTCCGACATAATTAATACGCCTAACCATTGTTGTGCCTTAAATATATACTTACATATTGTGTCTACTCTAAATATATGCCTACATGCTGTATCCACTCTAAGTATATGTACATTTAAGCCTGTGTAATTTGTGTTCAGCGATTAAGATAATCAATAGAAGAAAGAAAAAGACGTTTCAATATGAAACGTCTTTTTAAATATGGGGGAAGGTGTG
Source organism: Amblyjoppa fuscipennis (assembly GCA_963575735.1). Classification (NCBI taxonomy): domain Eukaryota; kingdom Metazoa; phylum Arthropoda; class Insecta; order Hymenoptera; family Ichneumonidae; genus Amblyjoppa; species Amblyjoppa fuscipennis. Next base: position 60,245 of record OY754494.1, read on the forward strand.
ACGTCCGCGGTCCCGCTGCTCACCCGACGCGGTGTTCCTGCACCGCGAACTAGTTAGATAACACACGATGGGTAAAGTAGACTCAACGAAAATGGACAAGTTTCAATATAAGCGGTAAAGCAGGGGGACGATACGTGAACCATGCCTACGTTTATGAATACAGTAACTTTTAATTCCATCTCAGTTCTTCGTTCCCATGGTCAGAAGCAATAAATAGTAACCCGAAGTTCAGAAATACATAAAGTTCAAGTCTGCAGCAACTCGAGATATTTACTACAGACGCCTGGCAAGCCATATGATCTGTTGTTTAAGAATTTCAGAGCGAAGGTCTGTTCTTTTTCAAAAAGAAGGTTTACAAGCGAACACGAATTCCCTTCGGACGATCGGACGAGAGTCGTAAAAAGATTAAGAAAGGACTTTCTCCGGGCTCAAGTACCGGCCCGAGCGACAAGCCGAGCTTCGAGTTTTACAAAGGCCATTTGGCTTTTCCAATAGACAAAGAAGGCCACATGTGGCGGTTGAAGCACAGACGCCAAGCGAAAGGCGAATAACTGAGATGGAAATAGTACGATAGGAAGTAAGAAAGAGACGGCAAAAGCGACAAGGAAAAAGTACACGGCCGCGCGGGCGGTGCCCTGCTCGACCAATCAATGCTGGAAGTACAAAGTTTCCACCCTTAGGAAACTTGAACCGTTTTCGAAGACGCTCCCGGACAGACAATAATTAAAAAGTCAGTCTTAGTTCAGACACCACAGAGCTAGGAGCTCCGAGTCGCGAACGCGACCCTTATCGACTCGTTATTTGTCGCGTTACAAGTATCATTTTAGTTGCCCATGTCGAACAAGTTGTAACCCAGTTAATGTCTCATTTCGAATATATACAACAAATATCCTCTCTAATATCTGTGTGTTCAATTCATTCTTCCATTCAGTGTAATTTTAAAACCTTCCCGGGACTCACGGAGCGAATTTCCATTCGCCGCGGCAACACCAATCAAGTCCAGATACAGCGGCTCTCGAGGAGCCAATCAACATCGAACTCCCCAGCGGCACAGACTGGGACGTAACAGTTCGAAACTCACAACGTGGGCGTGGGAGTGTTATCCCCACTGTAGACTGTTCGGGACTCGAGACAAGCCCAGACAAGCCGCGAGCAGCTGATTCCTATCCGGCACGGAGGATTATCCGCAAGGTTCGTCGTGTTAAAAACCACCATCGTACACGCTACTGTCGTGTTAAATGTACATCAAATTTCGTTTCGTTGGTTAAAAAACGCTTGAGTATATCGATTAAATTGGTGATAATCGAGTAATGGAAATAGAAATGTCCAAGTGCTAGTCGCGAAGGTTTCTGCGGGAAGCCCATTGTGGCATCTAGCTGCTCAAGAAGAATGAGCGTTATGTCGGCTTCCTCGTGATCACCGGCTCCGATTACCGATAACCCAACAAAATATAAAGGCTACGGCGATGCCCGAACGTAGAGAGAACTTTGTTCGATCGGATTTTCAACGGAAAAACTAAAAAGAACAAGCAAATTTTAAAATCATAATAAAATAATAAACACTCGGGGAATTTTCGATTATGCTGCGTGGCAGAGGTATCGTATACCGGCAACATGTTTACCATTATTTTCCGCGTGATTTTGGCGCTCGCGCACTCAGGTTACGTCGCTTACACCGCTGTAAATTGTCGTTTATCATCGGTACGACGTTTTTCTCTTAAACTTTGGCGGCAGTGGCAGCCCGCCCACGACGATTACGAGATCAAAAAGGAAAATGATATTTTGGAACGCAGCGCTAGACGGTTAAAAAAATTGCCGCGACACTTGTGCATCGTTATCGGACACGGAGAACGTGTTAGCTTTCTTGATCTCGTCCGCATCCTCGGATGGTCTATCGCTCTTGGAATTCCATACGTCAGCTTCTACGATCACGACGGTAACTACTGGATTCATTTTTATTCTTTTTATATTCATGTTGGCCGACGACGCACATATTCCTTTCCTTTCCTATTTCGCCAAATACACGCCTTACGAGCTTATCCATTACGAACGCTCGTCTATTGTCTCGATAAGGCTATGCACACAAATTCCGAACCAATTTTCATCGAGGACAGCTTGCTTTTCGTCGACCACCAGTCACGTTTACGATAATCCGCTTCCATCACTTCAATTTTTTAAATAATCAAAAATGTTTATTCTATACGGGGACATTGTCATGTCACTTTTTCGACAAACGCCGCCGCGTTGCAGAGCAAAATATTTCACTTTGCCTCTTATCTTACCGACAGACATTATCAATCATCTACGTGCGTAGAATGAAACAAAAAAAATACCTGTTCCTTATCATAACAAAGAGCGTTGGCAATTTATTTTCACTCAAGTTGACTATGAAATTTCGAATAATTAGCACGTCGATAACCGTCTTATCTATCAGCCACGTGCACGTGTTTCCAAGCATGTAATTTCCAAGCTATCGGCAAGAAACTTTTCATGGATCAATGAAGGCCAAACACTTGGAAAACACACACACACACACACACACACACACACACACACACACACACACACACACACACACACAATGAGTTTTTTTTTTTCTGTGCAGGATTTTTGAAACGAAACCGAAATGTCTTCAAGGCAGAAATCGAAGGAACGAGGCCAAAGCTCGTCGATCTTATCGACTGGGAGTCTAACGCAACTTCGAAGAAACTTACCGAGAACGGTTGCAACGGTAATAACCTAGTTGGATTAAGTCACCACCGTTCGCTTGCTGTATCGTTAGATTATGTCAGTTATCCCATTAACCCTTTCAGTCATACATTTTGAGACTATGAAAATAAAACCTCGATATTTCATGTCAAGAAAATAGTTTTAAAAAATTGAAAACTGAGCGAAAAAAAGTGCGACACCCTATTCCCCATCGTGACACAAAGGGTTAAATAACACGTTATCGAATAATTGGAAATTAAACATTTAGCGTTCGATGTAAAATATTTAGAGAAAAAAAATAATTAATTTTTGAATGACTGAGCATAGCAATTTTTTTTCTTTTTTTTTCATCATAGAAAATGAATACATTATTTTTCGTTTGATACAAAATTTTTAGAAAATAACCTTTTTTTTACTTGAATACTTACGATACAGTAAATGTATATATATTTCATTTAGTTACAAAGAGCGTGTCAATTTTTGTGACTTGCAGGTTTCAGGAGACGAACGAGAGTTCAGATGTTCTCGAAGGCAGATGGCAAAGGCGAGATAGTTACATTAGCAAAGAATTTATCCCGAGCTGTAATTGTTGGCCTCTTGAAGACGGAAGAAATTGATGCGAAGCTTTTGAATGACAAGCTGCGACTGGAAGACACACCGGATCCCGATCTTGTATTCGTTTGCGGTCCCGCCCTATCGACCTACGGCCTTCTACCATGGCATACACGAACAACAGAATTCTTGTAAGATCGAAAACACCTTATAAAGTTCTTTTCTTTATCATATTTTTCATTGCTATTCCATTTCGTAAGTGTTATGTAATTTTTATCTTGTTCAATTTTCAGCCAATTGACAAGTCATCGGGACGTGTCCGTAAACGATTTCACTTTCATACTAGAAAAATATGGTATGTGCGAGCAACGATACGGAAAGTGAAGTGCGTCCACAAGCGTTTTGTAAACTAAAAAGTTTTTTCCCAAAACGTTTTGTTTTTGGAGAAAAATAAAAATCCGCTCGAACGAGAGACTCGCTGTTGTAAACGTAATAAATTTCGGAATTTCCGTCGCCGTGGAAAACGAAAACTAAACAGTGAGATCAAACCATGAGAGAAGAAAAAGCAAACAAAATTTAGAGTAAATACTGTACAATCAGCGTGTCACGTATATGGACTTTCGAAAATACGCTCAAACTCAGTCGTTTTTCAATTATAATCCGAGTGTTGAATTTTCTTCCGCGTCAGTGTGTGAACTTTAGAGTCTTAATTTATTAAATGCATTCCCATTGATTTTTCCAATAGATGTATCGTCGAATAGATTTTCTAACGATTTTCAACGATCGTTTCAACTCTCGAGTGTTGCATCGAGATTCGTGGAGGTTTCTAAATTTTAGCGCAGACGGTTAAGTAAAAGTTTGAAACGTCCATGTCGATTTGTTTTCTTTTAGTACAATTGCCTGATGCGTGTACGATATTTTTTTGTTAGTTGTAACATAATAAATAATTAGGAAAACGTTAATTGAAACCTCGACAGCATAGAATTTTGTTACCAAAGTTCTAGTTGAGATTATATATATATATGCTTCAAATTGACTTCATAAACACTCCGTACCTATACATTTTCATGAAAACTAAGGGAATACGAAAAAAAACATTAAAAAGTTAATTTATTATGTATAAATGACGTGTAAAATATTTGTTAAGATGAATTTTTTTCATTTGTGGTCTTTTCACGAGAGGCGGAAGGTCTGAGAGCGGATGTTGAACAATCAAGTGAATAAAATGGGAAGAATAAAAAAGGTGAACAATGAGAGCTTGCGTAACCGAGGTTATATACATATTCGTGTTTGTGTAAACAATGAATTAATCATTAAAAAAAAAAAAAAACAAAATGAGTAATTACACTTTGAAAATGTATATAAAAAAAAATCGCTGCATCATTCTCGAGTATGTAATCTGCAGGCTACGAAAACAAATGGCTACCGAGGAGTTAATTATTATATTATTATATAAGGTAAAAAAAGCAACAACATTTATTTCGGGCCATTCTAAATTTTTACTTCAAATCCCGTGATAGACGATAGCAAAAAAATGTCAGAACTTATTTCCATCCACATTTATCTCTAAAAGGTCAACCCAGTATCGTAGAAACGTTAAACGTCGCATAAAAAGGACGAAACAGTTTTTTACATAGTTATAATAATGTTTATATTTACTATATACAACAATTAATGGTAGTTGGTGTGAGCGAATATTCAAATTTATTTCATTTTTTTCTATTTCATTCCCTCCATTACCCGGCGTTTATTTCGTTTTTTTTTTTTTTTCGTTTCAAAAAGGATTTTACACTCGCATAAACTCACGGGAGATTAGCGCTATGCGTCGTGGGAAGTAGGAGACTGAGATGCGCAAGTATCGCAACATAATTAATTACACTAATATCAGCGGTAAAATCGTACAATCAGTGCGAGGGCGTTGATTAAAAAATTACCAAGCAGACGCACCTATGTCGATATTTTTCTTTTTTCTATTTTGTTTTTCTTCTTTGTTCGGTGTCTGAGACCTGCCAGGATGTATTATTTTTCGGTTTTACTATAAAAAAAATAACACGTTATAGTCGCACTGTCGCACCGAACGAAGATTTAAGTGTAGAATTAAGAAGAGAGGAAGAAGCGGAAGAAGCCGCCGCCGCGTGTGTTTCTTCGTAGCGACGAGCCTGAATCAGTCTATCTCGCTGCGTGTATCGCCACACGAGGAGGGACGCTGCTGAAACAAAAATATATTCCTAGGCCTCGTTCGCATCGTCATCCAATCAGCGATAAAATGTTTCAATTAATTTCTTTGCTATTTTACATTGCTATCGAGCATTTTTGAACTAGTGTTCTCGACATTGTACCTGAGTTATTTATTTTGTTAAAAAAAAAAACTTTTTATGGTATCGCATGCAGTTCGAACGAGCGAGGTGGTTTTGTGAGAAAAACCAAAAGTCGATATACGCAAAGCCCGATCGAATTATCTCGTTGGTATACAATAAAATGCAAACAAACTCTGTTGTACAAATCATCAGAGTAAAAAGAAGAAAAAAAAAAAACAAAGCTTTAAACATATAACGAACACCAATGATACAACCTTTAGTTCGATGACGCTCAGTCCCTGTATCGGTGCGACGACGACTTCTTACCATCACGATGACGGCTCGATTGTCTCGATTTCGAGCGTGAAATTCTTCGGTTGTTTCTATCCTTGGATCTCGACCGACTGCGTCTTTTGCTGCTCCTCGAGACGTACGATCTCGATCGTCTCCGTTCCCTCGTGTGCGATCTCGACGATCTTCTGCGTTCGCGCGATCGGGTTTTGCTTCTTCGGCGATCCCTCGTTCGGGACGAGCTGCTCCGTCTTCGAACGGTCGAGCGCGAGCGCGTTCTCCTCCGCTCTCTTGAGTGCGTTCGCGACATTCTCACGCGTTTGCCTCTCGATCGCGAGCGCGACGACCAATTTTTGCCGCACGGCGATACCGATCTCGACTTTCGTCGGCTTCGTGAGCGTAATCTCCTCTGACGTTTCTCGTCCCGAGACCTCGAAGAGCCACGTCCCTTCTTCACCGATCTGTAACTGCTTGACGATGTCGAACGATTTCCCTTTCGCTGACCGCGCGACGATCGCGAACGGGATTTGTGATTTCGACCGCGCGAACTGCACGACTGGGAACGGGACTTTTTGCTGCGTTTATTCGACGATTTTTTCCGCGTCTCTTGCGAGTCATTTTCGGATCTCTTGGAACGGCTTTTCTTCGTTCGACGACTCCGGCTCGAGGATGTCGATGATGAAGAATTTTCTTCATCCTCGTCCTCGTCCTTCTCGTCCTCGTCCTCGTCCTCGTCCTCGTCCTCGTCCCCGTCCTCGTCCTCGTCCTCGTCCTCGTCGTCTTCGGTACTGGTGGAATCTCGATTGGAAGAACCCGAGGGCTCGGACATCGACGACAGCTTTCCTCCGTCCGTTTCCGATTGGTTACGATTCGGCTGATGATGATGATGATGCAGTCGTCGAGATGTTTGGGCTCCACAGCCAACGCTCGAACGACTCTCTGACGACGCTTCCCTTTCATTATTTATCGTTTCTTTCTCATCAACTAAACGCACGACGTCAACAGTGTTATCCGACGTCAATTGAACGAGATAAAGGTCGCCTTCGACAAATCTTTTTTTTTTTTAGCTAAATTTTATATTATTTTGAAACATACCTGTTAGTCGGCAGCTATCATTACCGATATGATTCTCGTATTGTTGTTTATTACTGTGATGATGGTGCTGCTGCTGCTGCTGCTGATGACGATTGTCCTGGTACTCATTCTCTTCTTCCTGGGCCAATCGAGCCTCTATCTCTTCCTCGGTCTTTTTGAATGCTTGCTGACGTCTCTTTACCGTTTCCTACCATATATATATATATATATATATATATATTTTTTTATGCGTATCAATCATTTTATATAATAAAAGTAAATTCATAAGTTTAAGTAATTTTTAATTTCGCATATTTTCTGCTCGACAAGGATAGAACTTTTTTGTTTGTCTTTCAAACTTGTCATTTGGTAAAACTTTAACACAAAATGTCACATGACATTTTTGGGACAAGAATAAAGATTACTCCTACCTTCAGTTCTTCATCACTGTCGTCGTCCGGCTGCTCGACGGGCTCGTCCGCGTCGTCCTCTGACTCGCTGTTACTGTCGCCATAGATGCCCAGACCTACGACACATTCAAATAACAATTATTCTCCATCGCTTTCCGAAGATTCCACTGCACTCGCTCGATCTCCCCCTCGTTGCCGTCGTGCTAAACTTAAATCCCGACGTTTGCTTTTCGTTTCTCCTCCCAACGAAATTGAACTACTTTAACATTTCTGATAATTTGTTTCACACCATCGAATGTTTATAATTAAGTTTTTCTTTCTTTTTCTTTTTTTTAATTCCCTCGTCCTTTCCCGATGAATTGAACAGTTTGCTAGATGTGTAGGGACGACCGATTTTTTCGAGCGTCGCAGCAAAGCTACTTGGAAGTCGAATAGCCGCTGATTTTCTCCCTCGTTTCGACCGTACCTACGATCACGTTGATCGTTTTTTATTTTCCGTTTGTGTTTTTATAACGTCTTTTTCTTCGTTAAATTACAAGGTTGACAAACTTACCGAGCTTGCGAGTGATCTGAGCAAGAGGGGCCATGTTGCTGAATGATGCGACGGGGGTGTCTCCTGCAGGGGCTTAACAATACACACGCATTTAGTGACCATGTTGTTCCACGATATCTCTATCAACGTTTTCTCGATCGCGCATTATCATTTTGTGATTTCCCTTTTTCTTTTTTTTTTTCTTTGCTCAATTTCTTTTCCTCTCCACCTTTCTTCTCTCGGCATCACACGACCGAAAAACTGTCTTTCATCTCATCCTGAATCTTCCTTCCTTTGCAATCCTCCTTTCGATTTCCTTTCACATTTGCAAGAAGACAACTCGAAATGCAACGAAATTAAACGAAAATTCGTTGTAAAAAGAAGGAAATAACAAACAAAATGTACACCTTGATATAATACGAAATAGTTTGGTTCTTTTTTTTATCGCGATAACGCTCGGAAACATCAATCATAAATCCAAATTAGATTTTCTATGACGACAAGCAAAAAACACCATCACTGATCCGATCGTTCTAAGAATACACGATACTTAATTAAATATTCGCGAGATATATATGATATGTTATGTCTGATTGAGAAAAATTTTGCGAATGCTTGAAATCATAATATCCCGTAAACAAATTGGTGTTTGATTCAAATCATTTAACCGACGAGGAAGATTTTTCATAAAAATTTGGTTTCGATACGAACAGTTCGTCCATTACACTAATTATACGGTTAAAATATTATCGAGGAACAAATATTAAATAGGAATTAAGAACGTTCGTTTAACTTGAAGCTTTTCATCGATACCGCGAACCCTTTTTGCCCGATATCACTGTAAACATTCACAAATCAATATCTGCAAGATTGTGGAAAGTAAAAGTGTCGAGTGCTCCGCGGAAATTCCTGTCGAATCAACGCAACTTTGAAGGCGAAAGAATAAACGAAAGATAAAAAAAGGAACTAAACGACTAGTCACAAGCAGGGCGTATTCTGAAAAAGTCACAAATAATTAAGCCTATGGAATTGACGAAAACCTCTCGTTTAATGCTCGTAGAATAAAAGTAATATATATATATATATATATATATATATATATATATATATATATATATATATATATATATATATATATATATATATATAAATGTACAATGACGACGGTAAAAGTGGTGTCGTATCGTATCAACGCGAGACCACAATTACTTCATTATCGTCGTACACATCATACTGTGCACAACAATATCTGGTGAGGAAAAATGGTATTGGAAAAATTCGATCTGTTAGTTCTATCGGGTGTTTATCTGCGGTACCTTTGGCGCGTGCGCGGCTCCAAACCTCTCTGCACACCGAGCCAATTTCTTCGTTCGTCACTTCCAACAGTATTTCCGTCAGCGATCTTCGAACTTTCAGCATCTGAATCATTTTTGTTCCACGAGGAGAAACGTAAATTAATTTTTCGAAATGTTGTCACTTTCGATAAACTCGAATGAGAATTGACTCACGACGTCCTGTAGAATATCCTCGCGCGAGCGTTTCACCACAACGCTCGCGGCTGTAGTCGGCGATGCCGAAGTGTTTCCCCCGTCGGTGTTCACTGAACGCGAGTCCGGCGAATCGGCGTCGCGGAATCGTGATTTTCGGGCTCTCACCACGATCTCCGGACTGCGCTCAGTGTTCTTCTCGATTTCCTCGATTCCGTGACCCGTGGCTTCCGTGTCTGTCTCGGTTTCCTTCTCCGAATCCGAATCCTGCTTGCAATAAACGAATTAATAGTTATAATTTTTAACATGACAAAAATGAATGATTGTCAAGCGAAGAAAAAGGATATGAAAATTTCAATTTTCATATTGCTTTCTCATAATGTTCCTTTATTCGCGAAGGTTCATCTATGAGAAAGCGATATGAAAATGTCAATTTTCAACTTTTATGAGGGAGCGATGTAATAATTTCAATTTTCAATTTTTCTCAACGTCAACATCGTGTTGAAGGTTTATGCAAAACGGCGGGCCGATTCAGGTTCAGCCCGGGGGGGGGGGGGGGGGACAAACACCACCGTCGCGCTTCACTTTGTCGAAACTTTGCTCAGCGCGAAAATATACATGGAATTATGCGCTCCTGAACTTTTCTTTGACACTTTCGATTGTTTACTCAAGAACAATCCAAATGCCTCTTTACCTATCTTTTCAATCCCGTCATATCCGTCACCTTGTGTATTTGATACCGCAGAACATGATAGCCACCTGGGTTTTTTCGCGATGCCATAGGGAAAACAAACAAACAGTTGTTTGAAAATACGCCAAATCACTCATTTTTGCTATATTGGTTAATAAAAATTTCTGATAAACTTTCTTCGTTAGTTGTCGCTCCGGGACAATATTTAATGAATTTTTCAACGGTAATCACGAATCTACCACTTACTTTATTCATAGATGAACATTTAGTACGGAAATTGTATCCAAAATAAAGTACTATTTTTTCATTAATTTCAAAAAATAAAAAATGACGACATTTAGGACGATTCAATCGATTCTCCCTAAATTTTTAATATGAATCATCGGGCAATGTGTACCCCATCTGTGTATAACTTTTGCCCCGATAGCTGAATAATTGTAAGAGTCATAGTGCCCATAGACATTTTTTAAGAAATAAAAAATAGCGTATAAAAAAAAAACTTTTTTAAATAAAATGTTTAAGAAATATCGTCTATTAGACACACATGCTGTGTGTGAAAATTAAGCTTGATCGGTCACACATACACATACACACGCACAACCGGAAATTTTTTCTAAATATGATTTTCCGATGTTTTGGAACATTCTGAAGACATTTTCATTAGGCGTCACTTTTTTTTTGTTTTGTTTTTCACCGAAAAAAGACATTTTTTAAGAAATAAAAAATAGCGTATAAAAAAAAAACTTTTTTAAATAAAATGTTTAAGAAATATCGTCTATTAGACACACATGCTGTGTGTGAAAATTAAGCTTGATCGGTCACACATACACATACACACGCACAACCGGAAATTTTTTCTAAATATGATTTTCCGATGTTTTGGAACATTCTGAAGACATTTTCATTAGGCGTCACATTTTTTGTTTTGTTTTTCACCGAAAAAAAAACGTTTTTTTATGAAGAATCAAAATGATGAGTTGATGAAAATAAACAGCAGCTTTTAATAATCCATTTACTCACGAATTTGCTCTTGCTAGGATTCAGTACAGCCCGCGCCTCGTCTTCGGCCAGCTTTCGAGCCTCGATCTCTTGTTTCCGGAGCATCTCCTGGCGTTCGCGTTCTACGGCCTTGTGCTTCTCGCGCTCCATTTTCTCGAGACCCTCCCGAATCCACGCTGGCAATTGCCTGCGCTTCGCCGCATCTTTTGAACATCCATAAAGAAACAAAAATGTTATCTTCGACAGTCGATCAACAAAAATGCACGACGCAGTTACTTATACAAATACTCGAGAAATAATTTACCAATAATCGTGCAGGTATCCTCATCTGGGGTCTTTTCTCTCTCGTCCCGATTTCTCATGGAGTTGTCGATTCCCCGCATGTGCGGAATGCGATTGGAGTGTCGCATACCTTTCATGAATGGAGGCGGCTGGGATGGTGCAACGTTTGGTTGATCGCCACTCCAATATCCCGGTACCTGCGGCGAAATAACTGATAAATTAAGAAAATTAAAAAAAAAAAAGATTTATTCGAAGAATGAATTGCCTGATTGTAGGGTTGAGAGGGCGCAACGGAATTGTACGAGTACGAAGGTGCCGGCGGAGGCGGGACGTTGAATCCCGGTGTGTTTGAGATTGTTGGAGCGGGCGGCACTACGGGAACGGAGGGTAGACCCATGGGCTTTCCGTCCGGTCCGATCGTTACGCCGGGCGGTGGAACGCCGCTCCATTCCCAAGAACCTCCGCCGGGTCCTGACGTGTTCCACTGTCCCCACTGACTCCATTGATTCCATGCATCTGCGACAAGACAATTTTCTTTATTTTTTTATTTGTTTATTAAACGGATTTCTCCTTTACAATATTTGTTGCTTTTACATATAACTCAGACCAAGGCCTGACACTACCAAAAATATGCTATTTAACCAATACCAGTATTTTTCTGCCTTAATTCTATATCAATTTTATCTTACAACTAAATATCAATGACATATATATTTCTAACCAAACCGAAGAACCTTCTTCGTTGTACTTTTCTGGAAACTGCTGAGCGGCAGACGAGTATAGCGATGCTGCAGGTTCGCATTACCCATTACCAATTTTTCAAAGAAAATTAAAAAATGTACGATCCTTCTTGTAGAAGAGTTGTATCATTTTTCTTTTTTTAATGGGAAGTAAAATAGAATTTGTACCTCGGATATACTGCAACTTGGATAAAGCTATTTTGTTGTTTGTTTTTAATGCCTACCGGAGCCGCTGATATTGGGAGCCGGCGGCGCAGGTGGTACATCATCGTCCTTTGTATCCATGTCCATGGGTGCCTCTCCACCTCCGTCACTGGATGTATCGTTTGTATCCAAGGAAGGCGGAGGAGGTGCTGGAGGAACAACGGTTTCCTTCATCTTGATCCATTGTTGAGCAAGCGCTGCCCAATCGACTGCAGCAAAAGAAAGCATAATTAACATCCGTCGTGAACTGAGGACTTTAAAAAATTTACCTTGATCGTTGCTCATATTTTGATAGGTCGAAGGATTGAGTGCCCATTGCGTGGGATAATCCTTTCCCTCGAATATTTCCCTGCTCATCTTCATCTGCATGTTGTCAAGAGGTCGAAATTAAATATCGTTTAATTGCAGGGAGGAATATGAGAACGAAGAACAATATAATAATCGAAAAGATTTATTTAATTTATTTAACATCTCGCGTGGTCAAAATGGCAACTGTTACGGGGAACTAAGTCGAAAAATCTCCGGCGTAGATGGAAAAATTCATCGTCCCCAAAGCAAGAAATGCAATACTCACGGAGGATCGGATTGGTTCTTTCTTTGGAGAAACTTCAACGGCTCGTGCCGATGATCGACATGCTTCGATCTTGACCGCTCGACGGTTTCGATGTTTTGACGAAACAACACGGTTGGTTTCACTCTTATATTGATATTACAATCGTTAATATTTTCTGAATAAAAGAAGCCGCTTGGAAATTGTGGCTCGGTTGGTCGAGCACGAACGTAGCAATACGAGATGATAGGTGGCATCAAGGTTGGAGGGGGGGGGGGGGAGACCGAACTATCAACTATGGTGGCCGGGCTCTCTCGCGGAAACAACTCTGAAATTCCGTCTGTTAACACTTGCGAATTGAGCCACGCGCGGCGCTGAAGCGAGTAAAATCGAGACGTTATCGTTAAGGTCAAGTGTAAACGCCATGAGTACGAGAGAGATTGCTGCAATTTCGCTTCCCAAAAATCTCCCAAGCCGTTTATTTCTTGAGAAAATTATGAGAACAGCCAACTGCAGAATTACTGCGTCTAGTTGGCCGTTCTCGTATTTTTCCCTAAAAATGAACCCTCTTGGAGAAATTTGGGAAACAGTTTTTGTTATCGACCGAGTATTTGCACTTGACCTTAATATGTTTATGAGCATTCGATTCATTGGGCCGGTTCGTTTTCAGAGAAAGCTGGAACGGAGTGCTCTATTTTACGTGGAAAGTATATATATATTTATTGGATATACCTTCCACATAAAATATAATAATCTTCTTCTTCATCTTCTTCTTCTTCCTATGGATTTATGCCACAAGCCAAATTTCATTTTCCAATATTGAGAGGGCGACGCTTGAGATTGCTTTGTAGGTTATTATCCTCGGTAGGGGGAAATATTCGGACAGTATTTAGAAACCAGAACCTTTATTTATAAGAATATTTAAGGAACTTTATTGAACTTGGGAAAAAGTACAAGGGCCGTTGTTCTCTTCTGAAAGGACACAAAGGAATTAAGTAAAGGCTAGGTCAAAGACTACGCCAAGCCTGTAGGGAAAAGACTCTTGCTTCTCATTGGCTCACGGCCTGGACAAGCGGCGGAAAATCTTGCGAGCTCCAAATAATAATGCCACAGCTTTACTGGTAAAAGTGCAGCACCTGACTGGCGCAGTGAGTTCATTTTTTGTTGTCGTTGGGACGGCGGGATTGGAAAGCACTGGAGGAAGGGGGCTTGCGGGAAGGTTCGAATTGTATCGAGTTGACCGGCACGGTCTGAGCTATGCTTTAGTTATTTACAGATACATATTTAATATAAAATAGCATATTATGCCGCAAGGGAGGAAAGTGCGTTTTTTCACCGACGTGTGAAGTTTGATTGATGAGAAATTGACACGAGGTGAAAATGCACTTTCTCCCGAGTGGCATACGCTATTTTTTGCCCGACTATGCTAAAAAATTGCCACATTTCTATGCCTGCAATAGGAATGGAAAGTGACCCGCTGCGTTACTTTTCGGCCTACTGCGATACTTTTCCTCGGCTTTATAAAGGCTCGAGTGAGCCGTTTATATCTTCGGTTCAGTTCCGCAATTTGATCTGAAACGTTGGGTTTTAAATCGAGATTGATCGTGGAATTCAGAGCCTTTTTGCCCTTAACAAAGTTGTCCATTGGATTCTGAAGAACATCGGCCAGTAGAATTTATAGTTGTTTTTAAACAGTAAAATACGAGCTCTTTGTCACACGTACGGGGTATATAACCAGCTCGAAAGCTCGCCGCAGCACCGGTCGTGGGTATTGATAGAGAGTGTCGATTACAAAAGATCATTATACAGAGAATCAATATGCCAAATTTGGTTAAGTAATATTTTGTCGTTTCGACAAACGCGCCTTCGAAAAAAAAAAAAAAAAAAAAAAAAAAAAAATCAAAATCGGTCACAGCAGTGAAACGTCTAACTCCCGTCTTTTGTCTGGAGGGCAGTCGGGTAGTTAAAAATAGAAGTCGTTAAGAAAAAGTCATTAATTTCGACTTTCCGTTATTGCAAAAATTATACACGCATGTGCGGGAATACTGACGCGACTCATTAAGTAGCAATAAAAGGTTCCGAGGATAGTGCAAGCCGGGCATTGTGACTGTAACGTTTTCAACATGTTTCATATTTTACTGCTGACATTGGGAACTTTTGGTAAACGATAATAAAAATGTGTTTTTCTTTAGTGCGTTTAATCTTCATTTAAGAAGTCATCCGCTATGTCGTATACACAAAAATCCACCCATCTATTAAAATATAGGGATTATTAGATCATACGTTGTGTGAGTTGTCGAGGCACAGGCTTATTTACGCGTTGTACTGTTTTGTCCATAACGTTATTCATCACTGTATTCATTGTTGCGATAGATGGGTAATAATTGAAAAAGGCATAACGTGGCAAGTAAAATTTTTATGTAAAATTGGAGTAAGGTATGAAAAGAGTGAGATGATTAAAGCCAATTAGCGGCACACGTTCATATAATACGCACTGTTAACTAATATAATAATATAACACAATCCCGGAAAAAACAACAAAACAAAAAAGAAAAAAATTAATACCGATGCGGTGGTCTAGTGAATAGCATGCACGCCTCTAGACCTACTAAGTATCGGAAGGTCGACGACGGTTCTTCTTCATCTTCTTCTTCTTCTTCTTCTTCTTCTTCTTCTTCTTTTCAATGTGTATCGGAACTTAAGCACTTAATAAAGGAGTTATTCGGTGACAGGTTGAAACGCTTGTCATAGATGTGGTGCCGTCTTTCATTCGTTCCCTCGTAATGAAGGAGTTTTTATTAATTATCCGAAAGTTATTAATTAGTTTAAGAAGGAGAAGACCGGAGGGGAACGGCAATTTTGCGTGGAATCCGAACCACGATACGTAGATGTAAGCAGCCAATAAAAAATCCTTGACTGCAACCGGGAATCGAACCCGGGCGTACTACTTGTGAGTCCCATTCCGATCCACTCGGCCACGACTCGTAAACGTAAACATAAAAACCAGAGACCGATATACGAGGAAAAGAACGAAAAGGAAACATTCCTTCTCCGAAAAAATAAAATAAAATAAAAATATAATCCTGTAAAAATAATGGTGTCCGGTAAACTAAAAAGTAAAAAGACTCTGGCGGTCCCGAAGTCAAGCAGATTCGTTCGCGGTCAGTATTAATTGGGGAAGCGACCGCTTGGCTGTGCGACTTTGGGGCTTTGTGCACTGTACTCAAATGCAAAAATACCAGAGGGGCAGTAGAATATGGCCGTCTGTATACCGGCACAGGTTTTCCCTAGTTTTCTCCTGTCCCCGACAAATACGGTAAGTAAGTCGACTACGGACTCACTGGAAGTTAGATAGCTGAGCTGAGTGCGGGTAGGGATTGTTAGGGGGGGTATCGGGATGGGGTTCCGTTGAGGGGAAGTGAAATATCGCGGTCGGTAATAAAAAAAACTGTAATGAACTTTTCTCAAAGTTGCTCATTTTTTTTTAAGGAAAAACAAATTCAAAATTTCAGCTTGATCGGTCAAGTCGTTCTCGAGTTATAACGGTTTGAATTCGCGTCCGATCCACACACACACACACACACACGCACGCACGCACGCACGCGCGCACACGCACAAGCGCACACGCACACGCACACGCACACGCACACGCACACGCACACGCACACGCACACGCACACGCACACGCACACGCACACGCACACGCACACGCACACGCACACGCACACGCACACGCACACGCACACGCACACGCACACGCACACGCACACGCACACGCACACGCACACGCACACGCACACGCACACGCACACGCACACGCACACGCACACGCACACGCACACGCACACGCACACGCACACGCACACGCACACGCACACGCACACGCACACGCACACGCACACGCACACGCACACGCACACGCACACGCACACGCACACGCACACGCACACGCACACGCACACGCACACGCACACGCACACGCACACGCACACGCACACGCACACGCACACGCACACGCACACGCACACGCACACGCACACGCACACGCACACGCACACGCACACGCACACGCACACGCACACGCACACGCACACGCACACGCACACGCACACGCACACGCACACGCACACGCACACGCACACGCACACGCACACGCACACGCACACGCACACGCACACGCACACGCACACGCACACGCACACGCACACGCACACGCACACGCACACGCACACGCACACGCACACGCACACGCACACGCACACGCGCGCACACACACACACACACACACACACACACACACACACACACACACACACACACACACACACACACACACATCCGGACATTTTTCTAAATGTGTTTTTTCGATGTTTTGGAACATTCTGAACACATTTTCATTAAAATCTCGAAAATATATATTTTTTTTTTTGACCATCACAAAGCTTCCTCTATGAGGACGCAAAATGTACTTAAAAAAAATGAGGACGTAACGAATCTCGTGCAAAAATTGTGCTTAAGAACTGCCAAATAAAGTGAAAAATAAAACTCCAGAGAAAATTAAACTTTGGAATGTGTATTTAAAAAATTAAAAAAAAAATAAAAAAAAAATAAAAAAATAAAAATAAAAAAATAAAAAATAAAAAAAAAACCTGGATGTAAAATATATATTTAATATCCACGATTTTTTTATATCGACACCCGGTGACGAGATTATTATTCAAATGAAATTGGAAATACAAGAAAAGTGGTGAAGAAAACGGTTTGGTGGAGGCAATGAGAGAAGTGGCGACGGAATTAAAGTGAATAAGAAAAAAGATAAGGGAGATAAGTTTCGAGGAGACGAGTGATTGGTAAGAGAGCGGGCATAAGAGAAGAAGGTCCAGATATACGGAGGGATCGACCAGCGAGAACGAGGAAGGAAGCTGAAGAGAAGCGGAGGAAGGAGAAAAACCACGTGTGGAGAGATGAATGATAGAAGCAAAGGAAACGGGAATATTAGTGGTGGAGGAGCTCATGAATGAGGGAAGAAGTTTCTAAAAAGAAGAGAGAGTAGATAATATAGGTTACCGAGGAGAGAAGAGTAGATAAAGGAGGACAGAGAAGTGGCGAGTGAAGAGGAGAGAAAAGCAGAGAGACGAGAAAAGAGGGACGGAGGAGAGAATGCAGAAGCAAAAATGATGCGAGCGGACGGGAAGGAAAGTGAGCCTAAGAGGAACAGAAAATGGGAGCAAAAAGAAAAACAAAAGACTGAGAAGGAGGTGAGTGGAGGGAGAAATGTGATTATGTAAAAAGGAAAGAGAAGGATGTAGATTCTAATGGAAAGGTGTAACAAGGACACCTTATAAAAAAAAAAACTTGTAATCCCTGGGGGAATTCAATAAACACAATAGAATAATTAATTTTCAACGATTATTTTAATACTATGAATCTTACTATTGTTCCAAACGGCTGTTTACAAATATTCTGTGAATATTATATTATTATCAAACACTTATCGATGTTTAACTAATTACGTCAGTGAAATTTACTGAAGATTCATAACACGCAACAATAGTTTAATTCTATTCTGTGTCCCTTCCCCCTTCCCTCCCGCCCTTCTACAATCACATTTATTTATTATTTTGTACATAACAAACGATATACAGTCGTTAATAGGATTCTCGCGGGAGTCACCGATTTTCCCCTTAATTCAACAAGAATTCCATACTTTGTGTGCGTCGATGGGACTAATGTGGAATTATTCAAAGCCTGCAACGGATTGCCAGACTGTCCGGATTCTTCGGATGAGCTGAGGGAACTCTGTCATCATGTCGTGTGAGTTGCGCCATTTCGTTTATCAGTAAAAAATAAACAATACAACCACGTCAATTTGAGTTTGATCTGATTATCCTCATGTTCCACAAACAAACAACAAAAAGAAAACACCATAAATGGTGAATTACAACTAGAGACAATTACATTTCGTGAGATATCAATGTCTTTACAAAAAGTTGCCATATAAATAGAAAACTCCCAATTTAGTGATAAATACATGAAATTTTTCTTTATTGACATTGTGTAAAAATTCCATCATATTGTAATAATACAGATCATGAATTGTAGACTCAATATTTAATGAGTTATATTATAAAAATAACTACTACGGCATTAAGCTACCGATATGTAGAATGTCTCTTCAATGATTTGGAACAGTAGAAAAACAGAGTATATGCGCTCAGAACAAAGTTTCGGGTATATAGCCTCTGCGATCCAACCATAAATGTAGGTACATCGTGTAAGACCCTATAGTCTTTTTATTTGTATAACAAACGGTTAGAATATTGTACATTATGTTAAAATTCATCTAAAACTCGACAATTTTTCAGGTGTTCAGCATCACAGTACAGGTGTTCTTACGGTGCTTGCGTTCAGAAAGCGGCACGATGTGATGGTTACCTAGATTGCATTGATGGAAGCGATGAATATCGATGTGATCTGGTTGATGTTTGCACAGATCGACAGTATCTTTGCTTGGAATCACTGGAGTGCTTGGCTCTTGACAAAATCTGTGATGGTAAGTTGACTGCGGACTAAAATTTCGGATGCCGCGTCGCGAAACATCGTCGGTATTTTGACTATGCATTATCGTTCGGGGAATCATCGTATACTAAGTCGAGGAAAATGGTTATATCAAGGGACGTGGTAACGTCGCGACGCCAAATACAAAAAAAAAAAAAAAAAAAAAAAAAACGATTTTTTTTTTAAAGAGACGCATACCGTGGACTTGTACTCCAATATACCGGAAGTGAAATCTTTTGTTATAATTTTATAATTTTTGTTATAGTTTTATCATTTTTCTCATAATTCTGGAAGAAGAACAGTATTATACAATTATTATAAACGATATATATTATTTAAAAAACAATGGTTTGGAATGCGCACGAAGAGGAGAAGTATGAAACAGAATTAAATAGCCTCTGGCCGGTGGAAAGTAGATGGAGAAGTGTAAGAGAGGCAATTAGCAAAGCCGCACAGAGATCTGGAATGGTAAAGAATATCAAGGGCACTCAGTTGGGTAGAAAAAAAGAAGGTCTGGGCACCGTTAACAATCTTCATTGAACTAAAAAAAAGGTTAACAAAAAAGGCTTTACCGAAGGAAAAAAGAGAGCTAAGAAATCTTTGTGATGAAGAAAAAAAGGAATTTTTTTGAAGAAAAGTGAAGGAGCGTAAAGACATGATCGATTGGTGGGAAGAAATTAGTATATTTAGACCAAAGAAAAAGAGGGCAGGTTAAGATATAGCTAAAGCAGAATGGATGGAGGATTTTAGTAAACTGTTGGGAATCTGTGATGAGAGGGATGAAGTACAGGGAATGCAGGATGTGTGGAAAGGCTCCGAATAAACAAGGGTTCGCAGGACGCTTGCTTGGACTGAGAGATTATCACGATGGAGATGGTACACTCGGTAAAGGGCATGAAAAACAAAAAGGCTGCGGGGGGGAAGATGAGATAGTTGCAGAGTTTATTAAGAGCAGGAGTCACGTGACCGTGCCACGAGAGCGAACGAGATGTCGTTATTGGTCCTCGCAGTGGAGTGAGAGAGAAAGTACGAAAAACTGCTTCGGCATGGCGTTAACGCCGTGTGAACCACACTCTATTGGGTTTTCACGGTGATCCCTCTTGTGCTTTCATTGCGAGGGCCAATAATGACATCTCTCGCTCTCGTAGTGCGGTCGCATGATTTTCACCTGATCTTAAATATATATATATATATATATATATATATATATATATATATATATATATATATTTATGAAGGGACATTTTTCGAGGGTTTGGCGGGAGGTTAGCCCACCAACAAGTGCCATGTGGGCGCTTGTTCAACTTGGCGTCGAAGCATTACGTTGTCTCTTGATACACGGTCGTCCCGTTGTTGGTAGAACTATCGTGTCTTTTGATCAGACAAAATATCGAACGGCGTATTGTTTCTGGCTATGTCAATATCATATCACCTTGAACATAATTTTTAGGATATGCGGATTGTCGTGATGAGAGTGATGAAAATGAAACCCTTTGCAAGACATATCCGTGTCCGCCGAACACATACCGTTGCACTCACGGTGGCTGTGTCTATCAGGAAAAGATTTGCGATGGTGTCAGGGATTGTACCGATGGAAGCGATGAAGAAATGTCGATTTGCGCTTCCACCATTTGTCAAGGGCGCGACTGTCCAGCTCACACTTGCAGGTGTATAATTTCACATAAACGAGAACCTCAGAAATCTTTGTTGATACAAATATGATTATTATGTACATTCTTCTATTTTTCATTGGAAGGGAGGACGAGTTTCGTTGTGCAACTAGTAGCCAATGCATTCCCACAGCGAATGTATGCGATGGGGCCTACCAATGTCGCGACGCCTCGGACGAAGAAGCGTATATCTGTGCGACTCGAGAGTACGTCGATATAAATTCATAAATATTATGCCAATATTGTAAATACTTTTTGAAACTTTTTTAAATGACACCTTTCACCCACGCGATCAATTATGAATAATCTGTTCATTCATCACAATGAATTATCGATATATATTCGTATGTTGAGTTATAATTTACTCTTTTTTTTTTTTTTTTGTTATTAATTGTAGATGCAACTCAGGATTCTTTCGATGCAATTACGGTGGATGCATTCGCGATAGTTTGAAATGTAATCTTGAGCCAAATTGCCATGACTGGAGTGACGAAGATGAAGCTATTTGCGGTACGACATTTCCGGACGGAGGCTGTCGACTTCCTCCAGCAAAACCAGCAACGCATTACCTCGTATCCAACTGTCCTGAGTGTCATCCCGGCCAAGTAGTTCCAGAACTGACCAGGCTCGATTACTTTTGCGATACCTTGGGATCCTTGGAAGGGTCGAGCAGCGTTTACTGCCAGGATAATCGTTGGACTCCAACTCCCCCTTGGTGCATCACTGGTAATGAAATATGCAACTAGAGAATAGTATATTTAATTATGTCAGCCAAATAATTATGGAAATGAGAAGAAAATTGAAAAAAAAAAAAAAAATCCTTAATTCGCAAATTTATAACTTTGATTTTTTTCATCCCTATCTAATCTTGAGTCGCTCTTAAGGGAAATCAAACGCGCATTTTTAAAAACCGAAGATCTACATGATGCGGAAAACAAAATAGAACGGGCGATCGATGGACATTCTCGATTGAGACCGCGACTTGTGCAGTCGTACCGCCACGCACGAAATATTATAAAACATATTGTAGCAGACATACTGAGATTTCTCTCAAATATATATTCCGTAAGAATATTTCTAACAATAATACGATTATGAGTGAAAGATCGGATACCGGTGTGTGAAAAAAAAAAGTCTATAAATTCTAGTCAAGTTAAACAATTATGGGGGCCGTTCAACGTTCCATATTTAAATAGCCCACACATGATTTCTGACAGTGCCATATAGATTTATTTAGCAAAGTTTTAATTGATCCCTGTCTCCTCGAGAATTGCGAGTTTATTTGGATAGAATAAGAGGATTTTTATTTCCCCGTGAAACAGAGGTTCGAACTTGGGTTGGAGTTACAGTGAGACGTAACACTCCGAATCAATAAATGGCGTGCGACGGCCGACGAATATGTACACCGTACATAATATAATTTTCGGTTGGTTTTGTTCCATGCAGATACACAGGATATAACTTGTATGCCAGTCAATGCTCCAGGAGCAAAAAAACATTGTCAAGTTCTTGGGGGAACGAGAGAGGGATGGATAGCATGCAACGGTACGATTCCCATTGGGACCCGTGTGTCTTTGGAGTGTCCTGAGTTTTATGAGCGACAAACTGGATCTACTCATACAACCTGTCTACACGATGGAACGTGGAGTCAACTTCCTCTTCGTTGTCAGCCAATATGTGGCATAAGGGAGTCTTCAGGTTTATAGAAATACAATTCTTCAATCAAATGTTGGTTTGTTAGAGATTCAAGAGATTCAAACAGAGAGATTCACTGAGATTCAAACGATACCAATACATTAGTATTGGTATGGTTCTGGGTACTGGGATAACCTACCGATAAACTAGTCTAAAGCGTCCGTAACCGTATAGGGTTATATACGCCGCTAAACACCACACCACTACTCTGGCTTTCATTAAAAAAAATAGACAAGATCAGCAAGATATAATATTCGATCGTTTGCTTTGAAATTTTAGCGGCTGCTTTGATAATAAAAGGCTGGGAAGTATTTCCGGAGGAATCCCTTCCCTGGCACGCGACACTCTTTTCTCACGACGACGGTCAATGGAACTTTTTCTGTGGTGGAACATTAATTTCCGAACGTGCTGTTCTCACAGCTGGGCACTGCGTATGGAAAACCGATGAAAAGACGATACAAGTCGCTCTAGCAGCATTTTCACGCAATTTTACAAATCTGACCGCAAATACTCAAGTACTGGAGGTCGATAGACTCGAAATACAGACAGCTTATCAAGATCACATAGGAAATTACGGATCGGACTTGGCTATTATAATTCTTAAGAGGCCTACTATGATAAATTCTGCAGTGATGCCTATTTGTCTCGATTGGTCTAATTCAATCGATGTGCTTCAGAGAAGTGGACAAATTGGATTGGTAGCAGGTACATAAAATATAAGTTGTGGGTGAACCTTTATCAGGATATCAAACGTAAAAAAAACCTCGACTGGATTTTAAAAAAAATGCTTTTCATTGCTATAAAAAAAATGTTTTGTTGGTCAATGGATAGGATAGAATACTACGAATAAGAATTGTCCTACCGTTACTAAATGAATTTTCGGTCGTTCTCTCGAAATCTCGATAAAATGCAAAAGGTGCATGTTGGGTATACTTGACTATAACAAGATTGGCATTAACAATATCAACATTTTCAATGTATTTTCCTCCTTAGTAATGTTAACACCAAGGGATACGCTAGCGCCTCAACGCCAAGGACTTAAAAACATATATATTTTAACGGCGACGTTACCGTGTAGTTCCTCCAAACTCTAAAGTCCTGCTGGAATTTGTAATTTAATTTGTTTTAATTCCAAAAACCGGAGGATTTGAGATTTATTTTATTTGAATTTCCAATCCCATTGGAATTTGTTATTATACATTTTATTTTTATTCTACACCAGAGCTGGGCAGGACTTGAAGTAATCGGTACTGGATTGATACTTGAAGTATATGTATTTTGTCGCGAATTAATGTTGAGTAAAACGATTTAAAAAATGATCAAATCGACTCTTCGACAAATGGTTGTTGAAGAAATTGCCAAATAAATAAACAAATGAACCATTCGGCTTATTGTTGGATAAATTAATTGATAGATTAACAAATTAATTAATTGTTGGAAAATCGAGAAGCAATTTTTTTTAAATGGGTGACTCCAATTAGTTATGTGTAAACATCGCGTTTATGTGAACGATGTGTTAAAGTCGCATCTTCACGGGAGATCGTATTGCGAAAACTCACGAGAGATCGTCGTTTCGCTCATTAGAAGGGCTCCTGTAAGCGCGCCTTGACGGGAGCCAATCGTACGAGAACTCACAAGAGCTCGGCGTTTCGATAATCAGAAAGATCGAAACCCTGTCTTACTATTAAATAAGTAAAGCACTGTTATTCTATTTCTTCTTTTTCCAATAGGTATGGGAATAACTGACAACGACACCTTCAGTGCAACACTGCGTGTAACCTCGGTAAAGCTTGTTTCCGAAGGCGAGTGTCGGGATTCCCAAAAGAAAGATTTCTGGAAGTATATAACTTACACTTCTTTTTGTGCTGGATGGCTAAACGGCTCTGCAGTTTGCAACGGCGATAGTGGAGGTGGCCTTGTCTTCCGAAGGCCGAATTCAACAATATGGGACATTCATGGTGTGGTGTCCATCAGTCCGAGACGAATAGGCACTAGTATTTGCGATCCTCATTATTATACCATATTTACAAAGGTATGCAAATCGTAAAAATTCAACGTGATAAGTTAGGGGAAAAAATGTATACACAATACAAAAATGTTCTTGTATAGTAGTGCTGCCGTGAATAAGTACAAATAAATAGATGTATTTATTTCGGGTTCTGGGGCCGCAGCCTCCTAAGAACACCGTGCCCAGACACAAAAACGCGCATGGCCAAAAATAAATACAAAATGAAAATAAAAACAATACAATAAAATAAAATATAGTAATATAAAAGACAACAATCTTAGTCTTAATAGCGTCAACTAAGGTAATTGCCATCAGAATCATATGGTAGCAATTTTTTATTTTTTATTTATTTTTTTTTTAAGAAGTGCTGCCGTCAATGAATATAAATAGCGTCAACCGAGGTAATTGCCATCAGGCAAATGTGGTAGCAACAAAGACCATCAGTATGTTTAAAAATTGTATATTATTAAATTTTTTAATTTCAAGTGTCATTCCGTTCCCAAAAAATGAAGGGATTTCGCGAAATTGTCCCCGAAAGCGTCTGATTAATTTTTCGCGAGAGCTCCGATCCAAATTGTATGCGGGACTTCTGCAGGCCTCCAGCGGGCCTTTGGCGGGAGTCCCTTTGGGAGTCATTTTTTTTTTTTTTTTTTTTTTTTTTTGCGCGCGAGTTTTTCACTCTCTATTTGCGATCATTCACTCATCCTACCAGAAAAAAAATATTATAGACTGGAAAAACTGCGGTTTTAACTGCATCACCTTGTCGCTAGCAATTGATCGAAAGGAGGCAGCCGAAGATCCAGGAAAATAGGAAACGAAAGGGGAAAGGAAAGACTCAACAGCACCTGTCATCGTTGGTCCCACTATTCATGTGCCAGAGCCAATGACAATGATATATCCTTGAACGACACATGCGATTTCTGTACTACCAATTAGATATACAACGATTAATCAATTGTCGGCATATCATGAGATCATGACAAATAAATTAAGCCAAAATTATAATTTTGGCTCTTGATCTCTGTTTTTCGCCCATTTTTTATTTTTAGTCGAGGTGCCCGTTTTGCCCCGGTCTCCTCTACCTTATACAAGATAACTGAAGAATGTAATTTTTTTTTCAGGTTGCTATTTATAGCGATTGGATCATGGGGATCTTGAATACCCTTCCAGTAATTGGTCCACCAGATACGGAACTGATGCCCAACAACGATGTTGTGTTAAACTATTAAATACGTTGGTACTAATGTATTATTCAATCTGCAGAAGATTTTCCATGTGGAATTCAATTGCTCTGAAAAAAAAACACATTGTATGGAAATGAAAACAAAAAAAATTTGAGCGCCCTATATGCGATTTCCAAGTTCGGTATCTGCTGTTATTGATTAAAGCACACATTTTTTATTACAAAAAATGTACAAATGTAAAGACCACTTGTAGAAAGTAAAACCGAAAAAAGAGCAGCCAACTATTGGCATAATATTATTGTTACACCAATCCCGTAGGGGCTCCTTTACTCTCCTTTTTTCCTTGTCCGTTTACCACCGATACGCGATTCTTGAGTCCAAAGATTCTTCGTCATGCCTTGCTCCGGCCGCGGCCACGAACATACGGCGATAGTTGTTGTTCTATGTTCTCCATCAACTTGTTAAAATTGAGGAGAATCCGACGACGATTGATCGCGAGGGCAACATTCCGTTAATCAAATTTTTCTATGATGTCAATAGAATGGTTCATCTTTAGCGTCTTTCAGGAGGTCCCGCTGCTATAAATATAGTTACGACTCTACGTGTTTCCGTCCATCTGTCTCCTTTAAAGAGGGTCGATCCATTCGGAATGCTAGAGACTAACATTGGCCAGCGCGGTAATTACCTGTGGCCAATCCGGGTCGCCCAGAGTGTGGTACTGAAGATCCGGATAAATTGCGAAGAAGAAGAAGAAGAAGAAGAAGAAGAAGAAGAAGAGGAAAGCTAGAGACCCAGTCAGTGTACTCAAGGATGTCCCTAGCAGGTCAAACGACCATTTCAAAACGATCGCGAAACGACATAAAAAGCGACCGGTCGTTTTGTGCCGTTTTGGCGACCACCGTGCGATCGAAACAACGAATTTTTAGGTATCGGCTTGGTCGTATTTTCTTTAACGACCTAAAAAACGACCGAAACACGACTGACCCACGTTGCAACAGACGTTACCCCGGTCGTTTTCGGGTCGGTAAAGGAAAAGATAACCAAATCTAAAACAGCATAATGATCGTTTTATTGGTTGTTTTATGATCGTCAAAACGGCACAAAACGACCGATTGTTTTTTTTTTTTTTTTTTTTTTTGGTCGTCTGGTGGTCGCTTGACCTATTGCTAGGGGTCTTCAAGGAAACGTTGTGTAGTGGAGAATTTTTTTTTTATACGGATGGTTCGAAGGTAACAGACGCAAAGCTTTGTTGGCTTTGCATCTATTAGGGCCTCCGACCAGAGGGCATCGAGCCTCAGTTCAGCGGGGTTTTCATCGATTTTTACGGCAGAGGCTGTGGATATGGTTGTGACATTGACATTGACGACGACACGAATGAATAAATGATTGATTTATTGTACAGAAGGACCAGAGGTCCTCGAGGAGGATCTTGGAGGCGATGTCATTCCAGTCGAAACTTTCGAGAAGTTCGTATGTGGTTTTACACTTAAAATATCAATTAGGGAGACTTCCAGAATGATGGCAAAGAATCAAAGGTTTTCTGGATTGCCGCTCATATGGGGATCGTCGGAAACGAATTGTCAGACACTTTAGCCAGAGCCGCGCTGCGTCTCTCTGTAGCGGATTTCACAAGTTTGTAGAAATTCAGTATGGAAAATAATGTTGATTTGTGGCGCTTGGCGGACAGTCTGGAGAAAGGTGTTCAATACTTTGACTAGTATATTATAGAGGTGTGCACGTCACCCACGGTTCCATGATTCTATGTTAACGAGGAAAGCTATTGTTAGCATTAACCCTAGCGGAACCTACCACTGCGAAAATCATCATCTTCTTTTCACGGTGGTTTTAACCTCGGTGAAATTTGTGTATACCATGAAAGGTGCCAAACCATGAATTATATTAATTTAGGGTACTTTACTATATAACGCATTTAGGAGAAAGAAATAAGCCTAACAACTCAAAGTTGGACTCGAACCCGGAACACCTTTCGCATGCTAGCCTGCAATCTTAACGCTACGCTACCGCCGATCATTGAATTATTCTCATCCCTGGTAAGATTTGATCGTAGTTTTCTTATCTGAAGTCGATGGACAAATAATATTTTATTTATTTATTTATTCACTGAAATGATTGCTGAAAAGAAAAGGTACTTTTAATATGAGTCCTACGTAAAAATTATTTTTATTAGCAATTTATTTATGTGAATGACATGTAAAAATAAATGGGCGATGTGTATTACAGACTTGCTTCGCTTAGAACGATTATAACTCGGAAACGGTATGAAATTTTGTACAGTAGTAGAGTGGTCACGTGTCTTTCGGTTCGGTATAATTTTCATGAAGATTGAGGCAGGTTTCGAGAATTGACGCGAATTCGAAATTTTTGAAAAATGTCTGTGGTAGCTGTGACGTTCGTAAATTTTGAGCTATCGTTCTAAAAAAATCCACACGAATATAATATTTTGGCGAAGTAATCAAAAGGGACTACCATTTTTTTTCAATTTCCGCAAAAGTTGAGGTTTCGTGACTAGTGTTTTTTCTATAGCTTTGACGAGTACAGAAGTTTGATCGAATGGAGAAAAAGGCATGTCTTCGAGACTATAAATGTATATCATGCCGTCAGCATCGGCAACGACAAGCTGATTTCCATTTTTGGTAAATTGTAGCATGAGAAGCCGCTGGCTGTTCGAGGCAACGGTAATCGAAGTTGGTCGGTAGATCTTTTTTTTGATGTCCCAGATACATATCTCGTTATCGACTATACTGGCTATGACTGTTGAGTTTGTAGGGCACCACGTAGATCCGCGAACGCAGGCCATCCGTGTGGAAAGTGTTATGAGTGGTTCTGTGACTCCATCCACCCAGATTCTGGTGCACCAATCAGCTCCACAAGTAAGGAAGACTTTTGAACAAAATGGTGAAAATTCAAAGGAATATACGGGACCATCGTGGACTAGAAAACTTTCAATGTGCCGATGAAGATAATTCGTTGAACAACGATTAATGCAGCCCTCTTCTGTTCCAACGAAGTAAATTGTGCTAAAATCCGGGTGTCTTCGTAGCAATAGGGCACCAGGATTACGGCTGATCGGTATGTTGTAAGCGTTGCAGTAATTTATTCTTTTGACACCACCGATTTTACCCTCAATCCTCGAAATTCTCATTATTTCCATCGACGTAAAGTCTTCACCTGTACGATAGCGCATAATTCGACCATCCTGATTGCTAGTGTATATTTGCTCTTGGTAGTTGAATTGCTCGTCCTCGGTCCACCATTGAATCTGCCAATGAGGCGAATGTGACGGCGACGTTTGGCGGGAGCTTTTTTTCATAACCGTTAGATCTTTTCTACTGACATCGATCACTCTAATCGTGCCATCATAAAATCCTATCGCCAATAAGTTCGGCCTGCTGCTGCTCCAGTCGATGTCAGATATCGGACAGTTGAATCTGTAAATTCTATCAGGCTGACTGGGATTCTTTATACACCAGACCAGCAAGACACCATTTATTTCTGACGACGAGGCTCCGTACCCTGCGGCCAGAAGATTTCTGTTTGCCGGATTCCATCTGAAACAGCTCACAGCCCTGCCTTGAGTCAATGCACACGATTGAGTCCAAAGTAGATCCAGTCGGTAACTGAATTCCAGATCCAGACTACACGGATTTTTGCGTATCAAGTCTTTGAAGCGTTTCTGCACAATTATAAACAAATTGCTCGCTATTATGCGCTCCATCACTTGGACAGCATCACGGAAACTCGTTTTAGCATACAAGCGAATCAGTTGATCTTCTATACTTGGATTTTGCACGTGGAATTCAGTTCCCGGAAATTTGTGACGCTCCGCCTGCGAACAAAGTGTTATTTCAATTAATCCGTAACATTCGCGATATTAAATCCGGTATAAAAATGGTAAAAACTATTTTTTTTTAATACCCTAATAATATTTTCATCTGTCGTTGATTCAATAGTCGCGTAGGTGTCATGCATCACCCAATTGTTCACAAAAGTTTTACGATTCGTTCGCTTTTGCCGGCCAACGTACGTCGACCTGGATTTGGTGTGTATCCGTTGCGTCTGGGTCTCAGAGCTAACAACTTTTCTGTTTGATCCATCACCAACAGTGATGTACTCGTATCTTTCGTTGGCTTCCTTCACTTTTAAGCCCTCAGGGGTATTGAGATCTTCGGTCAACTGAAACATCTCGAATAGGAAGAGAGTGTCGGTTTCCTTCATGGTGACGATCACTTTTTGGGGCTTCTCGTGAAAAATGCTTGAGTCGTATCTGGAAACGTCAACGTTTCATCGGTTTATTGATAATGAGCCATTTCGACATCCAAGAAAGCTAAGTGATGTACCAAAAATTCCAAGAATCCAATTTTCTGTCCGTACGAGAACAAGTTAAAAAAATTATTAAAATTTTCATATTGTCTTCTCACAATGTTTCTTTATTCGCAAAGCTTCTATGAGAAAGCATTTTTTTTTTTTTTTTTTTTTTTTTTTTTTTTTTTGATTTTTGGCTACCTCATAGTGGAGGTTTTGCGAATAAAGAAACATTGTGAGAAGGCCATATGAAAATTTCAATTTTCAACATTTTTCAACACCAACGTCGTGTTTGATTTTAATGCAAAACGACTAGCCAGTTTTGAGTTTCCGAGCGAAAAAATAATCAAAAAGCTGTGCGCGAAATTTTAATAAATAAGGAAGCAATGTGCAAATTACTTTGCAACTTTCTTTTAATGATCAAAAAAATGCTTACATTTCATAAAATTGAAACGTTTAAAATTTGTCGCATAATTTATTGCAGCAAATCGCTCACTGAAATTTTCATAATTTGTCGTTTTGAGGCCATGTATTATCTATTTTTCCCCACTGATGACGAATCTCCACATTACATTACTCCTAAGCAGAGCTGGGCAGTACTTAAAGCACATGAGTAGGTACTTATTTGGTAATTAAAGTATCAAAGTACTTTTTGATACTTTAAGTACTATTACTGAGTACTAAGACCAAAGTACTTGTACAATATTGAGCATAGATTCCTCTTTGAGGAAGCTATGCTCTATGTCTCATAAAATTGAAATCGTCAAAATTTACCACAAAAATTATTGTAGGAAATAGCAAACTGAGGCAAGTTTCATTTATTCTTCACCGTTGATTACAAAACTAAAATTCATTTTACTCTTAGCTTGATATTTCATTCGGATACTCGTGACGGACGTAAAAAAACTGATTTCAAAAAATGACAAATTGTTAAAATCCCATAAAACGATTCTAAAACTTCATACGAGGCCCTCTATCTTGGGTATTTTTTTCCGGCCAACACGATGGGCACCTCGGTTTTTTCCCAACTCCACCGGAAAGGCGAGATATCGATGTTTGAAAATCACGAAATCGACGTTTTTCCAAAAGTGAAGCAGCTTTAAAAAGTGAAAACCTACTTTTTCTAAATAATAATAATAATAATAATAATAATTATTATTATTATTATTATTATTATAAATTTGGGAACTATTAAATACGTTCCTCTTAATGTATGAAGATTTTATTGTTCAAATGCTGATTGTCTTTAAGACAATTCCGGTGAGATGAGAATTTAAAAGTACCAGAAACATTGTATATCAACTTGTAAGGTCGCCTATTAAAAGTGGCAAATAAAAATAACGTTTTTTTTTTTTTTTTTTTTTTTTTTTTTTTTTTTTTTTTTTTTTTTTTTTTTACCGTGGCAAACAGAATGGTGATGGTGCTCGGTCAATTTCGAGACCCTCCAATGAGCCGGTTCCACTCTGAGCCGATATCAGGTTTTCCGTTATTTCTTCGAATGGTAGGTTTGTGTGAATCGACGAGGATCTTATGAGACTCAATGAACTCGACCTGGGCATTCCGTGACCGGTGGACATAACAGCGAGCTGCGCTGTGCTTTCGCTCCGACTCATATTGATAGCATCGAACGCGGTCAATTGCTTTTCCTCAATGGCTGGATAAAAGGCGTGGCTCAATGACTTTGGGGTTAAATCTAAACCGTCTTGAATTACATGAATATTCCTTCGTTGCTGCATTATTGAGGTCATTCCCCGTGGAAGACCACGGCGCATCCTCGCCGATTCTAAAACTCGCAAATGCGACGAGGTCGAAGTTTGAGCCCGATCAATTATTCGTCTTGGTGAATCGCTGCCGTCTTCGCGCATTTTTATCGTGAAATAAAAACATTAATGTCTACTACGTTGAATCGATGTCATTTTATTAATTCTTTCGAAACGATTTTTATCAAAACAAACAACTATCGGGCTTCTTTTTTTTTTATCTTACGAATTTAATTTTTTTAATCTTTCAATTCCACGTACACCCATAATACACAATTAACGGTTGACACACGCGATAACACAAAGAAAGTTTTCCGGGATAATACTTTTCATCTGTCCGAACGTCGCCTAACAAAACATGGTCACGGTTGGTTGTTTGATCAATGATCAATGCCTATACTGTATATGGGGAATCTACGTAAATTATATCATCTGTAGCATAAAGTATTCCAATTTCGTTATAACCGGGCCATAATAGTATGCGCATGACGCCCGAGAATTTTCATTTTTCATAATAATAATCCCGAAAAGTTGTTAACATATTATTGTTAAAAAGCAATTTTGTTCAAAAATATAATCGGAATTCTTTTTTTTTTTTTTGGTTTGTCATCCATCACACACGGTTGAACCATTCTATAAGCAACCGAAAAATTATACACATGTGCTACAAAAAAATTAATTGTACTTTGGTAGATTTCTTTGCAGTTATCACTTTTTCCGATATGCACTCGGTGGTCTTGGCTGATACGCTGGCCAGGAGGGTAAATACGCTTCCACCTGACGTTCATGAAGAACCAAAAAAAAAAAAAGAAGAAAAATCGAATGACATGAAAGGAAGGTTTTGAAGGATGTGTAGCCACAAAGCTTAGTATACAAGTCTCCCATTTTTGTATTATTTACGATTGCAAGTTCTATACTGTTGAAAAGTTGGTCGTTTGTTTCTGGATGAAATAGGATCACACCGTGGGCGAGGACTCATATATTCATTTGAATACCATACCATACCATAAAACTAGATAAACCATAAAACTAGATCTTTCACACACACTTTTACGGCGACAAAAAAATTAATTTCCCAGCAAATTAATTTCATCATTCTTTCCTAACCTTCTTTTTCTACTTCGATAATTGATACCAATTCTGGCGTATTGTTACAAACCTTCGCCGATGCTAATGCGGAATTCCTTTGTAATGTAATGTTTATTATTAATTACCTCTCGCTTTGTATTCCGATGGAGTGGAGAAAGATTTTACGTCATGTTTATTGATGAAAGAAACTTTTTTTTTTTTCATTTACAAGGAGGATGTCGCGGTCATTGACGTCCCTAAATGGTCTCATGAATGTGTTAATAGCGTTATATATCAAAATAAATAGCTAACAGTTATCTAATGGACCTTCTTCTTCTTCTTTCCTTTCTTTTTTGATGGCGTTACTGCGGCAGACGGTTCCTCTTTGTCGTCTACTTTTCGCTTCGAAATATCTTCGGAGACAGGTAAGCTGAATCCTGGAATCTGTTTTTGCGCGCAATATAATGCATTGTTCAAAACCAAAACTAGTGTAGAAAATATTTGCTAAATCATTTGGGATCTTACCTCGGGTTTAACGAGCTTGAACACGAGTTTCTCGTGCTGCACGTTCGATCTGTCCAGGCTCAATTGCACTAGGACAGGATCAAAAGATCGAAAGACTATCTTGCCACAAGTCTGCGTCTGTTCTTCTTCGTCATAGACAAAGGTGACCGCGCTGCTTTGGCCCTTTTTTTTCAGATACAGGGTTCCCTCCAGTCCGTATTTCGGTATCAAAATCTGCAGAGCGTTTTTTCGCACGAAGAGAATGTAACCGGACTCGTTCTCCACTTTTCCTCGGAAGAAAAGCTATTAGGGATAAAAAAAAAAATTGCTTTCATTGGCCGGTATTACAAGTAATATCATGTTCGATAAATTCCAAATCTACATTTATTTATCGTGGCACGATAAATAAGCTTTCATTAAAATATCCAATACATTTTGTATACGATGATACTAAACGATGATTATTAAAGTGGTAATCGCAGTACAGTCAAATAAATCGAGTGCTGGGATTTCAAAAATCATTTATACGCATTTTAAAGGAAGACCTAGGGCAAACTAAGATGGATCTGGTTTAAAGAGCTTCTACTTAATGTAGAAAAAAATGTAACAATAAAAGTTCAGGAAAATAACTCAGCCTATGCTAAGATATCGACAAGCATATCTTTGTGTAGTTTTTTTTTTTTTTTTTTATCGCACTCGTGATTTTCGTCCGATCTGAATTAATTACAATAAAAATTTGCTCATCGCCGAATATAATAATATAACCATGAATATGATACTCACATGAGTGTTCAACGCTACTGACGCACGTCCAGCGTACTGAGCCATCCGATTTCTGTAATTGAGATTGTGACAAAGAGCATGACTCTTCTTTTTGTCGAGCAAATCAGGATAGGTCGCGTCCGCCCCAATGCACACCGCTAACAATCGATGAACAATTATATCTGCGTATCTGCAAACACATAGGAATATTGTTTCATTGTTGAATATTAATGGAATAGCGCCAGAGAGGCTTACGCTTGTGCTTATGTAATTTATTCATATTCGTTTCCTCTTAGAAGAGGCTTCGCTTTCACGAAATAGAATCACTTGAGGCCTCGGAGCTACGAGTAAGAAAGATTTGTTGTTATTTTAAAACAACCATATCTTTACTTCCCAATAGAATGTCCAAAAGACCAAGCTGCGTCATTTAGTAGCCAGAAGATCCGCTACGTCATTTTTTATCATCGTTCAGAAAGCTTCCTTTATGAGCAAGCTAACTTTGGTCAATTAACATTCTAACACAGGATTTTTGTGGATAATGTTAAAAATGAGGAAGCAATGTGAAAATATAATTTGTATATATATTTTTTTAATATGTAATTAATGGCCAACCTTCTGATGGGAGACGTGAAGTGAGTGTAAATTGGACAAGCCAGACCGTAATGAAAAAATTCCGACGGTTGAAGCATCCCCGAAACAAAGTATACCGCCTGCATCATGCAGCGTGTCGCCAGAATTTTAAGCATTGTGTTGAAGAACGGATTGTCGGCCTTGTGAGCCTCCTCCAGACATCGTGCCAATTCTCTGCCCGAATTCGTTTTGATGTCAAAGCCCTGAACGTTCGAACAAAAAAATTATATTATATTTTTTTTTTTTTCGTGTTACTGATGGTTGACAAAGCTTAACGAACCTGGTGCTTTCCAGCCTTGATCAGCGGATCAAAGTTACTTTGCGGTGGTTCCGGATGCCTTCGGAGCATCGAGCATTCAGGAAACTCTTGCACGATCTTTTCCGCTACCGATACGTTGGCTAGCAACATAAATTCTTCGACCATAGAATTCGTGTCGCGAATCTTCTTAGCCTCGACCTCAATCGGATCGTGAGTCTCACTGTCAACTTGAAAACGAATTTCCGGTGACGCGAGAACTAGAGCTCTGAAAGTACACGAATTTATTCATAACTAATAACTTAAACCTGTCGAGAATGGTGTTTCCTTGGTGGTTGAAATGAACTTGTTCCGAAAAAAGATAATACAAAAATAAATAATTATAATTATAATAATTCTCCGTGCTGTTTACTTCAACGGCATTTTGCTTACCCGTTCTCTAAACGTTTTTTCTTCATCTTTTTCGCCAGATTATTGAGCCCTCGGAGAGACACGGCGATAGCGTCTTGCTGCGAGCTGTCGTCAATCTTTAACTGCGCTTCCTCGTAAGTCATAGCACGACGCGAGCGTATGATAGATTTAAAAAATTTCGTTCCGATTATGTTAGCGTCGTAGTCCATCTCCCATATACATGAAAATGCAAATCTTTCTTCTTCTCCTCGCAGTGAGCACAGATTCGAACTTAGCAATTCTGTAAGAATTATTCGTTAATACTCTGTTCTGTTGGAAAACTTTTGAGAACGAAACTGTAACACATATTTTTATATTTACAATATTGAACAATGTTAATTGTATCAAAACAGTGTTTAAAAAACCTAAAAAAAAAAAAAATCATGTTCGTTATATTGCCTCAAATTTTTGAACAATAATTAGTATATTATGCTACAAAGGAGGAAAGTGCATCTTCTCGAGGTGAAAAGTCACTTCGTTCCACGTGGGATACGCTATTTTTCCCCCGACTATGTTAAAAAGTGGTCATATGTCTATGTCTGCAATTGGAATGGAAATTGGCCAAGTCTTGGCGAGGGGGCGGATAAGTGATTTAGCGGGTGTAGAAGTGGTTTAGCGAGAGGAAAAGTTCACGTTTCCTCCCGCCAAATCAATTTTACTCCCGCGCTTCAAAACTCGGCCAATTTCCTCCATCCCCGTTGCAAGCATACCAATACGGCCACTTATTAACATAGTCGGGAAAAAAATAGCGTATGCCACTCGGGAGGAAGTACCTTTTCAACTCGTATGAATTTGTCAATCAATGTTAACACTCGGTGAAAAGACGCATTCTCCTCCTTTCTAGTATAACATACTAATTTTTTCCGTCCTAATATGATGAGATGAAAAACATTTTAAAAAATGTACATATCTATTTTTTAAAATGTTCCAGCAAATTTTCGATTACCTGGCACCATGTCGATTCTCTTGTCAACGAGATAGACCGTCGTGGCTCGCAGAGCTGCCTCCTTGTCGATCGCCGTGCCTGGTCTGATGAAATGCGACACATCAGCGATGTGAACGCCGACCTCCAAATTACCATTTTCCAAACTTCTGCAATGCAACGCGTCGTCGATATCCGTACAGCCCGGTGGATCTACGGAGCAGATGTCAAGATTCCGTAGATCTTTCCGTTGCGCAATGTCCTGCCAACAAAAGGAAATATGTTACAATTATTATCGATAGTCGGATGAAAAAAAAAAAAAAAAAAAAAAATCGACGGAGCCTGGAAAAAAAATCGTATCTCGTTTATTTATTATTTATATGTCAAAATTTTATGTCAGAGTCATCAAATACTGCTACATTGTGTAAATGAAAATTTTCAAGTTCGCATGAAGATTTTGTGCGTTATGTATAAAAGTTCTAATAAAAGACACAAGCACTCGCCGGAAAACATCATTGATCGTGTTGTATCGAAATTAAGAATGGCCAAACGTGGCTCACAGGTAAATTAACGACCACGACATCGCCGTTACGGCTACAAATTTGTTCTTTTCTTTACACTCGAATTTCATGATAGTATTTTAAGGGCATGGATGTTACTTTAAGATAATATGAAACAGACTCATTCGTCGACGAAAACTTTTGTCCATTGTGTTCAAGGACCGTCAAAATTTTGGGCTGAGCACAAATTATTAAGCGGCCTCGTCGAACAGTTGAGCAGACGCAAATAATTTTGTTTTTCTCAGAAAAGTGGACCGCCCTTGAAAAAAATGTATAACAGTATTTAGCCATAAGTATGCGTTATACCCGTACATATATTGAGCCAAAAGACAAAAAAAAAAAGATCAACCATATCAAACATATCACGAACATAGAGCAGGGCTGGGCAATACGTAAAGTACATGAGTACTTCTTTAGTACTTAAAACACATACGCAAAGTATCGAAGTACTTTTCGGTACTTTAAGTACTATTACTGAGTACTAAGACCAAAGTACCTGTACAATTTTTACCATAGCTTCCTCTCTGAGGAAGCTATGTGAATATCTCAGTATACTGTAACCCCGAAAAGACAAGCAAATTCTTGCTCAGCGAGAAAAAATACGTCAAAATACGTGGCAGTTAATTTTTAAAACAGAAAAAAAAATTCGTCAAAAAATTCCAACGGTTTCGAGTTAATTTTTTGCGTTTTTCAACGTCCCCAAACGGCACGATACAACGCTTCTAGAACCTCGGACAAGACCAGGGTCTTGTCCGAGACCCTGGTCTTGTCCGAGTATTTTTTTCCCGTAGAACACGACGGACATCTCAGATTTTTCCTAGCTCCATTAGGAGTCGAGATATCGTTCTTTGAAAATCGCGAAAATCTACGTTTTTTCAAAAGTGGCTAAAAAATGGAAAAATCGTTGTTCACTCGATTTTTTTTGTTTCAAGGCGACGTATATTCGACGCAATTTTTCCCGCTGATGATTTTCCATTTAAATGTCAAAAATACGATTTTTTATGCATAAAATCGAGACCTTTTTCACTTTCGGCCACTGTACTAGATCCATACGTCCTAGATTTAGTTGTTATACATCCAGTCGACCTCCGCTCACTTCCCCAAGGTCCAGTCGATTAGTCCGTTACCAAGGATTGGAAACCAAGATTTTGGACGTTTTAAAAAAATGTTGGCACCGAACAGGGCCGTTTGATTTGAAAATTTGTCTCTAAATTTCGTACTCGTGGAACTCCGGTCTCTTCCGATAAGAAGAAAAAGTACCTCGTACTTTATATTTAGTGCTTTAAGTACTTTTCGGTACTTTGCCCAGCTCTGACATAGATTCAAGCACATTGGCTGAGAATGTGTACGAGATATATACTAAAATGAAGTGAAGAGTTAAGTTTTTATACATACGTCGTTCGAGAGAAACGTATATCACCATTTATTAAATGAATTTACAGCGCACGACGAATGTGAGCCAGGCAGAAGCTCTCGAGAAACAGGGCCTGAGCAATCCGAAACCAATGGCTTTTGACAGCCATAAATATCACGAAGAAGTGGATGTTGGTGAAAATCTAAGAGTCTCATTGCATGATCTTCCCGTGTTCTGCGATCAGCTTGAACGATTTATAAAATACGTTCGAAATGTCAAAGATTTGCAATTCTTAACTTACGACTACCCACAGTACGTTACAGAAATTTCACAAAAATAGTATTTATATAAATATAAATGTAGGTATATAGCTACATATTTTGATTACCAACCCATGCGCAGTGGATAACAGAAACTGTGATCCTTTTTTTTCAACGACGCTTATATACCTTTCTACGGCAACTCAAATACTTGGCGTATTGTCAACTGATAGAAGGAGAAAAATGGTGCAAAGTAATTTGTACATGGCTACCTAATTTGTTACAATTTTGTGCATAGCTTTCTCCATAAAAAGGTTCTTTGATAGAATTTTAGCATTGTCATAGAGGAAATTATACGCAATATTGTAATAAATTAGGAAGCCATGTGAAAATTATAGCTTTTTCACCTTTTTGCCTAACATCAACAAAATCCTCAATCTCATAAAATTGAAACGAACGAATTTTATTGTGGAAAATTACTAACTAAAATTTGCGTAATTCGTCGTTTTGAAGCCATTTTTTTAAATCTGTTTTTCACCGTTGATTAAAAATCCGTAACTCATTGTACTCTTAGAGTGATGGTGATTCGGAAACTCGTCTCTGACGTAACCGTGATAGCCACGCGCCACGAAACGAACGCAGTTGGAGCAATATTTGCGACATGCGCTGCACATGTCGCAAATATTGCTCCAACTGCGTCCGTTTCGTGGCGTGTGGTTATCAGGGAAGAAAACAAATTATTCGAAAAATTTTACAATTTCATAATTTTATAAAATTTAAACGATTAATCTATTTGTTTCAAATTTAATATCGAACATTGTGCAGTGTTAATATATTGTCACATTTCAAATTTAATCACAATACCTCTAGGATTACTGATATTAGGCCTGTAAATAGTAAACATTTATAAAATCAAAATTCTATAAAATCTCACCGCTTGGATAGGTTTCGGCCAAATGTAATGCGAAAGGTCTTTGATCAAAGTATTATATTAGTATGCAGTTTAGACATTTTGGACATTTTTTTATTTATCCAGTCTCTATAAAAGTTTTACTGTATGAAAAGAAGTTTCCATTCTAGCAGCGCACAAAATTTTAATCGGCAAGGGTTTTTTTTTACCTATTTCTAGTACCACTGCCAATACAATGTCGATTTTTTTTCTTTTTTGTGTACAAAAATATAGTTTTGTTCGTGG
Organism: Amblyjoppa fuscipennis; assembly: GCA_963575735.1. Taxonomy (NCBI): domain Eukaryota; kingdom Metazoa; phylum Arthropoda; class Insecta; order Hymenoptera; family Ichneumonidae; genus Amblyjoppa; species Amblyjoppa fuscipennis. The sequence continues at coordinate 100,221 of OY754494.1, forward strand.
GGAAGCAAAATGGAATAAAGTTTTTGCTACCGTCTGAGTATATTCCACTAAAACAAATTTTCGATGATATACCAGGGTCGTGCAAAATCGATACGAAAATGGTGTTCTCGAGTTGGAAGGTATGCTCAAAGAAATTAATGCGTCGTTGACTAACATACGCAAGCAGAAAGCTCAGACAAGTTTTGTCGAGAAGGAAAAAACAGCTATAAAAAAGACGCTCAAGCGATTGAAAGATGACGGTAAATTGTAATGAAAAAACATTTGATAATTGTATTGAATAAGACAAACAATTCGATATTTACAGCAGAATTTCGAGAGATGGAAAACGTCGTGGCTATGTACGACAAGGCTTTATTTTTACGTTGGGAGAACGTAAAAGCTGCTCACAAGCCTCAACTTTTTAAGAATCTGCTTACAGAGATTAAGGTAGTAGCTAATCAAATACTGAGATATCGAGAAAAAAAAAAGAAATTACAAAAGTAAAAGCAATTCCTCTAAGATGTGTACAGATAATTTTTAATAAAACTCACCGTTGCTTCGAGGAAATACACGATAAAAAGTAATTTTTTGCTATCAAAGTGCAAGCAGCTGGCGTTGAACAACTTGGATACATTGGTATCGCGAAAGCTTGGATATCTGAAGAAATTCTCATCATTAATTGGAAGCGGGCATGACAAAGTCGAAAAGTCGATAATTCCTCTGCCCTTTCCTACTGTCTGCCCTACGTTCAACGAGAGAAAATCGAGAATCCCTCAACAACCTCTGGTCCCACCTCCGCCAACTTTAGTTTCGATGAATAAAGCTCAAAGTTCGTCGATGCAAATACAAAGAAGGTGATACGAATACTAACTAAGTATATAAACCCAACGGATCATGCTATGCACGATGTTTATTTATTTATTTATTTGATTTTATTTTTATTTATATATATATATATATATATTTTTTTTTTTTTTAGGGATAGTTATAAGTCGAGTTTTACCACCTCCACTAAGGTTGTTTGGTATTAAATATTATTAGACTCGGTAATGAGATTTAAAAGTAATGAACTGAGAATATTTTGGTTTTTTCGTCCTTTGAAAATGCCCCTTAGTGCTTTCTGTTGTTTTAGTTGAGTCTGGCAACAATCCATAGTGCGGTTCAAATTTTATAAATTAAACGCGAAAAAATGTTTAACTATCTACATAAAACCCAACAATAAATCACAATAAATGCGTCATGCAGACTTCATACATTTCAAACTTTTCGAAAATGATTTGTTAATTTTCTTAATTTTTATTATTCCCAAAGCTTCCTCTACGAGGGAGCCAAAAAATTACAGAAGAAACTTTGGAAATAAAAGTAAACTATACGAAAGCGATGATACAATGTATTATTTTGCTTTTTTACCGACTTGCGAACTGCTGCATCAATTTGACATTGTCATACGGGTTATTCCCCGTGTGGTTAATAATTTTTTAATTATTAGGCTCGAAAGGGAAGAAGAAGATATCTTCGAAGATAATGTTTGCTTTGCCGCGAGTGACATCGATGCCATCGGTCTACCAGTAATTCCTCCGATGTTCAACAATATTCCTGATAATTTAATAGTCAGTCTCAATGAAAATTCTCATCGGGAAGTGTCATCAGCGTCATGCATTAGTAGCAATGGCACGAGTTCACAAGGTGAACTGACAGCCGGTCTGCAGGAGGAAATGCGAACAGTTCTGCAAGTTAGTATTAACGTTTAAGGGTAAAACATTAATTTTTTCCTATGAAATGGTTTTCTCATTAATGCAGACAAGATGCACACGATTTTCCTGGGAAGCGCGCTGTTTCTTTTACTTAGTTGCGTTTAATTACTTATGCTTAAGTTGTGAATATTTAGCTTATTCTTCGTTACGATTTATCCTACCAACATAATCTTTTTTTTCGGGAATTAAACACTACTCAACAGAAAAGCGTAATTTTTAAATTTATTTCCTAACCAGGCATTATTCGGCGATATGACAAATCGAAACTTACCCTCGAACCACTGACAAAGCGTGAGATGTGAAAAAATATCGTACTCACCAAGTCCGTGATAAGCCATGGCAGTTTGGGAAGGAAGCTGAGTACCGCATCAGAGAATCTACTGTGGGGCACATCGTGTTCCAAAAGAAGAACTTCATTTTCCGTGTCTTTGTCACCAACATTGCCGAGGGCCCGGACAAAGTGACCGAGAGGATATCTCGAATTTCTCGGCCAAGAATCTATAGCAACGATTATCCTCTGTGTGGCCAGGGTCTCGGCCTGTCTCGTCTCGACTCTGACCTTGGGTATCTTTCGCTCGGCCGGCACGAACAGATGTTTCACGCTCTGGCGAAGACAAATTTCGATTTTTCTCAAGCAATGCGAGACGGTAAACTCCATCGAGCTAAACTACTTCGCAGTAAATTTGTTAATTACCCCTTTGATCGGACTTGGCTGCAATATACCGCAATATTGGCGCCATTTCCGTCTTATGATGCCAACTATTTTGCCCGTTGGCGTTCTGTCAATTTTATTAGCTGCCTTTTTGACAATCAATTCGTTCTCCTCGTCGAGGACGTCGCCCGGATCCTCTTCCCCCTCGTCCTGAAGAACTAGGTCGCTCGGCACCGACCACTCGTCCTCGGGCAGAAGCTCCAGGGCTACTATATCCCCGTCTACCGCCCTGTTCAAGCCAACACGACCTTGAACTAATATCTTCAAATACGAACAATAAAAACAATGTAAATTAATCTTAATATTTTTTTCTTCAACCATTCAGTCTTTGAAATAACAAAAAGTTTATGAAATTTTTTAACTAAATAAAAGGTGTTGATCCACCGAATTAATTGGTAGCATTCTTTCATTTACATTATCTTGAGACAAGTGTGAAATTGCCAGTTGAAAGTTGGAAAAAAAAGAAAACAATAATGTTCATATACTCACAAATTTTTCCATGCCCTCAACATTGACACTGCCCTCGAGAAAATTTTCCCTCGATGCCAAGAAAGATCCCTGAAGTAGGCGTCCGTTTTTAATCCCGTCGTGCAATTGCGCAGGTGTCAAGTGACATGGAAACAAGGGTTCGCGCGAACCGCTCTCCGCCGCATAGCTCCTCTTGCACAATTTGTCAACGAGAAATCCTGAATTATCCAGGGATCCAATGTATTCCTCCACTAGAAAGATTATTTTTTTTTACTACCCCGAGTTATCATTTTCTCTTGTCCCAAATATTAAGTGTCTCGGATAAAATAAAAGAAGAATTTTATCTAACCAGTCGTGGCGGGTATATCTTCGACGGTACATTTTCTTTTGTTCTCAGCGTCGTCGGTAAGCAATATTATTTTAATGGGGTTGCCCATTTGGTGCGCCAGGTGGTCGTTGTACCATGCGGTCGCGAGCCGAATAGCTCTATCATTTCGATCGTTGATAGTTTCGCCTGGAACACGCTCGGCATAGGTAGACCTAAGATGGAACAAACTATATGTATATCCGATATACACTACGACGAACAACAAAATTCCCTACCTATGATGCTCGTTGACAAATATATAAAATTTTCTTTTAGGATCGGCTATTATGTCCTTGAGTTTTTTATAGACGTTGGAACTTCGGTTCTTAACTTCCTCCAGTACCGTTTGTGTTATGATTACATTATTGATTACATCTTCCTCCAAGATATGTATCTGCAATCAAATAAAAAACATTACTCCACATTCTTGGTAATCTTTGGTGTTTAATAAATTAATAAACTCGCCTGATCGAGAACTACATTGGTGTCGAGTAGAAGGTAGTGCGGATACGAAAACAGGCTACTTTTCGCTCCAGGATTTTCGTTGCTGAGAACGATATCATTTTTCCTTGGTGAGCACTTGGAACAGACTTCGGAACCGCACCAGATATCATCTCTCAAATAATGTTCTCTCACGATCTGAAACGAAACGAACAGAGAGTTTGGTCGCACATAACCTGCTCGGCGACAATTTTAAACAATTATTTATTACCTTCAATATATTTCCACTCTTGGTCTTGCGATAGAAAACTTTAGTCGTCAACATTGCAACATTGACGAGCGTGCAACAATAACAACGGATACTTGGATTCTTCCTGCATGTGATCCTACGTGAACGACTCCCAAGCGTGGTCAGCGAGGATATCCGCTCTTAAAAAAAACAAGACACTCGATTATCGAAATAATCGAAATCGTGAAGCCAGTTGTCCTAGCCAATCGGGCTCGTCCGTTCTGTAGTAAGGTCGGCACACCTAACCGTTTTGTAGTACCTCGGCACACCTAGCCTAAAAGAAATAGAATAAGCGCGAGCGCGTTGACGCTAGTGTATTAAGTTATACGTACTAAGACCGTATGTATGAGGCACCTCCCGCCCCGTCATTCCGGACTCAGTCGGTATCAATAACTGTAATCAACGGGTTCTCGCATGTGTACGGTCAAAAGAAAAGTCCACATCGAAAGCGGATATAATCTTGGCCCTTCTCCATGTAGAACCACTGTGTATATGTGTGAGTGCAGCCGAGCAATGCGGAGAGAACAGAGTGTGGAGAAACGAGGGGTTGCCGTTGTTGATGTTTTGATACTTTGTCGTTGACCTTCACGACCGAGTTTAGTTCCCGCTCCCACCTTCAACCCGTCTCTCGTCTATACGTGAAGTTTACTTTTACGGCTCAGTTAGCCCGCACTTCGGACAAAGAGAAGACAGGATCACCCAGAGTAATATTTTACATTAATTGAACGGCGAAAAATGGAAAAATTGCTAGTGTGCAACAGGTGTTTTCGTCGTATGAAGTATTCGTCACGTGTATTCTATCTCACTGGATGCGATCATGTGTTTTGCTGTCACTGCGCGGTCGGAGGTATATCCCAATCATATTTTCATTAAACTTAAGAGCATGAGCAATGCCGCGGCAAAACCGTCATCAACTCTTCTCCCGTCTTCAGGCATGTACGGTCAAAAGAAAAATCTCAATCGAAGACCAAATGATATCCTCTCCAGAAGAGAGTTTTATTTCGATCGCAAGAAACCGTGAAAAATTAGTGCATTAATATAGTTTTTTTTATACACACTGAGCCCGGGATGGCCGGCGAGGGAGATCTGGTTTCTTATGGCCTTAAGAGTATGTGCAATTCCGAGGTTGGCAATAAACACTGTAATCGACTTTTCTCATGGATTCTGGCATGTGCAATCAAAAGAAAACGGTCTCATTGGAAATGAAGATGATATCCGCTTCCGATGAGACTTTTCACCGTATATGCGCGAACGCGTGAAAAAAGTTTATTACAGGTTTTAATACCGACTGAGCCCAGGATGGACGGGCAGGGAGTTGTTCCGTATGCCCTTAAGGACATGGTCACCCCAACTCTCTCCCAGCAGCGATTAAACCCACTTGGCAATAAAATCTGACGCAATTTTTCCAATGCCGCTGAAACTCTCGCGTCTGCGGTAAATGGGATTTCACTGGGTCCATCCACTCTAGAGCAGTGAAAAATTTAATTTCAAAGTAGAGTTGAAATAATTTTTTCATCACTCGTTGCGGAAATGGCCACTTTTCCGCCCGCATTGCGTGCGTAAAACCGCCATTTCCGCAACGAGTGATGAAAAATTTTGTACATCCCTCGGGCGAAACACCCTTTCTAACTCATGGAGTAATGTACCATTTTTATTTTTTGGCCGCTCAGAAGTTAATTTTTTTTATCCTATTTTCTTTATCCTATTTATTTTGTCAACGTTGAAGAAATAAAAATTAAATAAATAAGAGCAGAACAGATTTGATGACTGACCGCCGTATTTCACACACCCTCGAACAATGCAACGAGCGAGATAATATTTTGTTGAACTGATATTTCAACCATGTCCAGCATCGAATAAATGCCCGACGTGCAATGCCGTGGATTCCGGAGTTATAGCTGTACGAGAAACGAGTTCGCAGCAAATAATTAACGGCGTCAAACCAGTTTCCCGTGACGCAAAGGAGATCATCGAAAGTTCACGTTTCTCCAAAGTCCAGTATCTGATACTCTCGCAACATTCTTGGAAACTGGTAAATATATAATTTTCAATGATCGTCACTTTCTAGTTGTTTTGCTACAATATCGGGTGCATGATAACCAAAAAAATCCAGCTGATAGCAATTATTGTTTCAGGAGAAGGCATATTGTCAGTTGGTAAAATTGAGGAAGTCGCTGATCGTAGAGGTGGAATCGTTGCTACTGTTACAGAAAAGACTCAAACAGGCCCTCGCGGACTGTCGTTGTCGTCTGCCGATACATGTCGCTCCTCCAACGAAGAATGAAAGAAATGTTCCCGTGATGGCAAAATCCATTTTGAAGATCTCGAACAACCCTGGGTCTCGGGTCTGCGACTCTAAAGAATTAATAACCCAGAAGTCAAATCACCATCGTCCTCAGCAGGTCGACCTAAAATCGAAGTACTTTCCAGAGAAATCTGAGCGTTTGCTCGACCAGAGACAACTGCGACAAACGTCGGATTACAGTGTCGCTACGCGTGACGAGCGTCAGTCGGAGTACTCGTCAAACAAGTTCAAGCCCCGCCATAAAAGCTCCATTAAACGGGCCAATCCGACCAATCCCTATGTGTGTAAGGGAAGACGTGATCCCAAAAACGTTTTTCCAGAGCCGCGGACCTCCAACTACTTACAACAGAAACGTATACCGACGGAGTGCACCTCCGCGGGTGCACAGATTTCTACTATCGATCCTGGAAGACTGATAGATACTCCTCATCTTAAGTATGCGCAATGGATGAACAATGCTGCAACCACGGCTTTTCCGGCAAACACTCAGCGTCCACACTCGGAATTTCAGAATCATCATTGTTATAACAATCGTTTGATTCCGCCGACGAATTATTACCGCCAGCAGTGCCAATCTACCAGCGTGTACAATCCAGAGAATCCTAAATATCTTGTGAGAGGATTTATCATTCCACCGGAATTCCCGGAACAGGTTAACGAGAAGACTTCGGTTACTTGTGCGGCATGCATCAATCATGCAATCGGCAGTACGCACAGACAGTGAAAAGTACCATTGGTCCACATGGAAACACTGTCATATATAGACCAGTGAAAACTTTCAATCGATGGTGATACGCACTCTGTAACTGCATAGCAAAAAAGGTTTCAGGTCGATAAAGATGTTTTATTTTTGTTGAACGATAAACAAGAGAAAATCCCATTAAAAATTCGTTTACCTTCGCAATCAATAATGAGTTTTATCGCTCGTAACCGGTGATCCGATAATATAAAAAATCTCGAAACTCGATTTTTTTTTCTTGTTGATTTTCCATTTCTTTATTTTGGTCGAAAAACATTATTTTCAACTGTTGAATTGCCATGCGAGGCTCGATAACTGTCGTCATTTTCGTTCGTGTGATAGAGATTTTTCCTTTTTTTCAGACGGGTAAATCGAGACAATAGTCGATCCGGAAATGTTTGTTTATTGTAAAACGTGTACTGAACATGTACGCTACAAAGTGCGAACACCAAATAATAGGAACATTAAGACAGCACTCGATTGAGGTGAAATATGTAATAAATTTTTTGTTTTTGAACAGTATCGAGAATACTCGCAAAATGTAGTTAAATTTTCATTTCTTATTGCGAATCTTTCACCTTAATCTTCACCGAGCGCAATCGTTGATCTACCCCACAACACATTGAACTATATTTATATCGAAGTGGATACATAATTCAAAAAAAGAGTAAAATCGAGTTTCATTTTCTCATTTATGATGCACTCAAATACCATCCTTGTTAGCTTTGAAAGAAAAATAAAAACGGCAAAATGAATATCCAATCAGTCCCAAAGCACCCATTGACCTGTATTAGTATAGGGGCAGCTTTGTGAGGAGTGTAAAAATCTTTTAATTGGCCTTCTAATTTTCCTCGTGCAAAATAAAAAATCAAATATCAAATCAGTCCATAAAATTTATTCCCTGGAGATTCGTGGGGAGGGGTGATTTCCCAATGGGTCCCAAGGAGGGGAACCTCCCTGTTCGACGATACGCGAGTCTCTGGCCAGTGCGAAGATCGGTTCATTCGCCGCAACCAATTGTGTCGATCTCGAGCGATTTTCCATTAGCAGAGGATCGACAAAACTGGTCGACAGCAAATCGACAGCCTCGGAGCGACTCTGAATCGTCGTTTCGTTACCGATATTGCTCGTGTCAGGGCCAGCCACGTTCATGACCGATTCCGAGAGTCTCGCCGTAACTACACCGGTGGCGCTTCTATTCCCGGAAAATTGTCCAAGATTCGGTACGTAGGGCGCGTGACGATTCTGCGAGAGTGTCGAGTGTCTTCGGGACGATGTTGTACGTCCGAGATTTGGCATGAGACTCGATAAGCGACTGCGAAGACTCATTTCGCGCTCAATATTGTCGATTCTTGTCTGTTGCATTCTGACGCGAAATGAAATAAGACGATTGAGTATAGCTTCCTTGAATCGATTTTGTTGTGTCTGGGACTCGAGATCGGGGACTGATCTGTTCGCCTCGCTGGAGGACGGTCTGTTGGGCTCGGCCAAGTTTCTCATACCGGCACGGGACAGCAAACAGGCACGAATCGCCAATGACATTCGGGAGGGATCGTATCGGTTTCGCAAGTCCGATCTGTGAGCGCCGAGCGAGTCGACGAATCTTATTCGCTGCAAGGGATTTCGAGTTTCTCTACGCTCCAGGAAATGCTGAGGCCTTGCTTCCTCAGCGATATCCATCGGTGTCGGACGCGCAGATGAACGTTCGGTTGGTGTCAAATTTTCGGCAGGAGCCACGGGAGCGTTGATGGTTGCTAGAAAAAAAAAGGAAATGACGTCGATTAAAAAAAATTATTTGAGATAAACCGAAGAAACATATAGCGGATACCTGAATTCTGCTGTGTCGAAAGTCCGATTGGGGAATCCGCAGAGATGTTACTCAGAGCAGAACTCGGTGGCATCAAGCCGAGTCTAGTATACAGGCGATCCAACGCAGCGGCACTGTCGAACGATCGTCCAGCGGAACCGAAAGTTCTACTTTGCAGACCGGAATTGCTCCCTTCGACTCTGGAACTGTATCCCGCCGAAGATTCGTTTTGTACCGTACGATGATTCGTGACGGAAGCATCATTGGTTGTCCTCGCGGGAATGGCCGATGAAGTAACGGGAAAAACGTTACGAAAAATGTGCTCCGCAGCGGTATTGCCGTTGGTGTTGCCAGGCGTGCCTGTACCGCTGGAGGAAGCTCGCAGAGGAGCCAAGAGATTCGGATTCTGTCTCGATCCTTGCAATGGCTGATGTGCAGTCGGTGTTCTGTATCTGGCGCTTCCACGAACGCGCGACGAAGCATTGTCTCTTCTGCTCGTATTGTGAGCAGATATCCCCCTCGGGATGTCTCGGGGTATGAGGTGCTTGAATCGCTCCAATTCGGCGGGTGTCAACATCCTAGGCTCAGCGTCGACCCGATGGACCGGTATCTGCCCGTAGGGCCTCGGAGTCGGCAACAATGGGCTCGGTTGTTGATTCAACATTTGTTGCATTTGTTCCTGAATTATTTATTCCATACATTTATCATTTACTTTTAAACCGCTGTCATTGTAAAAATGGTATCTCACCTGAAGTATAACTTGTTTGTAAAAGTCGGATAGTGGCTTGGCTCGTGTCTTTATCTCATTGGCATCGATTTTTTTATCACACGGTTCTTCCTTGGTCATATCAGGGACGACTTGCTCCTCCTCGCCGATAACCGGTGGAACTTTGAACGTCGCGATTATCGTGGACAATGAGTCGAGCACCTCGACGGCGGTCAAACGCAGACTCGGTTCGAGTACCAGAAGATTTCTTATCAGATTTATCGTTCCTTCCGATACCCTTCCATCGCTGATATACGTATGAAAAATCGGTTAACGATTTTCTTCATTTTTTTTTTTTTTTCTCACAACAGTAGAATATGAAATATATGTACTTTGGTATGTGGTAGTTGGCGGCTTTAATTTTGTTGAAAAGTTGAGTGGGGCTGCTGTCGTAAAAGGGAAACTGTCCGTATAGCATCGTAAACAATACGACACCCAACGCCCACATGTCCGATGGTTTGCCGAGATAAGGCTTGCCGCAGAGTACATCGGGAGAAATGTACGCCGGGGAGCCACGCTGATCCTTCAGCAAGTCGTTTTCGCTAGCGAGATGCTTTCCTAAACAAAAGTTGGTTATTGTCACCTGAAATAATAAAATAAATATTATGTCGAATAAAATACTGATCTTAACAATAAATCTGGAGAAATAATAACACCTTACCTTTCTGTTGTTACGATTTAGAACTAAATTTCCAAGTTTCAGATCTCTGTGAACGACGTTCCGTTTGTGCAAACACGCGACGATTCTCACTGTATCGGCAAAAATCAACAGACTCTCTTTTTCCGATAATTTCTTCTCTCTGATAACGTGATGCTGAAGATTGAGCAATTCGTCGTTACGCGGGTTAAAATCGTGAGAGGTCAAACAATCGAGTACCAGGGAGAGACGACGTTTTATCTCGCCCGTGTAAATTCTACCGGACGGAAGACTCTTTTCCTCGAGTGCGCAGTCCTGAAATTTAATTTAAAACGTGTACAGTGCCCACCCCCCCTCTAATTCTCATTAAGGATACAACGAATAAAACTATATACCTTAAAAAATCCATGATGATGAACGACACCGTCCTGATTTTGCAGCAAGCTCAGTAGCGAGTATTCCGCGTGTAGAAGCATTTTCCCCTGTCGATCGTCCTGCGTTACGTATTCGTTGTCATCCTTGAGAGTTAAAATTTTGATTGTATAAAATTTGTCGGTGCCAGCTTTTCGGGCGAGGCATTGTACGATGCTCTTGACTGGCGAAGTACCGATCAGTGGCCCAAGTATATAAGGTCCAGCTCGTTTTACGCTTTTAGGACACACGGGAGTTCCGCTCGCGGGAACTCTAGTAGTTATGGTAGCGTCATCTTTGCGTATCGTTGACCGGGCGAAAGATTCCCAGCTATCTGTAGACTTGGACCATTCGCCGGTTTCCCTTCGATCAGTACCGACGTTCGGGACCTCTTGCATTTTACTCGAATCGGCCGATTTTTTATTCTCCAGCACGGTCCCGCAAAGATTTTCCACCGGTATCTCGGAAGGCTCGCAAATTACTACCGATGTGTAAACCGGATCGCTCGCGGAGCCGATACACATTCCAGTGTTTATCGATAAACTTGAGCCAACATTACCGTCGGCCGTTCGTGTGCCTGAGACTACCAGACTGCTCGTGCTTGGATCGTCGTTCAAAATTGTCGCTGCATCGGCCCGATATGGAGCGTCTATGTTCATGCTGTACGAATCGTCGCCGACGAGGGCACCGATTCCACCCTGAACTTCCTCTTGTAAATTAATACCGATCGCTTCGTTACCAGCCCCTTCGCTCGTGTTCGTCGTATCGTAATTATTTTCGACTCTTGCCGCAGAATCGACCGATGCCGTTTGAGCATCATTTTCAACGGTATTTCTCATGGCTGAAAATTGAATTAAATAATACATTAATAATAACAACGTCAGACTCTATAATACGTTTATAATCGTATCCTGATCGAGCAAACCAGGAATGTCTAGTCAATCTGTTCTCAAACTAAACTCACGATCGTTTAATAGTTTAATTTAATCGTTTTAATATTTCATCGATTATCGTTTTAATAATTTAATTTCATATATTGTTAGATTATCCGATAAGTTTACTAGCGTCGATCAGAGTTTAGAAGTTCCCAGCCAGGATATTTCGTACCATATCGATACTTTATCTTATCTTCTTTTCCTTTGTATCCCTTCAGTTTGCCGGATAGAGACATTATGCACTATGTACGCATATTCGTATGTCATTATCTTGACAAAAGGGCTTAAATCAACAAACACACTACTTCAGAGCAGAGCTGGGCAAAGTACCAAAAAGTACTTACAGGACTGAGTACTAAGTACCGCAAGTACTTTAAATACTTGCGGTAAATACTCAAATACTTAAATACTCAAACGTCCAAACTCTTCGTGTCCAATCCTTGGAGAACTGAGTGGAGGTCGACTGGATGGAGGGCAAAAGTAGGAAATATGGACCGGTCCATATTTCATTGATTTACGTGTTAATCGGGCTGATCCATATTCACCACGTTTATCCTATAACAACTAAATCTAGGACGTATGGAACTAGTACAGAAGGGTCTCCATTTTATGCATCAAAAATCGTATTTTTGGGATCCAAATGGAAAATATTGAATTGGGAGTAAAATAATTGTTATATTCGTCATCAGCGGGAAAAAATACGCCGAACATAGCTTTCAGACAAAAAAAAATCGAGTGTACAACCATTTTTTAATTTTTGAACCACTTTTGAAAAAACGTCGATTTTCGTGATTTTCAAAGGTCGGTATCTCGGCTTCCAATGGAGATAGGGAAAATTCGAGGTGCTCGCCGTGTTCTACAGGATAAAAGACACATTATAAGGTTTTGTCCGAAGTTCTAGAAGCATTTTATCGGGCAGTTTCAGAATGTTGAAAAACGCAAAAAATTAACTCGAAAAGGGTCATTGCAATTTTATCACATTTTTTTTCTTTTTTAAAATTAACTGCCACGTATTTCGACTTATTTTTTTCGGCTGAACACGAATCCGCTGGTCTTTTTAGGGCTAAAGTACAGTGGGGCATTGAGAGTCTCGATTTTATGCACGAAACATCGTATTTTTGTGATTTAAGTGGAAAATATTGAGTTGGGAGTAAATTGCTTCCTCAAAGAGGAAGCTATGCTCGAAGTTGTACAATTACTTTAATCTTAGTACTCGGTAATAGTACTTGAAGTACCGAAAAGTACTTTCCCACTTTACGTGTGTACTTTAAGTACTACCCAGCTCTGCTTCAGAGCATAAACCATGGTGGTCGTTTTTCCCTCCGGAAAAAAAATTCCCTGACTTTTCACTGACCAATTAAAAATTTTCCCTGACCAAATTTCTAACGACTTGTATAAAGAAAAAATTAACGATGCAAATGAAAATACCTACTTATTATATTAATGTTTAGTTGGATTTTTTTGTTTCTTTTTTTCTAAATGTTCTTTTTTTTTTTTTTTTTTTTTTTGAGACTCCCTTTTATGTACTCGGTGTTTATTTATAGAAGGTATGGCGACAATTTACTTTTTCCCTGACTAATTTTGAAATGCCCTGACTTTTGCCTGATTCCGTGACCAAGATTTTTTTCCCTGACTTTTCTCAGTTTTCCTGGTTTTCCCTGACCGTGGCCACCATGATAAACAGACAAAAGGACCTCGGTGTCATTGTCACGGACAATATCAACTAGAGACAGAAAATCTGTGAAACAGTCAAAAAGGCAAACACGGTACTCTACATCATGAGGAAAACATGTAGGAAACTTACAACGCCATTGTTCAGGAAAATATATGGAATGTAAATTCAGTTGACATTGCAGTGTGCTAATGTAATATGGTCACCTTATTTTGTCAGAGATATCGCAACGATAGAGCGAGTGCAGTAACAAGCGACCAAACTACCGCAGGGACTCTGGAACTTTGAGACCCTCGAGGACGGATGGAACCAACGTGACCTCGAAGAAACCTATAAGCTATCGAGCGTGCGCTATGCAATTGATGGAAACCAACTATTTGTACGGGCGACAAAATCCTAATATGCAAGGCCATCGGCTAAAACTGGCAGAGGCCTTTCTATAAAATAAATGTGGAAGCACGCTATGCGATAGGGTGGTGGACACGTGAACTGTGTTACCAGCAGATGCAATCAAAGCAGTCAACAAATACTTTTAAAAATATAATGCAAGGGAATTTATATTCAGCTTCGAGTTCAGAGTTGATATTTGTTTTTTCAGGGTCGTTAATGTATTTCGTTAATTATATATGAAAATCGGTGAATAAATATTCCCAGATTCTCCGATTGTGATGTATAATATATTGCATCATCTGGATATTCAACTGAGAGAAAAGGAACTTTTCATTATCGAGTTATCGAGTTCCGAGCCATAAAGTTCGATTATTACGGAAATTTGTAATTTATGACTTTTGTGAGTCATAAATTAATTCGACCGGTATAGATCTCTGGAGAAAATATTAACAACGGTTCCGGGCAATTAGCGACTGCGTATAATTATCGGGATGACTCGATCGCTCTAAAAGAGGGAGGTTATGAAAAAATGACAACAGATGTTGCACATTCGTATATTACAAAGGACAGCGATGGCCTTTTCTTTTATTTCGTCTTTTTTCAGGCACCAATTGTAATAGAATTAAAAAAATGTATTGTTAACGTTACCCTTCCAGACTCGTTTTACGAAAAGTTATAAAAATTAACGACGCACAACAATTAATTGTCGGATACACAGCCCTGACGCAGTCCGATCTGAACGCTAACGAATAAGGTCAGGTTGATTCGCGATTGAGCGTGTTTCGCGGACTCAGGCTTCTTTCACATGGAGCGTCAAAGTTATCAAAATAAAAATCAAGCAGTCGACACAACAATTTTACAGCGAGTCAAGAACTTTTATAAACTCCTCTCGAACGTAATCATATGAGCCTGCAATAAGTAATCCAATAGTACAGGCATAAATCTTTTACGCAATCAAATGAAAAAACGTCGAAAAAATATTTCGATTTAAGAGCAGTTTCCATTTTACCGTCAAGGGCAAGTCATCTATCTATCTATTGCGCAATACTTGGCAGCTCATGAAAACGAGATCAAACTGCAAGGAGCAGGAAAAAAAAAGTAAAAGACAAGCGCATATAATTTCGAGCGATTTTTCACACGGCACGCACTTGTGATATAGTCGGTGATTCAGCAAAAGACAAAACATCATTCGAGTCGCCTTCTCCGGTAGCGTTCGACGTACTCGATTGCGTATTAAAACAAATCGAAAATGACCGTCAAGGCAGTTTGCGTACTTCAGGGTGAAGTAAAGGGAACCGTTTACTTCGAGCAAACGGTACGGATCAATTTTCGTATATTATCAACATTTATTTTTTCATCCGCATTTAACGATTTTTTCTTTGCTATTAGCCTAGAATAATATCATGTTACGACTTTTCGTTCATTGTTCACAGGGAGACACAAGTCCCGTCAAGGTCACCGGCGAGGTAACCGGCTTGAAGAAAGGACTACACGGTTTTCATATCCACGAATTCGGCGACAATACCAATGGTAAGACCAGTGTTCGTCCTTTTCTTTCTTTAACAATTTTTCAACATTTTAATTAATCGTACACATGTGTACGCCAATACAGTGTTAAAAATGTAAGATACCCCAACATCGCACGGCTTGCATAACTGGTAACATCGTTCAAGCTTGTCCATTATATATGCCAACAGGTCGTCTCAAAGGTGCTTCGTCATGGAAGATGTATAAGATGTTGTACGCATGATTGTGTGTTTAACGACAAATCGCTGTTTTTTTTCTTGTTCTCAATTATCATTCATTAACCTTTAACTTTGATTAACTTTTTTTTTTTGTACAAAAATGTGGAATCTCTTTTTCTTTAAGTGGGTGGTTCCAAATTCAATAAACTTTCGAAATCTTATGCGGGTATCTTAGAAAATAATAAGATACAATACTTTGGTAGTATTTGGAAATAACATGAAAAAGCAACAATTTGTTTAATGTGAATAACATTTTTCAATCTTCTTTATAGGATGCACCAGTGCCGGACCTCACTTCAACCCATTGGGAAAGGAGCATGGTGGCCCTGATTCTGCAGTACGTCATGTCGGTGACCTCGGTAATGTCGAGGCCGGAGCCAATGGTATTGCTAAAGTCGATATTTCCGATATGCAGATTCAACTGCAGGGAGCTCACAGCATCCTCGGCAGAACACTTGTGGTAACGATACATATGTCCATTGAAATTGCTCCGTCGTAACAAAATTCATTGGTTTATCAAAAATTTATCTGGTCGTTCAAGGTTCATGCCGACCCTGATGATATGGGAGCGGGAGGTCACGAACTCTCCAAAACAACTGGTAATGCTGGCGCTAGATTGGCTTGCGGTGTCATCGGTATCACCAAGAAGGATTGAATTTCCAGTTCAATCTGAGTACCACGCTGCAAAGATAAAATGAAGGCAGAAAAAAACGCAGCGTTGTTACAATTATCCTTGAAGCCATAACTTTTGAATAGAGGTTGCAAATATCATTCCCAGTAAATTGTATTATCAATATAATGGATTGTATGTATGGGTGTCGCATTTCGCTCTCGATTTTTGTCACTCAAAACCCTCGATTCCGTTTTTTTTATTCTTTTCTACCTATGCAAGTATAAATTTCTTCAAACAAAATTATGCCATTTCATATTGTGCCGCATATTTGCACATACGAAAAAATCGTAAGCCTGTTTATGTTACAATTATCTATATAAAAAAAATTACAGTTCAGGATTAGAATATTTGATTCTATCCACAAGATCGATCGATAATCTATTATGTTGTCTCCTCTTGCCCCCCTCCCAATCGGAAAAAATGTAATGTTTCCAAAATTCGAGACGCTACCAAAGTAACGTGACGTTTACGTTATTTTTTCACATCGGGAATAAAAAAAATTTAGTAATTATTGTAGCCTATAGCTCGTCTGTCGTAATTCTGGGATCGACGACCATACGTCTGTATGGGAGGTTTAATTGGATGAACAGGTACGCAATCACCCCTCCACAGCATGAACAACAACCAGTACAAACCACCGACGCATTTTGTAAAAAAGTCTATAACACCAAAGGCTATCGGTGTCAGTGCGCGTACCAATACCGCCAACTCGTGGGTCAATTTTATACTATAGTCACCGAGGTACCAAAGAGCATTGCATATTACGGTCAATAGACTCATCACAAATACCGCAAAGAATTTCAATGCACCGCAAGCATTCTCATACGTCAGTACCTGCAACAAGAAAATTATATCAATTATAAAAGGTATTTGACAATTTAGTAAAAACAAAGAACTGCTAATAGTTATTACTTCTGCGTTGTTAAAAATTGCTCAGAAAGCACATTGCACCTGGTTGGTAATAGAAACTGTTATGCTATTTTTTCAATGGTGCTAAAACTTGACTGCTCAAAAGACATAGGAGCCTAGCTGTATCCTTTAGGCAATAAGAATTTTGGTATTCTAGAGAAAAATAGCATTGCAGCTTTTATTACCGACTGGGTGCAGGATAGGTGGGAGGTTTTTGGCATTACCTTTTACCTTTTAAGCAAATTTGATAATCCAAAATTTGTGTATCTTACCTCTCGATAATCTATGGACTGATATTCTATAACGTCAAGTGACTTTCGTTCGTTGGCTTGAAACATTCTCAAGTACTTCAAATGCACTTGGATGGCAAGACCATGAACCTTGATCGATCTCAATTGAAACCAATGCCTGCCAAGTGGTATCTTTTCTAATTCGACCCACAAGCTATAGGATTGTATGACACTGTCCTTCATGTCACCTAGGATAAAATATGGAAGATTCAAATTACTCTCCTTCCAAGATTACTCAAACCAATGAATTAATGTAATTAAATTTATTTTTACATTTAAAAAAAAAAAAATGATATATATCAAGCCCCAATGACTCAATCGTTATTGAAAAAAAAAGTTCTTGTCCATCAGAGGATCATCGACACGAACAAATGCAAGTTTTTCTTAAATGAGTTTATCGAATAAAAAATTGTTTATGAGACCCTTTGAACCAGTACGCATTGGGCCTGACAATCCATTTTTTATTTGTTACAGCTGTCTTTGAAGGAATATCTTTGAATTGTTTTTGAGGTTATGCTGATCTTTAGTCTTGCTTTGAGCCAATAGTTGTATAACAAAAATATTGTATTTATTTACATATTTACGACAAGTGAAATTTATTTGACAAGTCATAGGGAAAATATGATAATCGGTCAGAATGTTTGTTTATCGCTAATTATTGACTAATTGGCGGATCCATTAGAGGAACTTACAAGTTATACCAATCCATTTCTCTGTACCGTATTGTTGCTCCACTGTCTTCTGGATCTCCTCCAAACATTTGAAGAGTTCTTGCTCATTTTGGTCTACCACAACTATGTCTCTGTATGAAGAAATTTATAATAAATTTTTTTGGTTTACAAGTCTGGAAACTGAAATAGACTAGCCAAGATTAAGTTGATAATACATAAAATATATATTCACATGTAATAATTACCTGTATGCCTGAATACACTTGACGTAACGTCTCTCCAAGTAAGTTCCAATGAAAACTTTTCGCGATTGTCTTATAGAACGAGAAAGAATCGAAACAGGACTGGTTCTACAATCGATCTTCAATGATGACAGGTCAGAACTATCCTTCGAGGAATCCATCCCTTGAAAAATCAATGATGTCAAATTCGTAGGCACTTAATTTGGTTATTCCCTTTTTTTTTTTTACATCTTTTTTCGACAGACACCACTGTTCCGGTTTTTCCAGATTTTTCGGTTATTTATATCTAGATAAAGAAAAAATTGATTAGTTCATTAACTCACCTTTTTTGATGCAAATATACCAATTAATCAGCGACTCCAGTGAGGTGCAATATAGTCAAGGACGCACCCCGATCGGTCAATGCTAACAAACATGTAATGGACCTGGGGTTACCGAAATGCTTTGTAATATTTAATTTTTCGTTGATTCCTTGGCCATCTGTAAATCGTTGAAATATATTGGTTTGTACATATTTTTTTATTTCGCCACAATAAACATTAATTTATTTTCGAAAATACTTTTCCCGTGAGAATTTTTCTACACTCGGCGGAGATCTATCGATGCACAAAATGTTGCGTGCAGTTGTGTGTGGTGATTGCGGGTCAGGTTGGTACAATCCGAGTCGGGATGTTCGGCTTGATTCGGCCAGATTCGGCTGACGGCCGACACGCGCAGTGAAATTGTGTTTTATTGTTTTATTACTGTATCGTCTCCTTGACTATGCGGTCTCACCGGTAAAAATATATTTTTTCTTCTTCACGTGATTGTAATAGACGATTATTAATATCTCGATGTAATTTAAATTAAAAAGTAATATACTATATACAAATATATATTGTTATTGTAATCTTAAACGCTTCACACCAAAATTAGGTGTGCGCAACTGTCACACCGGAAACGTGAGTTATTCATCTGTGCGTCTGTGTGTGGATGTGTGTTTTTTATTATCATTCTTCGAACGTAAACTTTACGTCGAAGAAATTTACGTGCGCTTAACCTCACAATATTTCATGCTTGTTAACAAAAATAATCTATAAAACGATTTTTGTTCTTTTGCAGAATGGACGAGCTTTGCCAGTTGTGCTTGAAAATTGGAGCGAAAAGGAAGATAAAAGCGATACAGGTCAATCTGACGGAGGCCTTGTGGATGTGCGAGAATGAAGAGGTAAGCACAAACATCGATATGTACCAACGATGAACGATATTCGGTAAATAATCGAGTCGCAAACGTTAAAAACGGTAGACAGATAGTTGGTACTTTTCAGTAATAAAGTCTTCATCTTCAGTGTCTCTGGCCATTCGGATATGAAAAACCAAAAATCTTTTCGAGAAGAGTCGGCGACAAATGGGCCTTCGAATGGCAAATGTACAGAAAAGTGCAAAAGACTGTCGGACGGATACCTGTCTCTGCGGAATTGTCTCTCTACACACCGCCGGTAACTCCAAGTGGAGATGTGGCCTCGAAGGAGTCAACGAAAAGCGATCTTGCCCAAGTGACAAATATTTCTCATTTAAGCGGAGATGAACATGTATTCTCGAGTGACCCGGTACCGAGAGATTCGTACGCACCCGGCTCTAGCGATCGCCGTGTATACCCTTATCAACAGTCAAATGGTGCAAAAGAATTTAAGACGAATGTCAACATTGAGCCCTCCGGATACAAAGATGGTTCTACGATTTTCGGTCAGACACCCTTGCTATCGAGCATTTTTGACATTGACGGCGACAAATTGCTTGGCAATAAGTTCAGTGCCAAGCCAATTTCTATCCATCAAGCCTGTTTTCAATCTTTGGGATCTGGCCTTGATGTGACAAATTCTAAGACAGCCGATAACCAAATCGACTTGGTATTAGAAAGGTCCCACGAGGCTGAGCCAACAATAGAAAAAACTCTACATAGTAAAAAAATAGTTAATGGAGTAGCGGTAAATACCGATACGCATATTAGAAGAAACATCACAAAAACGAATATGATTTTGAAAAGTGATCCACCTTCGAAGATTGTTAAGAAGGAGAACGCATATCCGTTCGATACTGAATTAGTGCAACCGTCGGCACTGAGTGATTTCAGCGATAATTTGTCTAATACAAAGCAACACACAACTACGATAACGGTAGAAGGAATACCACCAATAACCTTGTCGTACGATCTTGCAGATCTTGGTGAAAAGTCAGAAACTATTGATCCTGTGACAAGTACACCTATTCAAAGAGCATCGAAGAGAAGTGTCATCCCTGTGGAGAATAACGATCGTGAAGAAAAGTTGAAACCCGTTGACAAATTACCAAAGAAGCACGTTAATCTTTCCTCCAAGCGAAGAACCGTTCACGGCAAGAAATACGAAAAGTTTAGCTTCAGTGCACTGAGAAAGACCGCTCAGGAGATGAGGGAGTGTAACGAGACAAAATTAAATGAAGTGCACTGTAAGAGACAAGAGTCATCGAGATCCGAATCGCGACTCAGCATTGTTTCTTTGGGTGTCCCAATGACTACCTCTGATTCCAACAAGACTAATAATTCTAATCAAACGGATGAATCATTGATCTTGTTAAATGTGGATGCGAATAACAGTAATTCAGTAGAAAATTCGAACCTCAGTTGTCTGTTGGATGATATGCTCCTTGATGGGTGTCAGAACGTCACAAAGAATCTCAACGACGATTGGCTCGAATCTTTTTTCACGTGAAAAAGAGAAAAGAACAAAAAACGATAACAATACACGTAGAAACTTGGGTTTAGGCTAGCTGAGTTTGTTATTTTTGTTTTTCTCCTTAATAGACAAACTTCATTGCTCTGAAGATCGAATACGCGGAAAAAACACTTTGTACATTCAACGAAGATAAACAATTTTTTTCTCGTCTATATGTTGAATAGACTCAATCGGTAACAAAAACAGTAATCCCGTTTTTCTCCCAAGCGACTTTAACAGTTTTCGATTAAACTGAAATTATTAGCGTTTTCTCGCTAGCGAGGACATTTTTTTTTACAATCTTCATGTATGTACGTATGGATGGATGGCTTCTTGTGTAAATATTCATCATTAGTAAAAAATGATTTTTTATTATGCGACGTCGTATATTTGTAGATTATCATGAACAATATTTTCCTCTCCCGTAACTACCTCGACAGTTTCCTCACGCTCGATTAGTAATGAATTGTTCATAATATCCGAAAAATCGCTTAACATTCAAATTTCTTTCGCTTTACCATCGCCACTATTTTATCCACCTGCTTACAATCTGTTTCATTCCATTCAACATCAAATCACTGTATTTCAGTTGAAAATGCATAATCAAATTGTCCTTTTCCGTAAATTTAATATCGTACTGCCAACGTAAAGATTCGACCTTTCTTCCGAGTTGTCGTTTGACATTCTAATTTCTTCGTTTCCACCATTCTCATCCTCCCTGATCGTACCATATTTATCCGTGTGTTTACGCTCAAAGTGCTTTGTAAGATTACCCTTTTGAGTAAATTTCAAATCGCAACGAGTACAAGCATATGGTTTCTGTCCGGTGTGGACCATAACGTGTTGCTTCAAATTGTAAAGAGAGTAAAAAGCCTTTTGGCAGAAGGCACATTTGTGTGGCCTCTCAAAGGTGTGAAATCTTCTAATGTGCTGGGCCAATTCGGACATTTTTCGAAAGCTCTCCTCGCAGTAATTACATTTTCTTGGCTTACCACCGCCGTGACCGGCTCGATGAAGATTCATTTCTTCAACGTCGGAAAAGCTTCTTCCGCATATCTCGCAAGTGTGTGGTTTAGCGCCCTCCTTGTGTATCTTTACATGTTTCGTCATGTTGGCCTTTTGAGAAAATCTCTTTCCACATATCTCACAATAGTAAGGTTTGTCGCCAGTGTGAATTCTCTCGTGTTGCTGCAGAGCTACCAATTGAGCAAACGATTTTGAGCACACTTTGCAAGGGTAAGGCTTCTCGCCTGTGTGCGTTCTCATATGCTTCTCTATGTCGCTAGGTCGAAGAAACGGTTTTTTGCAAACGTTGCAGCGATAACGAGGGTTTTCATGAAACTTCTTGTGGAAATTTAATTGACCGACTTGGGAAAAATGTTTTTTACATATGGCACACTCATAGGGCCGTTCACCGGTGTGAACAACAGTGTGTCTTCTTAGCAGGGCGGCACTGACAAACACACTCTCGCAGTTTGAACAAGAGTGGCACAAACTACCTTCAAGTGTTTTTCTGTTGCCAATTGTCAAAGACAATTTTCCTCTCGGTGTCCTTGAAGATTCGATGCTATACACATTGGAGATTTTACTTTGTTCAATTGATCTACCTTGCATACCACTCGGATCATAGATTTTTTCATCGCTTGTCAATGATTTATCTTCAATTACCTCAATGCTTCCTGTTCTTTCATTGTAAGTTTCGTCTAGATATTCCGCGCTCTCCGCTTCTTCCATGACCGAACATTCAGCGCAGTGTACAGAGGCACTGCTTAAGTCGGCGAATACATTGTCGCACACTAAACATTTATATCTAACAATACTTTGAGCATCCTCCGCAAAATCAATTTCTTCCATAGTCCTTTCTTGGTCACAGTGTTTTGTTGCTGTTTGCTCATTCTGCGTACAGTCTACACTTTCAAATTCTGCATCGGCTACGATATTGTTTGATATTGTTTTGTCGGGGACTCGATCGGTTTGCAAACTTTGGCCAAGCATTTTTGACTTATCGAATGTTGCTTCACCGTTGGTAGATTCATCATTCGAAATAGAGTGTACGTTACGTAGAAATGATATATTTTGTTCTGAGCTTACATCAGATTCCTGTACTACAGTATTTGCCAATGATGTACAATAAATTTTGGCATCTTCATCTATATCCGCTTTTATTCTGAGGCACGAGACATTTTTTGTATTATCCTCCTTGTCGGTGGCAAATTTTTTTTTGGCTTTGTACAGCATTGGGTCCTGTGACAGCGAATAATAAGAATTATAGCAGATTTCTCGAAATTCATAGAAATGTGTTAGTTGATTTTCGCAATTTTTGCAAACGTTGTGGGGAAACGAGTCTTTCGCTTGAACCTAAACAAAAAAAAATACATATGTATATACAGATATATCGGTATTATTTGGGTTATTGAAAAAATGAAAATATATCTTGTTTCGATGAAGTGGAAGATTGTTGGTTGGTAGACATTTTTATCAAGTTACGCACCGGAAGCGATAAACAGACCATGATCCTTACGGCTAACGAAATTCCGGCATCATCATTGACATTGAATATCGGTATAAAATCGTTTTCATCACCATCGGCTAAGCACAAGCGACATTTATCATAATCGCTTCTGTTTGTGTTTGTTGTGTTCATTATAATCGGAGTACTGTCATACTGTAAGCTCAATTATTTTTTTTTTCTTTTCTTGTATGTGCAACGGTAGCTTAGACAGGTTACTTTAGAGGCGCTGCAATCGCGGGAACAGAGGGGTGCTGAGAGGAACTGCTGGATTTTATGAAAACTACATTTCAACCGTTGTCGTCACACATACGACAGCCTTTGTCGTATTTTTCAACCGTTGTCGTCCCACTGATTTCGTCGACATGAGTGCGTGGGAGGATTGTTTTTCTTTTTTTTTTTTTTTCTGCAATCTTCCCGTGAGATCCAACTAACGGTAAAACTTTTGGTTTTACCGTTGGTTCGCCAAACCGAATCCGATTACAATCTTCTGGAGGTTGGTTTTTTATTGATAGTTGAAAACCAACCCCAATACCCCAAACAGCTATGTTGAGAATTGGGACAAAAGAAAAGTTCTATTGGTGATGATAAGCAGACGGAGTGTATAGCGCATTGCTTCTATACCAAATCTATAAACCCTTTCGGAAATAATACAGAAAAAGTTTTTCTTGTTCCCGACCAGGGACTCTCACATTTCACCTTTAGGCGAAATGAAGCACCTCGGTCGGTAATGAAAACTGCAACGCCACTGCTTGAAGACTGTTGAACCTTTGAACTGAAATGAAACCTCATCTTAGATTAAACGCAGTGAAATTCTATTTTCGTCAGGCACCACAGTTTCGGCATCATTGAAAAAAAAAAAAAAAAAAAAAAACCATTTCAGTTTTTATTACTAACTGGACTCAAGTTTGGCAGAAGGGTGGTAGTATCATATGCCCTTCAGGCCATATGAAACACCTCCCTCCCCGCCGATCCCGCGCTCAGTCGGTATCACAAACTGTAATCAATTAATTAATTAACTTTTCTCACGGGTTCTTGCATGTACGGTCAAAAGAAGAGTCTCATCGGAAACGGATATCATCTTGGCTTCCAATGAGACTTTTCTTTTGACCGTACTTCCCAGAATTCGTGAGAAATAGTATATTGTGCAACAAGGGTCGAAAGTTGGCGATTGCGACGAGTGTGAGGTTTGCGGCCCGAGCGAAGCGAGGGCTGCAATCACACGAGTCGCAATCGCCAATTCGACCCTCGTTACACATCATATTTTTTGTTACAAGTGCATGAATCTGCGGCACTTGGAATGGCAGTCGCGCGAGACGAATACTGAAAAGCGAGGTTATGTCTCCAGGGACGAAAACGTGAAAAGTAAACTCCCAAGGGACGAAAACGTGAAAAGTAAATTCCCAAGGGACGAAAGTGAACGAAATGCGAACTGCGCATGCGCGACTCCGTCATTTCACCACAGGTTCACAACGGGCATGCAATGGGCCACTTTCGGCTCGCAAGACTGCCATGTAAAGTGCCGCGATTCATGCACGTGTGACAAAAAGTTGATTACAGTTTTTATTACCGAGCGCGGATTGCACATGCTCTTAAGTGCCGTTATATACCGTTGAAATTACTTATTCACAGACCGTGATTGAAGTTACACCATTTACCTTTACAGCATTACCGGTACAGCAGCACCGTTACACCATTACCGTTACACAATTATCGTCATACCATTACCGTAACACGATTATTCATAACATAATTACCGTTACACCATTGCCGTTGCACCACAACCGTTACATAATTACCATAACCTCATTACCGTTACACCATTGCCATTAGTAAAAATGACAAATTTCCGTTATCAGTCCCGGAATATTGTAATATATCAGGAAATTTCTTTACTCAATACCAATTTCATTGACATTAAGACTGAAACTAAAGACTCGGTTTTAACAAATCAGTAAACAAAAAAAATATTCTGGCAATGTGAAAAAGCGATTTGGGATTCACCGCATAATTGGGATAATTGTGCAAAGCGGCTATACGCATGTTATGTGGCCGTCGTAGGGTCTCGTTGCACTATTGTAATGACACTATTTTATATCCCATTGACGCATCACCTGACCGTAACCAAAGTTACATTAAAACTATTGCAAGCATGTTATGTAATAATTACGTTACTTTGCTTCATAAGTGTTGATCCAAAATATCATATGACGGGATTACCTGCACTTAACAATGATAGATTACATATCAATTCTATGTTATTTTTCTCTGTTATAACATGGTAATAACTGGTACGTTAAATTTATATTATTACAAGGAGGTTACATAAGAGTTACACGAATTTTGATACGTAACGGTAACAGCATATCGATATGTAATAGTTACATTACCTGCATGCATCAATGGTACATTATATGTGATGTCCACATAATGTACCTACTGCATACTGCAAGCATAACGTTGTTAAAACACACGCAAGTTCCATGTTATATTACTTCAATAAAACGTGTTCACAGGGTCTGTTCCAACTCCCATATTTCATTAGTGCTGCAGAAAATGCGATACCATTTAATTGTGGTGCGTTAGAAATTCCAATATGTTTCCCAAAATATTTTGAGGTTTAGAACGACAACACCATTTCTCACAGGAAAATAACGGACTGATTTTTTCACATTAAAAAATCAAAATACGCATGCGTTTTGGTCGATCGATCGTTAATCAAGCCAATCGAACTGGTGGATATTTTTTTGAATAATTGGAATGTTTGAACTGGATTGGTGTTTCAACATTGATCACATTGTTGATTTACATAAGCCTTATTTCATCTAAATAAACATAGGTCAACCTGACGAATTCTCTGATCAACTAAATGTATTTGTCTGAAGGAATCGAATAGTTGTCTCAGTGGACCGGGATCTGGCTTGGGCGGACGGACAAGTGTTTCACACAGTCTTAACAGTCTTAGATTGTTTGACGTTTCAGCATGTAGAATTTTTTTTTCTATTCAATGCGAAAAATTTATGATGAAAAGTCGGCCAATTGAACACGGGACTAAATGGCGCAAAAGTGGCCTTCTGGATTTTTCATGCGTCAGCATGGTTACGATAATCATAAGTTTACTTAATTTCATAATCTTATATTTGTGATGCCGGGCGTTAAAAGCGTTATTTCAATAAATAAGACACATTTGTGCGACATTGTGACATATCTACGTACAAGCATATCTAGTTTCTAAATGTATGTTTATAATTAAAATCTAATTGAAATAAAATACTTTTGACACTTATGCTTCTAACTCAACGGTCATAAATTGGGATATTAATTAATTTCTTTGAAGTGGTCAAATAAATTTCAAAATAATAAAATTAAAATTGATAAAAAAATTGGCGGAAAATTTCAAAATACAATGTGCGATGGCCGGGAATCGAACCCGGATCAACTGCTTGGAAGGCAACTATGCTGACCATTACACCACCAACGCGCGTGCTATCTTATATCAAAAGGGATGAACCGAAGAGATGAAAAATATTTAAAAAAAAAATCTCTTTCATTTTTTTTTTTTTTTTTTCACCTGTTAAATCAACGATGTCACTTCTGTCAGTATTTCTGATCCTTGTGCATGTCGCAGAGGCAATCATGCTAGTGAGGATCTTCGGTGCATTAATTTACACCTTTGTCGTCGGTGTAGAAAGCGAATTGCTGATAAGGGTGAGCATCGATTTTTCCTTTTTGTTTTTTTTTTTCCTTCCATCAGAGGTTCGGTATTTTGTGGCGGCTCGAAGGGCCGGGAAGGAGCACTTATACGAGCATTATCTCGTGATGTGGTGCGCGCATTAAAATGCCGATATTTCGAAATCGAGTGGTTTTTTTCAGTCGCAATTATCTGGCATTGGCGGGGGGAGGCGAGAGAAGGAAGGAAAGTAGAAGAACAAAAAATACAAGTCCGGGACTCCGACGCTTTTGTGTCTCGATCGCGTTTCACCGCGGAGCCTCTATCAGTCAAATTACAGGCTGACAAGCTTGACACGTAAATTGGTATACCAACGGTAACCACGGACTTATCTATACCGGGTGTTACGAATTATCTGGTCGAAAAAAAAAAAAAAAAAATGCAACTCGGCTTCCCCTCGACCATACGCTATTAAAATTTCTTCAAAATTTCTCCGGAGATGAAATTCCATTGGCTTCAGTTTGCCAATGAAAAAAGACTATAATAAAATTGAGACCATTTCTCGTTATTTTCAAAGGCGTACCAAGTGAACTTTTTCCTCCGTCGATACCTTCGATTCCGTTAATATATATATGCATATATATATATATATATATATATATATATCTTTTGTTCTCGACTTTTCAGAACTCCGGTATCGAGCACATTGATCGCTTGGATGTTGGCATGGTATTCTGTGAGTAAATTTGATAAAATCAAAATTTTCAAAATATAGTTGAGGGTAAGTGATTCGATAGTAAAAAATGTGTTGCCCGTCTCAAACATCAGTGTTTATCAGTGTGATTTAATGTTAAGTAATGTCAATTTATATAATAAATTAATGATAGTTAGACGACGGAACATTTATAGCCATCCAGGAGTGAGAAGGTGCAGTACAGTATAAGCTCTGGGGTCATCTTGCTCCACCCAGTGGTTACCTCAATTGCAGTGTGACAGTATACTCTGTACCATAATCAACTTTCACAAAAATATAGGGAATAATAACAAAAATTCTTACCATAGTACGGAAATATAAATAAAAATAAATAAAAGTTGAGGTATATTATAATAATAGATATTCCATACAAAAGTGAGCCACTATAATTCCACCGTGCCGATTTTCCCTCAATTTACAATGACGTATGTACATTTTGTTACCGTCAAAGAAAACTCAAGAGGATCTGAATGGATAGAAAGAAGAATGTCTCCTTAAATTGCGGCAAGTGTAATTAGAGGCAAATGTAAAAAATGACAATTGATTTGACAAATGTAAAAAATGACAACAATGATGATGATGATGATGATGATAATGATAATACCATTTTTATTGAAGCCGGTCTCTATAGCTCACAAATTGCTATGAAAAATTGACATGAACAGGCGAAATTTCCTCTCGACGTCAATCTCTTGAAAATAAACGTTTTCTTTAAAGAGATAATGTTTTACACAGAAACAATGAAGATACAATGTCTCGCAAATAATTGGGTTATCGTATCAAAGAAATCATATGGAAGAAGCCTACACCTTAAGTTACGTAATTAAACATATGTGTACCAAATTTTAAAGAAATTTGGTGAAATGTTTTCGAGATTTTTAATTGACTACTTAAGGAAATGGAGTTTCGAGAAAACGATTCGTTGTACCGTGCGACACAACAAGAATTCGTAGTGTTACATACAATGTGCAACTCTCGAGCCAATACAGCGAACAGAATTTTATTTTGTTTGTTTATCGCAAATGTCTGTTTGCCCCAGAGTAACAGCCCCTTAGTGAGAAAATATGTAATCTAGGAGGCACTCCGAGATTAATCCATTGAGAGTTTGAAAAGCGATTGCAGCACGTACAAGTTCGTCACAGCGGCGTGGCTCATCGGCGGTCATCAAACGGGCTATATAACAAGCAACGACTATGACCGGGGCTCGCGCGCGTCACGAGATCAGGACAATGACGAAGAAGCAACAGCACAGCCAGCGCAGCTTTTCAAGCAAAAGCATACAGGGGCGAAGAGTGCGCCCCGGTACGTCTGGTGCAATGGCTACAACACGCAATCCGAGCAGGAATCCCAACGTTCGCGTTCCGAACTCCCCGTCGATTGTAGCCTACAAACCGCTCGAAAACATGGCCAAACGGCCAGTTTTCTTTCGTTCACCGTACGGTGTGCTCCGCGCTTGTAAATAATCATCGACAATACATGTGTTTTTTTTTCTCTACGCGCTTCCGTAAAAGAAAAAAAAAAAAAACATAGCCTCCACTGTGAGGAAGTAAAAAAGAATAATTAAAAAGAAAACAAACAAAAAATGTTACATGATGTTTCCGCGAGCCCATATCTCTGTCGAGTGAGTTCGACGAGTACGAGTATCGTTTAACGAATTATTGAGAACAGCCTGACTATAAGCGGTACGGTGAAAAAAATAACAAGTGTTGTTTTGTTATTGTGCCAGTGGGGGAAATTATCGTTATTACAACATCAAATTTCATCTCTGTCAAGTCCCCGTCAATGCACTGCTTTATAGGAAACAAATTGTTCACTTGTAGAATTTTATTCTCTAATTGAGCTTCCCCAAGCGAAGTTTGTGCAATGAAAAACACAGCCGTTATGACTCGATGAAATTTTGTATCAGAAATGGGGGGGGAAATCTTTCTTGCGTGTTCAAATATAAGCGCTCCCTATGTTATTTGAATAGATCCTTGAAATTTGTATTTTTTTCATTTGTATAAGTACTGACACAGGTTACTGGGGTACTATGCGAAAAAGCAAAACAACCGCGCCGAAAAAAGGTTTGGCAATATCAAACTAAGCTGGGGTTGCGGGTGGCGAAGGAAACGTTTGGTCGACTGAACAGGATGTTTGTTCAATTCAAGTAACTATTGGTTGAAACAACTAAATATTAGGTCAAACTACTAAATATTCGTTCAATAAACTAAATATTTTTTTCAATCGACCAAATATTTTCTTCGCCACCCGCAACCGCAGCTTAGTTTGATATTGCTAAACCCTTTTTTCGGTGCGATATATAAGCTCGATGGGTTGCTTGGCGGCCTCTTGAAGATGGTCAGGTTTTGTTCGGCGGTGTAATTATCGTAGAGGACTAAGAGATGGGCCCGCCCGGATGAGTGACGGACAGGCGCTCCCCGAAATTCGAGACTTATCGCTAAAATACTATACAGCAGCAATCCGTTTCGAGGAGGCAAGGCACGCAGACATTTTTGTTTTGTTGTTTCCTATAAAAATTTCTATTATCATCTCTTATGACAACAAGATACATCCCAATTCATGCGAAGAGATACAAAAAATGTTTATATATTTTTGGGGAATCTAAAATCAGAAGGATCTACCTTGGGTGTATAAGCATATCGATTGCCGAGATACAGAAGGTACAGAAGATTTTTCGTGTACTAAACCGATGTTGGGCAAGAAAAAGAAACAGAAAACTCAAAATGTACAGATGCAGGTTTTCTCGTATGTTTTACATTGTAATATGTACATCGTCATGACAGAAAGTAAACCGTTGCGAGACCCCTATACGGGGATTCATTAAGAATTTTCAGTTTCGAAAGATAATATGTCTTATTGGTAAAATAATAATATCCGTTATTGCTGATTTGCAGTTGTGGAGATCGAGAACGAGGGCAAAGAGCCGATAGTCCTCGGCACGCGAATGATCGATTGCTGCGAGAATATAACACCGGAAGATATCGATTGTGAGGTGAGTCGTCTATAAAGCGAGGGTGTCGCGTTCTTGTTTCGAACATGTTTTTTCATTTGGCACTTTAAGCATGGATAAAAAGAAGAAAAAAAAAAAAAAATGTTGCGGTGCATAGTGAAAAGTATGCGTATTATCACGACGATAGTTGCACGAGATTGAAATAATTGATAATTCTTGCCAACAAACATACACGCATCTCGACATAAAATGTTTGTTTCCGTCAATGAATTGTAATCGAACCAACATCTCGGACAGCCCGAGTGAATCCGTCAAGTAAAATCAATGGAATTCCAGCATATACAGCTGATCGGAGGTGATATGGGAATACTGAAACCTCGAGGCGTAAGAAACCTGACCCTCGTCTGGCCCACTCTCGTAAGTTTTACCTCCGTTTAGAAGTAACGCAAGAACGGAGATTCGTGTAATGCGGTAGCCGCGAATCTCTGGCATGATAAAGAGAAAAAGGAAATAAATAATTCACGCAAGTTTGTCAGAGCTGAGGAGAGAGAGAGAGAGAGAGAGAGAGAGAGAGAGAGAGAGAGAGAGAGAGAGAGAGCGAGCGAGAGAGTACGGGCCGCTGGATCTGGTAGCGAGGAGTCTTGCCGCGGTGGTGGCTTGTGTCGCGTGGGAGTAATATAATCGTCGTAGTTATCGTGATCCTGACGGGGCGGAGCCGACATGCACCAACCAGCATACTCGGCTGTGTATTTCTGCCACCACCATGGGCCCCAAACATATTATCACTAAACACCACCGCCGACGTCCTCGTACTTCGCCGTCCCGGAGTTGCACGTTCAGCCCCACTCACACGCCACCGACTCTCGCCGCCATCATGATTTATGAGTGTTTTTAGCTAACGGCCCCCCAACCCACCCTGCCTGCCCCCTTTGCTAGTCACCCTTTCTCGCTGTCTGTTCGCTGCTCATGCTCATGCTCTGTCCACGTATTACATACACGTATACGGGAGAGTAGGAGCTATCGAGGAAAACAGTGTCTTTAAACATACTATGTAAAATTAGCTTGTAAGCGAACCGATGCTCGGAGCATCGTTTCCGCGACCGCGAACCTTTCATTGTTCATCAATTTATTCGCTTACGATTGCTTCTATTGGGTAACCTTTTACGGAAAAACATATCGCTTTTGGTCTACTACTACTACTACTACTGCTGCTGCTATTAACTATGGCTACTAATACGGCTGCTCATGATACAACGATTTGTGTTTCAATTGGTCCGATGAAAACGACGCCAGTATCTGCATGAACGGAAGGGCGAGTGCAACGTCGCGATCACGTACCGATGCAGAAACAATGAGACCGGCGAGATTCAACACAAAGTCAGATTCGACACGTCGGTTTCAGCTCGTGATGTTCCAGCGATACTGGAAGGTATTACTGTCATCGCGGGGACAGTTTTTTTTTTTTTTTTTTTTTTCTTCTTCTTCTTCGAGTTGGATAAACAAAAGTTGAATTCTTACACGATCGTAGGATACTACGAGACTTTGATCGTCAAGAAATGTCTGAGCGTCGATCTCGATCCACTCGATCACTGTCGGCCGTTAAACTGTCACGTAAAGTACAATGGAAGAAGAAATTTCTACAATAGGAAGCTTCAACGATGCCAATCGGTGCCGATTTGCATCGCAGACACGGCCAAGGAACTCCCAGACGTGGTAAGTATGAATTAACAAAATATCGTACACACGGACTCGCAATGTTTGTTCCGTAAATTTTCACAAAATACGGCACAGTCGGGATCTGGATAATTTTTTATGCGGCAAAATCCTACTGTATGATCGATGCTGACAAATTGAAATTTGTTGATGCGAGTAATTGCATTTGATCTGAATGGTCCAGTAACGGTGTTTCCTATCGCAACTGATGAAACATTAATAATAACAAACGTAACGTGGCACTAAATTGTTTATATAATTATCGTTGTGTTAAGAAACATATGGGTCAACATTTAACTTCTACCGATCGTCAAGTCCAGCGGCATGATATTTCTGGAATGGGTTAATCGATTAAGGAACTGTTCGGAGTGCGAAAACTTAGTAACGAATTATGTCCGACTATGTTATCCTCCAATATTTAATCGATTACTTACGTCCTAATATGTCAACATATTCTTTTTTATCGTGACGACTCGATGCAACGCTGACCAGAGCTGGGCAAAGTACCGAAAGGTACTTGAAGTACCAAGTACTAAGTACCGTAAGTACTTTAAGTACAAGGTAATTTCCGTACTTAAAGTACTTTTATAAAATACAAAGTACAAAGTACTTTTTCTTCTTAATCGGAAGATGCGGAGATCCATGAGTACCAAATTTTTAGAAGAACTTTCAAATCAAACGGCCTTGTTCAGGGCCAAAATTTTTTCAAAACGTCCAAACTCTTCGTTTCCAATACTTGCTAACAGACTAATCGGGTAGTGAGTGGAGAAAGGTCTCGATTTTATGCATAAAAAAATCGTATTTTTGGGATTTAAATGGAAAATATTGAGTTAGGAGTAAAATTAGAATTTTGAGCATAGCTTCCTCTGTGAGGAAGCTATGCTCGAAATTGTACAAGCACTTTGGTTTTAGTACTCACTAATAGTACTTAAAATACCAAATAAGTAGGACTCATGTGGGTTTGAGTTCTGCCGAGCTCTGATGCTAACCGGAGGACATTTCGTCTTGCCAGTTTAGTTTCTTGCCTAACGCTTGGAACAAAATCCGACAGCGGATGATTCGAGCGCGATTTATCTAGAACGCGCTCCGTTAATTGTTTCCCCATTATATTACATTACATTTTCTTTCATGGCCGGATTGATTTGCGAAACTGGAATGTGATTATAGTGCAACTTTTCTGCCTCCTCCTCATAATCTCCTTCGTAACAATACGCGATATACGTTTCAACCCCCCCATAAGTCTCAGCCAACTATTTATATATTTAACCAATTTCATTTATGGTTTATGACGCACGATCATTTAATTTTAACGTTTTGTTACGCCTTTTAATGACCCGATTTTATAGTCAGAGAGTCTTCATGCTTTTCTTTTGTTCTGCCAGTAAAATTTGTTTAGTATAACATCGGGGTCTTTTTTGAATCCTGTTGTACCTTTTGTCAGGGACCTATGTACCGCTGTAAAATAACAACGTTTTTTCTTTTTTTTTTTTTTTTTTTTTTCTCTTCGTTTTTCCGCGCTACAAGTATAATCAGGGGCTGCGAGATCGCGTGGCCCGGGATGATTGTTTCGAAAGCTACCACATTATTCGCAGCTCCAACTTTTCGAGTCGAGAAATACGTTTACCTCGCTCCTGTGGTCGTTCGTACCACCAACGTTAGACTCTCATAATTTATCAGGGCTAATGATGACGGATGGCAGATAGCTTGCCGATAAAACTTACCGACCTTCGCTCCAACTCTCGCGGACCTATACGCTAGCATTTATGTATTAAATACACGTATACGTACACCAGTGGGTAAGGTTGGTGATCGGCTGCCTTGACTACCTGTCGTTAATTAATTGTTACCGCATAAATCTCGAGTACAAAATTTCGGCAAACAAATTAATATCGTCATTGGATAACTTGTACAGGCTTACGTGCCGGTGAGCAATACCTGTCGCGATTTGGAGAATGCCGTCAATGAGATGGAAATTCGGGCATTGAGTCGTGGCGAAGCTGAGCCCGCCTGGGGATCCGAACCGACACCTCGCATCATGGTTAGTACCTGGATCACCTATCACCGTTATTAAAGGTTTTAAATAAACTTTTATGCATTATCAAGTATCATGTACGCAAGTCAGTTATTTTGGTCTTATAAATTCTGATCCATCGTATCCCATTTGAGAACATGTATTGCCATCGTGGATACAACGAAAACGTCACCGGTTTCTGCATATGCGACGACGGATGGACTTCTCAGCCATTGAGAAATCTCGAGCCCTCCAACGAATACATTCACATGTGTAATGTACAGATTACACGATTCCCGAGCTTTCGTCATAATCCTGTTGAGATTATCGTCTTTATTGTATCCTTTGTAGGCCTTCGCCAACAGCCCACTGTAGATTGTCCCACACAACTCATCAGTTCTCAATCAACGCATAGCTCATCGAATTTGGCCAAGTTGTTTCGAAATTATTGTGTTAAAGTGTGTCCGTATTTTCGGGCAAAAGTGACAATTAGCAAAAAAAAATTCGTCTTGAGTTCAGCGTCAGATGTTTTTGTATCTAAACAAAAGCGTACACAACTAGTGATAGTTCTTTTTTTTTTTTTTTTTTTACACAACCAAGTTCAAGATTGAAAGGAAGAAAAATGCTCGTTCATATTTCATCGCAACATTTGCGTTATTTTAGCCTATAATTTGCTCATTGTTATGTCCGTATTTCAAGCTCGCCAATTTTTGTGCGGAAATCCGTAAACAGCTTGTTACAATAATTTCAAAACACTTGCTCTAGTTTGGTGAGCGGCTGGCAACAAAATTTTAGACTCTCGGCAGGGGAACTTTTCGCGCTCATTGACCAGAGTAGAATTTGAGACGTTGTCACCTGTCGAAAATGTAAGACGCGAGACCATGAGGTCCCACGCAGATTTAAACTCGGATCGCTGGATTCAAAGTTCAGAGTGCCAAGTAATTTACACCGTGAGAACGCGATGTCATTTGGCGAATGCATTTTTTTTACTCATTGAATCGACATTAAAATTATTTATTTTGACTAAAAAATAAATAAAAAAAAAAAAAATTTGCTGCTCAGGTCCCACCGAGATTTGAACTCGGATCGCTGGATTCAAAGTCCAGAGTGCTAACCATTACACCATGGGACCGTTGACATTTTCTTTAGAAAAACGGAGAACGGTGTATGATTATTATTTTTATTTTTTTTCTTTCGATACAGGTACTTGGGTAAAAATGTCGAACGTCACATTTAGATGAAATCGTAATTTTTCACACGTTGGGTCTTTCCGCTAATGTCAGAAACAAAACTTATATGGTATAAATATAAATAAATTGAGGTGGCCACATATAGGCAGTTGAAGAAACAAAAGGACGTACCGCGCATGGATGGTTCATTTTATCGGCTGATGAATATAAAGGCCTTGCGGTATGAATTTGTTACGAAAAAATAGACGAACACGTTGACTATTTATACACGTACTAGAGAGCGGGAGCTTCGCGCCCGACCGTAGGTTCGGCTCGGCATTTTAAACTGATTGACCATGTATCGAATGGTCACGAATTTCGACGTATTCGTAAATCTCTAATTTGACATGGTCGAGAACTGCCGAAATGACGTTGATAGGTGACAGCTCGGAAAGTAATAGGTAGAGACTTTGAAAATCGAGCGGCCACTCGGAGTATACCTACTTTATTGTTTGTAATGTCCATATTACAACGTTTATTTAATCGGATTAGATATGCTAAAAAAAAGTTCCTTGACGATAAAGAGCTCCGAAGATGGCAGGACTTCTCGGAACATTGGTTTTCTTTTTCTGCTGTGCTATGGCCTTTCTGATGCGAGGATTTATACCCCCCGGGCCGACCGTCGAATGCGGACAGCAAACTGGAGGCGCGGCTTACTCCGATAGTTCGACGAAGACCTGTACAACGTATTCCTCAAATAAAAAAAATCGCAAACTCGATCAATGCAACTCGACAATATCCTGCCCAGGGCTGTGATAATATTAACGATTAATGTACAATGAAAAAATAATAAATAAAAGATAAAATGATCTTAAAACGAAAAACGTTACCTTTTTTTAGATGAACATTAATTTTGTTACGATTATTGTTCGTTGTTAAGTGCAGTTATTGCGTACTCGGTACACGTAGTTTGGTATAAGTGGCAAAATGCCGTAACTCTCACAAGTACGATCTGCATCCTCATCCATCAATGTAGATTGCGACCGTCTGTGTACCAGGATGTATATGGTCATCATTGTTGACAAGAAGGACTGAACGATACGCTCTTAAACTACTTTCAGCCCTGCCGTTTGGCGTATGAAAACGAGACTTGGGTCTCACA
Source organism: Amblyjoppa fuscipennis (assembly GCA_963575735.1). Lineage (NCBI taxonomy): Eukaryota > Metazoa > Arthropoda > Insecta > Hymenoptera > Ichneumonidae > Amblyjoppa > Amblyjoppa fuscipennis. The sequence goes on from OY754494.1 coordinate 137,093, forward strand.
ATGAATCTTCGACCGTATACATACAGAAATTTATGACATCAAGACACACAGTACAACCGCCGATCCGTCTTTAATAATTACAGTAGGGTACGACAACCAAGGGTGATGCCAAAACTGCATGTTAAAGTATGGTACATACGAAGAGTCGAGTATCTTTGCACGTGAGGGGCGGTTACCACGATTACGCACAGTGGTATATACGCACAGCAGTATACGCGACTGTACACTGAGAAAAAAAAAAAAAAAAAAAAATTGGTTCGATGCCCAACGCCGGCGTACACGGACGTGTAAATGAATTTTCCATTTCTATCCTTCGGTAGTTCGCTTTCCCACTGTACAATCATGGTGACGTTGATTACATTGACGTTGTATAGATAAGGTTTTAACAAGAGTGCAGCATCATCTCATTAGTTCGTGATGGAAAGAAGTAGTGAATTAAGTGGACGTTATTATGATCAATGGCGTTCTTAATTAGCGGGCACTGCAATACCGCGCTCTGTAATAAAAATTGGAATAAACTTTTCTCTCAAATTCTGGGATGTAAGTACAGTCAAAAGAAAAGTCTCATCGGCTGCCGAGATGATATCCGATTTCCATGAGACTTTTCTTTTGACCGTATATGCAACATTGCGCGAGAAAAGTTGATTACAGTTTTTGATCCGAACTGAGCCCGGGATGGACGTTGAAGCTCTTGAGTGGTATATCAATTGCACCTCAGGTTGCCATAACTTTTGGGGAGATTACTTTTCGCGAGTCGCAGCGACTGCGGCACAAAGCCGATCGTCAATCGTTTTAGCATGTCAATTGTCAAGAGGGAACGCAAAGCTCGAGAGCTATAGCTGAATAATCGATATTGAGGCAGCTCAAATTTTCCTTGCCATCCAAAGTGACTTCACTTAGTTACATCAGTATACGAAAACATACTCGGGGATAAACCGATGAAATTTCAACATCGCCACGCCGCGTCTGTTAATTCTTCAATCGTCGGAGATAAACAAACTTTTCTACAATCGTTATCGATAAGTCGAGTAAAAATCAGCATCTCTTTTAGGCTACAGGTTACTCGAGGATTCCGATGGATTTTGTCGCAAGCCGGGAGACTACCGGTCAAACTTATTTATCGAGCTAACTTCTTAATCGTCTTCGAAGAAAAGGGACCAATATTGAGCAACGAGGCGTGAGCGTAATTATCCTCACCTACATAGCGATTCGCCGGTTTCACGAGTCTTTGCCGAGGAGTGCGGCATTTACCCTTACGTTTTTTTTCTCTTTTAAAAATGAACTGCCACTTATTTCGACATATTTTTTCTCGCTGAACATGAATCCGCCGACTGTTTTGGCACTAAAGTAGAGTGAGACATTGAAAATCTCGATTTTATAGACGAAAAGTCGTATTTTTGGAAAATATTGGCTTGGGAGTAAAATAATTTGATGAGACAGACATATTTTTTTTACGTTACGAAATAGGTGCAAAGTAATTTGCACATGGTTTCCTGATTTATAAGAATTGTGAGTATGGCTTCCTCAAAGATCAAGCTATGCGGGAGGAGAAGTTCACTTTTCCTCCCGCTAGATCACTTTTTCTCTCGCTAAATTACTTTTCCTCCCGCTCGTCAAGAATCGGTCACTTTCCGACCTCGTTACGGGCATGAAATAGGGCATTTTTAGCGTAGTCAGGAAAAAGGTATATAATGAGCGATTCACTCCGGAAAAACTCAATAATCGATTTTTACACTTGCGTGTCGGAACTTTGCCCAAAATCTTGTTCGTTTTCGAACGTTGAAATTTATTCGTGGACGTGATGTAAAGGGCCCAGTTTCTCGCACGTACCCAGTTTGCGACAGGGGTTTGTGTACCTCTAGCATAGTCGGCTCCCCCCCCCACCATTCGCGTTCGAGGTCTCAGAAATTGCGAAAGACATCTTCGATCTAACGCTCTCTCGAAATTCAGCTATTGCTACTCTCCCACTGAACAATCATGGGCAATACAAGGATTCTTCTTTATCGATAATGTCAGCAAGAGTGAGGCGTTGTGTCAGCTAGACCGAGATTCGCGCCTCGTGTTATAATTGACAAAAAATCGGCGGAAGAATCGTATTATATCCGCGCGGAAAAACGGTGATTGTATTGCGCCGTTTATTTTGACTTCCGGCTGGTCGGTGGTTGGCTGGGAGCTTTCGCATCCAGCGGCCTGAACTGCAATTAAAGTAATTGGCCTCATTGTGCTGTCCGAAGCGAAAGCTAGTGAATGGGCACTGTCAGCCGCGCGAGCGCCCGCACACGGCCCAAACACAAATGTGCACCTATCCTATGGTCCGTGGCGCGCGCAGTTGCCTCTCACAACGAAACGTGTTTCACGTTCTTTTCTCTTGCTTCTTTGCCTTTTTTTTTTTTTTTCTCTCCTTCTTCTTAAATCCGGCGACCCCTCGAGGCTGTCCTGAATCTGCGTCACGGCCGGCGACCCTGTTCCCTCTTTTCTCCTTCGACATCTTCGTGGGAGCGAATTATTTTTTTATCCACCTTGTTTCGTATCATCAGATGGCTGATCCGATGGGTTAATTTTTCCATGCCAGTGCCGAGTCACAAACGTCTTGGAATCATTCGCGCCAGATATTCTATTGCTCGTTAAATATAAACTTATCCTGTCTCGAACTCGTCAAGGCCATTCACCAATTCTCTCAAAATTTCAATAAACAAATGATTTTAAATCGTCAAAACGTTGTATAATTAAATGTCGACTATTCGGCGAATTTTATTAAAAATTCTAACTCTGCGCTGAACTTTATTGTAAACCTCGACTCACCATGACATTTTTTACATTTAACGAAGACATGAAATACACACAGTTGAAGATGTCAATAAACAAGCTGCGGTTAAAATTTTCATTAAAAAATGGACGTGGAGTCGTTTTATCGAACACCTTGTCGATTAATTATAAACATAGGAATGCTATTAAATAAAGGATATTTTATTATTGATTTAAGCATGTATTTCTGAAACAATAATTGCCATTGTTTTAAGAATAGTTTCTTTTCCGTGAAGATTTTAAGACAATAAAGTATTCTGTACTTGAGGTAACAAATACTTGTTAACGAATCAGAATACTTTGCCCAGCTCTGTGTTTATATTTTTCGCAAAGATTTCTCCCGTAAGGAAGCCAAATAGTCACAAAATAATGCATATATTTATATATATATACATAAAAAAAAAAAAAAATTGATCCTTCGAGCCGGATTTGAACCAGCGACCTATGGATGTCTTTCACAACCGAGCCCACTACAGTCCACCGCTCTACCAACTGAGCTATCGAAGGCTTGGATTTTAAATGTAAAAATAGCATTTATATTTGTCATACCGCCCTAACGAGTTAATGCGATAACAATATATCTAATGAATATGCAATCTTAAGTGGTTAGCGTCAAGGCAATTATGTTTAGATTTACGTTTTCCAGGTAAATTCGACCTCAACCAACTTATGTGCCCTGTCACCTCTCATCGTCATTTATCGATGTTACAGCGTTGTAGTTGGAACCTTATAATTCAATTGTCTATGTGAAGCTAGCCACGATGATAAATATAGTCACGCGATACTTGGCATATCGGCCAAGAGTTGTTGAAAAAAAAAAAAAAAATTCTTAACTCTCACAAAGTAACGAGACGCCCTTTCGTGTATTTTTAATAACCCGTATGATAACGTCATATAGTCAAATGGCAAAGACGACGTAATCGCCGATACGGCAAAGTGTTGACTTCGGGTGCACTGAAATAGATTGTTACGTTGTAAAAACATAAAATGATAAGACGTCTCGTATCAAGAGAAGATTCTTGAGATACAAAAACATAAAAAACTACGACCTTTCAATTTATTTCATTATAAGTTTATTTATGATTTTTTTTTTTAGGTGAAAAACAACTGATTCTCTCGCAATTATTGTTGATAATCGACTGCGCTACAGACATCCTCTTTAAATGTGAACGGACCGGAAACGAATATCAAGTTTGCCTCTCGTACTCTAATTTTATACTTAAAAAAGAAAAAAAAACAACAACAACAGCAACAAATGGGACGAAGGTATTCACTGGTTAATAATTAGATCTGAGATTACGATAATTAGCGCATAATATGTAGGATACACACAATTTTATCGCCGGTGTTCATATAGTTATGCAGCGGCGTTTTATAGATCCGCATAACACGGTTTACGATACACTTGGGCTCGAAGACACGGTTTTGTGCTAACTTGCGAATGCGATGACCATGTAATAGTATACACATAAATAAATACACACGGACACGTATATTTACATATATCCAATACATAATTCCCGAAACGGTGGGCGCACACATTTACATTATTATCTTCGTCATTCACCATCAGCTCAAGTAATACAGCGAGGGCGGTCTGTGCTGCTCGTTTTTTGTTTTTTTTTTCCTTTCCACGGTCCCTCTCGTAAAACTCTAATGAGGCCCAGTAAAACATTTACGTTTCTCCACCCCTTTGCCGTCGGTTTTGCCATTCTGCAACGCTCGACTTTATCACTCATCTCGCGTCTCGTTTTTCCTTTCTTCCCTTTTTATTTAATTTTCTTTTTTTTTTTTTTTCATTTTGTTCACGAAAAATGTTGGTTTCTGAGGTTTTATGTGAAAACATCTTTGTCCGGATATTGAATAAATTCATCGCCTGATCCACATAACATTTTCAATCTAGCCGACTGACTGTTTTTGTCATGATCCTTTGGAACTGTAACGTTACGGACAGTTACATTTCGCAGATCCTCGATGCAATTATCAACTGAATCGTAAGCTGATTCACAAGGGTGCCCGTTGAATATGACGACGTGGGTTGTAAAGTAACTATAGCGTCCATCCAGAGCTCATTCTCCGTCGGTGTGGGAACTAGTTAGGGCGAAAGTTTGGTAAACAGTTTCGAACAGGGGCATCGAAAGGCTGATATTAGAGGCTCAAAATACAGCTCGAACTTTACCGGCCTGACAGTTTGATCGGCTTGGTAATTATATCCCATCGTCTATGCATGCATACACGAAAACGCTTCGGTATATTTATATAAATATCCTAAATATATCGATGATCGGAAAAAATCCGAAGAAAAGGCATGTTTATCAGCTATCGGGTCAAATTTATTGTAATAATCGTTTACTTTGAAAAACATTGGTATTTTATACATATACTGGTGTCGACCTATTGAATCAAACAGAATAATAAACGAGTCCAAAGTACCTACTCATAATTTATTTTTACTGGTAACAGAACAATTGGGGATTTTCATATATAGTAGTAGCGAACCGAAGCTGTTGTAATTGATAACTGGCTTATTATTCAGGAGTTTAGTTAAATAATTCGTATGTATCGGGTCTTGCCGGCCGTACGGTGCAAGGATAAACGGCACACTATACGCGACAATCATACTATAATGATCGTCGCATAGGATGCGCCTGCCCTCTCCCCGACGACGCAACGTCGTCGGGGCGTGCAGTCTCGCTCTTGTCTGTGCATCGTATCCAAGCACATACATGCACACACGTGCACGATGTGTACACAGCCGGAGCAAAGTGGACGCGCCAGTCGGCCTATCGGTCTCGGTCTATCTTACGCTGAGAAAGAGTGCGAGCGTTTATGTCGTCTGAAATGCATTCGTAGTGGGCGTATAACCGGTTATTAAAATCCCGATATGATCACAACCTGTGGACTGGCCTGGCGAGTCGAGAAAGAGAAACATTGAGGTAAAGAGACTTTTGCCACCATCGCACCCATTGCTGACATTTTTATTTCTTTTATTTTTTTACATTTTCATATAATACTCCCTGTCGATGGAAACGCGCGCGACATGCGTGAAATAATTGCCGACCCGCGTTTCGCCGGAAACGCAGAAATACCGCGCAGAAAAAGGCGGCTTTAACAGCGATACTAAGTTTCCATGTACCGCGGTCGGATGGCACATTGACCCATTGAAGCCATCTAGCGTAAAAAAAAAAAAAACAGATCTACACTATTAATGATTTGCCCTGACGTTTCGGCAGGGTAAATCGTTGACGGCAGACTTTTGTCCTCCTAGGATACACCCTAACAGTGCTGCTACTTGTAACATCCGGTAAAAAAAAAAAAAAAAAAAAAACAATCCCTAAAAAACGTAACTACAGAAGTAGCATTGAAGCTTAATTGTAAAAAAAAAAAAGAAAAAAGAAAAATCCATACGCCGTGCAATTTGCACAGCGACTATGCCGCAAATGTCCCTTCCGTCGTCTACGACACACAACACCGTATCAACTTGGGTGTAATTTCTCCTGTGCATGTGCGCCCCCCATGCGAGATTATACCCAACACACTATAATACATCGACAAAGCCAGGGTGAATTGCGATAAAGCTGTCCGAGGGGTGGTACCGAAATACTTCCCGCCCTTTTCTTCCCCACTTCCGGAAGAATTTGTGGCACTGCGGAAACTTGTGGCGGGCTCGCTGATTTCCGGGGTTGCACCATGAGCCTCCCGGTCGCTAGGCTGCGCGAGAGTGTGTGCATGCATTACCTCTTTGCCCATTTATCCCGCGTAATCCTCACAATAAAGCCAGCCCCGCAAGAGTCGATAGAGAGTTAGGATACGCTGCACACTCTACACGTACCGTACACGAGTTCAAAGGCTACCGTCATATCGCTGTACGCGGTATGCCGCCGCAATGAACGGTATATTATCCAGCGTCTATTGTGTATAATATTGTATACGACGGAAGGCCATAGACCGCAACAGAGCCAATCCATCAACGCGATCGTACGTTTTTCAACTCGGTACCAGCGCCGCTTGGTTATCTCGCATTGCCATCAAATATTTCATGCTTTCACAACTAAATTATCAAGGTCCAACGATTCTTCCAGTGACACAAAATCTTTGGCCGATCGGTTTGTTATATACACTATCCCCTCCCCCCTCCGTCTTGGATTCAAATTTTGCCCGTAACTTGTAACTTTCTTCCGTATCGTGTGTTACTTTTTTTACCAATATAAAATCGTCTATGCTTGTACGGTGACACACGGCATAAAAAGTTATTGTACCTTTTATAAATATTATATAGCTGTCATGCGTGCGTGTTAACTCAAAGGCTTTACGCCCTACTCATTATATTTTCCACGCTTTGTACACTAGTACCGTACGCTTAAGGTATCATAGTTTATAATCAGATAGAGAGAAATAAAAACAAAAAGTATCTGCGTGAGCGAGAATGCCGTCACTACTGATATGCGCTTGATGAATTTATGTCTCTGGCGTGATGTTAAACTTGTGGGTGGACTGAAAGCTACTTGTATCGGTATCTGGAGTTTTTAAAGTTTATACTGTGAGATCCCTAATGATTGGAATATAACTCGATGGCGTGGTAGTTTATTTTCACGTACCAAGTGCGCAAGTTTATATCAATTCCCGTTTCAACTTTCGGAATGCCTTAATCGAATTTAGGAACTAAACTTTCAAACGGTATGGTACTTTGTTGCATTATCGTTTCGGCAAACTTACAATTCAGGAATCAATGGCGAGCGAAGCAAGAGTAATTTTTCTAAAATCATGCAAAGTTTTCATCGAGAACGAATTTTTTGAATCCTCAAATATCAACAATTTTTTTTGAATTTTCAAAAGTTTTCAAATAATTGCACTTGAAATGAAATACGGAAAAACGTCGAACACGCACGTCATATTGTCTTGGTAAAACTTGGAATTCTTTTGAGTGATAAATTACAAACACGAGTATCACGTTTGCCTAAAAACAATCAAACAATTCTCCCCATCACTTCTCCGCCGCACAAATATTTCTGTCCACCTTTATACAGATTTAAAAGAAAATGCCTATCAATGGTTCGACAATTGAATTTTCAAATCACTGCCGACACCGGCAGTGATTTGGCGGTGAATCACCATGAACAAAAGTTTTAAAACGCAACGTGCATGAGCCACCGGGCAAGTGTCTTGAGGAGAATGAAAAAAAAAAAAAAAAAAAACGCACACACAAAAATCGGTCAAAATGAAGAATCCGCGACTACTCCGTGCGACAGATTTACCGTGAATAAGGATCGGGTTTCACCTCGCGAACGCGAGGACCCCGATGATGCACATGCGACTCGACGATTCTTGGGAACGGGTTTTCGTCGGAATCTGGCTATACCGGCTGTTCTGCTTCCCAACTTTCGCTCTCTCTTTCTCTCGTGGGGCCGTCAATTACATGCCGATCTCAGCTGACCGGCAAGGAATGTCGAGTGGAAACGCGAGATGGGCGAGTAATCGACAATTTTTATTTTCGAATATTCGGATCTTTGGGATTTTTTTTTTTTTCGAGAACTCGACAATAGCAATCACAAGTGATTCAACAACAAGTAGTTCAACAGGTTCATTATGTATCATGTGTTTGATGAGAAAATCTTTACATTGTTGGAATCGTTACATCGGAATTACCGTAAACGATAATTTTATTGTTTTCGTCGTATATGTTTGAAATAAGTTTTACCTTGGTGAGCAGACATGAGATGTGGTGTGATTATTCGGCATTCTGGAACTTTGGCCATTCCGCACAGTTTTCCAAATCATGTAAGACGGCAGCAGTGATAACCACTTACCTTTCTACATATATGCAGTTGATGGAAGTAGTTTGAATTTATTGTTTTCGGTAAAGGTATACAAGATAGAACAGTATGATAAACTGGAAATATTTATAAAAGCCCCGGGATGTCAGTAATTTTCGTACAAGATTTTAAGTGAGGTAAACAAAAAAAAAAAGTGACGTCGCTCGCGATGGTGAGTGTCGTCCCGTCGCTGCGCGTCCGAAGGTGCAAAAGTGGAGGGAGAGCAGGTGCGACGGTGTTGGGGCAAAGTCGCCGCATGCGCGAATAAGATTACCGCAGGTCCCACCGTTTCTGTCGTCTCTCCTTGGATTCTGTATATTAATTTTTCAAAGAAGTTTCAACATTCTAGCTTGCTGCGGAAGCTCAAGTGAATTTTGTCAACATCAAGCTGACCATTTGCCGTTGATGTGCTTTTTGTGGCAAGTACCGGGATGAGGATGCGGGGACGATTTTTAAGGACCCCTGATCGGCGGCGCGCGGCACGGCTCGGTTCCCCGATCAAGCCCGACGATCGGATCGCGCGCTCGGCACAAATTGGCCTCTATAATAATAACGAGCCCGCTGCTGCTGTTGCCTTTTTTTCATCTTCACTCCCGACCCAGTCTCTCGCTATTCGGCTCGGCTCGTTTCTTCCGGCCCCGCGGCGGTTAATGGTTAGCAATCGTCGCTTCGCGTCTTTTTCGCTAGATATGTCTCTCTGCATGTTCAGTTAGCGTCACGGCTAACGAGTTGTGATAACGAATTTTTTTTTTTTCGTTCAACCGACTGAACAATAGTCTAAATGGACTCGGCGGAATATCGTCAAACGGGTTCAATGGTCCCACGGAATGAGGGATTTCAGGAACACTAAGGGACATTGTTGTTGTATACATAGGTATATTCTACAATGCTCGAAAATGGGATGAAATAAATTAAGTCGATCGGACGAAGCACCGTTGGAGGACTCAGATTCGACGTGTTGGCCTTGATTAAAATAAAAAATGAAAAAAAAAACTCACTTTCCGATTAAGTGGTCGATGAAAGGAAGAGGACGGGAGAGAAAGGTTGAAGAAATCGATCGACAAGCGGGATAAACGGACTGCTGGTAACAAGCGACACATGCCGTACTTGGCTAATGTCACCTGCTCCCGTAGGTCCGCTCTTATCGCGCGGAACGTACTTTTGATATTAAGTGACTCTACGTAGCGTCGGTAATGAGACGGAGGTACACAAGATAAAAACAACAACAAAAAGCCGATTGGATAAAAATACATTATATCGACTGAGAGGGTTCTCGGTGAATCGGTGAAATCGGATCCCCGTAGTGGTTAACATCGTCGCTGGTAACAAGCCATGAAATTAACGATTCGCGTCGGAATTTCGAAAGCAAATTCCAGAGTACATTGAGCTCATCGTCACGTATACGTGCAGAAAGTAGTTGGACATTGTTAATTAAAAAAAGCAATTGTTACGATCAATTCGGATTATCCACAAAGATTGCCGTTCCGCTTACCCCGGATAACCTCATTTTCGCGGCAATAACATAATCGAGCGTTAAAAAAATATATATATCAATCGCGTAACTTTGGACATTTCTATAGCGGTCTCGAATAAATTAATGAACGTGAGTTAAATAAAAAGCAATTAAAGGTAACTCAAGTGCTCGGGGTAACGCGGCGTTATACGAGCGATATACACCAATGAAGAAACCGAGAGGAGGACCCTGTGCGACGAGGTAAATTACGAATTTACGATGTCTCACTTTCACCGTATAGTCTCCCTCGTTTGCAACGCAACTTGGGACGGTGTCAACTCGCCGTAGCAGCGGCACCTACCGTATCTCGCAGCCTCCTCGACATAGCTTATAATACAAGTATGGTTTTACAGCCGCAGCAGACATTATCATTCTCACTCTTAATTTTTCTCGTATGTGTCTCGCGTAGCTCGTAGCCAACACTTTTGCATTCCTCCTAACGATTCAGTCCCTTCTACACTCCGGTGCGTATCACCGACAAATTATTCCTGGAAGGAATTATTCCCCCTATCGTTCCCATGCCTGCCTTAAAAAACAAAAATTAAGCGGTAAATCACTCCTTTTTTTCCCTTTAATTTTCAGTTGTTGCAAAAACTGAACGATAATTTAGTGTCCACTGTGCAGAAAACCCCATTTATTGCGAACAAGACCACTGTACGTAGAAGAAAAGTGTGGGATGGATATCTACCCCATTTATGACTTAGAAGGTAGAAAAAATGATAGACGAGTTCTAGGGTTAATATTAAACTGATGAGACGAAAAAGACTCGCTTCTTTGTTTTTTTTTTTTTTTTTTTTTTTTTTTTTAAGATTTGTCGGTACCAGACGCGGCACCGACAGTGTGCGCAGTCTCCGTTGCATATAATAATCCAAGCCCAACGAAGAGAGGCAGTGGTTGGGAGAAACGATCCGTTACGAGTGACGACGTTTTTACGAGCGGGTCGGATGGTAATTCAAATATTTATTCGCCGCGGCTCGTTTTTGGGGCCTGGTTTACAATCTTACGTGAATCGCGGCTGGACCTGGGTTCAGGAAAGGTGCAGCGGGGTGCGCGCGATGAGGAACAGGAGGAGAAGCCGAGGGAAGGACCGAGCGCCACACGCTGCGTCAGACCCGTACGTCATATCCCATGGGTGCGAAAGACCGGGATCGAGAGTGGCCCCCTTTCTTTAATTTTCATCCTCTGATTAATAACTTGCTCGTGCTTTCTCCGGCGCGTTAACTAGTTCGATTTATGGTACCAAATAGTACGTAGAATCGAACATTTTGACGACAAGTTGATTCCGAATTAAATTCACTTTTCCAAGTTCATCGATGCATGGTGAATCGGCGCTCGTCGTCGATTTAACAATAAATACGGAAAGTCAGTCAAAGAAAAAGAAATGAGACGATTAAAAAAAAAAACTCGATTCGTTGCATCACGGGAATTCCTTGTATACCCGCAATACAATATGCAAACGTCGAGTGCACACACGTCCACGAAGAGACAAGAAAAAAAGGATAGAGCCGCTTTTATCGCAAAGTATTCGATGTAAATATCATGTTACGGCAGCATGAAGTCGAGCTCACAATTAAGCTGGCCACAGTGAGCCCCCCTCGACGCTTTTTGCCACCACGTCCGCCTCTCCATTTGCGTTACTTACGCGCCGCTCTCTCATTCTTTTTACCTAAATATAATATAAAATGCGCGCTCCCTCTCGAAACCCCGCAGACACATAGGCACCTGGGGCGAACTGATTTTTTTTTTTTTTTTTTTTTTTTTCTTAACAAACGCTCGTCGGCTCGCGCGCCGCGAGCCCGCCTCGTTACTTCCGTAAATTGCGCGTTGATTATCCTTCGTGGAATCGGGCGATGTCGTATGCCAAGTTTGGTGCACGATTTTAATAATAAAGAAAATGTTGGCTGCGTGTCTCGATAATAATTAAATTCTACTTCCGTGTGTCACACTTCCATGCCAAGATCATCGAGGCCGCGAAAAGAGTCTGAAAGACATCGAAGAAATTAGAGTCCGGTCGAAGAGGACGAGGTTCAAAATATTTCAATATAAAAATGTCCGCTCCGGAATCCACTTTGATGAATGATAAAATTTCGAAACGAAGCTCGTTATCAATTGCGATTCTTTATTAAAGCCTCCGTTCCTTCGGCGACCTGCCCGTTAAAGCCGGTACCCTCGTGCCAACGGTATAGCACGTGTTCTTTTTTTGCAAACATAACAATTACCATGCCTAAGGTGATACACAGGGAGGCGAATCGTACCGGCGCAACGAACACCATCATAAAGCACCGGGTTATTGCTCCGTGGAGCCATAACAATTAGGATCGTATATACGCGCGCGCCGAGAGGGTTCGCAATCCCAGTTGGCAATCCCCGACAGGAATAGAGTATGTAGTATACGAGAGAGATCGCTGTGAGGCATCGACGTAGCTGTATCCCCGTCAGCTCGTACACACATGCGGTATGTACATAAATATTTATTCCTCTTCGACCAACCCTTCAGTCGACAACAACGACGACGATGCACAAGTATAAGAAGAAATGGAAGAGAATTCGTCTCGCACCTGCTCGAGAGAAGCACGTTTTGCTCTTTCGTTTGACAATAGTTGACTCGTATTTTTGACTCGTATTCGTCAGCATTAATCTACCGTGGCGACGATAAATATCATTGATAAATAAATACCCGTTGGTATTACACGCGGCGTGCCTGGTTGACGAATGATCGACGGTCACGAATTCCTTTGAGGATGGACCGCGCGCGTGCACAAGTCGTCCCCGCTTACCTCGGACGCTCCGACGTCAATTATCCATTTAATAACTCAATTATCATTCCCGACCGTTATTTACTGCGACTTCGGTAGACGGGATCTCGATAAGAAACGGCTTACAAGAGGGAGCACGCGTTCGATACGGAGCACAAGAGAAGTCCAATTAAAAGTTTATTTGGTACAACAGCGATGATACTTTGCCCAGAGTTTCCATTCTGGGGCAAATGTATTGGATCGTCAACGTCGCCAAATTTTCATCCAGGTGAGTCCGCTCGCATTATCGGCTGTGGAGCGAGACGTCGAATTCTGGGGTTCGTGCCCGAATTCTATAGGGGGTCAGGGACTTTTTCATCCAGACATTTTTTATAATAAGACTTTTTTTGCAACGTTCGTTGGAAACGAAAGAGAACTGTCCGAGACAACGGAACTCAAGATTGCCTGATGAAAAAAAAAAAAAAAAAAAAAAAAAAAAAACTTAGGTAAGGAAAATAACGACACGGCAAGATGTATAGAGAATTAGAGCGAAGGATAAGGGTGAATGGACAGGACTGAGAAGAGAAGACGCGAGTGAAAGGCAGTTGCGCGACGAACGCCGATCTTACCGATAACATCTGCCGTTTGGTCAGCGACCAGGCCGGACGTGCCGGGGCCCTGTTAGGTCCTCGTGCCACGCACGTCCAGTTATGCACACTCGTTTCTTCCTTCTTCCGTTCTTCCTTGCTCCCTGTGTAGGATATAGAACCCGATGTCTGTCTCGTCGCACACGTTTTTGTAATTATATGGTGCGCTTTTAATGTTCGATATTGATTATTATCGTGCCAGCGTCGTTCTTCGCTTTATTAAAATGAATTAAAAAAAAAAAAAAAAAAAAAATAAGATGCAAAGAAAAAACTAGGAAAAAAAACGAAAAATTGATTGTACCAAAATGATTTAACGAAGGAAGGGGCATTTTCGATATCTCGGCAGAATCCGCCGGTATCGCCGATGACGCGTGTTCGAATTTGTTGTCAGCTTTCTCGCTCGATGGGCTTGTATTACATTTTTCATCCCTTAGCCGCAGCCAACAGGTGCGCCCTCGGCGATTCGTCGGGGAACGGCTTCTTCACCCGATACTCTTGTATTTTTAACAAACGATAGAGAATCGGGAGTTTCTTAGATTGTGTCATGCAAGGGTTGCAGTGACCCGTTGAGTAGTGAAAATTTTCACCTGTTTTTTTTGTTTGTCTTGTTTTGTTTGAAATCACGGGAAGAGCAGGAGAAAACAGAAGAACCCTGTCGGAGATTGCGTGCAGCGGTAGTACCCGAGAATTTACAACACGCCCGGGGGGCTTGACCTCATTCAAAAATCGTCCATCACTCTGTTCGAGAGGCCGAGATCTCATTTCGAGTCTCGTAACCTTCGATAGCTCAGTTGGTAGAGCGGTGGACTGTAGTTGGTTCGATCGGAAATTGACATCCATAGGTCGCTGGTTCAAATCCGGCTCGAAGGATTCTTCTTTTTCCACCTTCTATCCTCGATTCAAGTGTATTTTTTTACCATTGTGCCATAATTTCAGGTCTATAGAAAATTAATTTACTATTTATTTTCTAACGGTGAAATAGCGTACGCCGATCGTTTTTGTTTTTATACTTGTAACGATTAAGTTGAGAAATCGCGGAGAGAATCGGCCCTGCAGTTTTCGGCAACCGAGCGTAAAAAATGCTCTTTGTAGATCTGTCCACCTTGTAACATTAATGTATTTAATGGATTCTCCATAAACCGAGGGTGTTACATTATTTACAACTAATTGAATTGTAATTAAACGGTACTCGAACAACATCGCCTTCGATAGCTCAGTTGGTAGAGCGGTGGACTGTAGTCGCGGTTGAATTTAAAAGAGAAATCCATAGGTCGCTGGTTCAAATCCGGCTCGAAGGATTTTTTTTTCGCATCCCACGACACGACTCCTATACCCAGTCTATCGCGCCATATCAAACCGAGCATCTATGAATTCAGTGGTTTCGTTGAAACAACAAAAATATATGGTATACATGTATATAGAAAGAATCCTACGAATTATTTTTATTTTCGGAACCGCGCGTACGCTCGGTAAACATCGAATTTTTTCGATACACGCAATATTATCACTCGGCGACTTCGAAAAAGGTCATCGCTCGAGAGCACCGTACAGATAAGAACAGACTGCAATCGGTCGCGTATTTCGTTGGGTTGTTGCGCAATTTCCATATGCGCAATCATTTTTTCATACACCGATGAATGAGAAAATTAAGAGAATTATCGAAACGATGCCTTTTTTTTTTTTTTTTGTATCGATAGACTTGTTCTTGCGGAAGTGGTGACCAAAACCGGTACGTCCACCCTACGCATACGATAAGGTGTAAGCAAAGCGATAATCTGCCCTGTGCTTCTTTATGACCGGGCCACGGCAGTTACAGACCGAGATTGTGACGACGTGACAGAGAGACAATCATCGTAAAGGAGATGATATACGACTCTGTGCCTATAGGGCCGATATTATTTTCTCCCGAGGTATTCTGAATAACAAGAAGAAAAAACTTTTTATTCTCAGCTCGCATATATGACCCTTGAACCGACCTTCTCGTTTGTCATTCCGCTTTTGGATGGATAGAATTTGTAAAAAAAAAATGAATTCCTTTGCCTCTGTTCAGGTGGTCGAGAAAAATTTGTGACGAGGAAGCGACACAATCAGGAGCAGTATGAAAGAAATGAGATAGAAAAGACTCGAGAGCATAAAGTAATCGTTCGGTGTGCTCGCTCGCATTATACGATACCGTCCGTCTGTTAATTTACGCGCACAATCTTCGCTCGTAAATCCATCGCTAAATAATGCGTTTGGCTGACCGCGGCGTTAGGACCGGCTCTCGGTTTCTATATTACATACTCTGTCCACGATCTCACACACACACGCGCAAAGGTGGGGGTAATCAAGCCGCTCATTAAGTGAGACGTTGCGCGGCGCTGGTTTATGCGACTTTGCAAGTTATTGTCGGTGCGTGTGAGCGGGACCACGCCCGCGGTTCCCTTCGCATAATCAAACTGAAATTAAACCAGCAGCAACGTAGAGTATTTCGGTAGCAGACTTGCTTCCTCGCTTCCGAGTTGTTCGCGTCATAACCAATATGTGTTATATGTATACGTTGATCCGACGGTTTTGTCTGTCGTTGCGCAATATATTATCTGTGCAGAGTAGATTAAATTTCCAACAAGAACTTCGAATTTAATGTCGTTCCGTTGACTGCACTAGTCCCCGAAAGTATATTGGCTAATGTGATTTTCATTAATTGAACTAACTATATTCACGAGTCGCCGTTCAAAGGCCTGGTCAAGAGAGAACAAGAGAGAAAGCAAATTTTTCGGATTTGAACTTAAAGGTCATATTCCAGTTGACTGCGGGATAGCCACGAGTGATCCAAATCGTGCGAGTCGGTAGAATGACAAATGGAGATTACTGCTACGCTACCCACCGAAGATTAATACACATCAATGCTTCCGCAATTATTCGGTGCCAATTTATAGTTGAACCAACTATAAACTCCGAAAAAGGAATGGATCGTGAAAAAAAAAAAAAAAACTAACGATAAAGGAAGGACAGGTCGTTAGCGTTGCTTGAATTAAGGTGGCACGTTTTTTCGGGTGCTTCGGATGTACACACGTCCTCGTCGTAGTCGTTCGCGAATTCGCTTGCGATCGAATCGCCAAAGGCCCATTAACGTTCCGCGGGCGTTGAACGCGTGCGGATTCCACGTCGATTCCCAGTGCCCTTGGCTGTGGGCCTGCAACACCTGCCTTCCGGAGTGAGTGCGGCACGACAGGAGCTCCGAGTCTAGTGCGGCAGATACTCCAGATGAAGCGGAGGGAAGGTCTAACATCGGGAAGCAAAGCAGTCTAGATCGGCAGTGATATCGAACAATATAGATACGTTGTTATCGTAGTTGAGACTGCTCGGCTACGGAACTATCACTCAACTATTCTTCGAGACTATGCGTCTCTTACGCGCGGTATAATATCGGTCGTTTCCATGTTTTAGTTCATCATGTTTTGCGCCAAGTACGGTGCTAAAGAAAATATTATCGATATCAGACGATTTTCATCGGTGACATCTCCGATCACGTATCGTACGTATTATCGATATTCGTCATGTGAACTCTTGCAGCTGTCAATTTGATTTATACTTAAGGATATAAATCTTATACGCCAGGTGATAGGACCGATACATACGAGCTCTTGTAGCGCGAGGAGACTCGATTATAGCCTACTCATTTGGAGGGTTATAAAAATTGCAAAATTCGTTTGATTTAACCATCTACACATTTGTTAGGCGTAATAATTCAAGCCTAATTTATTGCTTTGTGTACACTTGACGTTGTGACTCTCTATTCGATCCTGAGACGACGACGTGAAACAGCTTCGGTGACAAAAACTGTAATTAATTTTATTGCCATCTATCGGTTTAAGAAGCCTGTAAGAAGCCAAATGGATTTCGGTTTCGTTACCGACTGAGCACGGGTAAATCAGGCTTCGATCGAAGAAAATGATCTTCTCAAATTCCTGAGAACGAACAAAAGAAGCACAAGAAACGTCCGTGTTTCCCAAGTAGAAGAGAGCCTACACACCCTCCGTCTGCGAAAATATTATTAGCCCAGAGGGAGGTAACAAGGGAAGCGCGGCAAGTCTTGCGCCGCGTGTCCGCAGCACGAACGGACACAATGCCGGTAAGCATACATGCCTCGGTATGTGTATGCCTTAATCACAAGCTTCTTGTGATCCGGCCCAGTCTCGAACCTCCCTCATGACTCCATGCATATTATATTCCCTTCTCCTTCATGACTCGAACGAGAGTCCAGATATTCCAAGCTGTTTATACACAGCAGGAATCGACTCGTGGCTGTCGCGGTATTATGCAAAAGGGGAGACTTGCGGGAGCTGGTTCTTCATCATCATCATCATCATCATCATCATCGTTCGCGAAACGTCTCGCGGTACGACGGGGGTCAAGTGGATTGCTCCGGACCACGACCAATAAAGATACGTATTAGGAGGCCGGAGCGAAAAAGAGCTTGATATTTACTCGTTCTATACTCGTACGGTATGTATCAAGCCTCGAGTCAAATATCGAAGCTACTACAATTTCTTAAACTTTTACCTACTGTGGTTGCGGTATACGTGATATATTATTATAGCACTGATATACTTTATTACGTTCTACTTTTCTCCTGTGCTAATAATCGCTTCGAGATAATTTTTCTCTGACGGATTCTTCGCTGGCGAGATTAACGGCGGTGAGGATTACCACGGGACGCATTCCCGCGGGCCGTTTTCGGACGCGTAATTCTACTTGGCGAGACGGATAGCGCGTGCTCGACAAGGTTCAAGCGAAAGGACTGGCGTCGACAGTGCAGAAGCAACAAGAACGACCGGCAGCTGAGGGAAGGTAGCCTCGTGCTTATCCATAAAAGGATCAATTAAATATGATGTAAAATTAACTCGCCCCCCCCCCCCTTCCCCCCCTCCGCCATTTGTTGGTTCTCGAGTAAATCTGCCGTTCTTACACATTTGCTTTTTTTCATCGAGGGGGCTAATTAACAATTAATTAATAAAATGTTTCCCCGAGCTATGACTTTGCAGATAATCAAACGGATAATTGACAAAAAATCAATTAAAAGTCAATAGGGAGTAACAATTTTTAGTTAAGGTACTTTGGAGTTTAAAAAATGTTCAATAGCCAGTCTTGCATTAAATTTTTTTTTTTGTAACAATACAAGTTTTTATAAATGTTTACGTTTTTTTTTGGCACTTTATACTTAAAATAACCGGTGTAGGGAGCCTGAAGGGGGCCGTTATTTAATTTTTATTTTTTATTTCATTTCTTAGCCCACGAACCGTTGGATCTATAGTTGGATTGAAGGACACGCGACAAAATTCGAGGTAACGCAGCCTCTTTGTCGGTGATTGCGAAACGTCGTGCCGGTCGGGGCTGACTGTTTCTCTAATGCGCGAAGGCCGTACAGCCGTAGATCTCGAGGAAACATTAGCAACGAAGATCGTGCCTTGTCGTCGCTCTTGTCTATACTTGATATATGAGCTTCCTTTTGTGTAATTCCGCCTCGTTATAATCCGTCGACGAGGTATAAAGAAGAATACCGCGTGCGTTAACGTCCTTTTGCTGGGCCGCGACTACGATCCAACGAATATTATTCTTCGCCAACTCCCACGGTTCGCCGGGTGACTCTCTCGTAAGTCACAAGCAACGATCTTATTCGTCGTTTCGTCGTCAATTGTTGGAAATCCCGTCTCGAGAGTCTACAGTGAATAATACAATATGTCGTTTACTAGACCAACAATATTCGAGAATTCGGAGCTTCTTATATTTTTCAATTATTTTTTTACCAGCGTTTTTTTTTTTTTTTTTTATAAACAGAGGAAAGTTTCGATCTCCCACAGGCGCCGGAATGAAAGGAGTTTCGCCACCTCCCGATTCAACAATTTGCTCAATCACCACCATGCATGAAAAATGTATAAAAATAAATCACAATCCCTTTGAGATTCTATGGAGTAAAAAAAAAAAAAAGTGACTTCGGCGAAACTTTCGTACTTGGCTTTTGTGCTCCATTGCCGCCGTCGTACTGGCATCACAATGCCGTGGTCACCTCCCGATACATAACTACCTCAAATCACATAATCTTGGTCCGATTCTCGGTAAAAGGCAACATGGTATACAGGCGTCGGTTGTTTCGTTGATGGGGCGGCAACACAAGCAGCGATGGCCGCTTCTGGTCGTTCCGATTTTCCCCTCTTTTTTTTTATTTATAATAGCGAGAAGAGTGCCTTCTGAGAAGCGTTTATTCCCCGAGAAACATTCTAGCTACTTCGGAGGCCAAAAGAACGAGGCCAGATCAGTCGGAACTCCCCCATTCCAACGTATTACGATCACGAGTTCGACAACTTTGCTTCTGCATCTAATATGCCCACGAGAGAAATTTCGTCCACGCGATAATCCGAGAATAGATTTTCAGCCTTTTTTTGTTCTTAATGATATGTTATTTCGAGTACTCCGGTCAAGTCGTTTAATTAGGAAAAAAAAGAGAAGAAAAATAAGCGTTGGTATGCGCCAAAAGTAGTGCGCGTGTCCAGCAAGAATAATATTCTAGTAGTTCAATAGTCACGTGAATGGGCGCGGGTCGAAAGAAATGAAACAAAAAAAATATGAACCGGATCAAGGTTAATTTCAGAGAGAATTAAATGTCATTTTTCCAATCGCATATTTCATTATCCGCTATAAACTTTCTGTGAGAGCGTCGGTCATCGATGAAACAAACAGGGATATATATATAAATTTTCACAATAAAGTTGCACCGAATCACAAAGCAAATTTAAATATAATAGTTATCGGCGCTTTGGATTTAAGAGCGGTCGAGAGTTTCTCGGTGTAAAAATTGAAAATTTGCCTGCGTTCTGGCATGGCACATGAAAATCAATCATCGGAGGTGGTGGAAAACACGGTTACACGCGTGGGTTAAATTAATTTGCATTTTTTGCCAAGTCCATTGTTGCGATACCACGAGGGTTGGACCGAGGCATTAGTAAACGTCACCGGGAGCTCGACCGCATGGAAAGCATGCATTAGTTTTCGTCACTCAGTTTGCGTTTAATCAATACTGTCGGTGCTCCGGTAAGTAATATTAAACTTAGACGCGCACTGTCGAGTACGATTTTTACTTTTTTTTTTTTTTTTTTGCTTACTCCGATCGTCTACGGTCGAGCTCGGTGAGTCAAGAATTCATTTCGTGCCTTCGATTCAACAAGTTTTCGTCCCTTTGACGCCTGTTAATTATTTACCGTGCAAAACCTCTTTCTCGCGTGTCTTCGGAGCCCCTCGCTGTCCTACGGTATGCTGCATACCGTACGCACGTCCATTCGTCCTATCCCGATTAGACGTAGATCCTCTTCTCCGAAACGAACGATCACGCTATCCAGCTTTTGCCGTGTGTAAAAAAAAAAAAAAAAAAAAAAAAAAAAAAAAAAAAAAAAAAAAAAAAAAAAAAAAAAAAACGCGATACTCTGGCAAATGGGATAAATTTAATATTTTACATTTATTTCAATCTTTATTTATTCAGTTATTCATTTTCTGTACAGGTGAGATTGCAATCTCGCTGAGCAGTTTTAACAAACCACGGAAGCTTTTCATCATTAATATATTCATGAGATGTCGTTGTAAAACTCCGGAAACTCTTGTCGATTAAAGATTGGCGCGAGGGGAAATTTTTTCTTTTGCACACTCGTACGAGTGCGGATCGTTGGATATACCCTATATTGTTCATTTTATTTTGGAGCGCCTCGCAGTCTCCCGTCGTTGGGTGTTCTGTTTATTTTACAACTACTATCGCTTCGTTTGAACAGCCATCGGTATGCAATAGAGCGTCAGCTCGCACGCTATCGGTAACGCGAAAGGGTAACGTTCGTTGATATCGGCGAAATTACATCGGGCCACGTCGCGGTTACGGTATATTCGTAACCCGAATGCAAACGCGACTCTAACGTGTTATGCCGTGTCGTGAACAAGCGTGTATGTATAATGAGCGACTCGCCGTTGAAGCGTCAGATAATAATTGTCCGAAGCGCGAGCGGCGCGAGTACTTTTTATCCATTATTTTATATAGTTGTCAGTCACGAATGGAATCGACAATGGGAAACGTTCAGAAGTGACCGCGTCAGCACAATGTTTTTTTGTGCGTGTGTGTGCGTGCTTTTTTTTTAATCTGACAATCTTGGTCAGTTCAAAGGGCCTTAAAAAAAGGCAATCCTAGTTACATATTTAACATAAATAAATGATATATAATATTTTTTCGGTGAGCGGTTGAAAGTGGAGAAGTCTAACTGTTTTACCGACGGTGTAAGTGTACTTGTCTCGAGACGCTGCCGCGTCTTAATCGCCAGATTACGAGTGGAAGCGCAAGCCTGAAACGACGGCCGCGATAGTAGGCGTACGAGAGTGAGTGCGTGACGTTGTAGAGTACAGCGCATACTTTTCTACGATTGTTGCCTCCGTCGTCGCCGTCGTCGGCGTCGTCGTTGCTCCAACTGACTGGAATGATGTTCACACCTCGCACGCATCGGGCATGTCATGTTCGCCCTCCGAAATTATTAGTTGCGACGGCGGCTTTGGTATTGCCCCCCCGGCACACAATATACTACTACTACTACTACAACTACTACTACAACTACTACTACTACGACTACCACTACTACCACCGCTGCTGTCTGCTACCGAACGGGGGAGGAGCCTCGCGCATTGCCAACGCAATTATCCCCATCCACCAGGCTGCCAGACGCCGCGTTCCCTCGGTTGGCGAGTAGAAAGTACGGCGGAAGAGGGGTTGGGCCCCGCAAGGTACAGTCGGAATTCATCCTCGCTGAAGGATCCTGCGGATCCTGTGGAGGACGCCATCTTGGTACCGCGCAAGGATCTTTTCTTCTTTTCGTCTTTTCTTGTGTCCTCCTAATTCAGAACAGCGCCGGTAAAAGACTCGATAGAATTTGCGACGACAAAATGTCCGAGTCGGCGGTATCCAATGTCTAGAGACAATATGGCAGAGGCGGGAGGACTGACGAGGAAAAAAGATATAGCGGGCCACGCTAGATCTTTGTTTCTCCAACTCTATTTCTAAGAGAGGAACAAAACAAAAGTAAAGAATTAACAAAATCATACTCGTACCATCATGACTCGTTGGAAAGCTGTGGCGAATGTACGGAATTGATTTGTTGCCTACCAAAGATGTTTATCGATGGGATAGGAGAAATATACCCGTTACCCGACATACACCGTATTCATCTTCTTGTCTCAATTCTTTCGAGAATCAGTTGTCGAAGGAATAAAAATTATCCGCCTATGATCGTTGTTAGGTATATGGGAATGCACCAAGGAAGCGAACGTTGCTGGTTACTTTTACGAAAACAGTTAGCCCAAACTTTACTGTCGATCGTGTCGGACCCTTGGAGAAAAAAAAATAGAATAAAATGTATATCACTTATTAGGAACAATTGTCGACAAAGGTGACAGAAATAAGCGACTTCATTGAAAGGGCTCCTCTGCCACTGCGGCGACATATATAACAAACATTTATACGCGCATGTATAGTGTATGTTTCCTAATCGTTTGAGAACTGGGGCACCGTGACACCAGTGACATTATTCATTAACCGTTGCGACGTTGCGTCTGGGCTATTAAATGGGGGACCGGTCGATGATTAACACAGGTTAATGGTAAGCATTAGCGGGGCTGCATAGTACACGTAGGAACTTCGCCAAGTTGGTACTCTTTGCGCGAGTAGCGGAGGAATCCGGCCTGTGCATACTTTTCACATAAAATAATGGCTACGCAGCTGAGAAATTGGCGGCACGGAGGTCGCCAGGACTGTGACACGATGCATTCATTATTGCATCACTTGACTCCTCCTGCTGAGAACCATTGTGATTTTGTCTGTATCTCTCATTGTTCAATCCGAGTAGCTCTCTTATACAAAACTTAAAACATTACATTAAAACATCTTCGGTTATTTTTAAATTGTGCCTCTCATGAGATTTGATAATTCCACCCGGAGTCAAACCCTCTCCAGGTTGATACGACTTAGATTGAGATAAAATAATTCTTCAAACTTGTGCAGGTCATTTTTAAATGATTGCAGTCGAGGTAAATAATATATCATCGTGTGTCCGGATTGGAATTCCTTCAAACTTGCAATTATTCTATTCGCAATGTACATCCTGAAATGTTAAATTAACGTTGCCAACTTAATCGGGAGGAAATCGACCATTCAGACGACAACGAAAGAAGATAATTTCTTAAGAAATAAAATCGGCAACGTCACCGACGGTTTGAACGATGTTTCGATTGCCTCAATAGAAATCAAATTGTTTTCTTCGAATCGGAGTACAACTTTTTTTTGTGCTCAGTCTCGCTCTTTAGTTAATAGGATTCGAGAAAATATTAACTAAATTGAGGCGCGAAAGAGTATCTCGGGTATCGCGTACGCGAACAGAGACGACCGATATCGATAAGTAGATACCGTGTATAATAGAGGACCGCAAAAAATCCGGTCCTCTCGATAATCTTAGTCGGTAGTTATTTTCCTGTCAAACCGAGATCATCCCTTCCCGTCGGATCGTCCTCATCTTCCTTCGCCTATTTCTAATTCTCATCTTCTTCATCCTCCTCGACTCTTTCTCCGCCGGAAAGAATGCCGCAGGCCTTCGGGCGTCGACGATTCATCGTCTTATTGCGTTTTATTGGAGAGCTTCGAGACACGATTATACAGCTCCAGCGTATGGCCCAACAACCTCGACCCCGTCGTCTATGCAGCATTATGTGGAAAGATTAAGGCAATAATACCCCGTGTCCCCATCGACGCAACGGAGCACCCCATTTTATATCGTCCAATTGGGCTGTTAACGAATTACACTTGACCATGTCTGTAGTTCTTTTCTTCTCGTCTTTTTGAGACTCGGTTTTTTTTTTCCTCACAAGCTCTGTTGTACCCTACTATTTAACTTTATACAATATTAGCATCCCAATGATGCACATGCCGATTCTACATGCGAGTTCCAGGCAAACGGGTACTTTACGGCAACGTTTACGGTGTCGCTGGATGAAGAGGAAATAAGAGGAAGATTTCTTTGTTGAACCGTACACTTGTATCAGATTTTCTCTAATATGCACACTGAAAAGGTTTCACTTCTCGGTCGACCAGGCCAGCTGACCTTGGTGAAAGTCCGCTTCCACAAGGCGGCAATCGAGCAATTTTCATTCCTCTTCTTGGTTATATGGCTGACGTTGAATAATTCAAGACTTCCTGGTAAAGGCTTCGGCTGTTTATCTACGTAGACGTTAATATCGAAGCCGAGATGGTGCCTACTAAGAAAAAATAAGCTGACGGATTCGTTTCTCGTCGTGGAGCTACTCGCCATTGGAGGAGGCCATAATCGCGCATCTCCGTGCGCAGAAGGCCGTGAGATTCGTGCGCACGCTGTGCGTTGTGGAATCTACAACAACTTCTCTCACCTCTACGTGTGATTTCCCGAATGACCTTGAAGCCGCCTTTCCTCCCCGCTCGTTCCAAGATCGCGTTTCTGGCGCCAATTTTCTCATTACACCACCTTCCTTTTGCGATTCGTGATGGAGCAATAGGGATAGGTGTGCAGCGCTCGTTTTCCGGTTCTCCATCGTCAGGAGGAGCGAACTCCATCAGCGTAACAATGGTTTTTCTACGCTCTCGAGCTACACTATGTATTCGTTAACCCTTTGAGTTAACAATTTTTATTTATTTATTTTCATAGGGAGGGAGCGAGCAGCTACCGTGAAAGAGAATGGTTTACGTATTAGTGTTTTATAATACGTTTTAATCACTTCCTCAACTATTTTCTCATAGAAAACTTGGAGGAGCTCGGCGAAACCCGCAATCCCGGTCGGGCACCTCGACGTGTACGCCTCCCTGAGGGAAATAATCGGATTACCCTAGGATCGCCATGAAGTCGAGAGGACAATCGAAACCTCTGTAACTTATGAAAACCGGGAGAAGAGATAAGAGAAGAGAAGAGGAAAAGAAAGACCGGGCCGACCGCGTCCTGCCGGTCGGCAGACTCGCCCCGGCCTGTCAATCATCCGCGGGCTAGACTACCAATTCCTTCGCTCTCGGCTTCTCATAATTTCTTATAATTTGTGTATACCGGGGCCTCCGGAGAGACCTCGAGAAGGCATCTCTCTGTATCTTCTTCCACCGATACGTATATTCCTCTTCGTCCCTCCCGGGCCCCCATGCTCTCTTTCCCGTTTCTCTCGACTCGAGCCGGGAATTATTATAAAAGACCGTAATTGCGACGATCACGTACCCCCGGCTTCTATTTATCCATGTTCGCATTATAATAACAATGTAACGCGCGCGTTTGCAGTAATTTCATCCCGCTTTGCTCCTGCTGTTCTCTGGCCTGTGCGCCCTCTCGGGTAATTACCCCACCGGTCCGACAGCCGCCGTTGTCCCGATGAGGGCTTTTTTTTCTTTTTTTTTTTTTTTTTTCTTATTTTAAACGCTTTTTCGATCGCTCCGTTTTCTCCGGCCTCGTTCTTACTCGCTTTTTCTTAACGTCGATAGCTTCCACGATCTCCTCTCCTCTTTTGGGGCCACCATTATATCAACCACTCAGAAGCACTGGTTCCCTTTCCTTCTGTTTCTCATCGGCGCTAGAGATGTTTGTATTTTTTGGGTTGATTACCTGGAACGACGAAAACCCGGCATCGACCTCTCTCTCTCTCTCTCTCTCTCGCTCATTCTCGTTTCAATGCGGTTATGAATAACTTTTTTCCATGGAATAAAAGGCAACGGAAATTTTTGCCAATTTGCGTCAGCTTGTGTATGTAAGATGAACGACAATTTAAGTGCACACATGTGTTCGTACTTATAATTGAGGGAGATTGTGAAAACGCTATACGAGATCTATCGCTCGAACAGGGCAAACTGCTGGGTACGGAAAACTTTGGCGAATGCTGAACTTGGGTCTGTCGCCATCGTTCGGACAAACTTCACACGTGATAACGTTATAATACTGGTTATTAGGCAAGAAATTCAAAAGAAATCTGAGGTTGTACACACAGGAAAAGAGTTAACGATGATCGAGCGACTGGCGTGTGCGGTACCATACAATAAGCTGAACCTATTTTTACTTTGTATATCCTTCTTCTCTGTTGCTTACTTTAATTAAGAAGGGATTCGCATGAATAAATTTAAAAACAACTAGCCACTTTTTGACAAAGTGCCGCGGCTCATCGCTATTGTATTCATTGACATTTCGTGTCGAATTGTTACAGCGTTATGCTTGTAGATTTCACACAACTGTTTGTTTCCAAAACGCGCTACAGAAATAATTAAATGCAATGGAGGTAAAAGCGATGAGCATAGCAACGGAAAGCCTATATATATATCGAATGCATATAACGTAGTTCCGGAGTGACGTCGGAGCGACCGCAGAACTTTTTTACTATACATTATCGGGGCGCACGATGATCATTCAGTGGTAGTCATGTCAATGGCCATGCACAGAGCTGATGGATCAAAACGTCCGATGGTAAAAAAAAAAAAAAAAAAAAAAAAAAAAATGAACAACAAATTCTTTATACCAGATGAGAATATTAATATGAAACAAAGAAGACAATCTCGGCCACGTGCTGTTTGACTCTCCGAGTTACACCCGTACAGAGACGAATCATAGGCATCACGAATGTGTGTAACGCGGTTCAGAATTATTCGCGGGTAGCTGACTAGTTAGTTGGCTACCCCTGCGAGAGCGTCCACGTTCTTGTATATCGAAGTAATTATTCGTAGCACGCAATTATAAGCGGCGCCCGAGCGAGCGAGATTTTGTACACGTTGTGTGCCAAGCCTCGCGGCCAGGACGACCGCGCAATTCGCTTCTACGCTATCGTTGCATCTGGCAATTGCCGGCACTAGCTGTTGCAGCCCTGATTGCAGTGCACTCTACCTGGCAAACGCACACACACACGTGCAACCACAGTGTGGCTCACGTTTCAAAACAATGATTTATCTAATTAAGCCTCATTTTTGCATTGTTAGAGCACCCTCCGCCCTTCCCCGACCTGCCACTTCGCCTAGCCCGTCCGCACTTTCTGTACGATGACGCTCCGGGGGCTTTTGTTGCCCGATACTCGCTACTCGTCTGTGCTGTCGCCAGCTTTGTACCAAGCCAATTCTTCGGTATGTTCCGCAACAAACAATCACATTTAAGACACGACTATTCCGAGAAATCCACTCGATACGCTTAACATTTTTTTGTCAGTGTTACATCCCTAATTAGTCCGCAATTAGTCCGAAATCAGTCATTCTTGTGCTGGATTTCCAGTTTTTGTTGCAGCCGCGTAATAGGGTTGTAGTAATAAATAGAATATGAATCAATGATAAAAAAAGACGACATTTTTTACGTCCATCATTTAATTGGTCGGTCCGACTAACTAAAACTAATTTATGCTCTTTGGTTCCACTAACACTAACAAGTTCGCATTTCGCAATCTGCGAAAGGCGAACTTACATATTAAAGGGCACACACACATCCAAACTTTTTTTTTTTGTTTATAGAATTTTCCGATGTTTTGGAACATTTTAAATACGTTTTCATTAAAATCTCGGAATAAAATGTTTTCATGAAAACCAAGCTTCCTCCGAGAGGAAGCAACAGTGTAATTGTAATAGAAAAAAAAAAAATAAATAAAAATAATGCAAATTATTATTAATTCTTGAGTTTCTGATTCTATTGTCCTTTCGGATACCTGTAGGTAATTTTATCCGGTTTCCGGAAATAATAGTGCATGAAAGAGCCGATAGATGGCGAACTTGAACCTGCTGTCGGGACTCTGAACTAAACCCTAGTCGGACTCGAGCGCCTGTCGACCACGAATTCTAGACAGATCCATGGACATCGATGCAACCGCTATATTTGTCAATGATAGCTATTAGGAAAATTGATTGATTATACAAAAACGGTAATACTTGTGTAATTTAAAATAAAATAAAATCTACGCATGTACGACACATGCAGCGGAGATTCGGATGTGAAGCTGAATGCTTATAACCAATGATGGGCAAGGTACTTGATTCATTAACAAGTACCTGGTACCTCAAGTACAGAATATTTTGTTGTCGTGAATGGTAATTAGTTTTTTTTATGTGTTCCACCTGTACAGGGGGACCTTCCTCTTTTACACAACCCACCTCACCCACCTCCCCCGCCGGATTGCGTCCGCAGCCAACTTACCCTCTTACTGTGGTCCATTCGCACATGTGCACAGGGAAACTGCGGAAAACCTGGCCATACACAGACGGATGTTTCCTCATAGAGTGGTGTTCGTACAGGGCAATCACCAATATGCGCGCCCCTCGGTGGTCACCTATCCAAGTACTGACCGTGAGTGATACTGGTAATCATTGTTTTAAGAGTATTTTATTCTCAAGGTAGACCCAAAAATATAAAATCATTAAATCAATAATAAAAGATCCTCGATTTAAGCGTAATGGTTAAGCAATTTCTATGGTTACAAGAAGTACCATAAATTTATAACGAGTATATAAATCGACAAAGTGTTCAATTTATCAACAAAATAACTTCGTGTCAGGTTTTGTATTGAAAATTTCAACTTTGTATATTTCATATCTACGTTAAATGTCGAAAATTTCGGGGTGAAGTTAAATGTTCCGTCAATACAACACGTGATCTTGAATCGTTTAATACAAAACCTAATTTGTTTATTTATTTATCCAACTGTTTGACAATTTAAAATCATTTGTTTATTCAAATTTTGAGAAAATGGGCCAAGAGTCTCGAAGAGTTCGAGACAATACAAGATTTAAAAAAGTCTCGAAATGTCTTGTCTCTATTTTTTTTCGAGATGGGACCGACATCTTGTCTTGTATCTGCTTACAGCGTCCCTCCGACTGAGGTTCTGCGTCCTCTTGCTTCGCCTTGTTTCATCGTTATTTATACCAACGGTTTTGTATCTCAAAAAACTGAACCCGATTGAATTACAATTTGCTACGTGAATAGATGAAACGATGTTTGAAATCTAATATCGCGAAAGGATTTGTTTTTGTGTAAACGAAAGGTACTTCGAGTAGTGTACTTGAGGTATCAAACAAGTAGCTACCATGTACTTGAGTACCGCCCAGCTCTGCTTACAGCCGATCGATATACGAGGTCGGAACGACGAGGATCGGGCCACCTCTTTGAGAAGTATATTAATACGTCGTGGAATGTTCCTTTACGCAACAGCCGACGATTCTACGCGAACGTTCCACAAGATGCTTTTCGAGCTGCTCGAACGATCATGAAAAATGGGCAATAACGAGCTATCCGAACGCACGTGTACATACCACATACGTAGCTCATTACAGGGACTAACCAGGATCGGATCTGCGTAGTTGTACGCGTTTTGTGAAAACTGTTCCAATGTGTATCTTGTTATGTACACTCATACACCTCGGGGATCCGCCTAAGTTTCTTCGGCAAGAGAACTCCGGAAACTCGATGGCAATTTTCAGTTTTTTTTGTTTCTTTTATCCAACGACTTTACTTTAGATACAGCCGGAATTATAATTCCGTTCTTCAGTCCCGCAAACAATGATTTTCAATTTCAGACTTAATCGGGTCTCCGTAAGGGTTGATTAATCGAGTTTTTTTTTTTTTTTTTTTCTATAATGATTCAGCAATTCTCAGGCAATTTGTTATTTTCTTTTTTTATTTACTATGAAATTATTTGGGGTGAAGGGAATGTTCTTTTTTTTCCGCATTAACGTACCAATTTGCACGAATCCGGTATGGCGTGAATACGAGAGACTCGGAATACAAGTGGTTCGCGTGCGTATGATGCTGCAACCGGAACGCCGCAGCGACCGCATCACTCGCGAGAGTTTGCGCGTAGGTACGCGCGCGCGATCTCTGTGCGTGAAATAAGTTTTAAACACGAATGGGAATTCGATAAAGCGGCATGTACAGTACGATATCGAAACAAGACACCGTACAGAGATCGATCTCTGCGTTGTATGTAGCTCACAAATTGGCGGGTTAAAAAATTGATTAATATCCATTAATCGAAACAAGCAATACCACTGCATGGTAAAAATCATTTTGCAAAAGTTCCAAACTGTGTTAATATTATTGTATTTGGACAATTTTTTTTGTTAACTCGCTTCTGTGAACATTTTATGGTATGTAAACTATGAAGCGCTATAGTATATTTGCGAGCAACGTTAAAAAAAAAAAAAAAAAAAAAAAAATGAAGGTACAAAATGTTCGTGTCCTCCTCCAGAAGACATCGAATCAGCTTCGCGTGTCGTTCCGGCGTTAGATTGTTAAGGGGGTATGCGAAAGAAACACACGGTCCTTGGATAATTCGAGCGACCGTTCGACTTAGTCGGCTAACCCGCTTTTATGTTCGAGATTATTCGAGGGTATTCCTCCGGCTCGTAAGAGCGTCCCGGTCTCCGCTACCCCGGCGCTGGTACCAATAGTGGTGGCGACGGTATGTGGTGTTGTGGATATCGCGAGACACGAGCGATCCGATAGCCCTCACGAAGTGCAACCGCTATACAAAGAGATAAGAGAAAACGTGACGACTCGAGTGTAAGTCCCCCGGATGGGTTTCCGTGTGTATATACCAAGTGGGTAAAGATCGGAAACTGCCTCAAACTTTTTGTGTCTTTCCGGGCCATGAAAAATACTGGAAAAAAAAAAAGAAAAAAAAAAGAAAACGATGGTCTCCGCTGTAATACGATCGGAGCGTGTATCGACAAGCTCAAGGCTCGCCATTTCCCACTCTCTGTCTGTGCACGGGACGACCTTTCAACCCTCGCCCCCCCCCCCCCCCCCACGGGGTTCCAAAGGATATAGACCGATGGACTCTACATCCGCGCTACATTCCACATTCTCTGTCCACGATACGTGTGCACTATATTATGTTTGCGTGACTATCGGACTCGTGCGATATTGCTAACCCAGACGATATCAATTTTATAATCTATATCGCACACACACACACACACACAGAGAGAGAACTCGATATTCGACTCTGCAACAACCCCGTGCAACTATCAGCCTCCGATCTCGAGAGTTACGAGATATATACCTACATCGGTAGGAGGTGAATTGATTTAATCCTTTCGGCATGGTCAGGAGGTTTTTGTTTTCACACTCGAGGATATACCACCGGAAGTGATACGGGCTTCTCTAAAAAAAAAAAAAAAAAAAAAAAAAAAAAAAATTAAGTGCCATCTCACAAGCTTAAGAGCGAATGCAGAGTCGGCGGCTGCTGGCGCTGGAAGGTCAACGTCAGAAATCAACATGGACATACTCACTTGCGGAGAGACGACGAGGAGATTAATAGAGTGACATAAAATCGTAGGGGGGTAAATTGGGTTGAAGAGGAATCCCGCGAGCTCGAGGTTTGCCGCGATGTTATCGAGTCTTTCCGCGGTTACACCGGTGGCGCCATACTGGCTCGGGGATTGGCGGTTGCGATGTCGCGGTGGGCGTGGCGTCGGTGTCGCGGGGGTCGGTATGGAGGGGGTATCGGGACCCGCTGGTGGGGATGGCGAGACGGCAAAGCGGCGAGCGTCCTAAAGCCGGTAGAACAGGCGAGACCGGGCGATCGTCGAGTTGCGCTTTCGGGATTTTCGTATGCAACGACGAGCGCAAGCCGTATACACCTGCCATGCGCGCGCCACCTCCACCGTCGTGCTCGCGGAGCTCGGGGCTCAAACGTCAACCGGGCTTTCGGTAGTCGACGGACCGCGTTTTCACTGAGAACCGCGCTTCGAAAGTTAGTTGGTGAAAAAAAAGAGAAAAAAGAAAAAAAAAAAAAAACGGAAAAAAAAGTGTCGCCGACAGAAGACACCGCCACCGCGCGAAGCCAGTGTTCCCGATGGAGTGGGAGTATCGTTATATCGAATGATACCGCGGTGGCTGGTCGAGAAGGAGGCCGGCGTACGCGGCGAGTCCTCGCCGAGAATTCCGCGAGGAGAGGGGTTCGTAGAGTAGGGGAAGCGGAGGCGGCGTGAGCGAGACAGAGTTATGCCGGGCAGTGAGCGATAGTGCGGCGCTGTCGGCGACGGCAGGCGAAGGAACTAGAGGAGTGGGAGCTAAAGTCGAATGAGTCGAGTCCCGACCGGAGTGGGAATACCCTCGACTGCCAGTTTTCGCGGACACGTGACGACACTCGCCGTCGCTCGGTCATTCTTATGCTCGGTGGGAAAAAAAAAAACAAAAAAAAGAAACAAGAAAAAATCAAATAAAAATATAAATTTCTTCTTCGATATACCCTCCGTGGATTTTAACGAAAACGGAGTATCTACGTTAATGGAATTTTCACACAGAAATTACGTCGTCGAACGAGTTGGGTGATCTCTTGAAAACAGTGCTGTGATGTTTGTTTTTTTTTTTTAAAGCTCGAGGAAGCAGTGAGAACGCGTCGGTGGACTGTAACGCCACGTAACGTACAGGATTTTGGTTAAAGTGTGGGGGGGCGGGGGAGGGGGGGGTGTGTGTTGTTTTTCGCGATTGGATAATTCGTGAAGCGAGCCGGTGGATACCTATATCGTCTCGACGCGAAGATGATTTAGCAGGTTTGGCAGGTCCGGACTGCATTGACAGAGCTGTCAAGACGGTCTGCACGGTGTACGCGCTGGACAGGAGCGCTTCGGGGCTGGGGGTGGTCGGGGGTGTAGGCGACGGAGGCGGCGGAGGTGCTCAGAGGGTGGTTGGCATCTGCGGCCCGCCGCCACCTACCGCGTCCCTCACGCCGACGGAATACGTTAGCGTAGCCGCTGCGGCATGCGGTTATCCACCGCCGCCGCCACCGCCGCCACCGCTGCCACCGCCGCCACCGCCGCCGCCACCGCCACCACCGCCGCCGCCGCCGCCGCCTCCTTCGACCGTTGGATCATCATCGAGTCTATTGTCGGCGAGCGGCTTGACATCCCACCCTCAGCACGTTGTCGTTCTTGATCATCCGGGCGCGATGACACCGACGTCGGCACCACCGCCACCTTCCACCGCTACCGGGACCAACAATCCCGTCGCGATGAGTCAACTCGGCACCGTCTACGCCACCAAGAGGCGAAGGCGCAACGGCAAGAGGTCAGAAGCTTTACTGATTTCCTCAACGTTACACCCTCCCACTCCGATTTATCATTTAAATACGCCCCCAACGGGCAATCGATAAGAGTCATTTACAATTATCGCTGCGATCATTCTGAATTGATTTTTCGCGAACGCTGCGTCGTGACGCCGTTACATAAATGCTTCTCGCGCTAGCCTCTGTCGATAGTAAATCGTGGCTATCGCGATAATGGCAAATCGTAATGGACAGATAGTAATACACTTAGTATGGGTAATACGTAGGTTCGCGCCCGCTCACGCGCCGTTCTCCGGCGTGATATCGTTAAGAGTGTGTAATAGCGGACTCCACACTATCACTGTGTAGAGTGGAATAGTGCTCGAACCAGCTACGACTATCCCGACAGTCTTTACACCGCCGATCGAGAACCAGTTGCAATAACTTGAACGTTCATTTGCGCCGAGCGAGGATGCTTGACGTTCGTTACAAATAAAAAAAGAGAAACAACAAAAGTTAAGCGGCAAGTTCCTTTTTTTTTATTCGCATGTTATATCGGAAGGAAGACGGTGTGTGTCGCATTGGAGAAACGCGTCCCGGTATGTCCAAAAGCCGACTCGGCTAACGGATGTGCCGTTAATACGAGAAAGATTTCCCTGTCATTCAGTTTTTCGTCGACGGACGTCCCTCAAAAGTTTATCAAACTAAAAAAAATGTTGACACTGTTTTTTACATTCGGTCGAAGATTAAGCGCCTCGATGAAGCTACTGCTAGTGGTTCGATATACAGCTCAGCGAGCACTTTAGCTACCATTCGAAGGGTTGCTTTTCCGGCATACTAAGCCGACAGAGATGGAGCACCGGTCCGATTGCCGAGATGTGGAAATAAAAAAGCTAGAGCCTCGGGTACGCCGCGACATTACAAAAGTTATATTATATTACAAAAGTTTCCGGCCAGATCGTATTACTTTGAGAAAATAATTTGTCAGATAAAGAAACGTGAAAGCCACGATTTTAGAAACAACTGTGAAATAGTTCATTTTTTTTCTGTCTCCAGCGATCAAACACACTTAAAGTTGATAAATGATTTAATTTAATTGTGCGCAAAAGTCAATTTGCGCTAATTCGTCCGATCGCTCGAGCGAATCTTAACCGGCGAATGAAGCTAAAGAGATGTGGCGATATAGCCCGGGGCAGACTTTGTATAGGTTCTGGTTAGTCGACGAGCATGCCCGCCTGGATCCAAAAAGCATCAAAGCGAGAGGATACGGAGGTGCCCTACCATTTTGACGCAAAGTAAATCGGCCGCGAGCGTTGTTCGCGAAATGACTGTTATCCTGGCGCCACTAAGTCGCAACCGAGCACCTCGTGATTGCGACGAAGCTCGGCGTATCTCGTTCCACTGCCACCTTACATTACACAGTCTCCGTACTATCCCGCCGCGGTGGATCCGCGGTTCTTCCGAAAATTCCATCGGCGTGTTTACCGGCTCGTCAAAAAGGCCCTCCAATCGCGGATGCCAAAGCCACGAGAATGGTAACGCTTATTTATATTTATTATGTAGCACTTTTGTGTAACGCGATTGATAATTCAAGTGCATCCACCCCGCTGGGAGTTTATGAATTTCACGACTCCTTCGGTCTCGGATGCGTCAAAAAATTTCCCAAAAATTCAAGAGGACGGTTCGAGGAAGCCAGGGCGTACCAACGGCTCGTCTTCCCTCGCTCTCGTTCCTTTCGCCCGGCTAATGACAGCAGCTTCTATAATTTGGAGTTTTTGACCGAACGGCCAAATTGCCGACGAAGGGAGGGATTACTGTTATTACACTCGACTACACGGACTCGCGCTCGATTCTGATTATACTTTAGTCAGTCTCTCTTGACTCGTCTCGACTGTCAGCTGAGAGCGACGAGATACCCCTCAGCTCGCATTCTGTCTCGGATCTCGTTCACTCGTAGCGGCCTCACTTTTCTCTCCGGCCGTTCTTCAGGAAACGGACTTTTTTATTTCTATTTTATTTCGGTTTAACGTGCCTCGATAAGCGATGGTGTTATCGCTCTTTAATTAAAAAAAAAAAAAAATACCAAAGTCGATGTCCGAACATCGAGGGTCATGTCGAAATTGCCTAGAATTTGATGCATACGAACTGGGGATTCTAAATTTAGAATCAATCAAGAATCTGTACCATCTATGAACTCTGATGCGCATTCCGAAGCGGTGAGATCACTTCGAAGTGTGCAAAATTTCGTGACCCCACAGGTACGATCAGCATTTGGAGAGTGGTCGGTAATCCATAGGGCCTCGCTAATAGTATCGACGGCTTGGACTTTGAAAGCTCTTTGGGATCGTTTAAAAGGGTGGCCGGTCGAAGAGTGCTACATTACCATTAAACGCGCTCTATCGTGCGAGTCATGTGATATTCTATACGTAGCTATGCATGGCACGAACGACACCAAAATGTTACTCAATGCTTAGTACTCTATATTGTGTAGTTTAATCAGTATATTTTATCTTTTTGTTAAAGTGTTTTGTCCCATTGATAAATAAATAGCGCATTTTTTGCGGGGAAAAACCGTGTACAGAATGTAGCCGTGTACAGCTGAAATATGTAACAAAGACGGTGATTCTTGACGGCCTGATTACACAACATCGTGCCCAAGGGGGGACGTGTTGTAAACACAACTGAAAAGCAAAGCATCGTCCCGTGTTGAATCGGCGTATGAAAAAAAAAAAAATATATACCAAAATCAAAATTCTGTCCTTTACGATTATGGATAAAGTCATCGGTGAAAATAGGGAAATTTCTTTTTAATAGATTTGTTTTTCTTGTCACCAGTCACTAGTTAAGATATAACTTTTTGCGATGATTGAAAGAATAAAGCTTGATTTTGTTTTTTTTTTTCCTTTCACTCGGTCTTAATTTCGCATAGCTCCCCCGAACGGAAGGCACCGGAGATTCGGAGTGACTGCTGAATTTTTCAGGCGCGCCGGAGGTCGACATACCCCGGTACGACGCGCGTCATCTCGGAACTAATAAGCTTTCGACTGATTAGTTCTTAAGTAATTGCCGTTCACCCGCCATTTTACGCCCGCTGCCATCCTTACGGCCTTGTAAAGTCCCTTTATGACTTGCCGACGAACGTGTCCTTAAAACAACCTCGGACTCATTCTTGCATTATAAAATTTATACTCGAATTACGGTGACCCAAAAAGCAAGAAATTATTCGTCAGGGCCGACAGAACGGATCGGGACGAGTTATTTGCGAAACACCAGTTAGATAAATGTATTTTAAAAAATGTTACATTGTATAATCGATTTACGACTTGGCGATGAAAGTGTCGATAAAACGATCCGAACTCGTTCTTCCTTTACAGACTTCATACAATACAGACACAAACATAATGTTATTTGTATCCTCGATACATGATCAAGGTTTCAAAATCGTATTACCGTTATAGAATTATTGTCGTCGTGTGTAAATTTTGATAAAAATTGAAAGATGAAAAATATGGAAAAGGGTCAACGTGTGAACTGTCTCGTAACTTATCGCTATATCCCGTGCAGCCAACTCCTCTCTCTCTCGGGAAGAAAGTAGCCTCGCTGGGGCGAATCGACTTCGCCGCGAAGAGACGAAGAGGGAGCTCTCCGGATAGCGGAGGCAAACGTTCGCGAACCTCAGCGGCATAAATTCTTCGGGCCCTGAACGACCGGGAGCGCGCTTCGGCTCGTTATGGCTTTATCGAGAAGTGTATTTCGCATCGCGAGTGCCAAGGCCCCGGCCCGGTGCCAAGCCAATCCAATTCCCAACTATGAATATTATTATTTTTGAGAATGAGACCTACAACATCCCACTCTCTCTCTCTCTCTCTCTCTCTCTCTCTCGATCTCGACGCCACATTGTGTGGGCCGGCATAATAGAGTATGTCCCGAATTTGGGGCAACAGTTGTCGCAAAAACTTGAGAGAATTTAGATCCGAACTCGTTTTGGGCTCTTGGACGGACAGGACGAGGAGAATGCAGTATTTAAAATGTGAACGAGGCTAGTGTGAAGAGGGTCGGCGGCAGGCCGATGCCGCCGCCGCCGCCGCCGCCGCCACCGCTCCAAGTTAAATCCTTTCGTCCCGTCTCGGAATCCTCGGGCCTCTCCGTACTGTCGCCGTCCTTCTCGCGAGACCGGCGCGGCACGCCGCTGTGTGTTTAACTATTCAATAATTCATCCCGCCATTCATCACCGTTGGAGCGAGGAAAATTTATCTTATTTTTATGTATTGG
The DNA here is from genome assembly GCA_963575735.1 of Amblyjoppa fuscipennis. NCBI lineage: Eukaryota > Metazoa > Arthropoda > Insecta > Hymenoptera > Ichneumonidae > Amblyjoppa > Amblyjoppa fuscipennis. The sequence continues at coordinate 174,942 of OY754494.1, forward strand.
CGCCCCCCTCCATGCCATTTTGGATTGCTATATATGTGCCACGATCGCCATGCATCAACCGCTTATTAGCCACGATTTGTTTGGTTGCCCACGCGGGCGCAGGGGAGTCCTCTGCCGCAGGATCTTTCTATTGTCTCGATTCGTCGGAGCGTCATTTCACCTTCGTTCTTTTTCTTTTTCTTTTATCTTTTCTCAAATTTATTTCTTCATTTCTCTCCTCTCTTCGTCGACTCGGGATAAATCTCTATCGCTTTCATTCATTGGCTGTATGATACTCTTGAAAGTGGCAAAGTTGATGTCGAAAAAATTGAAGATTCATGAAAGAAAAGACATTTTTTAATACGGCAGATGCATGTGCATCCATCTGTCAATTAGTTTAGAGTTAGGGATAAGATGAAAAATGAAAAATTAAGGTGCACGCTTCTCTGTCCATCGCTTGAGATATAAGAACGAGGAACAAGTCTGCTACTTCCGGTGGAGCGATGATATAGATAGAGAGAACGATGCCTCGCATTGTCATTATGTCACCCTCGCCTCGGTCATTTACGACAGGAATTTTTTTTGTACTACCGTTTTTTTGTTGTTGTTGTTTTGTCAAGCATCCGTCCTCTACGCCATATTGCCATGTAGCATAGTTGTTATCTGTAGTATAAACGACACCCGGCGATGAGCGGATCTTGATGAGCGTATGATTATTATTACGCACGACAGCTATGAGGTCTCTCTTCGACTGGTGTGCAAACGACTGATCTCTCTCCGCGTCTGCGCTACACCTGTCCCAGTTCTTGTATTATGATAAATGATTATATGACCGATCGATCCGATGACGTTCCGGAGACCGACGGATATTTTTACTTTCATTTATACTCGGATTTTCCGTTCTCATTATTATTATCGTCTTTCGCTAGCGTATTCGGCTTAAATAATATCGGGGGGTGAATCTTTGACGTGTCGTTAACACCGCTCGTCCAATCTTCTTGGACAGTAGTATCGAAGCCAATTAATATTTTTGCCACCTACGTGAGAAGAGGTTCGATATGCCGAGGATATCCTCGCCCCGAAATCGCAAGAGCGGAACGCCCATTTAGTTTGTCCAGCGATGGATCGCAGAGATCCAGCGGTGCGCGTTAGTTACCACTTTTCAAAGCATCGCGTCTCTTCTCGTTTCGCAGCACCGGGTGACGTGCCCGAGATTTGTTCCCCACGAATCTCCCGACTTCTCATCGCTCGGTCATGCTCCACATAAGTCCGCGAACGAACGTGCACCTCTACAATTATTATTTAATAACTATACCGCCGCTAAATTGATTAATTAATGGCTATCTCTTGGTACCTCTTTCGCCATCTCGGAGCGCTATACAACTGCGCGTACTCACTAAAATTTTTGTACTTTTATCATCGTCGGGTGGGAAGTCCCTCTCGGGCTTCGATTATCCCATGGACCGTACCGGGCCCTCATTATTATTCTAAATCCCTCCACCGGGGGAGACTTTGGGACCCTTTTCACTCACAAGTCCAGCTAAAGATGCGTTTGGACTGTTGTACGTACCCGCAATTACGGAATGGGTACCAAAGTCCGTCTACATTCCCCACTCGTTTCTCACACAGAGCCTTAAAAGCGAAGGTAGAACGAAATTTGCATGTTTGTTGCAAGATTCTCCCCGCTCTCTCAACTTGATACTATAAAAGAAGGATAGTTTATAACCACCCTCTTGTAAACACAGGGTATCCGAATCCTCCGGAGCACAGACTCCATTATCTTCACCTATATTCCGAAAGCGCCTGTTCGCGCCACCCTGGGTTCATGTTTTCGCTTTTCATCATTTCTGCTTCTTTTGATTTCTGTTGCTGCTGCTGCTGCCGTTGCCGATACTGCTCATACCGGGACGGATTATAGCACTTGGGATCGCGATCGGAATCGTGGATCGCATGCAAACGACGTTGAGACCTTTTTTTTTACGCCTCCTTTTTTTTCGAGAAACGCGTACTTAATGCTCAACCGTGAACGGAAAAAACAACAAGATAAATTAACGAAATTCGAATCTGCGGACAACTCTCCGAAGCGGTCGAACTTTCTGTCGTAGGGTTACATTTTACCTGACATCGGGTACAAGAGACTTTGAGACAAGAGCACTGAATTATCGTACATATATGCTCGTCGTTTTTCCTCAAAGGTGAAACATGACTGCCGGATAAATGAGAGAGTGAGTCAATCTACAATGAGAAAGATGGTACGATACGCGCGCGACGTCTGCTCGCACTGTCCGAGAGAGTCTCGTTCGTTCTTGACGCACATACGACGCTACTGGTACATCTTACATGCGCATACGTGTGGATTGTGCATGTAGTAGCCCACAACGCCTTCTGCGAGGCCCCCGTATCATTACCCCGCCCAGTGGCTAGCTTGGAAGATTACACGTCTGCACGGGACCGGGTTCAGCTCAGTTGAGCCGAGCTAACTCTTGAATTTGTAAGAATCATCCACCATTCACTGTAGGAGACTACCGACCGAGGCGCACCCGACACCACAAATTTCTTGCGACGCCCTCTAGGTGAGGGCTTGAGAACGGTGTACGGGGGTACACAGGGTATGCTGCTCAATTATGTCAAGATGAGCCTTGATTTATCATTGTTACGCCTGTCGTGACAAAACGATTCGGTCCACTTCATCCCTTTTTAGAGCGATTCGTAGATTTCGTCCTTTTATTTGGCACAAGGAAGGAACAAAAAAGATACTTTTTTTTTTTTTTCTTTACATACGTTGAGACATGTGTAATTTCTTCACTCTTTCCACGGGTTTCTTCCCTGCAATTTCGCTTGTCTCAATCCATTTCAAAATATACTGTACACAGTGCCATTCCCTTATTCGTTTCCATTGACCACTAGGCTTTCACTGTGCATGATACATTAAACGATTGCACTCCGGACAGACTGGTATTAGTCGCAGTTCACACGGGAGTTACTTTTTACTGTGAGAAAAGACAAAAGTGATACACTACGATTTTTCGCAAAATGTAGAAGCGTAGGCGTGATCGAAATATAAAAAAAAATCTCCCATAAAACGACGATGGTCACACTCGAACGTAACGTCGCTGCAACGTGATAGCCTTGGGGTTCAAGATAAAAAATAACATATTTTTTGTTGTTGTTTTTAAATGGTATGTATATTATTTAGACTTGGAAAGACTTGTAACATAAACTCGTGGCCAGGTCATTCGATCTTGGCGGTGAAAACTCACACATACGTGTGTTTCCTCGCCAATGTACCAGAGGCGCGCGCGCGGCATAAACAAAGGGATCTCGACGTGGGGCACAGCGGGAGGTGTCTTTTACTGTGCGAGCACCGCGCTTCCACCTGAATTTGCTCCGGGCCCTCCTCGGCATCCTCGTCTCGGCGGGTCTACACTTGTAACTAGGTGCCTGATTCAGGGGGAGTCTGGATTGTGAAGCGATGATTGAGCGCGACGAAGCATGAAAACTCGAGCGGACGCATCTTCGGTATACCAGTTTCAGCCGATTTGGTTATTCTTTCATATCTATTCGGTAACTCGAGAATAGTCGGGACACGAAGCTTTTTTTCTTTCGACTGCATCGACATTTTACACCATTTCAAAGTTTCTCCGACGTGACGGTGTTATCAATATTTATGTAATCTACTCTGAGTCATCTCGTCTCCATATTCAGATGCAGTCGCAAAATTTATCGTCATCGATAATTTGGCACTGCGTCTGTTTTGGCGTTAAAAGCCGTTGCAAACCGTGATTGATTATCATGTGTCTTCTATTCCATGTTGCATTGTTTCAAAAGAATTTGGTAAACTGTGAAAACATCTTAAGAACTAAACTTTCTGTTATAAATTTTTATTGGAATTAATTTATTTGTGACAGCGCGACGCGACTAAAGCGAAGCAAGCTTTCCTCCAAATCCCCCCCCCCCCCCCGTTTCCAAATTGGTTCTCGCACCTCGGCATCGGCTATCTCGCAGCGCCTTACTCCGTGTATAACTGTCCGCCGCCGAGACCATCGGAGAATTGACCCATTAGCGCTAATGAGGGAATCCGAAGTCAATTAAAGCACGTCCCGATAATATGAGATCGATAAAACCGAGTTCGATGAATATGCAAACAATCGCGGTTCCCGTGCCACCTGACACACTTCCCTCTTAGCCAGCTTTCTGTATCAACTCGAAACTTGTCGTGGACCATAAATAACTTTCACGAAGAATCGTGTTCGCTCTATGTAACAGGGCGCGAGGGATTCTTTGCGAGACGAAAAATTCCTCGTAACTGGAGAACGCGAGCACAGAGCCAACGATACGTCAGCGGGAGTTTAATACGCTGTCATTAGGGATTAAAATAACAGGGATCTTGCCAGCTTTGAAACCGACTCGTATGACTAATAGTCGAATGACGCGGAGCTTAAACAATTAGTACGCTATCCTACGTACAATGGGATATGAGTAATCGCTGTACCGAAGGAGAAAAAATAAGCTGTCACCTGTATGCATGTACAATTTTTCCTACAAGATCCAAATATTTATTCTTAACCCTTTCTCATCGAACGAAGGAACAAAGATATCGCCGTTTGAAAATACGTTAAATCACACATTTTCGCAATATTGGCTATAAAAATGTCCGATAAGCCTTTTTTGTTAGTCGTCGTTCCAGATCTATATTTACGATATTTTTTCAAGCTCACTACGGCGACTGGACCTTGTGGAAGTGAGTGCAGGTCGACTGAATGTATAATAAATAAATCTAGGACGTATGGATTTAGTACTGTGGCTGAAAGTTATAAAGGTCTCGATTTTATGCATCAAAAATTATATTTTTAGGTTTTAAATGTGAAAATATTGGGTTGGCAGTAAAATAATTGTTATATTCGTGTTCAGCTAGGAAAAATACGTCGGATATAGCCTTGAAAAAAAAAAAAAAAAAAAATCGAGTAAACGACGATTTTTCAATATTCGAACCGCTTTTGAAAAAACGCCAATTTTCGTGATTTTCAAAGGTCCATATGTAGCCGACGTAGCCCAATGGAGCTAGGGAAAATTCAAGGCGCCCATCGTCTTCTATGGGGAAAAAAATACATATGATAAGGTTTTGTCCGAGTACTTTGGTCTTAGTACTCAGGAATCAGTACTTAAAATGCCGAAAAGTACTTTGATACTTTAAGTATGTACTTTAGGTACTAAATAAGTACTCATGTACTTTAAGTACTGCCCAGCTCTGGAAGAAACATTGCAACGCACGAGTGGGCATCCAGGCACGTAGACAGACATCCAGACACCCGGAATTTTTTTCAAAATGTAATTTTTCGATGCTTCGGAACATTCCAAACATGTTTTCATTAAAACCTGTAAATGTTTTTTCACCGTAACGAAGCTTCCTCTGTGAAGAGGCAAATGAAAAAAAAATTGCCATTTCTGTCCGCCTGCCTGATCCGAAAAGTCATGGTAAACGATATGCTTGTCCATCGATAATAAAGCGTCGGTGAATGAAAGACGATGTAACTCGAATGCTCGCGGGCAATTTGCAAGGGAGGGAGAGCGTATATACTCCGGGCGCACCCTTTCTTCTCCGCACACGATTTTTTAGTTCCCCGCAAGTATTAGAGCTCGACGCCCCGGCGACCCGACGATCATCGGGAGCACCGAGTCCCCGGGAATAATAGCCTAATGTTACTTAATATCCAAGAGAGCTTATCGTCAAGTGCGCGAGCCCGCCCGAGACGCTAGGCGTGTCGCCTTGCTCTTAGGCGCGGCTTCCAACATCGCGTACCTTTTTTTTCCTCTCTTTTCCTTATCGTGACCTACAATTTCCATATTTTTGCGATATCGCGCAAAACCGACCGCCACTCGGATCGTTCCCTTTTTCCTCCCTCGTCGAGTGGTGCGATTTAAAAATAATCTTCCTTCGACGTTTACCAATAAATGTCCCCTCGAAACGAATTGTTTTACTATACTTTTATTTCGATTCATTTAGATACGAGCGATGTAGCGTATTATAAATTTCGTCCAACAGTGCTGCGCGAGACTGAGGAGGGATTCGCGTTCAGTGGCGGCGTCCACGGCGCGTCCGGCCACTTGCGAAATCAGGAGGAGGATCGAGCGAGCTCTCGCTAAAATTTCATCTTGGTATAAATCTGATTTTAATGAACGCATCGTTACCGCGCGCGCCCCCCGGTCTGAATTATAATCTGAGCGATTAATCGCAAGTACGACGCGCCGACTCTCGCCTCTTTGGCAAATGATAATTCGTTTGCGCGTTTTCCGCTGTCTCGACTCGCCTCACTAAGTACGGACGGGTAATGGTACCTCGATGTGTTTTGCGTAATGGGAAGAGTAGGAGATGAGACGAGAGGAGAAAAAAAAAAAGTAACGTTCCACCTGGCTCATCCGCTTCGCCATCGCTAATATCTTTGTCGTTTCGAGTAAGCACAGAATATGCAGCTTTTAAGGGCGCGGGGGTCGATCCGGAGCAAAATCGTGATCCACTCGTGAACGAACGAAAGTCTCGAAAGTATGCGCCCGAGGATGCGAGAAGCTCTCGGCGTGTTTAATTAAATGCATTGCGATGGGGGATGAGTTCCGTGGCGTGCGCGCCCGCGCGCCAACCCGGCACAAGCAAAAACCACCGTCGATACAGTAACACTGTATCCACTGTGTACATAGCTGAGAGCTCGCGTCTGTACTCGTGCGGTACTCGTGAGACTCGCACATATGTACGATTCCGCACGATTACATTTACAAACAGTTACAGCCATTAGCGAGCACGCGAAACCTCAGGGCACTAATTTAATCCGGACACGTAATTGCGAGAGATTCCGTAATGGCCCCCCTCGCGCGATGCTTCTCCGTTGTCCTCCTTCCCGTCGTTGTTGTCTACGTAGTTCTGTTTCCGCTCTCGGGGGTAGGCATTCTTTTTTTATTTTTATTTTTTTTTTACTTTCGACAACGAAATGTCGATATTCTTTTCAAAGGATTCTCGTACGCCTATTTCGTAAGTACGAAATTTACGTCTGTCACACTGCAAGATTACATTAACGTTGCAGCTGGGTTCACCCTGTAGAGAGGGATTTCGATGCTCGGTTGTTGGGTCAACCTCGGCTCCTCTTTACATTTTACTCGTTGGTCCCGCACGTTTCACGCATGGCAAGGGTGGCAACCCTAAAATACCTACAAATATCATAAAAATATAACTATAACTTACCAACTAGTTTTATTATTATTCATCACCGTTGCGAGATGTTCGAAGGGAATTCGCAGGGGGGTCTAATTCCCGCAAATAATTCCGTTTTACTTACTTACTTACCACTGACCCGAGGGCGCGCCCCCGTGACAGCTGCCTCGTTCTCATTAGTCAAGTTTATACGCGCCGGCGGTTGCCGGCTCATTCGCCTCATCGTTCCCTCGTCGTACGGCCGTAACCGTCCCTTCGTACGAACGCGCACTATCCAAGGTATTATAACTATACGATTCCGAGGAGACGGGATACGAGACAACTGACGACCGAGCCATTCACTTCGTAGTACTCTACGCGGCTGTACCGAACGACTCGAGAGAACAAGAGTGGTAGTAGCTTTTAACGCACGATCCCCGAGGGAATACCGTACGCCGTGGCCATTCTCCCGTTGCTTTCTCTCAAACGCGCACACAGATACAACCACACACACCCCCGACACAGAATAACGAAACGAATTACGCGTCGCAGCCGCGCCCAGCGGCACAGCAAAAAAAAAAGAACTACTGGAAAATTAGTGAACAACACCGAATTACCTCGTAGGTTTCCAATAGCAGGGCTAGTATTACGGATAGTAGATCAACCGCGTCATTTTAGTAAAAAAATTAAATTATTCTGTAAAAGTTTCAAGCAGCACAACTTCAATGTTGAATATGATTTTATAGTTGGTATATCATTTTTTTGTATAGTGAACTCGCCAAAAAAATGGCGTCCCATCAAGTTTTTACCAACAATGAAAGACAACGTAAACGAATTTGTTCGGTCTTGGACCCCGTGAAAAAACGTTGAGGGGCTGTCTACTATGAATGAAAAGATTCTGTACCGAACGGGGGTGATCCGAGCTCGAGCGGGCATTGGTTTTGACTCTCGGCGAGCAGCGGTAAGCACCACCCTATTGCGAGCTTTGACAGAGGGAAATCCCGCCGGTCCAATGGGACGAGACGAGACAGAGAAGAGAGAACGGAATCGCAGAATCATTCGGGTCCCTTACTACCAAGACAGAGTACGACGAAACGCCCTCCTCGAAAGCTCCGATCCAATGACGAGCTCCGCCGAGCAACCCCTCTAACCCACCCGGGGCTTCCTGCTTGCTATCCAAACTTTTCTATCCAATTGAACCATCTCCTTGATTAATTTTTCTGCCATTCAATTAACACGGCAACGTTTCCCTACCTGACATTTACAAATTAACTGAACGTAGGGGGAGAGTTGAGCAAAATTAATGCCCGAAGAACAAAGTCTCATCACAAATAGATCGCGCATGGTCAGTTCATGAGCCATTTTCAGATACGGTTAGTTTTTACCGTGTACAGTTCCGTGCGTAATAATAAAAAGAAAATCTCACCCGAAATGGAGGACACGGTTCCGTTTTGCCTCGCGGTCCGATAATTATTATGAATTCCAATGAGAAACTGTTAATATGGGTGGATAATATCGGACGAAAGAATGCTCTTCGTATCATAGCTGACAGGATAGTGTTGTCTATGTGATCGTGGCATCGTGCCTAATGGTTCACCTATGTATGGCTGGGAGAGCAGTGGAGCGGGGGCAGCAGGCGGAAGGTGGAACAGAGGCGGGGGTGCGTAGCACGGACTGGTACTGGCCGCATGAGTGAGGGTGATATCCTGAAAGCGGGGCGACGCTGGCGCGGGCTCGCGACTAACCCCCGTATCAGAGTTTGATATACAACTCCCAGTTGCTCCGTCATACACATTCTTCCTTTTATTATTATTATTATTATTATTATTATTATTTTTTTTTTTATGGCGCCGCCATGTATAAGGCACGGAACTCGGAACAGAACTCGTAAATCCTTGCCGTATTAATTTCAGATCTGGCTCCCTGTCAAACCATTTCTCATTTTCCCCCGTTAATGCTAGGGTGTACAATTTTTCATACACGAAAATACGATGAACTCTATTCTAGAAGCAAAAGGATTAAGCGATTTGCAGAATATTCGTCTAAAACAATTCGCCTAAGATAAACGAGAATCGAAAAACGACAAGCAAACGAAAAAAAAAAAAAAAATGTCTAAAACAATTCGTCTAATAAGAATTTGTCCACAAAATTGTAGTTTTTACCATTAGGGCTATCCCAATTTTTCAAATTCTTTATACTTTTTATTAGCAACAGCGGGGAAACATTCATGTTTTCTCTACTATAGCGGAAAATATAAATGGACAATTGTTTTGGACGATTTTTTCGCAGTTGGCGTTAAGCATACAACAGTTAAGTTGTATGCAAACAATTTTTTTTCTTTTCGCAAAATATTACAATGGTCTGATAATTATTAATTCTATAGTTTATCTTTATTCTTTCGGTAAATATTTTCAAGATTAGAGTCGAACGAATTCAATGTCGAGTGATATGGCAACATTGTTCGAATAAATGAAAATCGTGCCGATACGGTTGAAATGTCACTGCGTATTGGCATACTCGATTCCGTGTCACCAGCTGGCCGATTGGCAATTTCACCCGGGCGGTCACATAATCCTGAATGACCCTAATAATGCGTGCCCGCATCCCAATGTATGTGTCACTTTCAGGTGCACTCGAAACCTCAATAAATCATGCAATAACACCAAAGAGCGTTCATTGCGAGGCGTTATCTGCATGGAGTAATCTTCCTTGTCGACTCTTTCGCCCGGATATATTAATCCCATCGTTTAGCGTACTTATTGAGCTTGAGCGAGTAAAAAAAAAAATGGAAATAAAGTGAAGTTTTCTCTCATTAATACCGATCATCGCGAATTTTTTATTTATTTTTTTCATTTAATTTCGCAAGTGTCTTGCAGATCTCGTTGTCATCCATTTAATTCCATTCACTCGCTCGACTGTTTACGCGGCAATTATCAACCGCAGTTTTATATAAACGATCCTGTAAATAAGGCGCGTTAAACGTTTAGCACGCTTCCGCGCTCGAGCTCTGCACGTCAGCTTTTGCACCTGCCATATGCCTATACGATCGAGCGGATCCTATAAAATACTTGTGCGTCAAGATTGAAGCACGATCGATAGTGCGTAATTCATGTAGTTACTGGATGAATTCCATCACGGTCGGAGAGTGTTTATCCAATGATGTCTTTTGCCAAAATCATCCAGGCATAGAAAATCCTCCTTGCTTTTCGTTGGTTTAGCATTTTGTCGTTTGTACACACGGTCGTTTATTGGCAGGTTCAGTTCTACACGCGCCGTGGCTTTCATTAGCGTCGAATTTTTTTGATTTATTCGCACGATCGATACCGCGGAGAGTACGTTGCTCTGGCGTCCAACTGCCGTGGAGCATCGCGATACGCGGCCGTTAATTATATCGGGGCACACGCCCGGCAAGTCAAAGAATTACCGAACGATGGTGGCTGAGAGCTTATCGACTATTATCTCATCGCTATCGCGCGTCCCGAACGAGTAAAGTATTTCACCTGCTTCCAATTTGCACGCCTTACCAGTTCACGATGAGAGCTCATATATCGTTGTGTATACATATATAGGCGCAAAACGGAGACAGCTCCTCCCGTCCGTAGATTCTGCGATCGTGGAACCGGATGGATGCCCAATTCCGATTAGGCGTCGAATGGATCCGGCAAAAGGTCTTCTCTTCTTCCGTCACTCCATACAGCCTCCAAAGCGGATAGTAATACGAAGGAAAAAAAAATGTATGCTCGCCACGCGAAGGAAAGTGAGCGGTTTTGCTGTTTTCTTATCCAAGAACACACGGGCAGACGCGTATCCGATACTAGGTATTCCGGGACGATACTAGCGCTAATTAATGCGCACGAGTGCCACGCCCAGATGCAATTTTTGGTCATCAACGTTTAGCCAGGACTGAAAGGCAGTTTATATACATATATATATACACGCGTATACGAAGCCTCGAGGAACAAGAAACTCATGAGAGTCCGATACGAGGTCGTTAAGGCCGGCAAGGCCTCCTCATCTCTTCCTCGAAAATTCCTAACTATATCTCTCTCTCTCTCTCTTTCTCTGCACCCGTTTCGCGATTAACGCTAATTAGCTCGAGTTCTTACAGTATAGATGTTTATCCGAGAACCAGAGATCCGCAAAGAGATACGCTATAGTACCAACTATGCGGCAGAAGAGACAGCGGACTGTATGGAGATTGATTTGAAACTAATATTAACTCGAGTGAAAGAAGAAGATAAAATTAAATATAAAAAAGGTTACCCGTGGCCGGTTTAACGATCCCGACACAGAAATATACGCCCGGTCCAAAAAAGGGAAAAGATAAGAAAAGGAAAGTTTCAGCAATGTGTGTAAAAGGAATTGATCGGATCGCTCGTTGCGGCCGAAAAATTGACGGAATATATAAACATAATTATTAATCGATATTCAGATATACATAATATCGGCAATATAAAAAGTATATTTAACGTATGAACAATATATTTTTGCGTTAAGTATGGCACCGATGACCCATACTCATTACATTATGTAATCGGTGAATTCCCGGTCCAGAAAAGGAAAAAGGGATAAGAAGCAGCATTTTCGGTCAAGTGTGGAAAATAAATTGGTCGGATCGACGAGGTGACGGAATATACATGATATATATTTATGCGGATACCAGGCTGTCTCTTTGCGTTGAAAATAATATCAATTATATCGTTAATTACGCTAATTAGGAATGCATATTAATTATTGCCATGCGACCGGAGCGGCTGTGCCCGCTGACCGGCGGACGTAATGGTCCCTGGGGTTTGGGATCGACCGAGCAGAGGAAGCACCAGACGCCAAAGAGGCCGAAGGCGCGCGGTAGCGGCGCTTCTCGGCTCTCTCCCTCTCTGACTTCATCAAGTATGCACCTAATATTTATTACAGGCAGTATCCTATATTACGCGGAGCATAGAAAAAACAAATGCCAAGAGAAGAAAAGAAAAGAAGAAGGTATTATAAAGCCGTGCTCGCGATCTGAAACGTATCGCCAGTTGCGGTTGTATATGGTACGAGAAACACGATGCTGCTGATGAAAGCGTTTTAACTGCAATTATCAATCCCGCGTTCTTCTATTAGGGCAATTAAAATTTGCATTTTTATAAATATGCAATAACGCGCATGGCGTCGGTTGACTCGGAGTGGAAGGGCGATGTCCGTGTTATATATTATTTTTTTTTTTTTTTTTTTTTTACACATCGTACGAGTTGAGTAACGAGGACGAGGGCGGGAAGGACTTGTGGTGCTACAACGACCTAACGAGCGTGGACATTTTTACAAATCGATTCGATTTCATGATTCGCCATGAGTCTCGCGGAATGCGAAGACGAAACAGTAAATTCTGTGACTCCGAGGATCAGGATTAATCGGGTCTCTAAGCCGGATTTTCGGGCCAAGGAATCTGTACTCAACCAAAGAATATTACCCTCTTAAAGTAACGATATGTGTGGACACTTTGAAAAGTCAAGATTCACACGTGAAATCGTAGCCCAAGTGAAATTGCATCACCGTCGATCGTCAAGTATTACCTGCAGGCAAGTTAATGCTACGGAGAACTATGAGTATCGTGATACGACATTGAGTATGCAAAGGTTAAATAGTACGGCAATATAATTTTTGTTTTTTCTTTTCTGCTGCGCGTGCTAGAAGCTAATTCGAAGGGGCCAGCTGGCAAATGATTATTATTTCTCAATTTCTCCAGCGTCAAAGCAGTAACGCTCCGAACAGATCGAGAAGAAGAGGGAGGTAGCAGCGGAGCTCTCTCTGTAATTAAATAGCTGGTGGGGTTAACGCCTTTTGTGCTGCAGCGGCCAACTCGGAGAAGAAGCTCAACGCATTTCCTCTCCCTTTATTTTTTTCGTCCCACAAAAGTCCGAGAAGGCCGGAGCATTTAGTGGCGCTTACAACTTTCTTGCCACCGAAAGGTATTACCCGTGTTTCGAATGCCCAAGCAAAATAGAAGCAAACTGGATTATCGCTTATCCGGCGAACTCTTTCTCGTAGTTTCGACGAGAATCGAGGGGAAAAAAAACCTAGGTTAAGGACCAGTGTATTTCTGCAACGTCTCAATTAGATGTATCAAAGAGGGTTAATTGGATTACCCGTCAAGCTCGTGGAATAGTGTGATTGACAGGAAGGAATATAGTTTTTTTTTTTTTTTTTTTTTTTTTTTTTTTTTTTTTTTTTTTTTCAATGGCAGATGATAGAGGGGAAAACGCGAAACAGGAAGAAGAAATACGAAAAAGAAAAGAAAAAGAATTAGAGCCGAGGAGATTGAGCGTGGGATTTTGCCAGGTGATCATCGACCGTTCTGCTCTTGTTCTTCTTGTTATACTTACTCCTCTTCTGTTCTACTCAATCACTCCATGATAATTGTTTTCGAGGGTTCCGAGCAAGCGGGAGACCTCGGCGCTTCGACCGTACAGGCTCCCAGAATTCACTCGAGTTTATGAGGGCATGAGCCAATGTTACGCATTATGCGTTATGCCGATTGCACCATGCATTCTACTGTTGTGCTCATGCCCCTCCACTTTTGTTGTTACACTCGCTCGCGGGCTTCCGATCTAGTGTGGCGTATTACAGTAAAGTGTAATTCGCAAGCGGCTTTCTCTTGACGCAAAAGTTGCATCACCGTACGAGTGTTCCATCACTGGTTATGCCAGTTCCCTCATCCGTCACCCTCTTTGCTCGCGATTATTAGATGATTATTAGAATTATATACGCTCCATGCAATTTCCCAATAGGGCACACCGATGTGAGATGTCCATTTTTATTACTTCAGTTTGTCATGTTTAGGTATTTTCGTGGCTAAGGACTCTGCTCTTTGTGCAATTACTAATTGCACGTGAGTAAATATTTAGTATTTTTTAAGATTTCCTCAATGATCCTAATGGGTCTTTGCTCAATCACCAGTACGGCTGTCTTTTTCAGTGGAACCGATGAGCCGGCAAGCGAAGAATAGTAAGAGGATTCGCAGGTGGCTCCGAACCAAAGCTCAGTTCGCTCGGTAAAAGAAGCAAAATCATTCGAATCGATGATACGATATTCAGTCGGGTTTAATTTGCCATTCGTTCAATTATACGCAACTGTTACGGGACGAGAAGAGTTTGCAGTGGTTGAGTGCACCAGGGGTTAATCCCATTAAGAGGGCGAGATCCGCAAGGTGCCTCAACGGCCTTCTTTTCGGAGGTTCTTCTCGTTTTGTTCTTCTTGGCAGCAGTTCCGTATGGCTTTTATGGATCCCATTAAGCTCTCGTTTGGCTCACTTCGAGTTTATACATACATGCACACACACACACAAACACACAAACACAAACTAAACGTTGATAAAATCTTTGTTGATGAGAATATTAAAAAATATGTATTAATCGCTTCCTTCTCGGTGTCCTTTTTCGTAGCGAAGAAATACAAAGAAATAAATACTACTGCGATATGAAACGAAATAATCGAGCAAGTCGGGAGAGTAAAGTGGCCGCCGGTCAATTAGTTTTACGATCATCGCGAACGAGTAAAACGTCAGCTGGTCCAAAGCAAACTAAAGGATGGGACGATTATCGTCGTGGGAAAGACGAGAAAGTACGTTTACGTAGAAACGAAAGGGAACCCGGACGAACTCGACAATTTCTTAAACGCGTTTATATATACTTACTTATTTCATGGCTTGCCCAGACTCTCTTTGTGTTTACCTTCCGTTTTAAGTTAACGTCGATGAGTGCCCACCATTGGAGGGTGTGCTTGTGCCTGCGTATACTCTTCACAAACGAGAATCGGTTGCGTTCGATTGTTCCGCGGGCGAATTCTTTCTCCGCTAAGGTCTTCATTTGTGCTCATCTCTCGGGATACGCGCCACGTGCTATTACCAACAATTTCCCAGATTTTTTTCCATCTTTTATTTTACGGACAATAAATAATAATGATACATGCCAAAAAAAGCTTTTCGTGTCGAATTTTACAAAGTTCTTCTCTCATTTGGTGTCTCTCATCGAGGAAAAAAAAAAAAATTGTCAATTGAAAGGTTAAAAAACAATTTAATTTTCTTCTTCTTTTATTTAAAGAAAATTTAATGAACCGAAAAATAAGGATACTTCCGCGTCCTCGAATATCGCACTCGGCGACGATCTTCTTTCGAAGCGTGACCACTTTACTGGATAAAATGCAAATTTTTGAGGTAACTAAAGAACGTACATGAGGATAGTTTGAGGCAGCTCTGGTATAAATATACCGTGCTGCAGCGTAGCGGTGGGGGAGGAGTTCTCTAACCTGGCTCGGATGCGCGAGCAATTCTGTCGAATCGGGTAATGGTTATAGCCACTAATGGCCACGTACTTCGGCGGGGCCTCTGCGTATTCGAATGTGGCCGCGAGTGCAACAATTATATCGTCGAGTCAAAGGGTCAGGCGTGCCGCGACTACGCATTGCACGCTGCGCACACTGCCGATGCATGCCCGATTCTGCTTCTGCTGCAGTCCCGATGCGTTCTCCGCCCCGGAGCGTCTGCCCCTGGCGAGTCAGCCTGATACGTAATTATCCCTCGGGCGGGCACAATATTACCCTCCAGATATTTATGGGATCGATCGACTGCGCCCCCTTCGAAGGAGATCGAAATCGAATAACGCAATTCAAGTTCCATCTGCTCCCCTCGATCTGTCTCTTTCCGCGTCTATCCAGATGTAGGAGAGACACGCGCGCTCTACGACCTTCTGCGATACAACCGCGAGTCACCGCACCTTCTGTTTTACATCAAAATATCTTCAATTCCGGTGAAGAATTTGAGCCACGAGTGGAATAAACTAAATTAATCGATATGTTTTCGCATGCCATTTTAGCGAGCGGTTGTGCATAGTCCGTATCTTTCTTGTTCCTCGTCGACTGCGTATCGATGGAACCAATAACGACGAGGAGTCTCGGGCCCGAGGTAATAAAGTTAAACTCATCTCTCACTCCATCGTGACTCTTTTCTTTTTCTCCTTCGACTCTCGCGTCTCGCGCGGCATAGTCTCGCGCACGGCGAAAGAATAATTATTTGATTCCTTTTATGCACCGACACTGCGGCCGTTCCAGCGAGGGATACGATTGTTACTTCTTCATCAGTCCGGGTGCGCAACTCCCGGCCAATTTAACCGGTGAGCTTCGGAAACCTTTCATCGTTCGCGGAAACAAGCATGCAACCTTCTGTTTTTATTTTCTCGGTTAAAATGGAAGAGTCGGCATCCTTCTTGGAACAGTCGTCTCTTGGAGTGCACCTATATTGACCTAGGTCCTCCAACAGGAACAAAAAAAAAAAATTGAAACTCTCGCCGATAATCGAGTAATGTCGGTGAGTGAAAAAATTCATTTGATTTCGTCACAATTTCTCGAGCGTTTCTCAAATTCCCCCGAGGGCATAGACGTCGGGTCGTTGTTTTTCTATCGGTTAATTCAACGGGAAGAGTTAGTCACAAAGAGAAAAGGCACCGAGGCCGCGGAGGCTCAACGACTGCGTTCGTCTTATTTTTGTTGGTTTTTCTCGATTTTGTTAACACCTCCGAGCATCGTTACCGTGGCAGATAATGAGCGCGCGGTTCAGTCTCGTTGTTCGTATATCCGAAACGACTTCCGCTCGATAGTTTGCTTCTCTTCCAATTGCCATTCCATTCGAAAAAAAAACGTTACAAGGCCATCACGATTATAATCGCTTTCCCACAGCCTCCCTCGCGAGATTCTTTAATATTCGTAATAAAATCCCTTTCAATTAACGTACGGTTTCTTTGGACTTGAGAGGAAAACTGGCGTTAACAAAACTATATGACCTTTCGATAACAATTGAATATAAAGCAGAGCTAATTGAAGTATCCAACTAAGGTCCAATGCCCGATAGCCGGTACCAAGTTATACAGCGCCGGGTATAACATGATAATCCCCTTTGTTGACTTATTCTAGGAATATAGACGGTTTCGTACTGTGTTTAATTAATTGGCAGGTAGCTCTAGATATACTATATACGATGATGGCGTGCCGTCAGGGCCCCGTGCCCCGGTGCTGTCGGCGTGTGGCACCTCCGCAGACACACCGGACCACCAGAACCGCCAGTCGCTTAGGTCAGGTTTTTAACGGTCACGTAATCACGTCATCGTGCGTGCGCCCATGCTGTATTGTGGCTATACTCGTCGCGATGTGGTGCACGACGGTGCAAGGATGGACCGCGCGAGGGAGCGTAGGTCGTACCCGGCCTTCACAATTTAACGCCATAGTCTCCTATATTCGAGGAATTCGTTGTTGCAAAAACAAATGCCCTTCTGTTTAATGAAAATTCGAATTACGGAGTTGTATCTCGTTGCAGAGATACGATTGCCGACTCGTGGCGTGGTAACCGTATTCTCCGAGCGTTGCCAAAAGACCGGGTCCGTGTTCGATAATCGGAGGATTAGCCGGGGCGCCGGAACACGCCGAGCGTGTAGCGGAGCACCTGCCCGCCAAAGTTGTTACGCTTCTCGAAACGGAGGGGTCTCGCCATGTGAACGATGCTCGGGCAGAAACATCGGATCGGCAAGTAGCGAATTACCCCGGTGTACTGATATACTCGGGCTGCACGCCGCGCTGCTTCACCTTCCGATGTTTACGAGCGATCCTCGTATGCTCACAGTCGTACGCCGCGCCTGCATCCAACCAATTTAGATACGGAAGGGAAGGCCCCGGGACCGGGTGTGCCTCAGAAACGACCTTTGTTTTTCGATAACCAAACATGTAATTATCCTTCGTTCTTCCGGCGGCCCATCGAGGTGACCGGAGAGAACAAAAATTACATATTCTTTCGAACAACGAAATCGATGTTGGCTCGACGATAGGTTGGCTATAGCGAAACATACAATGAGGTTCATTAAAATCTCTTAACGCAGATCTGTAAACGAGATGACTATTACTCGGTCCCGCTGAATTGACGCGTCTTACGCAGTGTTTTTACCGCACTGGAGTAACGTGCAATCTTTTGTCCCTGGCATTGCAACTCGACGCTCCACGATATCATGACTTAATCCTACTGTCTGGAAAGCCTTATACACTGGATTTAGACGGTTGGATCAGCGTGAACGTATGGGTGTTACCACAAACAAGGACGACGTCGAAGTCGGGTCGAGGGCAAAATTCCACCCCAGTGGTAACTAATCACATCACACGCTTGACCACTCGACACAGGGGTGTCCAACATTCTGCTGATAGCGGTCTGCTTGAAATCCGAAAAAACCGTCATGAAGTTTTCAGCTGAAACAACGTAAAAAAAAAAAAAAAATTAGACGGATACTAACTTCCTCGCACTCTTGTGCGATCTGCGAAAGGGTGGACAGACTTTGGTGACAGAGAAAAAGGAATAAAAAAAAAAAAAAAAAAATCATCGAAGAATGAGCATTTGATCGGACTTGGAATACAAGTGGAGAAACACACGGGTTTCGCACTTCGAGAGCGGGGGCTTCACCGGCAGCCGCTTCACTACTCGACACCTCACCGTCCAAATAGCCATCGCCTATGCTTCTCGTAAATGTTATGCACCAATTACCGCATGTTTTCCATTTGATCCTCATCATCGACGTCGTCGTCGTCGTTTCGTCACGCGTCTCCATACAGGGCGTGGTTTGCTCACCCCTGGTATCCGAGGATAGGCTGATCAGGGTGGTCGGGGGGGTGGCAAATGAGATTACTCTCATCCCGAATCCAACAAACTCTAAGTCCGCGATGCCCGCTAACCGCGTTTCCCAGCTATACACTTGGAATAATCCAATAGATGACCAAACCTCGATGTGTTGAACTCTCGCGCCTCGTATACGTATTACTCGGACCGCCGATGGATCGTGTACGTCGAGGTTATTTGTCGTAGTTCAAATCGCGCGGCTATGCACGGCTTTGACACAAGCATCGAGGGTACGCGTATTTATTCCAGCGGTGTACGGACGGGCTTTCCCCGCGTCGACGCTGAGCTTCCCGGCCGAGTATTAGCACGGTATTATGCCGGCTTTGCCTACTCTATAATGACGCGGTGGTTGTTGTCGTTCCTGCCTAGAAGCCGCGCATCAACTCGAACGGGGGTTAAGTCGCCTGCATTATCTAACGAACTTGACGCAATATTATGGGAGACTCGTTTTAGCTAGGTGTTCAATTTTTTTGTTTTGTTTTCCGAACCATCGGACATGGCATCTTCTGCAAGTCGCATGCGATCTATCTTCAGCCTGCAATTTTGTCGCTTTCATCGAGATATCACCGAGAAACTTTTCCACGAAAAAAAAAACGCCCTGCACAGAACTGAAATTCGGTTGTTGAGCGTCGGTCACTAAAGCTCATAGAACGGTTGCTCACGGTTGACTTTCAATGATGCAAAGACATGTCCGATGGACGCGACGATTCAAATTTCTATTCGAAGTCCTTAAATTTTCTACCGATGCATAACAAACAATTGCGGAACTGGCATTGAACATAATCATATGTGGGTAGCAACTATAGAATCCACTGGGACGCGATGTCATCGGCTTCCGATCTTCGAGGCAAGAGATGTTTCGTCGAGCGCCGAGCAAATTGGCCCGCCGATCTTGTTCGCCGTATCGTTTGCTCGCTCGTTCGTTCACTCTCGTTTGCACAGCAGCTGCAGTCTCATCGAGAACGCGAGCCATAGTATCACGAGGCAACCTCGATGACAGCTGTTCCCTTCTGTCACTTCTCATCGACGATGATGCTTATTTTTTTTGTTTTTTTCGCCGTACTTTATATCCACGCACATTTTGTTTTATTTCGAATCGTCAACTGATTCGAATGTTCCGAAGGGAGATAAGCAATTTACAACTATCGGCAATGTTTTTGTTGTTGTGTTGTATTATCTGCGGACTTTAAATTGAACAAGAGACGGTACTGGAATTAGCCCGATCGATTCTACTGCATAACGAAACCTTTAGCCATGGGAGGAAAATCAATTAGAATGCGGTTAAGGGGGTAGTGTATCCGAGAACCCCTTTCATCGGAGAGGAAGAAAAAAAAACAACCAAGTGCAAGAGTATACGTTCGTCATACGGCATATAGACGGTCATCGCCGATCGGTAAAATGCACTTTGCGTCTTCTCAGAGATAAGGTTGCACCCTTTTTTTCGCTGCTGGTTCAAGTTTCAATCAATGCACCGTGCAGATGTTTCAACGCAAGAACGTCTGTTCGACGGTATAGGCTTTCCTACAAAAGCTGGTGCTCGCTGCGTTCGGAGGTCAGTACGCGGCAATCGTTCACATCGTGCGAAACGATCAGTGTTTATCGAACGGTGTTGCACCTTTTTATGCGAATGGTCAATCTTCCTTCATATATTTAACTCAGATTTTTTTTACTCAGAATGCCTCGATGTTTCGACTGAATTTGAGCGAAATGCGTTTTTTTTTTTTTTTTTTTTTTTTTTTTTTCTTAATCCATCGCACTTTCGATAAAGTGAAATGTTCCGTTCGTTCGAATTATTCTGATCATCCGAACGCTGCTTCGTCCGATTAATCCGCCGAAAAATCAAAAAGAGCATAGAAAATGTCGATGACCCAGAGAGCGAGGAGAAACCTCTGTGGAACAAGTGAGTGATACGGTTACAAGTACCCTATGGATATGTACGATACTGCATCGGAGTCGAGTAATCGGGCATGACGGTGTAGTTTGGCAGTAGATCGGATGAATAGAAATATACACCATGCGAGGCAAGTAGCGGTCGATTGCATCCGGGTAGGCGTGGTTCATTCGATCTGCGTTTGTGAAGTTTACGCAAAGGCATCGCAATCGAATCGTTTAAAATCGTTGGGTGATACTTTTAATTGGAATACAAAAGAAATCGAACTGACGTATCGAAATTTTCTCAATTATACAGAGTATCTTCTTTAATTGGTAGGTGGGACAAATAATATTCATTGAGCGAACAGTGTTGCACTTGTCACCACTTTCGTTCCTGGAAGTCACCACCGAGCGGACGAAACATCGCGAAGTGAGCACGACTTGTGCTGCAAGTGTCGCGCACGCCGAGTTGTTTTTTTTTCCTCATCCTCTTGTTCATATCGTTGGCCTCGACTCCCTGCTGACCGGAGAACAACCTGACCGGAGGGAGTCCCTTGGCGCAATATTCCGCGATTAATCCTGCACGATTCCCTGAAATTTCTCGTACGGTCTTTCTCTCGTGGTGGTTCATGGACGAGTCCCGGGAAGACCTCAATCGTGCATTAGATTCCGTTCGCGGACACGGTTTCGCTGCTACGGTTTCGCTACCATAATTCTATACGTCATCGAGACAGTCTAATTGTGTTGCTCAAATACACAATTGCGTCCATCGTTGAATCATCGATGACACTCTGTCATTCCAATAGGATAATGCTAGTGGGACTGCCAGTTTCGGCGCCGCGTCGACCAGTGCCGGTCCCGTATGTCATTTCCACTAGGGGAAATGTATAAACAGTGTTCGTTAATATTGGACGTCAGATTGCCCTGAAAAGGAAAAAAAAAAAAAACCCTCTTTTCTTTCGTATATACGAATTGGTATTTTGGGGCTACTATTGTGAGGTTCGTTTTGTTTTGGGAATTATGTAGAGCAAAAGAGCAACGATACGCGGTATACGGTTCATCTCTTGTAACCCTCGGGAACCGCGAAATACTTGTTGTCTCGTGTATCCTACCGGTACAGTTGCCGAGCGAGGGTCTCGCGAACGGCAGTAGCTGGAGTACGAGGGAGCGGAAGGGAGCTCGTACGCGAGCGAAAGAGTGTGAATGTCGGAGGTGTGAGGGAGCGGAATGGAGATCGGCCGTAGATTTGGCAGTGCGAGGACTGCGCGAGAGGTGAGACACCGTAGGATGTTCGACGACCGCGCCGCGGTTCGCGTTTCTCTCCCTGTTTCCCCTCTCACTCCGAGTCTCAATCTTTCTTCGTCGGGGTTTTTTTTTCCCTTCCGTTTTCTTGTTTCTTTATCGTTTTTTGGCGAGCGGCCCCAGACGCTTCGTGAGAGGATACAAGAGCCCGGTATGCGGTGATATCGACTCATTACCATTCCGGGTGCAGGGAGCAGGGCGCGACTTTGCATCCATTAGGATAATTGCTCCTCTAAGTCTCCGCACTCGCGCGAAGAGTCGCGCACTCTTCCAATCCTGATTGCCCCGGGCCGGGCGTTAGCGGGCGCTCCTGTCTTCCACACATATCATTTTCCCGTTTAGCATCGTTCCACGGTGAAATCGAGAGGGCCAATTTCCGGTTTTAGTTTCATTCGCGCGACAATAAAAAATAAATAAATTTCATCGCTGACCATACCGTATACAGTATTAGAGATATACTGGGGCGCGAATGTACGAGGGCCGCTGTGATGATTTATCGGCAGCGATTAATCAAGAGCCAGCGAGGCGAATGTACGGAATCGAGAGGATATTTCGCAATTTTCTTCTTTCCCGCGTATCATGAGAAGTGCAGCGCCCGGACACTTGGCCGGAGACTAGGAACTAGGAGGTAGGCGGCTGTCGCGAGTCGATTCTGTTTAAGCGATTTCATTATACAATTAATTTACCCCCTTAACGAGTCCGTGGGACATATGTTAATGCCGGGGAGTAGAATATTTAAATTTACGGTATTAGAGACTCGAGTGTCTCGCACACCGACCAGATACACGTCATCGGCCAACAGCCGATAAATCTTTTTGAGATCACATTCTGTCCCAATAATTTCATCTCGATGACGATTCAGCGTCCGATTCGATTCTCGCCTGAAAGTAGAAGACAGTGTGCCAACGAGACGCGTATGAACGAAATGTTTCACCTCGGCTGCTTCGCGTTTTAATTCATTCCTTGGACGGGAGGTTCTCGGACGGTGCGCAAGATATACACCAGTAGTTGGCCGTTTGCTCGCCTTCCGAGAACCTCCGTCCATTCTCGCGAACCGATTCAAGTAGGTAAATGCAAATGTGCGTGGAATCGCCGAGAGAGCTGCGCGCCGGCCGTCCAACTCTGGCTCGTACACAGCGTGCTCAGTCAGGACTCTCGTACGTGTACGGGAACTTTTATCCACGCCCGGACACATACCGGTATGGTATGCACCGCGAATAGTCCGTTCTCGTTATGCCAGGAAAACTGCATGAATCCTCGGTCAGCATGTAGCCGGCTAGCCGCGTATCGAGCCGAACCTTTTTTTGGCTCGTTTCTCTTTCTCGTTCCAAGCGTGAACGTCAGCAAAGTTGCGATCAAATTATTTCGGAGAAGGTTCCGTTGCAACGGAATGCATTAAATCGTTTCCGTTCCGGTTACGTTTATTTATGCATGCGTTTTTTCTTTTTTTTTTTTACCCGTCGCCGTTTATGTGCAATATTGTTGCCGTCTCTGCTCGCGGCACACCTTTGGCTCGTGTTGTTACCGGCGTGTGGAAAACGGCGCCATAGCGGACAGCAACAAGGCCCCGAGGCGAACGAGAGCGAAGGTGGTAAGAAGTCGCGAGAGCCGCCGCGTGATTTAGGAAGGTGAGTCGTTAATCAAGCGGTCCCGAGAGCTAGAGAAGTCAACAGGTGCCGGGGGGCGTACGGGGCATGGTCGAATGACAGGGTGGAGCGACGAGCACCGCACGATTCTCGGAGCCAGGCCGGGTATGACGAGCGTGTGTGGACAAAATTTAATCGAGATGCAGGGGAAGGCGATTTGCTTTAAAATAATATCGAATACAGGAGAAATTCGCGAAATTCAGGCTGCATTTTAATTCTTCAGTAAAATATCTATATATTTTTAAATATTTTTAAGGATCATGAAAATTCCGTCGGATATTCAAGTGTGTGTAGGTAACTCGCTCGGTCAGTAGCTACTTGGTAAGATACAAGGGAGTGGGATTAGGGGGGGGGGGGGACTATTGGGGACCGGACTAATGCCGCTGGGGACAGACCCACGCGCGACATGTAGACGTCTTAATTTCCTTCGCTATCTAACATAGCTGCTCCGGCTTGGGTTCCGTTTCTACACAGGAGGAGGCGATTGGCTCGACTCTTGGGCTTGTAGCTATGTTTCTCAGTGTCTCGACGCTCCCTAATTACAACACTAATTAATTGTCTATGGTTCGGCGTCGTGGTACACGACGACGGATCTATCGAATTCTAATACCGTCGCCCTTTTCCGTATTGTCAACGTGTCATTGAATAAACAATACCTATAACATTGTTTTTTGTAACAATCGAATGCTGAAAAAAGTAATCCGGTTAAATACGAAACCGGTCATACATATGACATGAAAATAAATTTAATTTGGTACGAAGACGTCGTATATAAAATAATGAGATCGAATCCAAGGGGGAGGGGGGGGGGGGATTATTCACAGTCGAGAATGTTCTGCATCCTCTCAAAAACTCGATGACCGTGTCCCGATTCTCATTAAATCTCGATTCTCGGTTTCATCCTACGCGTTCGAGTTTGGGGACGGAAGCCTCGTGCCGAAGCGGCAATAGCATCGGCGGCAGGATTCGAGATCGGCATTATGTTACTTGTTGCGTGTGTAACGAATTTCGAATTCGCGGCGAGAATTTATCGTTCGACCGTCGAGCGTCGTGGTACACCTATACCGCGACGCGCACGGTAGCTCTTTTTCCTCACGAGCTCCTTCGAGAGACCCACTGTTCCGAAAGATTTGTAGCGCCGCCTCCTTCGATTTAGATGTCGAGTCAATTTGGCCGTTCACGGACCCGCGTGGGACGCCCGTCCTGTTCTTGTCAAACGTTCGCGAAACGGATACCCTCCTGTCGTTTCTCTAATGCAGATACAGCCGATCGACGCCTCGATCGAACGCGATGAAGCTGTAGCGGATGGCTTGAGTTTTTCCAAATCCATTTGTTCCCCGAGAAAACGAAACGATTAACCACTACGGTTTTGACCACTCCGAGCGGCAGGCGGTTGATTATTGGCAAGAAGAACCTGTTTGTAAGCCAGGATCGCAATAAAGCTCGTTAATCATTTTGTCCTGTCGGTGAGACATCTACCCAACCGTCGTGTGTATCTGGATACATTGGGTGGCGCCTTTATCGATTTCTATTTTTGCGATTCCGATGTCGACGAAGCTGCCGCCCGATCAAAGGAACCGACTTGTCCTTTCGTACGCGCGTGCCCGCGTGGATGAGCGCTGGTATCGGAGTGACGGCAAAGTGGACGAGTCGGCTGAGAAATGGAAAAGACATCCTATATAGAATTAACATCGCTATCGATCGACCGGCTATCGCAGCACGGTAGCTAAATTGAGGAGAGTGAATTAAAATAGACATATACATACACATTGGTCTGCCAAAGTTGACGGCGGGCCCGCGGAAGGTCGAAACGAGTTAAGGTTTCCTCCGTGAACGCTACCGGCAATGAGTTTATCTGCCCTTTTTCGAACATCAACGAGAGAATGTGCAGAGAAAGAAAGGACCACTCGGCTCGAGTGACTTATTCGCCGCTACGCCTACGCTAACCGTCCTGCGGAACAGAGCGTGCAATCAACAGCAGCATCCACGGTTCATTCGCTCCTGCGGAAGGTGGAAGAAGGCGGCCCCGAGAAGAATTATGCAGCCCATGCTCGTTTCCTTATCGTCTCGAGCGGTTGCTTGGATACTCGGTACTCGGATCCCGACTAAGACATACGCGTAAAGGAATTACGCACTCTCGTTTTGAGCGAGTCGCGAATATACTGCGAGCTGACTTTTTGACTCGCATTCCACACTTAATTCACGGTGACTTGTACAGTAAGAAAAAAATAAAATAAATTTGAATAATTATGCTTCCGTAGATTCCATAATCGCGGCTTCACGAGACGGCAATGATGTAACGGCTCGGACGGGGGACGTCCGAGATGGCGCGTTTCTCTCTTCGAGAGATGTGGCGTTAATTGTCCGATGGTTGGTGCGATATCTCAGCGCGATTTCTCCAATAATGCCAGGAGTGCTTATCCACGAGTACCATCAATGGCGGTTGTGGATATCGGCTATTGCGACACTCCTTCGTCACACTTAACCTCCGTCGTATCGCCTGAGATCCACAACTATCGGCTCTCTCGGTGTGCAATAATGCTTTCAGTCTTTCCCCGGTGAACATACTCCGAGGTACCCTGTAAGCTCGTTCCTAGAAAATCGTAATTGTCCCGACGGCACGTGTTTGCGAAAGCGCGCAGTCGTTTCTCTCGCGAGTCTTGCTCGATGGGGTGAGTCAAATGCGTACATCGAGATTAATTCTTCCCCACGGTTAACAGCGGCGAGCATTTATCGTTGAATCGATAATATCTTATTATTATATTGCGAATAAGCACGGTGCTTGTCATCTTTTTTTTCCTATGAAATATCGATTGAAATTCCGATCGAAACCTGGAAAAGTCGTTTCACGTATAACCATCGGGTCTTTCGACAAAGTCGGTATAGACGATTATCCACTTGCGTTATCTTACGCCATTCGGATGAGCAGAAGCAATACTATGACCTTTGCCGATTGCTCAATCTCACGTCTGATGGTTATAACGTTGTGGAAAACGGTAGCTTCTCCAGTTGTCAGACTCAAGATGAGAGCCTTCGGACGTACCGGCTAGTTTGCCGCCGTGTGCGCAGCCACGGAAAATATCGCACTTTCATGTGACGATGGTTGTATTATTATTGCGCGTCAATAAACAACCGTATATAGAAACTTCACGAAGCGCTTATGAGGCACGCTTGCGTGAGAAAGAGCAATCCACATGCAATCTCAACTAATACACACCTGTTTCCCGATTGCCATCACTGACACGATTATTACATCATACGATCCGGCGAATCAATGATAGTCCGATGATTATTCTCAGATCGGCGAGACAATTAGCGACGAATATTTTGGAGACGGAGACAAACATTAGGTAATCGATAATCGTTGCACCGACATCGGACATTTCCGTTCGATCGATGTATGGGACTCCGACATGGGTCTCATACAACATCGTATGCTCGTACAATAATTTTTGTGCCCCACTTTGTATATGCGATTACAGAGAAACTATGCGACTGGCCCTTGCTCATCCGGCTCCTGACCGCGTGAAATCCAGCAACAACGGCAGAGATAGTACCTCGTAGTACGACCGACTGTTGTGGGAGAAAAGCCGAACACCTTCGGAGTCGTCGTCACCTAACGACTTTTTAAGTGACTTTCCACCAAGAAAGTTGAACACAAGCTATTCTCATGGCAGACCCGCTGGCTTCGAGGAGGATCCCTTCTCTTCGTCCACTCTAACCCGATTTTAATTTGAGCTCCGGCGCTACGCGACCGCATCGGGGCCCCCATAGCTGGCCCCTCGACCGTTCTTATTCACATCAACGTATTCTTCTCGTTCTCTCCCCTCTTTTTTCTTGTTGTTGTTGTTTTTTTTTCGTGACGAGAGAGAAATTTTCGAGCCCTCGAGAATAGTCGTAGAGACAACGAGACTGCCATTGCGAGCACTCTGTCTCTCCGTCGGACGTACACTCTTCAATGACGATAAGGATTTCGTTCGATAACGCTGATACAGATAAATTCGGACCTATGTCTACATCGAAGGCGAACGGAATTCCGAGGTAGAGCGATAAATCGATTGGTAATTAGGAGTGAGGTTGATAAGCCCCGACTAGACGCCGCGCCGCTGCGATGGCTTTCGCCCGAGGCTTTCTCGTTCTTATCTAATGGGGAGACTTGTGTTTTGCCGCCTGGTTTATGAGTCGCGGTCAATCGTCTCTTGGATATCGGTTCCGTCGCGTCTACTGTAAAATTTTTTTTAAAGATCGTCTAAAGGCCCACCGAAGATTCGTTAGATCGAAACTAAGTTCGACACAAGTTCGTTCGGGGAAGTGAGCTTCATCGATTCTTTCGATTCTATGTAATAAAATAATTCGGAGAACTTCTTTTTATTTCATTTTGTGCCTTCTCGAGACTGCAACCGCTCCGCTACATGTCTCAATGACACAATCGGGGTAAAAGTAACGGAAACAAGTGGAAAGGCGACCACCAAATTCGGACTCGCAGCAGCGAGAACAATCGACCAGATGTCGTGGACGAGTTTTTGGCCACAGAGAAAGGGAAAAAAAAAGTGGTTACGGACGCCCGGACGCCGACGATGACTGCCGGTGTCCACCTACTGCTCTGCGGTATAGTTTCTAAAAACGAAAAAAGCATCCGGGACATCAGTTTGTAAGCATTGTTACTTTCTCATTTAATTTAGCTTCGACCTTCATTCTGGTCCGGGCTAATGTTGATTTTGGGTTTAGTGTTGTCATTGGGGGACAGATTTGCATATACTGGTTTCCATACGAAAACGTTGGTGTGATCCATGCGAGGTGTCTATTCCACGGCCCGCAAGCCCTTGAATCTACAAGTCTATGGTGAATAGAATGATAATGGCCAAGACTATCGGTATTCGATGGTGAGACGGATTAAACGTATATCATTGACAATTTGTTGTTGGTCATCTCTCATCGTCGAAGCCTAGTACATGGTGTGCTAAACATGCGTGTCATCCGGCAATAGCACCGATCCCTCTGTTATAGCAGTTATGCGCTACATGTGGCGCATGACGTACGCCTTGACCGTGCACTTAATACGTACACGCCTGTTAAGCGCATCGGATCTTTGTTCCTAAACGTGACGCTTCGATCGAAAATTAGATCGTCTAACGAGAGAAAAGCTTTGATCCAATATACAAATCGTTTGACCGAGGAAGCCGAGAATGCGGGTAAATGATTTCTTGGGTAATCAATGCGGATCATGAAAAAAATGTCAAATATTAATGGGCGCCTCAGAATGAATAATATTGAAGTTTCCAAGTGGCGATAGCAGCGCTCGAGAGGTTAATGCACGAGATATCGCTTTGGCCTTGTTACGCCAACTGTTGCCGATCCTTTCTCGTATCGGGTGTACATGTGCCAGAAGGAAGGAAGGAAGAAAGAAGAAGAAGAAGAGGAGCAGCTCTAGCATCGCAAAGGGGTTATCCACTGCGTGCTACACCGGAAGAACCGTTTTTCCTCGGTAATTATATAATGACGCTGAATAGGCGCTCGCAGTTTTAAGAGTCAGTGGAAGCGGAAAAATAAGCGCCATCGCGTGTCTATGATGTGCTCGCATCTCACCCAATTTATGCAATTAAATAACTCCTCTCGTCATAACACATCGGTATGAATTTTATGAATAATGATTATGAATTCTAAATGAATTGCCGATTCAGCAATACGCGATGATAAATAGTGTACCCGCTTGTCAACGACCGCATCAAAACGAGAACTCCAACAACCAGAACTTAAATGTGTGGAAGCGGCCGTATGTAAAACTTACCGTGTGTAGAAAATACGATTAGCCTACAATTTTTAATGCCAGCCGTGCGTAAAACATTTTGCACATCTGGAGAACCTGATCGACCTAAAAAAGAAAAAAAAATCAAGTGATACCGAGGAACGAAATTCGAAGGAAAAAAAAGGGTGGTACGCTCCGCGCCGCAGCAGCAACGTCGGTCCGCTCAAAGTCACGAGAGATTGCGATAGCGTCTAAGATCGATATTCACGGCGAAAGCCAAGAGCACCGGAACTTGACACGAATTCCTTCTTTCATCATTTTTTTTTCTCGAGTTTGTGCGAGCCACAGTTGGCTCTCTATGAATTAACAGTGGCACGGTATCGTTCCACCTGGTAATTCGGAGGCCAGGTGATAACGCGCCAAACTCCTTGACTTGCCCTCTGCCACGTCCCGCCTAGTATTTTAACAAATATGCGTCGATAGTGTACGTAATTCTACAAGGTGTGTTACTACACGTTGCTTCGGGGGGGGGGGGGGGGGGGGTTGCGATAGTGCAGTTGTTCGCAGATGGATATCGGCTCCGCGGACCGTGAAGCCTCGTTCCGTGAAGCGGCGAACGCGTCGACAGTGTCGTTTGACTACCCCACGACAATTTGGATTTCGATCGATATACAACTCCTCCAAATGGCTCACCAATATATTTTTTTTTCTTCTATTACCACGCATATACATAGCTTCAGTGATAATTGTAAAAATATTATTTAGCAATTCAAAGCAAAGAGTTTGAGAATTTTTTGCCGTATAACCCAAGCGCTACGGATGGGCAATGGCCTTATTACTTTTCTATTCGTACTTAATTTTTTCGTTCTTCTATGTTAATTTTATAATGTACGTGCTGCGTTTGTATGCGGCACGGTGTCCTCAGGTGGAAATGAACAAATATAATCTAACCTAACCGAATCCGATTTATAAAAAACTCTTAGTAATTGTGATACGACCAAAAGACTTTTTCACCAAAAATTTTCCAAACGTTACCCTTGGAATGTCACTTTTATGTAAATCCGTTAAATTTACTACTCTTTGGCTCGAATTTTCATCAAGTTATTCAATGCTCTCAGACCGCAAGCAGGGAAGCGTACACGAGGGCGCAATCAATGAATTAATTTTGTAATTGACCGAGGGATTAGAATTAAATAACGAGGGCCCATTCCTTCTTTACTATTATTGCCGCTGCCCTTCGTATAGCTGAGTACTGGCCACGAGAACTCGCACGCCATGCTCGAATCCATCAGAAGGGCGAGTCGCAGTCAAGGTTGCCCTCGTGCTTCTCCCGCTATTACTAGACCCCCGAATCCACCCTGTAATCCTCGATTCCGAGAATTCGACATCTTATCTTTTGTTTTTCTCAGATTATTCCGAGATGCACGATAATCCGATGGAATTTTCAATAAATGCCGTATAAGTAGAAATCATTCGAGAGTCCATCGAACCAAGTCCGATAATTTCAACGCTATCTTGCACGAATGACTCATCGGTCGTTCATTTTACATCTTGAGGTACACAGCGCATATTAATAAGAATGGCATTTCTTTATTTACATACCGATGACGACACTCAGTGACGAGTTTCCCGATCATTGTCACAATAGTTAAAAAAAAAAAAAATTCCCCGAAAAGCTGGGTGTGTTTTCAGTAGGGTATGAACGATCTTATCCGCCATTTTGTAGCTTACATTCGTAGGTCTCGCCGATGTTGTTACGGGGACTGGAGCTTGCTCGTCGGTGAGTCGCGTCCGCGCAGGGGATGAATGCTTACCGCTACGCCGGTATGCCTCGCGATGGAGGCCAAACCGCCGGCACGACAGGGAGAGGAGAGCGGAAAAGGGCGCGCAGGCGCCGACAAGGGTGGGTCCACTATGGATTTTCGAGGGTAGATACCAGCCCCGACGAGTTCCGGGGTGGCAGACACCACAGCGGTACAGCTGGGAACGTCGGACAGCAGGAAACCTTTCCTATACCCTATAACTCTGCCGAGAATTTTACCAAGCGTTTACACCAAGAGAAAAAGTTTCACATCTCGAATAAAAGAAAAATTACTTTTTGTTGTCGCTCCTTTAAACTATTCTCGTATCGACTATCGGTTATAGGTTGATGACCCGAGACGAGGCAAGTCAAAAGGCCTCGATTGGTACGGTAATCGGTGAATTTCGCGGTAGCTCCATTTATATATATATATATATATATATATATATATATATATATATATATATATATATATATATATATATATATATATATATATATATATATGTATATATACACAGAACGAATGTAGGTAGAACGAGGCAATATTACTAGCTCTACTGATAACCATTAACCGACGAGAGAGGCCGGATATGATGCAGGAATGATCAATCGCGGATAGCCAATTATAATATCGTATAGGGCCGAGAGGGAGAGATCCTTATCTTACGAATTATACGGCAGCCGTTGTTCTCATAGATATCGAGGAGGCAAGCAGGAATGGTGGGTAAAAGTTGTCGTGGGGTGGGGTGTAGTTTCTTATCGATGCAGATCCGTCCACTCGATAGTCGGCCCGGCACGGTTATGTCGGAACTCACGGACACGAGACCGAAGAATTATGACTTATTTTACCGAAAGATAATGCGCGCCCGCTACCTTGGCGGGCCTTTGGGGGGACACATACCCGTCCCCTGGACAGGGTTCGTATTCTGGGTGGCGGGGTGAAAGCATTCTCGGTAATTACCTCTGGTAGGAACGAACTGACCAAAAAATTATAATGTCCTATGACAGCGATGTCGAGGACCATTCAAGTATTTTATTTTTATAGATCAACAATTTTTCAGTACGATTTACAATTTATCTTGTTATCCACTTGGTTCTATGTCATTAGCACGTACGGCCTGTTCTATACGGTCACATTCTGAACGCGCTGTATCTCTATAAATTCTCTTTTACACGTTCGCATTGCGCTATTACACGCTGAAACGCCATAGCCCACTTTTCGTAGTCCAAGCATATTTGTTCTGCACTGGAGTTCAATTCTATACATTTAATTTGTCAGTCTCGCACCAGAAACATGTATAAACGTTATATATATTTGATGTATCTGGCGGATATCTACCTCAAAGCGCGATATAATGCTTTTCAACGAGGGGGTTAATAAACAATATTATATAAATCACTGATATTCCTCACGCACAATTGCCTTCTGCAAACATTTACAATGATGGACATGCCGAATGGGTGTGTGTATGCGCCTGTTCGCTGAACAAGGCAAAAGAGCGCAAGACGCGCGCCTTGAGCCCGTGTAAAAATAGTAGCTTTTAATTAAAATGCTTACGGGTTAGAAAGCGTGATGAATGAGCATTCTCAAAGTGGTGTATACATGTGCATATACCTACATATACACCTCCAAGTTTAGTGCAAGCGGATGGAAAGAGCGCTCGGTCCGGAGAACTCTATTAATTATTAGGATGACACAAAATCCATTATCCGCGTCGAGGAACTCGAGGCGGAGGTCCTCCAGATGGTTCTCTTACCGGTCAGTTTTCTCGTACCCTGGACGGACGATTAGGTCCTGGGCCCGGCCCATCCACCGGATCTTTTGTTCTTCAGGCCGGTACAAAACCCACGAGTTAATTATTCCTCGAGGAGAAAAGAACCGGTACGAAAAGTGGGAAAGGTGCTCAGCTCGGCGCGATGGATATTGCATTTCGCTACCGTCTTGGTGCAAAAGTATCTATGGCTTCTCAGCCGTGCGGAGACTCGATGAAATTTAATTTTCATTCGTTTTTATCCCGGTACCATCCAGCTATAGCGGAGGTATAACACATCTCATTAACACTATTTTCTTAATAACCCGCGATAAGAACTGGTTCTGAGCTGGCTGAGGCCTCCTTTCCCAGCGGGCCGTGTCTAAGCGCGGCTAGTCCGCCAGTGGACCTCTCCTCCGTTCGAAGGTCCACGCCGACGTTATACTGTATACGGAAGATGTGCCGCTCGCCGGCCGTTAAATGTGTACACGCGCAAGAATAATAATTATTCCGTAAGTATAGGGCTGGAAATGGTAAGGCGGCGCGTCAGGGCGTCGGTGCCTCTTTGACTTGTCCACGTCGCTCTGAGAGCATCGTTTTCCAGAGGGTCGACGGTGTGGGCTCGGCCTGTGCGACTCGAGCTCACGGTAACGCGTCAATTAAACAAACAGTCCGGGGAAGATCCGTAAAATTTCGATTTCGCATATATTAATTTCATAATTTCCTACGGTAGAGAGAGAGAGAGAGAGAGAGAGAGAGAGAGACAGAGAGAGAGAGAGAGATCCTTCAGAGTGGGACGTTCGGTGCGAACGCGACCCACCCGAAATCCCCGAACCTCCCAGATTATATCCAAGTAGTATGAGTGTCCGTTATTTATTTTTTCAATAATTAATTTTTACCTACAATCGTTTTGTCAGTGATGTTAACAAATCAATGTCAATTAATTACTTTTTAAAAAATCCCTCACCATCAGCGAAGCCATTAATTACGCATACCTTTGATTCTGAATCTAAGAAGCGGCGAGTCGTTGACCACCCTGTGATATTAACGATAACTCGTCACATGCCATCGCTACGGAAATTAAATTATTTGAAAAACAAACGCGCCAGGAACGCTTTTTAATTTGGCCAGTGCTATTTATCGAATTCATTGTTAATTTTTTGCTTTTGTGTTCACAGCTTGAAACCTCCTCAGAAGGATGGCGTGACAAAATCAAATCCGAGCAAACGGCATCGAGAAAGATTGAACGCCGAACTCGACACACTCGCTTCGTTGCTTCCATTCGAGCAGAATATATTGAGCAAGCTCGATCGTCTGAGCATCCTGAGGCTCAGTGTTAGTTATCTCAGAACGAAGAGCTACTTCCAAGGTAAGTTTGATTCTTCATTCGCGTAGTAGTTGATCATCAGTTTGTATATTGCAGAGGTGTCTCCAATCGCTTGACATGCCATCTTTGCAACGCGGCAAATGAGGAGCATCATGTACAAATTTTTAAAAAAATACTTGGATGCACGTTCCTGAGCCAATGATCCGTTTTTCCAAGGATCAGATTTAAACACGGCTACTTCTACACAATGTTATTCTATAAAAAATCGAGTGACCACAGATACCATCGATGTCACCTGGCAAACAATTGCCCACGTGCTATAGGGTAACCGAAAGAACGATTCCTCAAAGAAAAGACATGCCTCTTTATCGCGCTCTCACGAAGGAGGATAAGATTAGCCGATGCCTGTAAGCGAGCTCAGGGACTTTGAGGACTCGAGGATCGTTTTGCGAGGGGAGGTAGGAGCGTTAATCCACGGATTCCCGACGCTATACAGATAGAGTTAACCGAACATGGATCTCTCTGGAGAGTTCCACTAAGTTTCCTCGGGCACGCAATGTACTCGTTATTACGAGAGGCGAAACAATGAGAACGAGAAACAATGATGCCTGACCTGCCTGCCCCCCGATGCCGGTTAACTGTTTCTCCTCTTTCAGGATAATTTGGGCTTTTCTCTTTATTCATCCACTTGGACGAGTTTTCTTCAATGAAACGCTTAACGCAGCTTGTAAATTATAATTGATTAATTAATTACATCCTTAGAGACACATTCTCTTGGAGAATCGATGTCTCTCAAAAACTGTGGAGATATCTCAAAGTGTAATTTGTTGGATGGCAGCGAAATCAAAGAGGTCAAGGAAAAGTCGAAGGGTGGTGCGAAAGTTGGCGCCTAACGACAATGGCGATCCTAATAAAAGGCAACTAAGTGGTGTTGCCGCTAATTGCGGGGATTCTCTTGAAACCGCTCGCGGTAACATTAAGACTCGGGACACGATACACAGTGAGTATGCAGCCACAGCAGGATCAGCGGGAGGAAAGCGGTCGAATAAGATTTCAGTACGAATGTGCACTAGGAGTCGCAGGATCGGGCCGGGATGTTCGCTCGAGAAACGGGACGGCAGATCCGCTATCTGTTGCGGGAGAGCCGGGTGAACCGAGAGTGTAGCTCCTCGAGCTATCTCTTGGCTTCGCACTAGCTCCCGGTCATCGACAGTCGCGTTCCTCGCTCGATCCCCTGAAAAATCCCGCCCAACCGCGCAACATACGGTGAGACTAATTAATTTCCATAGGAGGGCGCGAACAAGGGAGGGAAATCGCGATCCATTCGCTCCCGCGAATTTCGATCGACTCGACTTTTGTATAATTCCGATGTATGGCAGATCTCTTTCCTTATAATACCAATGAAACGGGTCGGGGTGAAGGAACGCAGCGATCACGATCTCCGGTTATCCGCGCAACCGTACGGAAGGGGGAGGTATCGAGGCGAAAAAGAATAGAGGAAGAGATGCTGCGATGATGTTTCTCCGTTCTCGTTAACCGCCTGGTCCGCGGAGGGGTAAACATTAGTCCGGTCTCGGCGGTGAGAGATCTGGCGACCTTGCGACCCCGAACCTCCACGATTCCACGTGCCGATACGGGTGTTCCCGACGTCGACGACGACGAAGAGAGAGAGAGAGAGGGAGAGAGAGCGAGAGAGAGGAGAGACCGTAGGTGCTCGCCGTTCAAAAGGACCGAGCGGGACGGAGGCGCACAAAAAATAAATCCTACCGCGGTTCGTTGGAACAATCAGAAATCGTGAAACGTAGCGGGGTAACGACGTGGCTCTCTGCAGCGCGTGGGCCTCAGAAGGGAATCCATGCGGAGAGAGGCCTATCGGGGATATCGGCCACATCGCACGGACGACACACCGCGTTTCTCTCTTTTTCTTACACCGAAAAGATCCCCCTTGACGACAATGAGTACCTATTAAAACTCCTTCGTATTCTCAACCGAGCGCAGTGAGGGAAATGCCGTAAAAAAAAAAAAAAAAAACTTTCTTGTACTCACCGGTAAAAATTGCTTTTTATATCTTGGTCCAGGACGAACAAGGTCTGTCATCCTTACCTTAAAAAAATAGGGGCGAAAATGTTTTTCCACCAGCAGGATCTGGATCTAGCGGTCCCGGGACTCTCGGCGGACTTGTATACTTTATATTGTATGTGGTACTCCGTGTGTTCTCGCTCCCGGTGATATACTGCGAGATCCTCGATAGGCGTACCGTGCCCCGTTGCTCTTGCTGGAGTCAACCCACAGAAGCAACGACTTCGCGCCCGCGAACCCCTCAACACAGAACTTTCAAAGATCCATAGACACATTACGTCGTCTCTTACCGATGCCTGCGGCTACGTCGCACCTTCGTGTCGCTGTTCCCGGGTTGTTATTGCTGTCGCACCGCTCACTTTATTTGTCTCTTTTTGTATTTTCTTTTATTTTTTTATTTTTACCCCACTCATTCTCGACACCGTACCTCCGGCCGGATTCTCTTACACTCGTGCATACCGTTCACTGTACCCTGCCGGAGTATCTTCGATCTACTCGCCACGGCGTTTAGCACTCCTGCTTCGGAAGTTGGCGCTTTACACATGGGATGCGTGTAGTGCGGTGACTGATGTACTTTGGCGAGGACGGCGGAAAATGGATGTTTCGTTTGAGACCAGTCGCTTTTTTAGGTCGCAGTGTCTGTTTCAACTGGTCGTATGAAAGATTTTTTTTTTTTTTTTTATAGGTTATCACGAAATCATCATTATAAGGTTACCAATCCATTCAAGTTAAACGAAATATTTGAATACACTCATTTTTTTTAACGCGTATCTGCGATTTGCAGCTGTATCACTCAATCTTTCCAGTGTTTCGACCAACATAATAAAATGTATCTCTGCATCTCAGTCAGTAGTATAGTGGACTACTATATTGGAGCATCACCGGATGAGCCACCGCTGAACGTTTACTGGCAACATGACTAGCGAATTTCCATCCATCGGTGACTACATATATGTATATATATATATGTACACGTATAAAAAAAAAGTAAGCATATTCCGAGGGTTTGATGGGTGAACAGAGTTGAGGTCTCCGCGGGGTCAGCTCTCGTCACAGTTCCATGGTTATAAAGGTGTAGGACCATGGTTATAAAGGTGTAAAACCCTCTTCTCGGGTGTTGCGGGACCGGTGTGGCCGCGGTCGTCTCTAGTATCGCGCCCTCGTCATGAACCATTAATAACCGGTGTCGGTTTAATTACAGCAACGCCGCAGACGCGTACGCGCGAGTGGCCGAACGGTCATCAAATCGTAGCCAGACGATTCGTCACCCTCCGACGTTTCAATCTAAATCCAACCGACCTAATGAATTAAGGCGCGTGTTTCGGAGCACATTACCGCGCTTTGATTATCGTCAGATCGTTACCCTCCTCCAACGATGGTCAACGTTGCAAGGCCGACGGCCTCTTGGTATGAAAATCTTTCCTTCTTGAAAAATTGGCAAACAAAAAATTTCGTTTACTCTCACTGGAATTTTTTTTGGCCGAAGAGAGAAACTCTTCGAGATCGGGGACCATTTTCTTTTTTTTTTTTTTTGGTCCCCTTTAATGTCGCCCGCTGGATGATTTACATTGAATGTAAACGCCTCGTTACTTTTCGTTCTTGCGGAATAGTGTAAATGATACAAGACGGCGGTAACTCGCTGATGCGGCATAAGTGACTGCTTGACCGCTCAATATATCCCGCATGAATATATCATAAAAGTCGGGATGCGTGAGTCGCGCCAAAGGCCAAAGCAGCAGCGACGGAGATACGCAGCGGAGATACGCTCACCTCCTCTCGTTATTACTCTCGTCTCATTTGCATTTTTCCCATTTCGTGTGCCTGTGTGTATAACATAGACGGCAAAGGATACTATAGTACAGTAGCACCTGGCAGAAAGCACACGTCAGCTAAGCCATACACTCCCTAATGCTTCGGCAATATTATCGGAGCCGGCGCCAAACGACAGGAACAAAAAAATATTTAAAAAATCATTTTTTTTTTGTTTTGTCGACGTCGAAGGTAATGAAATTTGCCACGGATTGGTCGAGATTTAATCTCAACTCCGGTGTGTCCATCTTCTATCGATATCGCATTGTTATTATACGTAGGGTATAGAAATTGGCGAGGGCTCGGCGAGCCAGTGTGTCGGGAATTGTGGAAGACCGATGAAAGCCAATATATAGTGACAGCCTACATAACGCTTTTCAGTTGACGTATTACGATATAGCCCTTTTACTACCGGGGCATGCGAACCAAGTTTGTCCGACACGTTAGGGTCCGAGACAGATAAACGAGGAGGCGCGAGAATCGAGTTTATTATCGATGCCACGCGCTTTCGCGTCATGGTGTAACTAAAGAGCCGTGGCTCGTTTGAAGCTATACACGTCGACCCGTCGTCACGTTTTTTTCCATACCCGCTGGTTATAGTCTCTGTCTCTTATCTAAAACGGATATACGATGCCCCTGTATAATTGAGTATCGGGTAGCGCACTTGTAGCTGTTACAGCATCGTTTTAGGCTCTTCTTGACAGTTGCGTAACGCCCAAGGTGGGATTCTGCCATATCTGGAAAAACGGCACGTTGCTGGCCCACACTGGCTGCCGTGCGCAAAAACGGCATATCGGCCTTTCTCCGGCCGGCGTAGGTAGGTAGCCAGAGCGAAGCCGACGACCTTCCGAACATTAATAAGCACTGCATTGAGAAAAAAAAAATTATTTGAAAGTTAATGAACGATATTGGAAGCTTTTTTTACATAAACTGTTTCCGAGATGTCAAACACATGTGCGTTGCAATTCTACAGTAAAATTCTTATTTTTAATGAAAATATTTGAAAATTTCAGGCAAAATATTTGCAATTTTAATATCTGGTATTTCTATTTCACGAATAAATACACCAATGCTCAATTAATTTAAGTAATGTAAGAAAATTTCAAGTCCCCGTACATCAAAGTTAGAATTTATTTTTACAGCGTGAATAATGTTCATACGCCTCTGCTTTGCAGAAAGCAATTTAAAAAATTTTCTGTGACGTCACTTCGAGTTTCAAAATTTCATTTTTCGACCAGAAATGATGTCATAACGGACATACGTCACTTCCGGTCGGAAAATAAGATTTCCAAACCGGATGTGACGTATTTCCGATATGACCTGGGGAAACGCGTGGAAGAATCGTTGGGTACTGAATCAACTTTATCAATCACCAAATGGGCGATCCACCAAAGGGTCTATTCACCAAGAGGCAACTCTCACTAGCGATAAAAAAACGAGGCTAATTCCGAAGAGGAAGCCTCGTTCTTGATCGCTGGTCAATTGTTCATTAGGTCAATCGAGCCGAAGAGAGTATCGTCTTGGAGAGTCATCCCACAGAGAGTTCCGCAATTATGAGATTGCCCTGGTGAGTTGATCATTTGGGGAATCGTGGCCCGTAGAAACGGACTCCTGTCTAATACAATATAGAAATTCAATGAAAAAATAAATATATACATTAAAAAAAAATTATTTTTATCTCATAAAATTTAAGCGTCTAGAGCCATCTGTGCTGAATGTCATATCAAACATTGTGCAGTATTAATCTATTAACCTCCCGAATTGGAGCTCAACACCTCCATGTTTACTCGAATTACGGCATTTTCGTAATTTTTCGAAAAAACTCAAAAATTCAGGAAATCAAACCACTTGGATAGATTTCGTACAAATTGAATACCAAAGATCATTGATCGATATACACATATTTAGATGATAGCTCTGAGTTTACGAAAGTCAGAGAAGTCACGCCATTCTTTCAAGAATTCAAAATCAAAATTGTACCGAACGAAGGGAAGTGACAATTTTACCTGTGAACTAAATTTCAACTAGCGGGCGATTTTACAAGCTCAGAATCAATCGCACACGTCCAGAAATCAATTAAAAATCATATTTCTCGACGTTTTAGACCACTTTAAGTAATCTCAGAGGAATATCTCGACATTTTTTTTTTTTTTTTTTTTTTTTTCGAAAACGTAGCCTATTCCATGAGAAAGCAATAGTTGAGTAATTTATTCTACGATACACAGACGTTTCCTGTTGCACGTTATCCTCGCTTTCCCCAAAATACGGCCACACTTAAATGTAACATGCTACGGTACTCCGCGGCAAATAAATACTTTTCAATAGATATAATGAATGAGCCTGGTGAAATGAATACCGGCGAGATTATACGTCGCCCTCGTCATCATGCCGACCGACCGATAATAACTTGAGAATTAATATTGGAGCGCGAGGCGCGCGCGCGCGTCAGAAATAAAAGAAAACCGGCCGAAGGCGGGTTACAGCGACTAGCATTTGACCGCGAGTCGTTTTGCCGGACGCTGATGCTGGTTCAGGTTCGCGTCGTGCGAAGCTCTGATCCCGATTCGTCGGTGTGACGTTTACACGCATACCAAAGGTGCTTCTTTGCAGGAGCATCGCTCCTTGCGAAGAGAGCCTCGCCGGCTCGACCCACCGCGCGTTCAGGTCGATCACTGTTATCCGACCACCTGTCCCGAGATCAGCTGTTGATCTCAACGAAAACCGGCTGACTCCGTTTCGAGACGTCTGAACCGAAGATCGGACGTAACCACTGGCTCTCTTCGAGACCGGAGAGCCTTTGGCTTTGAGTGGCGTGTACACTCGACGTCATCCGGGAGCTTATCCAGCCCCATCCAGTTCCGATGGCGAAACCCTCTTTGCTTCCCTACGGAGGAAGTACTTTGGTAAAAAAAAAAAAATCTAGGATTTGGTGTCGGGACGCTTAAAATAGTCCAAAACTTTTTACAAGTGTTCAAATCTTCTTTAACTAGTCCAATCAATGAAAAGCCATAAGTAGTATCCAAATAAAATAATAATCTACTACTATTAAACAAATTTGATACGAACTAAAATTTGAAAATAGTTTCGAGCATGTATATCGCATCATGGGCAAAAAGTCACGGATAAAATCAATGTTTTATTCTTAATGCGATAAAAAAGAAAAGAAAATGCGTATCGATAGGCTTGCCTAAGTCTCTTTTAATAGCAAGACAACGTTATGAATATAGATAAGAGATAATCGGATTTCGCCGACGCGCCATTAATAGGCAGACATTGCGGGTAATTACCGGTGGCATTAAAAGTTCATCAAAATTTTCTGCGAATGCTCGTTATACTGCGAAAAATAAAAAAGACAGAGCGAGAGAGCCTCGCCGATGCTCCGCGCACGATGCGGACTTCGATAAGAATGCGCGCCGGCGGAGGAGACGACGAAAGGGTGTTATTATAGTGGGAAAAGTAGTACTACCACGACGAACACCAGCAGACATCAAGCAGTGTTCGTTGGATGAGTGCCTCGAACGCTGCACGGTGGGGGGATTAATAATTGCGAGAGTTTAGCCCATAATGTCGGCAATCATTTTAATTAAGAATCAGCCCTTAGTTCTCCTCGCTACCAAACTCCCCCCCTGCCCGTTTCAGCGAGTCCCGCAACATAACAAGAACTGTAGTGCAAAAAGGTACACATTTGTCACTTTATTTTAAAAAATAATAATAATAATAATAATAATAAAAGTGCATCGGCATATTCGCCGATAGACAAAAACTATTGAGCAATATGTATAATCGTGGTTTGATCTATCGGCGAGGAAACTCTTATGTATTTCGGCACCGATCGATTGAACGCGCTATCGAACGTAGTCTCGTCGTCGCAGACTGACTCTCTTTGCGGGCAGGTGAAGCGCAGATAATTAAGCGACACCGGTTCGTCATTAACTCCTTTCTCGTTAATTCACGCTATTTTGTCCGAGTATGGGCCCGGTGCGTCGTACCTCCGGCAAAGACTGCGTTTTCGTAATTTTACAACCGGCAAGCAATAGCAACTTAAAGTTATAAGAGCTATAAACAAAACAAAAATTTTTTTAACTATTTTGAAAAATAAAACCATTCTATGTCCCGTGGAATTTAAAAAATATATATATATATTCTTTGGACGAAAAAAAAAATCAACCCTTCGTTGAAAGCGCGTTTC
Organism: Amblyjoppa fuscipennis; assembly: GCA_963575735.1. NCBI lineage: Eukaryota > Metazoa > Arthropoda > Insecta > Hymenoptera > Ichneumonidae > Amblyjoppa > Amblyjoppa fuscipennis. The sequence continues at coordinate 217,312 of OY754494.1, forward strand.
ACTGATAATCATAGATAAGCAAATAAAATTACCCCATTGCTTTAAAAAAATTCCGATCGCCATATTCATATATCGCATAACACTAAAACTACGATTATCATTTTGTTCTAATTCTTGCATGTTAATTTCTTTGTTTTTCATGTTACGAGAAAAATGCATTTTCACCAATTCATCCCAGTAATGAATAGTCATTCTTACGCTAGACGCATATATAAATGATACACACTTCTGAACGGTATGAGTATATTATGAGTAGCGCGTCCGTAATGTGTAGCAGAGTTTGAGGTATATGAGACTGACGTCCCGTTTAATAATAAAGTTTGTCTATAAACCTCGTGGGGGATTAATTATCTCGTCTAGATATATCTCCTTTCTTTTTTTTTCCATTTTTATGGGACTTGGACATTCAACGCCGCCGAACGAGCGTGGTACAAGTATAACTGAACGGGTCGTGTTATTAACTCGTGCACGTCCCGTAACCGCGATCGACTCGACGAGACTACATAATATCTCGCGCTGTTCATGTGAGATTCTCCGGGCGAGTCTCCGCAAGCCCATTGGACGGATCGACGATAAATTTTTCGCTACGCAGATAGAGATGTGAGGATTGATTTGCGGTTGGTTTACCAGTTCTGCATCAACAAGATGTATCCAATGTTGCTTCGCGATTATCTAACGGGGAATTCAAAACATGATACGGCAGTTGTTTTTCAAGGATGCGCAGGTTGTATCGGCGGGCGGGAAGATGAAGACATTTTTTTTATTTGTATTTTCGTTACAGAGATACCATGTCCTGTTGCTTTCTAATATATCTACGTCAACGACATGCGTCGAATGTTAATTCGGGAGCATCTAACGGGGGATTTCAGTCGTGACACGGCAGTTGTTTTCCGACGATGGAGATATACGGTTGCACATCGGAAGGCAGGAAGATGATGAAGAAATCGCCACTTCGACGTCTAATGCTTCCGCGGCATCTTGCCGGTTTGTCTTACGGTTCTCGAGCTTCGGTAGCATTGTATAATTTAGTAGCCTACATCTGTATAGTTACGCGTAAGGTAACCGATGATCATATCGGCGCGTAACCATAACACCCTCATCTAATTACTCTACTTTACTATGTGTACGTACTGTATCCACAAGCGGGCATTATACTTGCATTAGCGCGGGCGTGAACCAACAATCGCGTTGAGACGATGCTTTTTTCCCCTGAGGAATAGTTATAGTTCCGACAAGCTTTACACGGACCGAGGTGAAAGAAAAAAAAACACATTCTTCCACCCCGCGCAGAAGTTGCACTCATCGGCGGAATCTTAAGCCCATGTGTTGAGGAAAAAAAACAGGACTGAAAAAGCACCTCCCATGTCGATCAAAGCGTTGACATTAAAATGTCAATGCTTTCGTCGACATGGGGCAAGGAGGGTTCCGTGTTCGCACGCACGACACCCCTGAAGCTGACTCGTAGCTCTCACGTGCGAGGCAAGGGAACTGCTCTCCGAGCATAAGGTTTAAGCTTCTGTCGGTGCTCGATGAACCGGCAGGCTTGCTGCACGCATCACGCCAACACGCCAAGCTCGCCGCCGGCACAGCACGATCAGCTGTAAGCCGTGGCTTTCTTCTTGGCACTCCTGACCCACTGAACAAAAGGCACCTCCGCATGCCTTTGACTCGACTCTCATTTAAGCATTGTCCATCGAATAAATTAATTGACATGCCGATTAGATATAGTCTAACAAATTGTCACCGAACGTCGACGATCGGTCGAGTCTTCGGTCGTGACCGCTAAATCGAGCGGTTACGCGTCAAATTTGGCCAACAGACATTTTCCAGCTGTCGCAGTCTTTCAAGCGTCCGCTTCAACCACCGTGTGGTAACATACTGACGGGGAGAAAAAAATAGGCTAACATTTAATTTGCTTAACTTGAAATTAAGTGTGAATTTTAGTATGAACATAAAATCGCTCCGTAATAAAACACATGAGAATGAAAGTATACGTGACAGTCCGAGCCGAATTTAATGTCGGATGAGATTTGTTAAACCGTACATTGTGGCGTTTATAAAAAATGTCGCGGCTGTGATAGAGAAGGCAGATTCAGAGTAACTATTAGAGTCCAGGATGGTTCGGCGCGAAAGAACGTCGGCGCCCGTGACCTCTGACAGCGGAACGAATCCCAAAGCACGCGTATCATGACGGCACCGGGGTCGCGAACATTGAACGCAGCGGTCCCCTATATACCGAGAACGAGTGCGGCGTCTGATTGATGACGTTATTAGTCACCAGCCGCGGGGCCCAATGGTCGGCCTGTTGGGTCCCCGCTCGGTCTCTGGCAACGAATTAACACAAAAGCCCCCGCTCGAATCTCCACTCGTTTAGTAACCTATTACGATTAAAGAGCCAAAAAAAAAACAAAAAGTGTACAAAGCTCTCTCATTGTTTTCCTTCGATCGAAATGCCGACTCTACTTTATTATAAACTGGCGGCCGTTGTGACCCGCGCACTCGCAATCATCGACACTCGCAGACACTCATAATCCATTAACGAAAACTGAGCCATTGGGAAAATGTTAGCCATAGGATTGTATAAATTCCATTTCATTAACTAAAAATTAAACAATTGAGCTAAAATTCACCCATGAGCATCGAGAGATTCGCGGACACGCATGGACACTCGAAATATCGATATTGGTGACAGTTGTTGAGTGTCCTTGAGAGTCTATTAGTGTCTATGAGAGTGTCCTAGAGGTCTTGGATTTTATTATTGAGTAGACTTTTTGAAGATTTAACGCGAAACAGGCTCGGCCTGCTCGAAGGTTTCTGAATTCGAACAACTTTGTGAAGTTGCCGACGAAGCCGATATGGCCGGTAAAAAAAATGTCAATTGTACAGAAGATAGATTCTATAGAAGAATAGGGAACGATAATCGGCGCCTAAGTAAATTCGTCTCGTTAATTTCGGAATTATTTGGTTGATCGGTGGCATATGTCGGAGTTATGTGAACGTGATCTCGGCTATCATGCAACGGCACTTTATCCCCAGGGATTCGGCAGGTCGAGTGTCCCTCAAGGTCGCGGACGATTAAATATCAATCGGCACAGAGTGTTTGTTCGGAGCGGCGGGTATCGCTGACGAATACACAAACATATCATTCGCATTGTGACCCGGTGCGGTGAGAGCGCCGCAGGGTGCCGCAGAGCCGGCAGTCTATCGACGACAATTCGGCCGATCGGAGGGTGCCTCGCTGGTTGCTAGCGTGTACCCCTCGTACAAGTGGCACGACTTGGCTGCGAAATAAGGGGAAACGAATGACCGGTGTCAGTTACACGGACTGGCACTACGTTCGACCTCCTTTTTCTCTTTCCATTGGTTTCTCCCAGTCGTTGGAATTACAACTGTAGCTTCGCAGTACCGACATCTCCCGGACAATGGCTCGATCTTTTTGTTTCGGTCATTGCGATAATCGGAACTTTAAAAAAAATTTCATTTTCTTTTTTATCAATCGTATTTTTTTTAATGTGTCTACATGGACTTCGGCTTAGCCGAGTGTCGATCTTCGATTGTGGCAACAGAAGGACAATCGTTGGGATAATTTTTCAACGGCAGACTTTTGTGTTAGAACAATGGCAATGGCACACGGAAAATTAATTGGTAAGTGCGCAGTGCACTACGTCGTCGATGGCGAGGCCCCCCCCCGAGGAGGCACGCAGCATATGGCACGATCGCATCATCGCTCCGGCCTTACCACCTGGTTCCTCTTTTCGAACGAGGTGTGTATCTGTTCGTGGGTGGGTTGCCCAAGCCGCCAGACGGACTGACAGAGAGATGGAAGGAACTCACCGAAAATACAGGGTTGATGATATAGGTCGCCGGTTGTAGGACGCGCCCTTTCCATCATTCCGCATGTTCCTCTTGCGGTACCACCCTCGACCAGATGGACTCGAAAACATTGTTATTTTGGATCTTCCAAATTTCACCAAGGTGCGCTGCTGCTGTACGTTCGATTCTTCCGGTCCCTATGGAATCTCACTGTCGATTCGCGAACTCGAAACCCATCTACCGTGTCACCCTCGAAATTCCCCTATGTCCAAAATAATAATGATAATAATAATAAATATATTCATAATATATTTATTTATTTATTTGGTTGACGGATTCTTTCTTTTGCTCCCGTTTGCAATAAATCCTCATTTAGAGTTAAGAGTAACACATTTTATCATATTAATAGACAATTAATATGGCAAAGTTACCATAAAGCCTCGAAATTTTTTTTTTATACGAATAATTTAAATTAACAGCTAGGATGATACGACGATGTACGATTTAATAATTTTATCGAGTGACATAAGACTAGACATGAATGTTCCCTCGTGTTTTCTACCCTACCGTACTCGTATTCAAGTACGACTGTGTTTGCCGTATTTTCAGAGACCCTGAAGGTCTTAATAATAATAGTAATAATTATTACTACGAGGACGAAGCACACCAAGTACCAAGAGACGAGAAGCTGGATTCGTCGAGAGGCCGAGCGAATCCACGAGGATCATTGCGAGATTCGTAAACTCTCCTCCAGTTTGCTCGACGTCGGGTTCGTCCCGACGATAATAGGAGGCCGCGAAAAGGCGTTGACACGCGCGCGCCCGAGTAAAGGCCTTTTGCATAGAGCAGCCGCGAGACACCGGGTACACAGAGTACCGCGTCAAAGTTACAAGTACGAAAGCGAATCGGAAAGGCCTCCCGACTGCACACACGTTCGTACGTGTACGCCCGGCGCTCGCTGTCTACGAGCGCCAGGAGTTCCTCGATGCGCGAACTTTTAATTACGCCACCAGGCTATAACAGTGTAATACTACTGGCGAGCAATCTGAGCGATGTTCTTTTGCAGTGGCGAGCGCCGTAGCGCGCACATTGCTGCATCGTTGATAGTCCCACGATAATAAAAATAAAAAATTGATGCGGCAGCGAGATACTCCGGCGTCCATCCAGAAAAATGATTTATTTTACGAACGCCCTTCAAATAAATATTTATTTTATTCAACCGCATGTTCATTTGATTAAAATAAATTTATTTGCGGGGTACGGCATTGAATAATTTTTCTTCCGGCTGTCCCTCCATCAAGTGGGTTACGGTAAACAATTTATTCTTTCTTCGTTCGCTAAATTCCATTCCACTGAAACGAGAAATGGAAAACATCCCCCGGCTCGTTCGAGCGTCTTGGCCTCCTCGCTAACGCGTCGCGTAGCGGGGAATCGAATACGTCCATTCGTTTTGGTGCTTCTCTCGTCGGTTCTTGCCATTTCGTATCGCACTTACGGCATTAGTCCGCTCGTTGGGCATTTTACGCGCGATTCGCCTATCATCATACTTTAGCTTGATATCCGGTGATTTGCCGGACGCGGCCCGTCGACTCTGTCTCTCCTCAACCTCGTAATCGATCCCTTCTTCTTCTTCTTCTTCTTCGTTCTCTGACAAATGCTCGCGAAGCAATCCCGACCCAACTCCGCTGTAAATTCCTCGTCACAGCGATGTTCAGGCGCGACGGGCGACGCGTGAAAAATCAAATAAAATTTTTTCATGCGAAGCGCCTGTTCTCGTTCAGTTTTTCCGGCGCCTCCGACGCGACGCCATCAGCCACGTACAAAGCTCTCCGACGCGCTCACTCGCGACTATCCGCGCATAATGCGAGAATGACCTCAGTTGCCCGACGCGGGATACAGCGTAATAATTAACCTCATTAATTTTAATTTCTCCGTTAAATAAAAAGTCGGGACCGGTAAGGAGGAGGTGTGGAAGCGATAGAGAGGTCCGGTATCACGGCCACATCCGTATACACACAAACACGCCCTACGTGCAATTATTCCAACGCAACATTATTATGTGTGTATTACGCTATGAGCGACTGCTTCTAGGCATCGTTTACACTGAAAAAATGTATGAACAAAAAAAAAAAAACTAATGAATTTTCGCAATGCTTCCTCGTAATTTACGTTTATTTGCAAAGTTTCTTCTGTAAGACAGCGTGTTCCGTTACCTTTTGACTTGTTTGTAAAGAAAGCTTTGCAAGTACGGGAACAAATTAATAGAAGGGATTTTTTCTTTCTAACATCCAATAAGAATGTACCTCGGTTTTGGATCACCAAAACCAGGTTGATGAAATAAATCAGGGAGTATTTATTGGTATTATTAATCATTTTGGGCATCGATTTTTCTCCTCGATGGCATTCTGGGATGTTAAAAGTCGAGGAGTCTCGATCGGGAATACGTAGATGGAAACAATGAAGGAGGGCGGGGGATGATAAACACATGTCTCGAGTGTCGAGACAAGCGCGCCACGGTTCGGCGAGTTCTCGGTGGTATCGGACAGGTAAGCGAAAATTTATTTTAAGAAAGATGAAGAAGGCCCGCGGGCGAAACTACTGCGGCGAGCGTAACTCGGCAGCCAGAAACGAGTAGCCGGCCACCTCCGCGGCAGAGGTAGGCAAGCAAGCAAGCGAGCAAGCAGGCGGACACACTCCGCGCGGCTCAACTTTCATGCGTTCGCCGCTGCCGCATCTCGACCGCGAGACAAGAGTCTCATCCACAAAAAAGCTGAAAGAGACCGGTGAGCGCGAAGAGGCGACGATGAGAGAGGCGGAAGAAATGTGGAGAAGGCTCGTGTGTGTTTGCCTTTTGCAAACACATATTTTTTTCTTTTTTTTTTCGTCCTTCTTATAGATGTATGTATTTTTAATTTTTTTTTTACCTCGAGCTGATTCCCTCACTTTCAAGTAGCGCGGACGAGTTCCTCGAAGGGCTGGTCTGTCTTCTTCCCCTTGCTCTCGCGATGGAAACGCACGATGTCGGGATGGCTTATTATTATTATCATCATGTTATTCATCTATTTTTTCCCATTAACATACGGCAAATTTCGATGACGTACTCTGGGATGCTTATGTGATCGCCAGGTACTCAATTTCGTGAAAATATTTATTAATTTCCGCTATCGTCTTTTGTCTATGACAGAGCCGGGCGGATCCTTCCGAGCTCCGACGCACAGGACCGCTACTGGCCGAAGCTGTGCCGATGCCGGTCCAGTCTGGCGCTCTGACAAGGATATTCGTGCCTTCGAGTGCTCGATGTATCCGGTATCCAGTACTTGTGATACATATCGATCGTCTCGAGTACAGACGTACTAGTCCATGCCCGGTTACGTTAACCCGATTTTTATTATTTCATTTACTTCCCCTCAGCGCAATGGTTCTCTACTCGGGGAGAAATTACTTCGGAACTCGATATTTCCACTGTATTTTGGTATAGCCAAGTTAACGCTTCCAATAACTCATGAAACTCGAAGCGAGAAGAGCACATAGGCGTGTAAAATGATTAGCTGTAAATCTATCGCCTCTGTTGTTGCCGGTTCTCGCAGTTTCCCTGCGCTATCTGCGTTCCGGACTCCGCCCGTACGCCAGCCGCACCTGGTCCTGTCTCACAGTATCGTCGGTATAATATGCGCTCGGCAAAAGGGGAGAGCCGCGTTAACACTCTGCCACTCTCGTCTCTCCTTTCATTATTCCAAAGGAAAGCAGCTGCCCGTTCCAACATCTCAAACTTTTCTCCTCTTACTTTGTCGAGAAAATTACTCCTCGAAATATCACTGACAACATACACGAGATACATGGTAAGATATAGGCACCCTCCCGTGTATGAATTCAATTGACCGTGTAAAAATTCTCGCCATCCGAGAAAGATTGCCATTCGTGATATTAAAAAACAAAACTTACACTTATCGTTTCGACTTTTGTAAGAGAAAATACGACGAGGTGTTTAGTACCCAGCCATATCGGAGCCCAACGGCCATCCCGAATTACCTCAAGGTAAATGAAAAAAAAAAAAAAAAAAAAAAAAACACAGTGCCACGCGAGTGTCAGGGTTTAAGCAAATACTACTTGCACAAAACATTCGCGAGACGTAAAGTAGCAAAAATAAAAGCGGCATTTTCAGTACCATTCCTCGCGCCCATTACTTGGTTCAACAAATGCGATAACACACAAACACAGGTCGTTACATCTTTTTACTCCGGTCATCTCATCTTATCGAGAAAGGATACGTGCGCGCCAGTAAGAAAAGTGTGCCTCCGGCGCTATCCGCGTTAACCACGCACATAACTCAGGGTAGATCTAATGGCACTGGCTAATGGAAGATGCCCAGTGAGCATCAAACGATGCGTTGATACGCGCCGCTGCAGGGAGCAGAAGCGAGCTTTCCTGTTAAAATTTACCGGCGGATGAAATGAGTCACGAGCCAGCGGCGGATCCTGTGCCTGTACATCAGCTACCTGCCTACTCTCGTAAACTCATCCGTACGGGCGTATAAGTAACTTGGACGTTCGGCCTGTATCATTACCGGTTCGTATACGTGCATCTTAAATGCGCCAAGTTGAGTCGCAGGCGAGAACACAAAAAAAAAAAAACTAACAACAACAAAAAGAAGCAACGATAGAGTTCTTAATGTGCTCTCCCGATCGGTTAATCATTCGATATCACCTGCGCCCACGAATCGAGCCCCGCGTCGATCGGTGTCAATGAGCGTTCCGCAATGCCGAGTCGCTGCCGTTGCAATCGCAGCTGCGCCATGTGTATGTATCCATAACGCCCGAATGACTCAACGAATCGTATAAATGCATTAATTAGGATATGATTCAACGAACGAGAGAAATGACACGCGCGTGGCACGCGCGCAGCCGCTCGACAATTCCCGGCACGGATTTAACGAGTTTTTTTGTTTTGTTTTTCTTTCTTTGTGACTACCCGCTCGATCTTCCATCGAGGATCGTGACTCGTCAGTCGACAAATCGTTTTTCATTTATTATTGTTATTAATGTGTGTGTGTGTGTGTGTGTGTGTACACGAACATTAAATTTGACAGCTAACGAGTCAACTGTATAGCACAAGTCGGCTATGCCACATATTGTGTGAATATATCAACGAAAGCGCCGAGAAATATGATAAATTTTTCGATACGAACGCGAGAGAGGCGACCGGCATAAAAATGTTAATTACTTCTTGCACTGCTCTGCTTCGGGGATACAAGAGAAAGGCTTACATAGCGCGGAGGGTTGGAGGAGGGCGGAGGAGCGTCGCGGTACCCGCGAGGGGGAGGAAACGGGGTTTCGAATCGAAGTGGGAGAGATTCCTCCACGGGGTCTTATGCGCTGCGACAGTGGGCCGCGAGATCGCTACATATGCATGAGTCGCGCGGCGTATCCCCGTGTGTGCCTCTTTCGAGCGGCGACCGGCCGCCCGGCCACAGACAGACCGACCGAGTCAACTACTGCATTCTGTGCGGTGCTGATTAAACGAGCGGGAGGCCGAGGCAGAGAGAGGGAGAGAGAGAGATCGAAAGAGTTATGATAAAATGGCGCAATGCCTGCAAAGGTATTTTTTTTTATATTCGGAGAAAATTGCCGGAAATGGAATAATTGTCGTGAAATTATTTCCTCGAAGCAGCGAAACCAAGATTTATTCGAGATCCAGACCGGCGTCGAACTTACGACTTTGGCAAATAATTTCCTCGGCGACATAGCAGTCTTATCGTCAACAACGTGTCCGATGCGCGAACTTCGAAGCTTTTGATCAATTCGGCACTTTTGTCGACATCGATCGGTAGGATATGTACAAACGAGACGCGGAGAAATGAAATACGCAGAACTAGCTCGGCGTGTACAGCAAACTTTCCAAGATACAGCAAAAGTGGCGAGTGACCAACCGAAGGTGGCTTGATTGTTACTGTTGCTGCCTTTCGCCTTCTCGATAAAAACACAAAAAAAGGAAAAAAAAAACGAGAATTCGTGTTTTGCGTATATGCTAATATCCAAGACCGAGTTCTGATTGGGGACGATAAACAAAGCAATTATACGAAAAGGGCGGGATCCCTTGCGGATATATCTACGGTAGACACCGACAGGCACCCCCTGCCGTGCTCTCTACCGAGCAGCTCTACTCACTTCTCGCATTACAACGCAGATAAATTATACTAACCGAGCTGGGTTAGACTCATTACACGTACACGGCTCTCTGGCTCTGTCGTCGCCGCTAGCTCGTGGTAGCGACCTAGCGCCTACGGTAAAATACTATCTCAAATAAAAACATTCGAATACGTATTGGGGTGGTCGACGAGCGGCACACGGCTCTGCCGCACGAATATTTTTCTCTTCTCTTTATCGTTATTTTTTTTGTGGCAATCACACTGGTGTCGAGTGAGTCTATCTATTATAGGGGATGCGGCGGCGGGGGGGGGGGGGGGGGCGGAGGAATTGCGAGAAATTGTGGGATAAAAGAAATTACAGACAAACGAGACGAGGAAAATTATACGGGTGGGTCCGACGTTTAAAAGATCGATCTACATTCGGCGCGATGTCATACTGTATACAATGTCTGCCGTGTTAGCGTGCGCGATTTGATTCAGAGAAGGCTGTGATTCAGCGCTGTGATTCAGAGAAGGATATTTATCCGGGCCAACGTCGCATCCATCTACCTCACCGCAATCGACATCAACAGCGGTGAACTATTGTACATTGTGAGATTCCTTCTGTGAAATCATTTCATGATATTTTACTTTCTCATCCTATACGGAGTATGTAAGGAGAGAAAGTATTTGAATCCCAACAAAAATCGTTCGTCGGATTATAATCTAGATACATGTGTTGCATGTGCAAGAATGTTAAAAAAAAAAATCCCAATTCTATCCGTCCGTTTGTTTGTCTGTAGGTCTGTAGATCCGTACTTCTGTTCTGTCCTGTTTGAAAACACACAAGAACTTTTCAGAGACTTCGGACCGCAACGAAACTTTAGTGTTTCTTGTGCATATTACATATCGTTTTGGTGTTGAATTTCAAATTTTTCCGATCCGTTCTCGTGCTTTACCTTGAATATGAAAAAAGTATTACAAAATAGCCAAAATTTGTTGAAACATGCAAAAAAGGTTCTAAAGAATTCTGATAAAAGTTGCTTTGGTCTGCGGATAGGCTTACGTCCGGGTAGCAAGAAAAAATGAGTGATACAGTACAATGGTACATTGCCTTATGCAGTCATTTGAATTGTGAAGAAACAAACCATTGCTTGTAAAAAGTGTAAAGCGCGTGAACAGTTGATGACGCGTGACAAGAAAAACTTTGCCAAAAATGCAAGGCTCTTCGCCCTTTCGAGTCCATTTTTCGCATTTTTCAACGTTCTGAAACTGCCCGATAAGACGCTTCTAAAACTTCGGACAAGACCGTATCTTGTGTATTTCTTCCCGCAGATTACGACGAGCACCATGGATTTTCCCTAGCTCCATTGGGAGCCGAGATATCGACATTTGCAAAATCACGAAAATCGACGGTTTTCCAAAAGTGGGTCAAACATTGAAAAATTCTTGTTCATTCGATTTTTTTGGTTTCAAAGCTATATTCAACTTATTTTTTCCCGCTGATGACGAATATAACAATCATTTTACTTCCAACCCAATATTTTCCATTTTATGCATAAAAAATACGATTTTTTATGCATAAAATGGAAACCTTTCTCACTTTCGACCACTGTACTAGATCCACACGTCCCAGATTTAGTTGTTATACATCCAGTCGACCTTCACTACCCCAAGGTCCAGTCATCATAGTCCAGTCGATTAGTCCGTTACCAAGGATTGGAAACAACGAGTTTGGACGTTTTGAAAAAATGTTGGCCCTGAACAGGGCCGTTTAATTTGAAAATTCTTCTCAAAATTTTGTACTCATCGAACTCCGCCGCTTCCGATTAAGAAGAAAAACTACTTTGTACTTTGTATTTTATAAAAGTACTTCAAGTACCGAAATTACTTTATAATTAAGTATATTTATATAGGTACTTTCGGTACTTTATCCAGCTCTGGTGCAGAACTGACTGTATGCTGCGATGAGTAGAAACGACTGTGTCGAAACGATGCAGCTTGCCCTGCGACGACGACATAAAGTTTTTAAGATTGATCTTTCGTGAATAACAAAAACAAAACAAAGTGAGAAAAAAAAATTGGAAGCAAAATTCCAGTAGCGGACGAAGCGTGGTTAAAGGCTATCATTAATATCAATATAGAGAGAGGCGAGAAAGAGGCAAAAGGGAGAAGAATGAGAGTCCCGATTGATCTGTGGCGTGTCGAGCCGAGCGCCTGAACGTCCAGGCGAGATACCCGATCTCCAAAGCGGGCTTGATCCTCGCGGGCAGAGAGGGGGCGAACGATTTATAGATCTCTCTCGCCGCTAGGCACCGTCACACACGCACGTGTAGCCCCGCGCAATACACGGAAACAGAAAGTCTACAGGGTCGTCGGTTCAAAGTAGTTTCGACCCCTGTCATTGGGTCCATATATATATATATATATATATATATATATATATATATATATATATGGGTGTGTGTGTGTGTGTATATATATATTTGCTCCAGGAGACCGGGGCAAAATGGACTCCTGAAAAATGAGCGCCACACTGGACATAATGAGCCACTCAAAAACTATAAAAAAAAAAAATTAAAACCTCAAAGGAATCAAAATAAAAACCTTCCGCGGACAATGATAGAAGCAGAGAATACGTAAAATGGGGAAGCAGGACAAAATAAGGTACCCAAAAAATGATTGTCTGACTGTCTCGCTGTCTGGCTGACTGTTTAGCTATCTGGCTGCTTGGCTACCTGTCTGTCCCCTGTTTATTTTGCCCCCACGATTTGAGGAGGCCTCATTACCCCCGACGATCTGTCTATTCAAACGCTCAAAATTAATCTTAGGAATTCCATTTTTTTTTGGTTAGCAACAGTGAGTATACGATATTGGTTTCGTTATAGCAACTTTTTTTGCTTAGTTTCCCCTTTTTGCGCCGATCTCTTGTAGGCGAGGATTAAGAAAAATGTGCAAAATTTAAGTTTGCTTTATAAAATCTGTAAAAATGTAATTTTTGGGTGACAAGCAATAAATCATACTTTTGGCAGGGCTATAGGCGCGTTATTTGCTTAACGGGCTCATTTTGCCCCCCGGTCTCCGCTATATACATATATATATATGTGTGTATGCATATATATATATATATATATATATATATATACATTTTTTTTGCTCACAAACTTTTCCCCCCTTTCCATGGCTTTCGATGTGAAGTTTGCCGCGTGACAACGCACCACACAATAAGGCGGTGCGGATGACGCGTGCCAGTAGCTTGATGCCTTTCGCTGCTACCAAGCTTATATACCAAATTACACTCCGTGGAACGGGAATGACACACTGTCACCAGGTAAAGACAGTAACGGATGAGAATCGGGGTATTAAAGAAGAGACGAGGATGGCTAACGGAAGCCTGAAATTTCTCGGTGTGGCAGACTTTATCGATTGGCGGAGAGGCCTGTCGGGACGTATATGCGCCGTCGAGCAGCCACGACCAGTGCTTCGCTGCACGGTGCGTTGCCTCTTAGTCTTCTTCATTAAACCAAACTAAAACATAAAGATACACTGATTCGTCAACAAGGCAAATATTAATGTAATCGCACTTTAACGGATAAAATATATATATATATATTCTACACCTCTTAGAACACGACAAAGGCATTTCCTCATTGTTCGTTTGTCTGCTGTGCGTTGGAAAAAAAGCAATAATTTTTCGCAGAAGCTTCGGATGGTAACGAAATTGGTGTCTTTGCGAAGTACTTGATGCATCCCTTCTGGTACGTTCCCATTAACAATACGCTAGTCGCGGAAAGGTGACCGAGAGTCCCGACGAGAACCTTGATTTTCCATGAGAAGGTGCTCGGCCGGCGGATATGGAAGGACGACGGAAAAATCGATACGCGGGACGAAAGAGGAAGTGGCGTATCAGAAAAGTAGAAGGAAAAGACAAGGGAGAGAGAAAGAGAGAGCGAGGGACACGGAGGAGGCACACACGATTACAGGAGTGACTCAGGCCCGTTTCCGCTCGGCGCCATGACGGATTTAAGTACATCCGGTCGTGAGGGGATTGTGGCGGAGGGTGGCGCGTGCGCGTGCGTTCGGTCTCGTTCCTTCTTTTCTTTTCGGGGTTACAGCTCAGCTACCCCGGAGGGTCAATGCAATAGTGGCGATCTCGTTCTAATCTCGACTTCACTTCGACGTACACAATACACTTTTGAAGGAATCTCGGCAGACAATGCTTATCCACTGTCACCGGATAAATTCCCGTCTAGCCCGGTAACAATATAGCAAATGGACCTGTCCATATACTTTCATCACCAATAACTATAAACCTAGAACGTCATGTCTTTATTCTTTAAATTTCATCGTTGAAGTATTAATCTACCCTTATGAGTTTGGCCAAATACATAGTTTCATTAGTCGGTTCATATTTCTAGAAGGGCTTAAAATAATCACAGTCCAGGGGTCTTAAGACCGTGATATCTCTGAGCGTCCCTAAGCGGAGGCGAGCAAATTTGAGGCCTACCGTTTATATATATATATATATATATATATATATATATGCAGAAGAAATACCCTCTTCTGGCTTCAGTCACCCGATATGTATGTATATTCGTCAAGATAACCCAATTGCTTCGTCAATATAGACCGAAACAGGGCGAGATAATCCTATCGCTGCGGGAAGATCTCATTCGCCGTACTACGAACCCATTACTCATGCCATGTTTTTGATCGATCTCGCTCATATTTACAAGTTTTAGGACGGTTATCTTTCAGAAACGGAATGAAAAGTAATCGCAACAACGAGTGTTTTTTGCCTAGTACGGTGCAGCGTTAAGCTCCAGGGGAGGTCGAAAGGGAAGGAGGAAGTGGGAGAAGCCGCATAATTACGTAGCTGCGGACCGTGGCGCGCGCTAACGCCGCCGCCATCTATTTCGGCGGCAATTACCTTATGGTTATACTATACAGGTAGTACAGTCGGCGAACAGCAGAGGAGAAGGTAGAGGGGATCGATAAATCATACACGGCCTATTGTCTGGGACCGATCGAAGAGACCGACGGTTGTGGTTTGGAAATTTCGGACACGTACGCTTAGAAAAAAAGAAAAAAGTTCTCGCACTCATCTATGCGATTTTTACACGATCACTGAGATCAACATCCATAGTTACATTTTAAAGGGAGACTAACCCTCCTTACACGAAGCCGGCTTGAATCTGAATCAATTTTGTTGTTGTCTGTTTAACAAATGCAAACAAGCAGTAACACGCGAGCCTGAACTCCACACTGTGTTAAGGTATATATGCAGAAAGACGCTTAACCTGACGAATCGAATTCCCTGATATTCGACTGATTTCCATGACGAATTCAAAAAATTCGTGACAATAGCCACCCTGCCGTCCCTCGACGCTAAGCTTAGAGTTAGCGATCTAAACTGTCATTCGATGTGAATATTCGATTCGCTGATATTTCCCGCATTCCCGGACTCGTTGAAAATTCTGCCATATTCCCAGGTTTTCCCTGGCAGTGGTCACCCCGACTTGAATCGGCGACAATAGATGGTCATATCGCACCCGACTCGAATACTCGGATCTCGTCTGTTCGACACAGTATCCTCCTCGATTCACTCTAATTCGCAATTTACGATATAACTCGGCTTCCTCGAAAACGGCAGAAAACACGATAAAATGAAATAACGAAGAAGATAGCGCGAGGAGACTTGTTTTCTCTGCTCGACGAATCTAACACCGTTAATCCGGTAAAAAAACAGGCCGAGCAGGAGGGAATCGTCGGATGTCGTTCGATGCCACAGGCTCTTGCTCATATCGTATCGCTGGAATGACGCAGTTCCACCAGCGAAGCGGTATGTTGTCATCTTCGCGGGTGCGTAAGTTGTGTCCCGCCTGCGTTCGCGCGGGAACCGCTTCGTACAGGTTTCCAAAGCCGACGCCGTGCTGCATCGAATAACGAAGATGCTTCAGGGAGGCTTCGGGGTGGTCCACCGTGGATGTGCCCGCGGAACGCGATAGTTGTTACCTTACACCTCGCGCGAAGAGCGCGCGCGCAAGATGCGGTGCGCGCGATATTATACGCACCACCAATACGCATCAACTTGGCATCGCGCCGTCGTAAATACCCCGGCAAAGACATAGGGGCTCGTTATTATGATGCTAATGAGCGGCCACGCGAATTCTCCACCGAGCCCCCCTCTCACCGGTATCGTCGAGATTCACGAGACCCAACCAACGGCAGCCCCAGCAGTCGACCACAAGACACTTTGCGACTTTACTGCGTCAGCTCTCAAAAGACGCACGATCAGCGCGACGACTCTTTCTTCTTCTTCTTCTTCTTCTTCTTCTCATTCTTCTTCTTCTTCTTCTTCTTCTTCTTCTTCTTCTTCTTCTCCTTCTTCTCCTCCTTCTTCTCCTTCTTCTCCTTCTTCTTCTCCTTCTTCTCCTCCTTCTTCTCCTTCTTCTCCTTCTTCTTCTCCTTCTTCTCCTCTTTCTCCTTCTCCTTCTTCTTCTTCTTCTTCTTCTTCTTCTTCTTCTTCTTCTTCTTCGCAAGATCCACGATCCTACCACCGTCGGAACGTTGCCTTCAGCATTTCTTCTTTTTCTTCTACATCGAGGCACATTTTCGTATCCTCCCCGATATCTCGGTTCGATATACGCAGGGTAGAGGCCACGGTTCAACTTATTTTTTTCTCCTCAAATTGTAACACCCACGAGCCCGTCTTTTCTTATCCTAGATCAATAAGGACTCGTCGAACTGATTATCTTGGAGGTCTGGATTGCTAAATTCAAAATTTCGACGACGATATTTTCTATCGTAATGAAGAATAAAGTTGTGCCTGTCGAGCACAGCAAACGAGCGTGAGAGAGCGATGACGAATTCCCTGAAAGGGCCGAAGGTTTGTGAATAATAGATCGAGCGATTGGGCAGGGGGTAAGGGCGAGCTAACGAGAGCGATCGTGGATCGATCCTCGGTGCACTTCCCGTTGAGTTCTCGAGCTGTTGGTCAGCGAGAGTTCGTCCCGAGAGTTCCGATGGACCGGTGGACGAGCGGTCCATCGGACCGCTCTCGCCCGTTCTCGAGAGAACGCAAACTTCGTGGATGCGTCGACACTCGAACTGAGTCTTGTGAAAAGGGCGGTTCAGAGTTTCTACCCTTGTTAAAATTTAATAGTGTTATAGGGCTCTAAAATCTTTTCTTCTTAATGTAGATTTTTTTTTACCTTCAATTCTTTAAGATTTCTTTATTTATCTGTTTTATTTCCTTCACGCTTAAATGAAACGCTCAGAAATTTCTACCAGGATAAAAAAGAGTTCAATCTCTACCAGACAAGGTTCAATTTAAAAATATTTATTAGGAAAATCTAGCAGAAATTGTGAACCTCATTCTCAATGCCTGCGTGGTCGAAAATGTCTTCGCCATAAAAGAGATTGATCGGGTCATCCATTTGATCGGTTGTCCCATCTAATCGATTGGTTGACCCAGCCAATGATTATTTTGTACGACCAAGTTATCGTTCAGCGATCGATCTTTTCTGCAATGAAAAAATGGTGGCATTCCGAGACGGCATCACGTCGGATTTCGGAATCTCATCCCGGCGCAGGAACCGACCCCATGATTTTAGACCGGTAGAGGGACCGAGGACAGAGATTTTGCGAATCGATCGCGCCTCGACTCGTTACCTTCCGAGTGTTGGTGGTAATTCGAGACCGTCGAGTGTATACGACACCGGATACCACAGGTGGATTAAGCGTCGCGAGTGAGCGAGCGAGCGAAACCGTCGGTTCGGCTCGCGCCTGATCTCGAACGATATTCCTCGAGGAGGCGTCTCTCTCGCCTCTCGGCTGCGCCCGATATCCTCGTTCGCCGAGCCGCAAGAGAGAAGGCACGGATCTCTCGGTGGCGGAGAAAAATCTTCGGGGCAAAAAACGTGTCGAGAAAAAGTAAAAAAAAAGGGGGGGGGTTTCGAAAGAAAGGCGAGGGTTTCGTGCACACACTGTGCGCAAGCTCGACTCGCGCTTATGGTATCGTATTAATTAACGACGATTTCGAGGGTTCCCTCGACGTCAGCGAGGTTGCGCGCGTCTCACCGCGTCGCCATCTCTTCGACCTCACCTCCACTCTCTCTCGCCGACTTCACCTTTCACCCGCGCTGGCTAATTACGCCCTGATTTATGCCCGAGATAACGACCAACCACCCTTCACGCTCCGCAACCGAGCCAAAGCCGCCGGGGGTAGATTTGAATTTTCTACTTACATTAAACAATAAAATGGCCAAATAAAAATGAAAAAAATTGTAAGCTCTAGATTTTTTTTTTTTAGTTTATATCGACCGAGCGAGCCACTGCGAGTTCAACGTGGGACAGTAGTTAGCAATGTTTCTCCAACAAAACGGATGCTTTCCTAGCGAATCCGTTAACAAAAAAAATGTTATATTATATTATTCAGAACTGCCTGCGAAAAGTGACAGCTGTCAATGATTTCGTTAGAGCAACGTTCCCAACTTCCGTACCACCAGCTTTACCATCTCAAAAAGCATAAAAAGAAGCAAAAAAGAAAAACTTATACCCGAACCAGTAAATCGCTTGAGGTTTGTTCGAATTTAATGGAACGCCGGACTCTCTTGCCTTGGTTCTTCTTCTCGTGCAGCGAAATAAATTATCGTTGCCCCGGCCATTTGCAGTAAATCAGACGAAGAAGGAGAGAGAGAGAGAGAGAGCGAGAGAGAGAGTACTTGCGGCCAAACCGAGCGGTTCAACTCGATATTTAATTACGTTTATTTCCGCTGACGTCGAACTCATGAGTCTTTCTTTTTTTTTTTTTTTCTTTCTTATTCACCGTCTTTATCGCGAAAGTACCGGCAGAACTATGGATCGATTACTCAACCCGTTAACTGGAACTTCGATGTTAAATACAATTTTTATTACCGATCTTTACGAGTATTCGAGGTAAATCCAATTATTAACGTTTTACTTCAATGATAGCATTTTTAACGGATAAAATGGCAAGAGCTAGCGGATTTACCAGGGAATATCGGCGCAGACGGGAGGATCCCGAGGGTTCCCCGACAGGGAGAGATCCCGGCGCGGTACGATGGCCCGATTATTCGCCTCTTTCTCAACTCTTTCCCTGCGTTCTTAATAAAGCCGTGATATAGTTTATAACCACTCGTAAATAACAATTAGCGGAAGCGCTGTAAAAATCGCACTCTCTTGGGTTATTTATCGTCTTTGAAGCCCTACATCGTCCCCTCTCCCTCTTCTCTCTCTGTTGGTAACTAACAAACTAACTCCGAGATTAATAGCTGCGGACGGGCGCTGGGTAAACTTGTGAAGTAATGATTACCTCCCCCCCCGGCCGCTGCCATGTGACTTCATTTGCACCCGGGTTCTCTCGAGCGTATGGTTATTTTTTTAAATATCGAGGAACAAAAATTAAATCCCTCCTCCTCGGGTCACTCGACTGACCTTCGGGGAACGAAAAAAAAAAAAGAAGATATTGCATCAAGAAAATTGTACTATCTGTTTTCGTAGGTTGTGACAAATAAAAGGTATATTTTTGCGATGCAAAATGGCATAAGAGCGGTGAACTCGCGCCCGGGACAAATCGCGGCAATATAATATGCGTGTAGGTAGACGTTATACTAGCGGACACTGCCTGCTCCTATGCTCCTTCCGTATTTTGTCATGCTCGTTTGCCGCACCTCCCAGCTATTGCGATCCCCTGAAAAATGATGGCGATACATTCTAGTTAGATACCGATGGGGAAACGAGAGGAGAAAGAACGGCACCGGTTAAGGTGTGCGAGCGGTGTGATATGATACCGCGAAGGGGTACCAAAGGGCTATGAAGAAGCGCCAAACGGCCAGAGGACTCCGAGAGAGAACTCTATGTTTCTCCTGTATCACATTAGTGGTGATGCGGCGAGTTTTTTTTACACTTTTTGCTGGACGGTAGCGGATCGTGCCCCGAGCAAAGTTACCGAGTTATTTATTTATTTATTTATTTATTTATTTATTTTTTGCAATTCGTTAAACGTTATAAACTTTGACGTGGACCGATCGAGACAAAACTTTCGCGTCGCTGCGGGAGGTTAGAGATCACGATACGCAACGTTGGTGCATCTGCGGTACGAACGCCATCAACTACCGATCGGTATGATACCATTTTGCGCCACTCATTTGAGCCTAAAGTCGTTTCAACGGAAGAATTACTCAACTGGAAACATCACTTCCGGTTTGAGAATATCAGTTTTCAACGGGAAGCGACGTCATATCAGAAATACGTCATTGCCAGTTTGAAAAACTCATTTTTCAGTTCATTAAGTAAGATTCTTTTCCGTATAACGTCACTTCCGGTTGAATGCCGAGATCTTTAAACCGGAAGGGACGTTTTCTTTCGTAACGGCACTTCCCATTGTTAACTGCTATTTTCAAGCCGGAAGTGACGTTTCCAGTCTAGTTACATTTGGTAAAAATGCCTTATTGATGAGTCGCTCGATGGTGACAGTCGTGTTCCCATGCATCTCCGATCTATTCGTCACCCTCTTCCTTACATCCAATCGGTCTGGCATAAAAACTAGTTATTAATTCCACAATGAAAAATCGTTAAAAGCCATGTCAAAACGTTCGTCTATATTCACCTCATCCGCAAATACCCTTATTTCGATATATCAATAACGAACCTTATCGAAATAGCAAAACGCTCCGACACAGATCGCTGCATATAGGAGCCGCGGATACCAGTTTGAGCGGAGCAGTTGGGCAGGTAACGAAAAAAAAAAGATAGTCACGCAAAGTCTCAGAGGCGACAGTGGGGTGGGGGGACGTGTCTCTCGTTATATATCGGACACAGCCGATTAACCTTGTGCGAGACTGGCGCGCGCGAGAGTCGTGCGTTATTCCACCACTTTGTGATATGTGTCGTGGCGGCGTGCGCTGTATAGCTGTCGCGGTGGACGCAGCGACGCGGACCTTGGCCGGTGCCCACGACCCTTTAGCGTTCGCCAGTCGAGTTCGCTTGGCCGATCGGCGCAATATGATCTTCCGCGTGGATTGGGAACGCGAGAACGGATGGGGACGCAGGCGTACTTGCGTATGTTACACCTACGGCTGAAATACAACTGACTCTATACATGTATACATCTACGTCCTCGAGCGACGTATACGAGCTGGCTCCTGATTTTATCGAATTTAATTAGCGGATGAAGCTCGCCCGGCCCCGCGATGGCGGCCGAGCTGCGACGGCAATCCCTACTTGCCGTGTGCGCACATACAGATTTACTCTTGGCCCCCTCTTCGGGGATGTATTAGGTGCTCTGCGGATCCCTCTGTACATGCCACCTATATGCAATGCGGAGTCACTGATGCCGAAAAGTCATACGCCTCGGTTGTCGCTAATGTTTCGTGAAATTTTCACCTTATTCATGTATAAAAGATTTAAAAGTGTTGCTACGTGATAAACAAAAAAAAAATCGTGCAAAGGAGTATTTTTATGTCACTTTTTTAGACGAATACTGACATCGAATTCATATACGGCCCTAAAAAAACGTCGAATTATTTACCAAAAAAAAAAAACATGGAGAGTGTCATTTTCGTTGCGATTTTGTGGTTTTTTTTCTGTGGCTTGTAAAGTCTTGAAAAAATTATTTGGTAATTATCGATAAGATTACGAAAACGGCACGGATCAAGGGCCATCGGTAAACTTTACGTTGCCGCGAGGGACCGAAGGTACGCAACCACTGTCGCGTACCCGGCCGATGACTGAGCCTCGATTCAGCTGCAGAATGTCGAGGAGAATACTGCGCGCGACCACCGGCGATAGCGGGGCTAATGGAAGCGCAGATTAATCTTGCAAATTTAATGCCCACGGGCCCTCAACAACACGCTCGTACGTCTCGAGAGCGCCGAGACTGTGCGCCGGCGGCGATGTCTCTGCTGGACACCTCGCGCCGAACGTTACGACTTCAGACCTTGGACATTGTTTCACGCCACGCGGCACCGTGTTCCCAAATCTCCGCGTTATCTCGGATTTATTTCAGTGAATAAAAAAAAAAATGTAATTTCATTAACAAAAAGTCTCATTAGGCAAATGCGACGAAAAAAAATAGTAACAGAACCGTTTTTTTTTTTTTTTTTACCGTGCGAACGGAACCAATGAGGAATGACGATGTCGTGACGGCAGAGGCGTTACGGCGAGCCAGCGGCACGTGCGTCTGTCGGTGGGCAATGGGCGATGGAACTTTCTTGACGACCATGGGCCCAGACCGTGCCACAGAATCGCGATGAACGCGTCTACGATTCAATGCCAGTCGTAACAAACTGACCGGACACCCGGAAAACTGTCGGTTTTTGTGTTTACATTCCTTTTTCGATGTCTATGCGATTTAATATCGGGTGTCTACGTAAGACCGTCCAACGCTAAGTCCTCGGACCATCCACCAAATTCGTTTTACCGCGAGGTACGATCCATCGACAACTAGTTATCAATAAACACCGTGGTGAATCTCAAACGAACCATCGAAAATTTGATAACAAATTCTTCGGAACCTCTACTGTTCGGGGATAAGTCAATGAATTTGATTATTGACATCGGCGACTGGATCGTGATTCGAGTATCCGATAAATTCGCAATATCGCGAAGCGTCTTGGCGAGAAGAAAAATATGTAATTTTATTCGCCGTAGGTGAACAAGATTAATGAAAGAGTTTATTGGTAAATTTTCCCTGGCTCTCTCCTCTATGGAGGTACATCGATTGATCGATCTTGATTAGGTGAGGATAGCGTTAAATCTATCAGTCTTGTCTAGATCATCTATCTGGGCTCTACATCGAGTACAATGTACTGTGGATGATAATGCCACGTCGGGTATACCTGTAGCGACGGTATGCGGATAACGGCCCGCGGAAGAACGTTTCATGCAAATGCGATATTGCAGAGCTCGGTGCTGAGAAGGAGAGTGTGCGAGAGAGAGAGAGAGAGAGACAGAGAGAGTGAAGGAAAAGGCTTCCAGAGAGCCCTTCTCTATGCCCAGGGCTAATATACGGGCGCGAGTGAGTCTAGCTCGTGCCAAGGTGATTCTGCTCTGCTCTCTCGCATACGGAGAACCATCGGCCGCTCGGACTCGCCGTAATCTCAGTCTGCGCGAGATACGACGCATACAAATGCAGACATCCATCATCATCAGGCCACGTGGCCGCGTATACACAAATCCTTTTCATTGCCGGAGCCCGCTGCCGGGAGAGCCCGAGGAGTCCCTTTCCATACGATATTCCGCCTCGCTGCGATCTTGCACTTGGCTATTATTTTTATCATTTTTCTTCCAACCGATACGGATTAGTGTGGAATAAGTTGCGCGCCCCAATAACGATTTTTCAGTTCCTTATTATCGAGCTCCGATGTGACCATTGAAAATTTCTACCCGGGTTATCCTGCGCTTCGTTTTAATTATATGAGACTATTTCGAGTACCGGCCCAATGTTGGTCAACGATGGCCGAACCTTTTCTGGGAAATGCTGTTGCGGTGTTGCTTCCACATTGAGCGTGAAATTCCTCGGTGTCGAGCACGCACTTAATTTAATAATTCCCAAAGTGTTGTTTCATTAAAGCCGGGGTGGGGGTGTATAAATCTAAATCCAGGTAGCCAACGGCATACGTACAGTTTTTTTTAGCAGCGTCCCAAGCTGCAATGTGGCAATGTGTCCAATGACGCGCCACCTTGCCGTCAGACATACCAGGCTTCTACTTTGCTCAATCAGAGATTTTATCATCTTTTACAGGGATAGGGCGTGGCTCCTCGACAGAGCTCACCCTCGTTCCCTTATCAACCCCACGGTCACTTTTTCATCCGAGTCCGTGTCTCTCTGGCTTCTTTTTATTCGTGGACATATCATTTTATAATATGCTAATAAATCAGCTGTCCCTCCCTCTGCTGTTCTAATCTTCATGTGTCTCCGTTAAAAAATTCATTCGTCATTACGCCTAATTAACGAGATTAATATATATATATATATTTTTTTTTTTAATTCAAAATGACTTTAAAGTCTCGGGAGGATTTACTGGGCCGGTTGTGTGCAATGTCGTATATCGCGTTCGAGACACGAATTGTAGTGGTGGGGGGTGTAACACGGAGAGGAAATAATACCTGTAATCTTTGTACGACCGCATCGAGTCGAGGGGGAAGCGCGCATAACGTGACCTTGCACGCGGTGCAAACGGCGCCCGAGGAACACCACAGAGGTGATCGACTTGCACGGTGCTCGATGCAGTACCTGCTGTGATACCACAGCCAACTGACAGTGTTGAATATCGACTATAGTATATCGTTTCCATTTTTCATTATTCGCGAGGGAACAGCCGGATACGACCTATGATCTGCGCGAAAGTAATTGCATGCCGTGCGTCCACTAAACGAGGCTCAATATCGATAGCTCGGATCAAAAAATTTTTACACCCTCGACTGAAGACCAAGTTACGACCTTGAATTAGGTGCGAATTTGTCAAAGTTTGAAACTTTGATTCGAAGCTTCGAATTTTGTAAAACGGCACAAAGTTTTCTCAAAAAGTACATTACCATTGAGAATGGAGAGTAAATGATAGATCGTTTAAATTCCCATCCGATTCTTAAACTACTCAGGATATTTTCACATGCAATTCTTTAGTGACTCTTCGCTATTAACCTAGTATCATTTTTATTACCTTTTATTTGAACCTGAAAAATGATTAACTATCAAAAATTTCATAACTTCTAACGCAAAAAAGTTACAATTTTCGCAAAAAAAAAAAAGTTTACGTTATCGTTAAAAAACATTTTTTATTCAATTAATTATATGAGAATAATTAATAGTGTTTTATTTTTACAATTAATTATATTTATTCTCTATATTGTATTCTAATTCGAATAGTTTCGAGAAAAGCGGGTTTAAAGCTAAACTTTTTCAGCACTTGCAGCAATCACAGACGAATCTGCATTACCGGGCATCTACACTAAGCCTTCCTTTTCTTCGCGGCATGCGTTTTACTGCATTATCCCCATTCTGCGGGCTGAACGTGCGTCTTTTGAGCTGCCCATCTTGAATGCTCAGCTCATTCATCGTCCATAGGATTGACGTATATCCTTCATTGAAAGCGAACACACTTGCAGCAATATGAAGGCGGCAATTTGAATGGTTATTAAGCCAGTGTTCAAATGTTTAGGAGCTAGACGCCGCACAGTGGTGTTGAAGCACTCATTCCAGTTTTCCGTGAGTGCGCCCAGGCATTTTGCTAGACGATCATCTCCCGACCTTCATCTTCATAAATTGGGATTACGTGCTTCGGAACATCAGAGTGAAGTGGATGGAAAAGCTTGAGATCTTTCTGTGTACCAGCCGATTCAGTCTTGCGCGACTCACACCGCGCGCGCTTCAATAGTCGTTGCTTACAGCGTTATATTTTCTCTGCAACTGTGGAAATATATTCTTGAATACAGGGTTGAACATTTCTTGGACCCTGTAATTCAAGTTCGTCCCTTAATAACTTTCATAAGGTGCTCAAGGTTCACATAATCTCAACAATGCGTTAAAATATTTCCACTTTTCTCGACGCTAGCTTCTCGGAATCCAAGAATCGTGAATATCGAAGTACTGGACACGCGACATAAAAATAGGGGCCTTATTCTTTGATTTTAATCTCACCGAACCGTCTGCGAGAAAAGGCATTGGGAATCTTATCACCCCGTCTCTACGTCCTCAAAGAACATGCAAGAACGCTTGACCATATATGCCCGGTTGATGAGTCGATCAACATTGAAATCGTGTTGGACCTTTCGGGTCCAACCCGAAAATAAAGACCCTCTTTTTTCAACCTTTGCCTCTTCGCTGAGCGTCAGCATCGCGATGCGCCGACCGAGTGAAACCGAACACACGAACGCCATTAATCATCGTTCGATCGTCGCGCCCTCTTCGGCTTTCACTCATCTTAAAACTCTCCTTTTTGGTTACAAACGCGAGAGATAATCACTTATTTAACAATTCAATCAAGAGAACCGCGGCGTCGGCGTCGACCAAGGCTTCGAGAAGTCCCTCGGCCTCACACGGACTCGGCTCGAGCGCCGAAAAAACGCGCGGTCATCATTGTTGAGGTTACGTGCGGCGGAAGTATATTAGGTTAAGCAGCCCGGGCCACGCCGTTCGCGCGGTCATTATTTGCACTCCGGCGGTGTCTAAATAAACGAGAAAGGGCCGACGACGGTTAAGTGAGTTGGGAAGGTCTCGGGACCCCTTTCACTCGAACCGTATAATACACCCATCCGTGTATATAAGCACCGATTAATATTCGATTATCAGTGATAAAAAGAGCAGATAGGCGGTTTCACCGTGGATGCCGAAAAATGCTCGTCACCGTCGATCCCTGCTATCTTTATTTAACCCTCCAAAAGGCACTCGTACAACCCCCCGCATCATCGACCAATGGTCTGTCGATACTACCCATTGCGTAATGATTGATCAAAATATTTTTGTGATTTTCATTTATTTATTGCGAGATCACGGCAAAAGTAAGCTCTTGACACGATAAAATTAAATGAAACACTTTATTTGACTGAAATCGTTGAATCCTCCCCTTAAGAAAGAATTCATAACTTGATTATCACACAAGAGGTATGTAAGAAAGAAAAGTTGGAGACATATTGAGTACATTAAGATACTGGGGCGAAAAACTTCTTGTATCGAATGTGAGTTTGCAGCACGAGTCGAAGGCGAGTATCGCACAAAATTTTATTTCACAATCATTGAAAATGGGCTTTTATGCACGCAAAGCGTGCGCAAAAACGCAATTTTCCTACCGAGTGAAATAAAAATAGTTCCCAAAATTTTCCATGTATCCTGAACGTCGAGCTTTCTCGTCAATCCTTTCCGATACTTAACCTTAGGTGTGACAAAAATGAAACTATGAAAAAATTGTTAAAAAAATAATGCAATAAAATAAGTGCAGTGGACTTAGTTATCTTACGTGCTCACTCCAGTGCGAAAAAATGTGCTACCAGCAAAGTACATATCTTGTTTGTGTGCATTTCGGATTATCGTTAGAAAATAAAAACCAAGACGAACAGTTCGTAAACTCGATCTCTCGTTCATCAATAAAGCTTTTCTCCGTTACGCGTCATTGATTTATTACGAGGGTACGGTAAAGCTCGGCACATTTGAAAATGCCATTTCCACCGGAAGGATTGAATGGCTCGGGAGCCGGGTTACGCGGTTAATCACGGGTGACGAAGGTTCATTCGGAAATTCGTCGGGCTAAATTGGCCGAGCCCCAAAACGATCGAGAGAAGGGATGCGTTGACGCGTCCTTACACCCTCCGCTTGCCGAGAAAACGTTAACCCGTCGTGTCTTCCCCTGTTGATTTCTGCCACACCGTTTTGTGTGGTTCAACCCCCGGCGAGATATCCAAGCTCTCCGCCGCGCGATACAGAGACGCGCCCGGTGATGGACGCGCCGGGTCGCGTGGCGAACGCGTGCACGGTTCAACTCGCGTCGCGTGCAACTCGTTTACGAACTCGCAGTTGAGCCTAGAGAGTGCGGTGAGCATCGATGCACGGGCAACAATGTGTGCCGTGCTCCTCTGACTGGCCATCTTTCGTGCACGCATCGATGCACCCTTCTCCACGTGTATAAACGCGCGCAGTCGAACGGACGGACATACAGACATCGAGCAATCGAGCGATATAGGCTAAACGCACCTTAATAGCTGGGGTCGACGAGTCATCGAGAGTTCATTAGAGTGATGTTCATCGCGAACCGATTCCAAATTAAATGCAGATAAAAAAAAGTTATTCATTATTTAAAATATACGCATCGCCAAAACGAGCTTTTTATTTTCTATAATGAGACGCTCACAATGATCAATTGTCACGATATTTTAACCAACGGCTGTGCAATTTCTCGATATGTAATTAAAGACTTCCAGGATGCTCTCAAGAACTGAGGAAATGGAATGGTTTGAAATATAATACATATATATATATATGTATATATATATTTCAAACCGGAGAGTCCGGTGGCGTACGTTGCCGATAATATTATTATACGCCCATCAGCGAGAAAATGCGTACGCGAGAAAAGCGTGAGCGACATTTCCTCTCTCATGCCCCTATAATACGTACGTAAGTCCAGTACCGCGGCGACGACGACGAGCGATCTGGTGGAAGAATGTACGACATGAACGGGAGATACAGCCCCAGCACCTGCCACCCTCCTGCTTGATATGCACGCGTCCATAATTAGACCATACGGGACCAATGCACCCGACACACTAAATAATAAACTGTCTGCGTTAAGAGTCTCTCTCGGACACTTTGATGTGCCTGATGGGAGCGCATGGGGAATGCCTCGGAATTCTCCTTTCGCTCGACCGTTGCCGATCCGGCGTACGTAGCCACAGGACTCACTCCTCGATTATCGGCGATAAAGATTCTCACCCGTTGTTACTCTCGATCAGTCGTTTTGTCATTTATAAATAACTCCGTTCCAGGACTAGGCGAATGTTACAAGTACTCGGAGTACCAAGTAGCCCAAGTACTGGGTGGTACTCGAGTACCGAATGTATGCGTGCTGGATGCATAACCAGGTACTCAAGTAGTCGGGTACTTCGGCACGTAGTTCAAGTAGTTGAGCACTTTAATACGTACACCAAGTATTTGACTGAGTCGATAACAAACTTCGAGTACTTTGATTACTTGCCAAGCTTTGCTCCATTGCAACCAAGGAAATCTACAGATATTTGGTGATCTCATTGACCCCTCCACTTTCTTCTTTTTTACCGATTAATTTGAAATGCAACATGTGAAATCTTATGGAAATTTGTCTGGTCATCTGTTACAGTTGTGATGCACAAGGACAAGGAGGATAATTCTCACCACGACTCTCACTACCGGGCGAGAGAATTAGCCGCTCTCGCTGCCTACGACCACCATCATCTCGATGGCGAAATGTTCCTACAGGTAATTCTCAAGTCAATAAGATACGGGTTGTTTGTCGCTTACGAGAAAACAAGATAAAAAATATATAGATCACAAACGATTTGACATCGAATACCAGGCATTGGATAAACATATACGATAAACTTGTACCGCTGTTGAAAAATCGTTCGTTGTGGAAAGGAATACCCAGTCATCTCTCGCTGCGATGGCGAATCACCCGATCACGACGTCCTCGCTATCGGTTTCAAAGTACCCTCGTAAATCGATTGGTCAATATCGCACTGAATAATAATGACTGAATGAATGAAAAAAAAAAGAATTTTGTACCAACCAACTATCAGTTTTGCCAATTATCGCCTTTTCGCCCCGCTCATAATTTTTCCCTGTTCGAGAGACACAATTTCCTTCCGCGTAAGGACGCCTTTAATCGACGACGAGTCAATCAAATCCGACAAGTAACAGAAACATAAAATCAATCGGCGCTAATTAATTCGATACGCGAGTACTGCGCCCGATTGCCGGTCTCGTTAGTACGGATTCCTCGGTGAGACGTCCACCGTTCGTGAATCGGCTTCGGTTATGCGGATCGAGTGAGTCCAGCACGTAACGTAATTAACGAGCCGACAATTAATAACCGGCGGCCGTTATAGATGCGGCGCGCGAGCCTCCCCGGTCGCGACGTTCGATCGCACGTTTCCCGTGTTTAACAACAGCGTCACTACGCGTCCTTACGTTTCGCCTGTGTACCGTTACAGTGTGCGTACACGTTACGATTGGCTCGTGAACGTATGCATTCGGGATTAATGCATTCAGCGTGTACGTACGTTCCTCGACGTACACCTAAAACGCGCGACTAGCGAGCGGTAATAGCATATCGCATGATACACCACCATTAATCCCGGCCCATATACCCTTCCATACTTTGGAGGAATAGACACCTCGTGCACGCCTCGGGGGTTTCATAGCCGGTTCATCAGCCGGATATCGTTCGCCCTTCGCAGACACGTTTAATTCCCTTTTTTTTATTTTATACTTAGACCGTTTCTTTAGTTTCTCGGATTCGCGTATCGCAAGATCAATCACAATTTTCTGTCGCCGATGTGATTTCATCGATGACTGTCGCTGCACACGGGCTCTTGTCCACACCCAATTATACACGAACGAAGTTCCGAAGGCGCAAAATATACTGCGCGAGAAAGATACGCTCACAACCCTCTTTATATCCGTACAATAAAGGTAACGATATAAGAAAAAGTCGGAGAACTCGATACCCCCCCGAAAGCTGCCGTTATATTCAGCGAGAAAGAGGATGATACGGATGATCCTATCCTCCTGCTCGTATACCGTTGCTGCTGCTGCTGCTCCTGCTGCTGCTAGTCGCGGTTTGTCATAAAGCGGATTTATTATCGGTCCGGGTAAACTTTACGAGGATCGGTACGGAACCGCGCTGGGCGAGACTCGCCGGTCCGTTGCCGCGCGTGGGAGGAGGACGACCGAACCGACGAGAGAACGAGAAAAAGAAAGATCGAAGAGGAGGAATAAGAAGAAGAGGGGAACAAGATAGAGGGGCAGAGCTCCGGAAAAGAGGCGAGGGGCAAGGGGTAGGGGATGGCGTTCGGGGAACGCGAATTATTTATACCGGGAATCGAACCAAGCCGAACTCCGACCGAGCCTTGATTTCCATAAATCAATAAGCACGCCGCGCCGAGTAGGGTACATCGCGAGCTGCTTCCCCGTGCACTCTGCGGCGGTCTCTTAGCCGGTCTTTCGGTGTTCGTTCGTTACCGCTTCGCTGCGACCGTGTGCGCTTCTTACTTGTGATGGATCGTATCTCATATGCATTTTCCTTACAAATTGCCAACGCCGCGCCCGGAATAGACCCCCTTCCTATCGTTCTATCGTTGACCAAGACCAGATGCTCCGTTCTGTTAACTATACACAATTTCACTTTTCTCCTCTTTCAGCGGAGGCTTGTCATTTGGCGACTATCGATCACTTTCGACTCTAAGCCTTTCGCACGACGTCGCCGATAAAAACTCTGTTGTTTGTTTACAATTTCGTTGCCATTTTGTTAAACCCCAATGACCTTAACTGTGAGAATTCAATTTGTCCGAGAGAAAGGCCTCCATTGATAGTGCACAACGGATTTCGTGCTTTCCTCGATTGTCGAATTAAAACAATCACACACTGTCCAATATAGATACCTCACATAAAGCCCAAGTTTTCTTTTGTGTTTCTTGTTCGCCGTGCAAAAGTCAAGAGAATAGAGTTCCGTGAGTCGGGCAATTTAGATACGAAATTCCGAAGTGGCGATGGTGGAGAGAACCGGGAACCCGGACGATCGGACTTTAAAGAGTACCGAGTGAATACAGAAAACTGAACACCAGAAGCCG
Organism: Amblyjoppa fuscipennis; assembly: GCA_963575735.1. Lineage (NCBI taxonomy): Eukaryota > Metazoa > Arthropoda > Insecta > Hymenoptera > Ichneumonidae > Amblyjoppa > Amblyjoppa fuscipennis. The sequence continues at coordinate 248,591 of OY754494.1, forward strand.
CGCACGAGCGAGTTGTGTGTTCTCGTGCAATGCCGCTTCGAAGGTCTTACTTGTTGCTGATACGGTTGCATGTCTGCTCTCACCGGCTTTATCTTGAGGACCGCGGGGTCGTGCCTTTTCCTTGGTCGCCTCGAGGAGTAGAGCATCGACAAATTCTGCCCTACCAAAGGCAGGCCCAGCTTAAATTTTATGTTCACGCAACGCGATGACGAACTCTGTTTCGGTAGGATCAGCAAAATTATTCAAATTTATCATTTCGCTATATTGAGATGTTAGGCGTGAGATGTAAAAGGAAAAAAAGGTAAATGATCCGGTAAGAGACATTTTACGGTAACGGAATTGGAGGAGGTTAAGATCGTAGGAATAAACCGAGCGTACTATTTTTCGGCAGCGCCAGAAGCTGAACCAAGCTTATTACGCAGAAATACTGGAAAGAAAAGTAGAGACGTTCGATTGAATCATGTGGAAATAAAAACTCGCATCATTGATCGTCCCGGAACATTTCTGCAAGGAAATAATCACCGCAGCTGTTTTCGGTTTTCTCAAATTTTACAACTGTTGCGTGAAATTGCGATCGTTATTCGGTTATCGCAAGTTCCGTCGACAAATATTGGGACGAAAGTTGACGCGATTGTTCGAAAATGGCTTGCAAGAAAGGTTTCCCAACTTTGTCCATGTGGAATACAGAGGAATGGCTGCTCGAGGCGTTCCGCCATAGTTACACTCGGTCCTTGGATTCGTCGCTGGAAGGCGGAATTCCGTTCGCACAAGTCGGGCTGATACCGAGGCCACGGAGTCAGAGAGACAGTGGGTGAAGTGATGTCGGTGCACGAGCGACGGGAAGTTGCGGGGGTGCGCCCACGGAGGTATATCCAGGGGGGTTGAGCGGAGAGTCAAGCTGGTAGGTGAGGAGAGAAGACAGAAACGGATCAGGTTGGGTTTCGGAGTGCATGATTGTAGTGGATAGTACACGGATTGAAGATACAGCGTAAAGGAGTTTGTGTATTGGTGCGAGGAGCAACCACGGTTCGGTGAATTGGGTTGGGGATTATATCGGGTTAGGTTGGTCTACAACTAGCCTTGGTCTACCTTCTGCCGCCTCTGCTTTTGCTTCTGCTTCTATACTGCTACTTGCTTCGTCTGGTGCTCCGTTGCTGCTGCTGCTGCTGGCACCGCTAGTCCTTTCCGTATTGATCGCCCCGTCGTTGGGCTCCTTTCCTCCCTCGCGGTAGATACTAACCCACTGGCTACAACCCTCACCACCTTGGAGTACCGCTTTCACTGCTCCTACAACGACGATGTACACCTTGGTACATACCGAGGCGGAACTTCTTTTCCCATTCTTGGCTAGGGATCTTTGGCCGGAGAGATTTTCAAAGTCGCATACCTCGGATAATTGTCATTCACTCTCGGGGCTTGTTGTCGTCATGTTCATTATATCGAATCACCCAAGTTTTAAAGTCATCGGTACACGATCGTCACAACGCGTTACACGAGTAAAGAGCTCGAAGAATTTTCACCGACAAAGATGCGATCTCTGAATAAGCGAGCGCTATATGCCAGGTAAATTCTAACTGATCCCGCTAACTGAAGAGATTGTGTGACTCGTTGGTCGTGGCTCTCCAGCGATCTTTGGAACGGTGAGATAACGGATTGCTCTATTGCTGTTCGATGGGAAAACATTTCTTGTGGGCTTTTCAAATTAAAAGTGTCCTTAAGAAGAGTTACGGTCAATAATCGTGATTTGCTAAGTTTCCTGGGAAGCCTTGGAATAATTGGGACGGGTGAGGGAATCGTTGGGGAGACTTCGATTAATCAGTGTCTGCGATAACGCCGACCATTTATATATTTTCCACCGGATCCTCAAAGTACCGAAAATATTTTCATATACGATTTTACTGAGCACCCGGGCTGGTTGCACACAATACTATTTGCCGACGTTGTTCTTTGACGTCAAAGTCGCGTCAAGAGCCTGACCGTCCTTTCGGCGTTCACATAGGCGCGAAAGCCGTTCGCCGTCCTATCGTTATCGGTGGCAACACGCATGAGCACCATCGAAGCTGCATCGGACGAGGTCTCGGCGAATAAAGCAACGGCGGCAGGTGAAGCTGTCGCAACGGATGCGCCACGCACCCCTTCATCGGGCACGCACGCGTCACCCCGGTCGGTTTTACAATTGCTGCGACTGTAACATACCTCCGTACTTGCTGTTACGCAACGAGGGATCGGGAGCAAGGGGAAAAAAGTAAAATGAGGTTGTATGTGTACGATAAGGCGTCGCGTGCCGCACCGATCGTCTGAGCAATCGGTCGGGGTGATAAGTCTTAGCGTACGTCATGTATGACAGCAGCGGGACAGCGGTCATGCGATACGAAAGAATAGAAACAGAACGCTTTCTTCTTCTTCTTCTTCCGCTGCTTTTATCTTCTCCAAAAATGAAAATTGTTGCCAACTTGATTATTATTATTATTATTATTATTATTATTATTTTATTTATTGGATCTTGGGAGATTCAATTCCCCGAAGGACCGAAAGCATACAATAGGCGAGAAAATACAGAGAAATGTGAGAGTACAGAGAATAGTGACAGAGACTATGAGGGAACCTTGCGACAACCCGGGTCGGCCATGTCTTGGGAAAAATTGAGCAGGGGTGAAACATCATCCGAGTTGCTCGACACTTGTCGGGCGCAAATCGTGTTGCAATCGCAGCAGCCAACGGGGACATCGGGAGGGCCGGGGAAGAACACGGGGTGTAAGGGAGCACGGCGGGTCTGTATCGCGCACATCCCTATTGACGCACCAACCCTCCACCCGAGTAACCAATCGAAGCGCAGCATCCGCGCATGCGGTCGTTCGATCCATCGGGAACGATAGGCCCGATACTGGTTTCCATCTTGACGAATCCACACCCCATGCTTGCGATTCCAATTTTATCGTGAAGGAGCACGAGCCAATAACGGCCAGGCTGATTTTAAAGAATCAAACAGTGATGTCGGTATGTGTTGTATCAACTTTTTTTTCATGCATTGTCCCGCACCGCCCTTCCCACACTCGACTAGCTCTTCTAGCGCGACACATGTATAAAAACGTAAGGTAAAATTGATGAATGTGGCCAAGCTCGATGATCGCCACTTTTATTGTACGTAAAATGCTTGATGTAAAAAAAAGGGTGGAGTAACAATATGCCGCGAGTGTTGGGAAAAGAAGCAAAGCACAACGAAGCGGGGGTGACGATGGTTTATAAAATCCTAAGCGCCACGCGGTGTTGAGCGTAATATTTCAGAACAATAAAAGCGACATAGCCGTTGCTCGGTAGCTCGGTTGGGTTCACTGTGGCGTGCCTGGTACGAAACCACGGCGTAATAAAACAAAACAATACCCCCGAGCAGACAGGGGGTAGAATGGCGGTGAACTCGCCAGTAGGTAGCACAGCTAACAGCTCGACGTCCAATAGCGGTTCGAAAGCTGTTAAAACTAGAACGGATATTTCGGGTGCTGCCGCGAATGCTCTCGTCCGGGTCTCTCGAGTTGCAAATCACACCGGAGCTTTTGCGAACGGGAAAACGGGGCGATAGAGAGAAAGCAAAATCAGCTAGTCCATTCCCGAACAACGATGAACGAGAGCTGGAACGAGCGCCCGAGCATTCGACGGTATCGGCACTGGCGATAAATGAGAAAACTTTGGCCGCAGAACCGTTTTCTGCAAAGCAGAACAACCTACGCGCCAACCTACGCCTCTCCCTCTTTCTCTCAACGGAGCCCAGCAAAAGCTCGTTCTAAAATATCACGACCGTTTGTGTCCTCGATCTACCTTAAGAGTACGTGATACAGACTTAGTTGATGACAAATCCTATTGTTGGTAGGCAATGTGTATAGACACAGGAAAACCTAATTTCATTTTGTCCGAAATGTTAATGGTTCCGGGGAAAATAGGTAAACCGATTTGTTACCAGCACCGACTGGATCTGTGCCACATCCCTTTAACGTAGTCGAGTGTAAATCGCGCGGAGGCTCTAACCGGTTGGACAATATATTTCTCAATAATGTACCTAGATTAATCTCATCGTAATACGACCAAATACTTCAAATATTGTAGTACCAAGTGCTTGCTAGTACTCAAGCACTAAAATACTTTATCAGTATCCACTCGAGGTACCCGAAGTTTTCGCCCAGTTCCCGAGCTCATCCAACTGCAGGGGTGCACTCTTGTCTCAATGAAATGAGAGCGTACACGAGGCTAGATCATAGTGTTAGGAAGCTTCTATGTGAATACATGTATTGTACCTTGACGCTACTATACATGTAATTCGATAACACTCTCTCGTTGAACAAGTTATCCGATGTCACGCAATCTTTTTGTTTTGTGTGTTACAGGCACTGAACGGGTTCCTATTAATACTGACGTGCGACGGGGAGGTTTTCTTCGCGACACACAGTATAGAAAGCTATCTAGGCTTCCATCAGGTGAGTCTTATCTTAACCAATGATTTATAACGCTACTATAAAATTTTATATACCAGCGCGTTTTGGTGGCCCAGGCGTATCGCGACTGAGCGTAGGTTATGAATTTATTATGTGTGACAGATTTCGTCGGAATGATAGTTTCTCTGAGATTACAGGTTTTCTATAATATGACAGATCGCTTGGGATACGACCAAGTGACCTGGGATGTGACTCTGGAATACTTTGGTCGACCTTACACGGTAATTTGTGACAGTTTATGAAGGACAAACGGAAAGACATACAGGTACAGAGACTTATTTGTATATCGAGAAGAGAAAGACTGTATTCTCACACGACTGGAGAATCTCGGCAGGTTTTTTCTCATTGACACATTTGCATAGATTGAATTGGTAAATCGATTGCTCAATGCAAAGAGGTACACGCGTGTGTATGTGAGAGAGAGAGAGAGAGCGAAAACGGCGACGAGGGTGAGGGGTATGGGTGTGCCTTGATTCCACAGAGGGTGAGTCGAGGGTTGTTCCATCGAGCTCCTACGTGATTCCGCGAGCTTGCTCGTTGCCCTCGTATTTTACATCGAGTCTGTCTCCCTTTGTGTTCACACCCAACAGCGCCCAGTCACGCCATGTTTGTCAAGTTTACTATACGCGCCCGTCGCGCGTTTACACGCGCGTCACTCCGTGCCAGGATCACTCTTCTCTGCTGCACGAGCCTCCTCTCCGCGTCTTTATTTATATTCTTATTTTTCAACTGAGAAACCCGAACCTTCGCCATTCCAACGTGTGAATAGTTTGATGACTTTCCAAGCAAAATAGTTTAGAAGAATTAGCAGACTCGAGGCGGAGAGTATTTTATTTCTTATTCCCACTGAAACGCCGGCCGGCAAGGCCGGAGTTGAAGGGGGGGTGGGCAGGGGAAATGCTAATGAGGCTCCGGTCTCGAGACCAATTTTATTATTCCGAACTTGTCCAAAGTTTCCTAAAGCCTATCACGAGAGGTTGCAGTGATAATGCCGGCGCTATATAGATAGAGGAAAGAAAAATGCCAACCCCTATACCCAACTTCCCCGACAATTTAAGCAAAGACGGTGACGAATAGGATTTGCTTTTTTTAAAAAAAAACCCCGAGATTTGCTAACCGGAAAAGATCTTAAATTATACGAGGACTTTCGACAACGCCACTAACCTATTCCTAATGATTTTGAACCAAATCAGATATTTCATGTTCTCCGTTTGTCTCAATTTGCCGTTACGGATTACAACAAGCTTTGACGTAAATGACAGCGCAAGACACGATGGATCAAGTGAAAGCGACCAGCAAGATTGGTCACTGCTAATCGCACCTACCGGCTTACCGCGGGGTCATTGACTCCTTCCTTTAATTTCGTATTTCACGCGAGAAATAGTACGATCGGAAATTAAGCGCTCCGGGAGGGGAGCAACGGATAAAAACGGAACAAGAGTCACTCGCGAGACTTAGGGTCACAGGATGAGGTAACCCTGCGACCAGCCCAACGACCCCGCGCAAGACGCGTTCACATGCTCGCCGTTCCGTTATATCCCCCTGCCTCCAGAAGGAGAGATCCGCGAGGACACCGCCGGGATTCAACGGTGTTGCGCTCCGGCAACGGGAATGTGATTAATGTGGCACATTTTGGCAATTAATAGCCGCTAATGAAGACACAATCGGGCATGGCCTCGGGGCAACCACGCCGCCTCCATCTCTCGCGCCTCTTATCCCATAGCCATTTTCTTTTTGTGCCATTACAAAGCACACAATGCATTGCGCCGCGCTACGATCAACCGTCCAACAACGCGCGGCGCTGCGATCGTTGCCGAGGCGCGCTCGCCGCAAGACCCGATGAGCTTGCGCTCCGATGCCTTCGCTCCGCCGATCGCTCGCTCCTCTCTCGCTCGGACCATCGGCGTCCATAATTCTTTGGCGTAATTGAGAGCTCAGCCTCGTGCTCGCCCTTGTAACGTGTATAATACCGCGAGCGCCTGTGTACTCACTCGCGCGTCCCGCCTCTCCCCCTCTCCCCCTCTCCCCCCCCCCCCCCTCTTCTTTTTCCCCCCTGGCTCATGCGTGGCGGGACCGTGATATGTGGCCAACGCTCGATATTAATGCCCGGCATGGATTAATTATTATTACCTGCCTGATTTGTTTCAATTTGTTGGCTGGAATTGTGGTATGTGCGCGCGCGCGCGCCTGCGCGCCCGCGCTTGTGGCTCGAGTGTGCTCTGCCCAAGAGGCCTCTTTGATCGCGCCGAATCGTGTTTTCATCATTTTGCACGTGTCCGCGGCTATGCCGAACATAACCCCACAGGGCGCGCGGATTTATTCGATCGGCGCTTATAAACCCCCCACCCACCCACGTTTGCCGAGACGACGACGACGACGGGAATATCCTCGAGCGCGCTCCCTATCTGCGCAGCCCCCCTTCGGGATTGGCGGTTACAACGGGTGTGACAGTGAATTATCGCTTGCGAATGTTCGTCCTCGATTTAAATAAAACCTGCAAGAGGGACAAGATATTTTTATTAGCGGAACCTTCAGTCGCGTGACTATGATGCACGTCTATTCACCACCGAAATGATTAATTATGCAATTGTTCGGGTGTCGTACCGAGTCCCGACGATTCCGTGTTTGGGATTTTTTTTGTACCATCTTCTTTTTTTTTGTTTGTCATTCTTGGTATGGTCGCAGGTGTCCGGTAGACAGATTGAACGGTTTACAATTCTCTCAAAAGCCCAAACGGACTGAGTCTCGAGAAAATGAAAATGGAGCATAGCGAACGAGCGGGAATTCTTCTCGAGAGTGTAAATCAAGTCAGAACTGTGAGGGGTACAGTAGAGAGTGAGAGAGAGAACGGAGAGGAAAGAGGCAGAAGCAAAAGATTGGCGAAGGCGGCCGAGGCGGGAAGAGACCGGCCGCCGGTTTGCCGGCGGGGGTGCGCTAGCGCGTCTCCACTAAATAATTACAAGCTCTTAATTAACGACGAGAGCCGATCGTAAAGCCATCCATGACGCAGCCGCTTCGTCCGCGCCGCGAGTGCATGTTTCAAGATTATTTAAACGAGCAATGGTAAGTCACGTGAACCGAGCCTTGCCGGTCCCCCCCCCCCCCTTGCGCTTACCTATAAATGGCAAGAGAGCGAGAGAGCTGCGCGGCACAGCGCTCATGCTGATCCAGGTTAGAATCGCGTTCGATAAGTTGCGCTGCCCACGATCGCCGTTGATCGATCCATCATGTTGGCAAACAAAATTTGCGGCTAGTTTGAACGTTTAACGAAAAACGTGTCCTTCCATTCGAGGTGGAACTTGTATCGTGTCTCGCGAAAAAAAAAACGGTAAAAATCGACAATTTGCACACAACATTTTCATTTTCACCCGCTGAATTAACAGTGCATTTGACTTTTTTTTTCTTTTTATGTGTCGCCGATCAAGTTTTTTTTTTTTTTTGGTTAATTTTTATTTCCGAACAACGTCCCTCGCCAGTGGTACCGAGAGGAAAGAGGCGAAGGAAATCACGTGACTGCGCAATTATATGCTCGTCAAGTCGAGCCTGAGGGCTTTGTACGGCACTATATCGCGCGGGTAATTAAAATATAATTTGTGATTAGCCTGGTTAATGAGAGCGAGCAGCCAGATTGGAGCCCGGCCATTATTATGCGTAGGCATACCCACCGACGAGCACCGACTATTATAACACCGCGCGAGCTGGCTCCGGTACAGCCGGCAACATCGTACCGAAGTGCCTCCTATTCTTTATCCCAAGTTTGTCATTGCAACAACGGTCTCTATAAAATAACCGGAGCCTCATCATTTTGATCCTGCTCCAGAATCATGGGAAATACACCGAAGTCGAAAAAAAAACTTCGAGTACTGCCAATATCGAAATTACTGCATTCTGGGAAAAATACTGTATTTGATGGGTTCTCCGAAAATAATTATTGATTTAATTCACACAAATTATTTTTCGGGTCTAACCCTGTTATATCGCGTACTGGCTAGTACACAATAAAATGTTTTGTACATTTAACAAACCTTTTTTTTTTGTTCACAAACCGTCCGTTTATTATTTTGTTCTTGATTTTACAAAAAAATGTACATAAAATGCACAAGATATTTTTTTTTGTTACATTGACAAGAGAAGAATTGTGGACATTTGTGGATAAGAAACGTTGGTAATTCTTTTTTACTGTGTACTTGGATAGAAATCTGATACTTCGAGTACTTGAGGTATTTGTCAAGATCGATAAAAAACAAAAAAAATAAATAAAAGAATTTTAATCGGTCGCCTCCGAGATCGTGTACGATGACGATGGTAATAATAAATGTTCGTTAACTCGGTGCAAAACTGCGAATACGGGGAGGGGGGGGGGGGGGGGGGAGAAAATGACAGTATCGGCGGAGCGCGGGGGCCGCGTGTTAACGCGGTCGATGACCGCGACGGAGGCCGGTATTGAGATTAATTAAAATTAGAGGAAAGAAAAGTCCGCGCGCACGGGCGTAAGTGTATCGGGTAGGGGCGGCAGGCCGGTACACAGGTATCCAGTCGCACAGCGGGAGCGCGCGTCGATACGAGAAAGCGGTTGCTGGCCCTGGGCATAACGAAACTCTCTAGAATTCATCGGAGGACCCCGCGTGGCGATGGAAGACGCTCCGAGCGTATACATATAGGTACGGTCGGTATACCTATATCACCTATATAGTACACTAATATACATAGGATAACTGAGAGCAACCCTCCTCGGGTTTGGAGCCCCCCACAAGCCAGAGGAAACTGTGCTCACCTCTCACTCGTACAATACACTCAATTATTTATCGACGCATGAATCTTTTGTGAAAGATTTAATACGGCCGGTAGTCGAGTCGTAAAGTCTTGCCGGCTTAGCAATATAGCCCGCCGACACCTCGCTAAATATTTCACCGACAAGGCAATGCCCACTCTCCGTACAGTGTGTATAACGCCCGGTAAATATTTCAGTACTGTTATACGAGGAGCGAAACTTAGATGAGTCTCTATACGACCGGATAGCTTCCTTCGGAATATGTGTGCGTATATGCGTATGCGTATATACGGCATAACTCATTCGTCTATACCTGCATACGCGCGCCCTGCCGCCCGCTGCAGCTGCTGTCGCGTCAATAAGTCAGCGGGCGATTATTGAGCTTGGAAATTTCTCGCGTAGGACCTATCAACTCTACTCGATCGATTTACAATTCTGATTAAGTCTTTGTACACTATAAAAACAGTCTGAGACAATAAATGAGAGAACTCCTTCGTAAGCCTCAGTGAGACAATTCACTTGACGCTTCGAGCACGCGATGACATTGATACGCAATTGAACCATCGACTGCTCGAAGTACTCAACACTGGTAGTAGTTGAGTACCGAGCGCTACCTGAGTCCTGATATGATGTGTTGGTATGTCACTTAATGTACTCGAAGCGCTTGAGTCACCCAAAGTACTCAAAGCACTCAGCGTGTGGTACAGAAGTACTGAAGTAGAGGAGAGCGGGGCAAAACGGGATTATGAGACAAAACGCAATTTTCCAATAACGTTTGGATGGTGGCAATGGTCGTCCGTGGGACAAAACGGCTTTGAAAATCCGCACGTATCATTGGGACAAAATGGGGCATCCAAATATTATTGAAAAATTGAGTTTTGACCTCACTGTCGCGTTTTGTCCCACTATCCCATTTTGCCCCGCTCTCCCCTACCGGATACATCAAGTACTCGAGTACATCGAGTACCGAGTGCTCGAGATACCGAGCACCGAGTAGTAGTCGAATACCGATGAGTACCGAATAAAACTTGAGTACCCGAGTAGCGAATACATGAGATACTCGAAGTATTTGTCCGGTACTGCAATATCTACGCTAATGTGAAAAAAAAAAATTGTGCCAGTCGACGCCGACCCATTGACTTTTTTTTTTTTTTTAAACAACCAACAGGAAATGCCGATACATTTCCAAGCCCAAAACAAGACGTCATATCCGACGACTATTTAGAGCCTGTAAAATTTTCTCACAACGGTTTCGGCTCTCCCAGTTATTGCCGCTTTTATTCCGCGCTCACAATCCCATTTTCGTTGACATTACTTAGAAGTTATCTGATCGGGAGTAAGTCGGCCGCGAGGGCGGGTTGCAACACAACGGAACCAATGTATGTACGTACACGTGTACGAGCCCTACTATCTCGCGCATAATTATTTCGCGAGCTGAACACGGTCGAGCGATACTTCCCCGGTGCCTCGGACAGCGCGTATAGGAGACTGGCCGGCGGTAGCGGAGATTTTTATTTCCTTTTTTTTTTTTCTAGAACACCAAGGCAGAGAGAGAGAGAGAGAGAGAGGGAACAAAACTCAAGTCGGGCCCAGCCCAGTTCTCTGCACCCCGTAGGAAAAATAAATCAGCCGTTACCGGGAGGAGTCCGAATGAGTGTTTGTGCTTTGCACCGTCAGATAATCTCCACGCATCCCGCGCAACGTTACACCTTTCTCACGTGTATCGACCCCTGAGAACCAAAAGGGCGTATCCCGCATAGTTTTAGGTTTTTAATTCCGATGGATACGCCCGTTGAATTCTCGACAGATCATACACAAACGTACCGTACTTGGCTACGACACATAGTGCACGTGTGCCAGCGTGAAACGCAATGGTGTGTACCTTAGCGAAGAAGCTGAAGAAAAGCCAAGGTGAAACGAGAATAGATCGAATTGCAGACTCCCGCGACCATTACCCTGCGGTCACATGCTCTTGTCACACAACGCGGACTACGACTACGCTGACCATGAATAATAATAAATCACGATACGAACGCTTCGACCGGACGATGGGGGGGACGTTCATACCCGCTACGGACGGTGTATGTATTTTCAATCGCCGCGAGCGCTGGCTTCGGCGCACTCGCCCTCTTAACTCGTATCAGGAGCACGAGGATCACGACTTTCGTGTTCGAGGACTTCGCCTATTATAGCACGAGAAACGATAGACACATCATATATTTCACGCTCAATCGTTTTATTCGCGGGTTTGTGTAGTCTCTTTCTGGCGAACGTTGTCCGTTTCTTATTGAGTTCTCCGGCTGCATAGCTTCCGGAAATGGCGATAGGTGACGTGTAGTCTGTATTTTTATACATATATATATATATATATATATATATATATTTTTTTTTTACTTGTTACCTAAGCTGTCGGGTGCAGAATAGGTGTATGGTGTATAAGTATTCACATGGATTCAGAAGTCAGGCTTGGACGATAGTTGAAACTAGCAGTGGTCGACGGTACTTGGATTTGGAAAGGTGAAATGAACTGCATATACTTTTCAGGAGTCCAAATCGGTAGCCAGTGCTTGAAGCGCGGATGTACTAATCAGTACTCAAATACAGCCGTGTAGAATGTAAGGAGTGATTTTTTTTTTTTTTTTTTTTCAATAGTCTACGGCTCGAATACAAGATCGCAAATTCTGTGGCTCACGATGCAGAGTTACACTGGAACTCTTATCGTAAATTATTTATATTTTGTGGATTGTTTCTATTGAGCTATACACTCCTGCGGTCTCTATCCTCAGTGAACTTCGAGAATATGTATTGCACGACAAGGCTATAAGATGATTATACACATCGTTCCTCGGACTTGAGCAACATTAATTGTACACAACAATGATCGACAAAATGGTACTTTTGATATTTTCTCGGGTATGAAAGAAAGAAAAAGAAGTAGATTCTCTAAGTGTAAAAAAAAAAAATGGATACTAGCAGAGCGTGGTTTCGATCCACGGACCTCTGGGTTATGGGCCCAGCACGCTTCCACTGCGCCACTCTGCTATCGTTGAAACCAAGGGCGGAAAGCACACCGTTCACGATAAGGCGTTTCAACCCTCTGAAAATCGAAGGGGTTGCAAAATAGCAGAGCGTGGTTTCGATCCACGGACCTCTGGGTTATGGGCCCAGCACGCTTCCACTGCGCCACTCTGCTGTTCTTGGGATCGGGGGGTGAAATTACACCCTTAAACCGAGGGTGATATTCGAAACCGTGAAATAAACGAGGATGTAAAATAGCAGAGCGTGGTTTCGATCCACGGACCTCTGGGTTATGGGCCCAGCACGCTTCCACTGCGCCACTCTGCTGTTCTTGGGATCGAGGGGTGAAATTACACCCTTGAAACGAGGGTGACATTCAAAACTGCGAAATAAACGGGGATGTAAAATAGCAGAGCGTGGTTTCGATCCACGGACCTCTGGGTTATGGGCCCAGCACGCTTCCACTGCGCCACTCTGCTGTTCTTGGGATCGAGGGGTGAAGTTACACCCTTAAAACGAGAGTGATATTCGAAACCGTGAAATAAACGAGGATGTAAAATAGCAGAGCGTGGTTTCGATCCACGGACCTCTGGGTTATGGGCCCAGCACGCTTCCGCTGCGCCACTCTGCTGTTCTTGGGATCGAGGGGTGAAATTACACCCTTGGAACGAGGGTGACATTCGAAAATGCGAAATAAACGAGGATGTAAAATAGCAGAGCGTGGTTTCGATCCACGGACCTCTGGGTTATGGGCCCAGCACGCTTCCACTGCGCCACTCTGCTGTTTTTGGGATCGAGGGGTTAAGTTACACCCTTGAGACTGGGGTGATATTCAAAGCTACGAAATAAAAGGGGATGTAAAATAGCAGAGCGTGGTTTCGATCCACGGACCTCTGGGTTATGGGCCCAGCACGCTTCCACTGCGCCACTCTGCTGTTTTTGGGGTCGAGGGGTTAAGTTACACCCTTGAAACGAGGGTGACATTCAAAACTGCGAAATAAAAGGGGATGTAAAATAGCAGAGCGTGGTTTCGATCCACGGACCTCTGGGTTATGGGCCCAGCACGCTTCCACTGCGCCACTCTGCTGTTCGTGAAATAAAGTCTGATAACATCCCTCACATATTGGTTTAATCTTGGAATATCACAGATGGACTCCTGAGCCAGTGTAGTAGAAACATTCTATTAACCTCACAGTTTCTGTTTTTCTAGAGGGTTTTCTACTGGTTTTGAGACCAGTGCCTTCGTTAAGTTAATCACTAAAGTTATTTTTAAATGATTTTGTCGACGAAGTGTTACAAAGAAAAAAATAGGGGTGAAAACGGGGCAAGGACTTGTGTCCTTCTCGAGATATGAGGCAAAAAAAATGTCATCTGAGAAGTCTTTTTTAGTGCTATCGGACGAAAGCGCCCAGTTTTTTTTTCCCCTGGCGACAATCAGCTTCACTTTTGTGGCAATATTAAGGGGTAAGGTTTAAGGGTTGTAGAGGGGTTCGCTGAGATGTCTCAGTTTTGTAATACATCTACGAAAGGCATAGATGTATTGCAGCTCTCTATTCGCATTTGTGCGAATTTCATATACCCACGTATAATCGAAATATATAATTGCATTTTTTTTACAATAAAACATATTAACTTTTTGTGAAAACGGTCACGCCAAAAATTACGCTTAAAAAAATAATTTCATAGTATAATTAATAAACAAATTTGTGGGAAGTGCAATAGTTTCATTGCGCAACATTGATCCGGAACGTACAAAGTTTAAGTGAATAAAAAAAGAAACCTAGCAGAGCGTGGTTTCGATCCACGGACCTCTGGGTTATGGGCCCAGCACGCTTCCACTGCGCCACTCTGCTCCTCTTGCGAACGTTCGCGAAAATTTCGATCCACAGCATATCCGTCATTTCAGGCCTATTATTTTTATTTTTTTTATACGGATTTATAATTCACTCGATCAACGTCCATGATTTTCACATTTGCCACCGGATAAATCTTGATAACGATCCATTTAGAACTCGACACAATTACTTATCATGTGAATACAATAAAAATGTATCGAGCTAAACAAAATTGTTGTTTGCAACATTATTATTATTATTATTACGTTACGTTACGTTACGTTACGACGAGTTAATAAAGAATTCTTTCCGTATCAATGTTGCAGTCCGACATCGTGCATCAGAGTGTCTACGAATTGGTGCACAGCGAGGATCGCGAAGAGCTTCAACGGCAGTTGATGTGGAACAGTTTTCTCCCGGCAGAAAGTGCCAGCCTACCGCTTCACGACGCCCTCACCGTTCAGCACGGTCACCTCTTGGAACGCAGCTTTACCGTACGCTTCCGATGCCTATTGGACAATACTTCCGGCTTTTTGGTGCGTTTTCTTATTAATTTAATTACTACTATTTTTTTTTTTTTTTTTTTTTTTTACATTGTATTAAGTTTTATCCACTAATTGTATAAATTTATTGCTTCCGATTGGAACCTGATATTTTTTCATTTTTGATTTTTCTTCGAGCGGGAGAAATTCTTAAAAAAATTGCAACGAAGCTAATAATAGCAATATAGTAGAATCGCGAAACGCGTTTCAGAGTCTCGTGACAGTCACGCGAGTGAACTATAGGATAGGGTATAAGCGCGACTGCACTTCCCCCTTCCGTGCATTAAAAGATACATGTACCGAGCGCCGAGGAATAGAAGGGCCTACGGTCCACGATTTTCCATGTAAAACGATGCTGGATACGCCCTTCTGCTTCTCAGCAATCGACACCCTGCTGCGCTATATATAAATTCAATACGTATGAGCTAAAAACACTCTCGCGAGAGACCGCGTGTTGTCTGTATTCTATCGTGAACACGTGGTGGTGCCCCCCCCCCCCCGATCGTTGAATATCGGGTGAGTGTAATCCTCTGACGTACTTGGGACTTGTTCGAAGTTGTTCGAATCTTCCCCTCACCCGAAAAATCAACTTCATAATAAAGTATAAATCCACTCGACACTCTCACAGGCACTCGCAATGAAAGTCTATGAGCGTCCTTGCAAGTGTCCAGCCGAGATGAACTTTATCATTATGTGGATGAGGACAGATTTTAAGTTTTTTTTTTTTCTTTAAAGACGTGGGAATAAGGTAAATATTAAAAAAAAAAATGAATTTCACACATGTAAAAGATTATCCCAGTGACGAAGAGCAAAGGAGCAGATAAAAGTTATTCTACACCTCGGAAGAGGAGCAGTGATTGTTTTGCCCAAGGGGAAGAAGAATGGGCGGGCTCTGGGCAGAGTGAGTTTCGCGGTGCCGTAAACCTTTTACGATTACAGTTTCATTTTCATAAACGTCAAAGCGGTCCCAGTTTTTGTCGCGGGCTCCACCGAAGTGGCCCAACCGGAGTGTGACTCCATTCTCGTCGCGCCTTCCGTTCTTTCGCGTACGAGATTCTTTTTCCCTGTTGGTACGGTGAAGTCACCTCATCGTGTGTTTGCCCTAAGATAATTAGTGTTTTGCGTACCACCGCGTAGCTCCGCATGCGGTTTCGTTCAGCAATTGATTTATATTGTCTCGCTCTCGTCCTCGTTCGCAGAAGCTACAGAGCCGCTTCCTATCTCTGTCATTCTCGCTTTGCCACATGGAAGAAGGACGTCGCGGGTTCCCGGCTTGCCGTCCGACAAAGGGACAAACGATCGCGATATAATCTCGGGATTTTTAAGCCAACACGCATTATTGTCATTGTGCGCAATCATACTCGGCGAGATTAAAAATACAATTATAATTTTTAGTAGTGGCCAATCAAATTTGACACTCGATTTGATATATGCAGGGAAGCGTGAGCCAAAACGAATTCTTTAAGTTCCGTGTAACTTGAAGTAATTTTTTCGTTTGTCCAACTACAAACATTGTTTGGTCCATTCACATAACAAATTTCAGTTCAATTGGTTCCAGTTTACTCGGGTAGAACACGAAAATACGAGTTATCCATTTGTTTGTTCGCCAGTTTTCCTCCACGCTTGTCCATAAACAGTTTCTAAACATCGGGCACGCTGGAGAATATTCCACGTGCCACGATAATAATTCAATGAATATTAATAACTATTTGCATTGAAATAATATAAATATTTTGTTGACTTTTTTTTTGCAGCGATTAGACATCAGGGGTAGAGTGAAAGTACTTCACGGACAGAACAGAAAGACCGAGGAGCCTCCACTGGCGCTATTCGCTCTCTGCACCCCCTTCGGACCACCGTCGTTGCTCGAGGTGCCCCAAAAAGAAGTTATGTTCAAGAGCAAGCACAAATTGGACCTAGCTCTGGTCTCGATGGATCAACGAGGCAAGATGCTGCTCGGTTACGCGGACGCCGAGCTCGCCAATCTCGGTGGTTACGATCTCGTTCATTACGACGATCTCGCTTACGTGGCGAACGCTCATCAAGAGCGTAAGTAAATCTTCGGCGACGTATTCGACAGTCGGTCATTTCAAATTTATCGATTCTCAAATATTTTCAATTCCTTTGTCACGCAGTCTTGAAGACCGGTGCTTCGGGCATGATAGCGTACAGGTATCAGATGAAAGACGGCGGATGGCAGTGGTTGCAGACGAGCTCGCGTCTCGTTTACAAAAACTCGAAACCGGACTTCGTTATCAGCACCCACAGGCCATTGATGTGAGTACTCGTGTGGTACTGTAATTTATTGTATATGTGTGAGGGAGGCCGAGACTGGTCTCGAAACAGTAAATCAATCGGAGGTTGTCAGAGACTCGGGTGTCAGTCGGAATTTAGCCAAACTTGGATTGATTTAATGCGGCAGTGGCCCGAGTGTGATCAGTCGAAATTTTACAGGGAGGAAGAGGGCCGAGATTTGCTGGGGAAGCGAACGATGGACTTCAAGGTGTCCTATCTCGACGCGGGCCTGACAAACAGTTACTTCTCCGACAACGAGAGTCTGACGGGTTCCTCGATAACGCCAACCCTACCGGCTCAACCGACGCCGCAACGAGTGAATCGTCGTTACAAAACGCAGCTCCGCGATTTTCTCTCGACGTGTCGAAGCAAGAGGACCAAGATGTCGAATCCGTCGTCGGCATCACCGCCGACAACGCCGGCCGTCGCTTCCGTCGACTATCTAACCGCTGCCGACAGCAGTGCCGCCGCCGCGGTAGCCGCGGCTTACAGCAATCTGAACACCATGTACCCGACACCGTACGCGCCAACGGCGGTGGCGGCAAGCACAGATCCTTCGCTGACCGCTTACATCGGTCACACGGGAAATTATCATCAGAGCCTCTATCCGGCTACCGCGTTGGACAATCGTTACCTAACGGCGACGGAAAATTTGTTCCAGTATCGACCCCTCGGCTCTTACTATCCGGAGTATCACACGACAACCGCTTACAACGGTTTCATTGACGTGAGTCTGCCGACTTACGACACTCATCAGTTGCCCGGCAAGAGCGAGGAGCGTCTCTACTGTCAGCAGCTCGCCGAATCGCCAAAGTACAGCTACGTCGACGCTAGACATCCGAACAGCGTCAGCGGTTCGCCTTACGCCTCGAGTCCCGTTACGACAGCGCCGTTGCATCCGACGAATCCGGACATCAACGTCGTTCGCACCGGTAGCCGGCACTCGCTGGAGGGCGCCTCGTCGAGCAACTCGGCGGGAAGTTCACCGGTAACGACCGCGAATGGGGTGCGAACGCCCAAAATGGAGGACGTCAAACCCGATGTCTACAGCAGCGAGGCACCGAGGCAAACGGTTCTTATGTGGGGCCCGCCGCCGTCGAGAAGCCCGCCGAGGAACAATGGCAGTTACAGTCCTCCGACGCCTCATTCGACCCACTCGTCCCATTCGACTAACGCAACGGGCTCGACGACCGCACCCATTGGCAATGATCCGTTGAAGTCTCTTGCGGAAATGAACTCGATCAATGGGGATTGTGCAAAATGGAAGCAGAGCTCACCCACCGGACAGACCACGGCTTCGAGCCCGCCAAGAAGTAAAAATCATCATCAGCAGCATCAGCAGCAGCAGCAACAGCAGCAACAACAGCAACAACAACAGCAACAGCAGCAACAACACCAGCAACAACAACAACAACAACAGCAGCAACAGCAACAGCAGCAGCAGCAACAACAGCAGCAGCATCATCAACAGCAGTATCCGTCGACGACTGCTCATTACGGGGCCGTCCCGACGAGCGGTGGTTACTCGCATTCGCATCAGAGTCATGCCGGTCACGGGGATTCGGTGGGCTCGGAGGTATGGCAAGGAGTGCAACATCACCATCACTACCAGTACTATCCCTACCACCATCACCACCCCGCACCACCAAGGCACACGCCCCAGTGAGTTTCCACGCTACCTCACGTTTCTTTTCGTGTTTTCGATTTTTTTTTCTCGATTGTTTTAATTGGAAGATAATCTCGTTGGAGAAAATTGGCTAACATTGTCCCGAGCGGTCGTGTTGTTTTTTTTTTGGCATTGCGGAAAAGCAAAAGTATCTGATAATCTGATAACAGTCGACCTTGCAATGATTCAACAACAATTTCTTATGATCGCGCATTTAAAAAAAATTTTTTTTTGGGACTATTGGCAATTGTAATGCTGACATCGAACAATTTTCCAATTGTCAAGTACTTGTTTTACAGTTGTCGGTAGACTTTTATTTTGTTTCTTCTTTTTTAGATATTTAATGTGGAGAAGATAGTGTTGTAAGTCCCCTGAGAGAGTTAGCCCCGTTTAACGTTGAAAACGTACTTTTGGTTGCAGCACGTCGCCGTCGTCAGCGGGAACGGGGACGGGGGTGGGAATAGGCATGTCCATGGGCATGGCTCCGGACAACAGTCACAACAACAACAACAACAACAACAACAACAACAACAACAACAGCAACATCAACAACAACAACAGCAGCGGCTCCAACAACAGCAACAGCACCGTCTTGTACCATCCTCATCATCATCATCATCACGGATTGGTGGCCTCGTCGGGAGTTGCGCCAATGGGTCCGGGTGCCCCGCAGATGACAAACCGGACGCCGGGAGTCCTCTGCTGTCCATCTCTGAGGTGACCAACACCTTGCTCAACCAGTAACTCGACTCCCGTCGCCGCGTTGCCCTTCGAATTCGGGGATATCGCCCATCAGGGCAACCGCTATCAGCGTATCGTCGACCTCAAGCCGGGCGTTACCACTTGCAAGGATCGATCCTAAATCGACGACTGAAGAAAGAAAAAAAAAAAAAAACAAACCAAGTACATATATACTCAGTACGCCATGAGGCCAGAGCTGGGCAAAGTACATTTTCAAGTACCAGGTACTCCAAGTACTTTAAGTACTGAGTACTCAAAGCACCCAGTACTTTTGTAATTTATTGCATTAATAGTATTAATGTACGTCATGTCTTTCCCAATCCCAAGGTACTTGAAATACTGCCCACCTCTGCTTGAGACGTACCCGAAACGGTTGTCGCGATAAATCCCCACGAAACGCCACGTATCATGACGGGATGTGAAATAGCTAGATATTCAAAATGGGAGCACAAAAAAAACACGAATTTCTCGTATCATCTGTATGGTAATTAATTTACACATATCGTTTAGTGTAAGATTTCGAAAATTCGTAGGGTGCATCTGCGAGCCCCCCCCCCCCTTCTCCCTCCCCTCCATTGTGAATGAGATGGTACGTTATAAATTTCGAGAAACCCTGGTCCACCCCCTCCCAAATTATTGTAACATATATTATGCTTGTATAATTTTCTACAGGAAAAAAAATACGTATTCTGTGATATGTGTTAGGTGAATTGAAAAACACAATAATCGTCAGAGACGTACATTGATTATACTATATAATATTTATTAGAGTGAAAAGCAATAAAATAATAAAAAAAGAACAAAAGAAAAAAGGATGTATGCGTTTATTGGAAAGTAACCAATTCGTGGAAAAGCCCGAGTGTGGTTGATAGAAGAAGTAGTAAAATTTTAAGTGCACTTGAGACTCGTCTTTTTTTCGTTTTTTTTTTATCATTTTGTCGTGTTTTGATAATTCAACGAAATGCGATACAACGAAAAATATTGTTAGCCCGGTGTCGTTGATTTGGCCGACATATTTTTTTTTTAATACCAGTCTTGCCAATATTTTGTTAATAAGTTTGTAATTTTTGTACTTAATTAATTTATACACTATTTATGCATATAAACGTACGAGGGGGGTTTGTTTTTAGAGAAGTTACGATACATGGGCCTTCCACACCCGACGAAGGGGTGATAGATATTCTTATTTGTAAAGTCCGAGAATTTCATATTTCGAAGATGCTTGTGTCGAAGCAATATCGAAAACTAGATGACTTAACTTTGCAAATGGGTCCAATGATTTTTTTTTGTCTTGCTGTTAATAATATTTTTTGTTTTTTTCTTGCAATATTGCATTAAGAAACTACTATTAATGATAAGGAATCGAGTCTAGTCCATGTATAATGCGAATTAGTATGTACTGCATGCTTCTGCTGTGACAATGTCTCGCATTCATAATACATCGAATTCCTGAAACGATGAAAAATTTACAAACAAAACAATCATATTAAGGATATTACGAACATTTTACATAATAACAATGCCGAAAGATAATTTTAAAAAATTAAGAAAATACAGTTGTTTAACAATTATTCAGGAATCCTTAAGGGGGCACCAACGAATTCTAACAAAAAATCATATAAAAAATCGTAAGCAATTCATCGTTCGTAACAGTGTTGTCATTGTCTAGAAAAATGCCCACTCCGAATACAACGACATAAAATTGTACGAGTTCCAATTCTTTTTAAATAGATAATATTAAAAGAATTATATTGATAAAATGAATTTGCTACAATGTTTTATATTCGAAACGGAGAATCTTTTTACATGATTGGAACTCTTTTGCGGACAGTCAATAGCATTCGAATTTTTATACGATTTTTTTGTTTTGCTAATGAAAATAAATAAAGCACGTTTTTCTCTTGAAATTGTCGAATGAAAAATTTGAAAGAAAAACAAATCATCTTGGGCGATTACTCGGGAAATTGTTGTACTTTCGATGCGCAGATGTTTTCACAATTCAAGCACAAATGTATATTTCATTGTATATTCATTATATTAAATAATCAGCAGGAACAAAATAGCTAAGAATACATGATACTTGTTATCTTTCTTTAAAAGTAATTCATAAAAAAAAAAACCGATAAATATCCTTGCGAGCAATGTTTGTGAATTTCGATCGATTGTCAGAGACATCATTATTTACCCGATCGAAAACTCGATGCGAGAGTAATAAAAAAAAATCTGTAAAAATGTCCGCTCCTGATTGTCTAAGATTACAATTTTCGGCACGGAGAAACGAGACACTTTCGAGTCAGAAAAAAAAATATTTTTGTCTACCGCATTTTTCTCGCGAGGGATCGTTATTGCCGATGCAAATGTCTCGTCCGAAATTGGGCGCCTGTCGGTGTTTAGATGATACAATTATATTTAAAAAACCATTTAATACAGATTTTAAAAAATGCGTCACATTTTTTTCGATGGCGTTAATGACATATCATTAATATTTCTCTATATTTCCGATATTCCACAAAAAAAGTATCACTATTCCTTAATAATTCACATCGATCGTATTTATTTGAATACCCTTCATACAATATATACACACACATATATATATATATATATGTATGTATGTATATACATATATACATATATATGTATATATACGTATTACGATAGATTAATAATATTATTGTATCATATCATGCCAAACCGAATATAAAAAAATAAATTTAACTTGGTCAGTCGATCCACTTATGTCCAAAATATTCGATTCATTAGAATCTAATTAACGAATTACACGTATCGCTAAAATTTTAAGAACTACGAATAAAATTTTAAAAATAAAGCTGTATCAAATGTTTATAAAAAAAAATAAAATAAAAAAATAATAAATTATAATACGCTAGAAAAAATTGAAGTATATCGAGGGACTCGCCTTAATTGGCAATCTGTTTTTTTTTCATTCTCACCATATACAAAAGATAAAAAAATCAATTCATTTTGTTTTGTCAAAATTTTTATTTACATGCTTCACAAAGGAAAATCAATTTTATCCCGTTTGTTATTCGATCAGGGTACTATATCACCGTATTCTGAATGGAGAAACTATTTATTTGAACCTTAATTCGATTAAATGATAATTTAGCACCTAAGGTCGCGGAATGATAAAATATCATCGTCTGGGCTGACACGTGGAGTTTTTAACAACAAAATCTTCAACATATATTATAAACCAGAGGTAGCCAAATACTTCAAGTGCATGAAGTACAAAGCACCCTACTACGTCAATACGTACTTCGCGTACTCGAAATATTTTTCCCATTCTGCTACAAATTGGCTGCCTGATCAACGGACAGCCCAATATATATAAAAAAAAAACAACTTATCGTCAATATGAATCTATATCGATCACATGGTTACAAAGTAGGTATCATCTTAACGACGCTCAAGTAAAATTATCGTGACATTTGTCAATTCCTCTAGTACGAAGATTTTTTTTCGAAAAGGAATCGTTCTGATTTCTCTTGTTTGTAACAACTGTACGGATCTTTACAGAGGATTTGTGCGATCACTGAAATATCTCAGACACGGTCGTTAATTTAAACTGTAATCCGAATTTCTTTGTCATGGTTGATCTTTAGGATGACAGTGCCCTCCGATTAATAATTCTGCACATTGACATTATCATTTTTTAACAAGCAGTTCAACCCTGACAGTTATTCGGATTACAGTTTCTTTTTACCGATTGGGTGCCAGTTTGGTGGGCGAAAGGTTTTCATAGCATGTTATCTTAAGTTTATCTTTCCACATGTATGAACATTGTGTATAGATGGATACAGTATGAGAGTTCGAAAAAACACGTATGAGCACATATTTTTGTAATACACGAACAGTGTAACAACTTTTTTTCGAACAACACGGACGTCCAGGCATACGTGTCCACGACACATCAAGCAACTTTTTATTACTCTCAACTCAATCCTTCGAACGTTGTTTACGCTTCGGAGTTATTATCGAATTTCGTAACTTTACCGATGCCTTGCTTCGTTGCGCTCGACGTCGCAGAATCACATCCAAAGATTGACACAAATCGCATACCTCGCCCATACTAATTTCAAGATTGCACAAATTGTGCCTCCATTTGTTCAGAGGATCTTTGTAAGCGCACTCGAGATTAACGTTACTGTATTGGCTCACGGCGGGACCGCCGGAGCACAATTTCAAACTCTCAACATAATCCACAAGGTCTTCGAAATCGTGCATTGAAGCGATCGTGGTTGGCTTGTCCTTCAAGACCACCCGTGAGTTAATCAGGAACAATTCAAAATTTAGTTTCTCGTCGAATATTATCTGAAAAATATAAACAACCAATTCAGATTCCAGGAAGAATTTTTCATTGATTTATACTAGAGAATGCAAACTGTCGAAGGTCTATCGAATGGCATCCATCGTACTTTTTTTCTGCGGCGACAGAACTTTATTTTGGTCTGCGGGAACATCGAAGTTGTTAATTGCTTTTTCTCTATCCGTAATATTTTTTGCGTACCTGCTTGAAGTACAGGGGCTCGAGGCCTGTGCCGTTGGAATTGTGCATGATCATTGAGCTGACAACGATACGCTTTTCAGGAACTTCTGTGCTGTGAATAGCCCACTTGCGGTTTGGAAGCGAAGACAAGACTTCTTCGGAATAGCAGAGATTGTCGAACAGGCTAACAGTGGGCCTGTCAAGGCAGAAACTATGCTCAATCGGGCTGTTGCTCTGCGCAGGTAAAACGTCAAAGCCATTGCTAATTTTAAAGTTCTCGGAAGATCCATTGATTGGCACAGACGTAGCTTCGTTCTCCAAAACGAGCCTCGAAGAAGATTCTACGACATCCACTATCTTTACCGAATCTCCATCGGTTACCTCTTCGACGGTAACTTTGACTTGGGCTGCTTGCCTCCTTCGTTTTCTGCGGTTTATAAAATTCCACGAAAATATTCCAAGCATTCGTTATAACGAATATCAACAGAAAAAGAATAAAAAATTCTCCGACTTACTTCTTATTGACGCGTTTGTCATTTCTGTGACGTGATTTGTTTATCATCGATAATGAGTTTGTCGATTTTTTTAATCCTTTTGGCATTATTATCGGTTCGAAGCTTAACTTGTAGTGTTACGATCGAAAGATTCGTTGACCCGCTTTTTACACAATTCCTCCGAGTTCCGAAGACAATATTAGTAAAGAACAATTCGAGACGATGATCAGCATCGAGTCTTTCGGTAGTTTTACCAGTTTGACGAATTTTCGAAGAGGGTTAATTATTACGAGGTACGTTTAGAATCGTGGCCCCGTTAACGAATGTAGATAAGACGAAGGTCTCGGGTGTTCGATCAGTGATCGGAGATCGGCAACGTCGCGTTTGACTATACCACCAGAGTATTTGTAGATACAGAATTTAACGCGACGTTGCCGATTACCGGTTAATCGTCATCGATCGGAGCGCGTAGCTTACTCATTTTCTATGCGAAATCTTTCTGCAAGAGCGAAGGAAGAGCCGGGAAAGAGAAAGCTGCTTTACGCATGCGAGATAGACGCGTAGCGGACGTAACCGAGACGCATGGTATATCGTCGCCTGGACGTATTCAATACGCGATTTAGCAGTGAATTCCTGGCACGGACCAACCATTTATGGATTGGATCAACAAATGGTTTTTTGCTGAGCTAGTCGACTCACTTCAAGTATGGCGTCACTTCCGGTTGAAAAAATGAGTTTTCGGGATCGGAAGTGACGGCCAAAAGAACAGGTGTATTACGTCGCAAGTGATTTCTAATTTATCTCGAATGCAATTGGCGAAAAATATAGTCTATTATAAATATATCATATAGTATATAGTCAGAAGCGATGACGACATTGACACTTTTTTTTTCAAACAAAGAAAAAAAAAGTGGCATGTAGTTGGGCGCGTACGCGCGATGCCGCGATTATATCGGTTACAGCTTTAGTGCGCTTAACTAAAAAGTGCTTAATTAATAAAAAAAAAAAAAAGAATGTTTACGGCTAACAAGTCATAAAAACTTTTTTTTATTAATTAAACAATTTGATAAAAGGTAAATTTGGTCTAAGGTAGCCTTTCAACGCCATCTTAAAATACACAAGATTCGGATACATGATGTATAGCCAACCTAAGTTACCTCTTGGTCAAAATAAATTTTAGCACAACCTAAAAATAAAAAAAATAAAATCAATTCCCGTTCCTTCTTGGCCCATCGCAACATTGCTTCGGATCTGTCAGTCATCATTTTATTCTCCGCTAAACATTTGACATCGAAAAAAAGAAGGTGGTAAACAAACAAAATAACATAACACAAAAGAATAATGATGAATTCGTTCGACAAACTGTAAAAATTCTGTCGAGAGAGTTTTGGTTAATCCAACGGACGGTAAGCGCGCGTTCGATCTTCGATAGAGCGTTTGGTGTCTCTTTCGTCCGTACTCGCACCCACATGACGCCGGATAACTGCGCATCTGGTCGGCGCAACTCCCCGTAAAAAGCCGGCTCTCACGACCCCATCGCTCTCCGGCCGTACACCGGTTCGCGCTTCAGTATGTATTTAGCTCCACATCCACTCGGTCTTTCGCGGGCCATCTCTCCATCCCGATAGTCTCTTCTCGAATCGCGACGCGTTCCAGACTAGTACCGGGATTCCCGTTTAGTTGTAACCTCATTGCTCCGCGTCTCTCGATACGTTGTAATCCCGCTCTGGCACGGATTTCGCTCCGCTCTCATGTGATACAGTGGTGAAAGTGTATTGCACGTTTTTTTTCTCCCATACATTCGTAGTTGTTCTTTTTTTTTTTCTATCGGAATTCAGTGCTCGTCTTCCCGCATACTAAACCGGCAAAAAAAAAAAAAAAATGCGCGCTTTCGGATCACTTCGGATTGCCACGATCGTCGCGATAGTATTTTTATCGCTGGGTAAGCGACATTACTATTTTTTTTTTTTAAATTTTACTTCAATGATTATGCAGTAAGAAAAAAATATATGATAAAACGAAAGAATTGTCACATTGTATGTTTGTGCTGAAGCGGCAACTGCGGTGATATTGGCCTATAAACGCGCCTCATGGGCTTCGATGATATTCACGAAAACTCGCCAGCTCGTCGACACGCACGACATTCGATATACACTTTTCACGTTGAAAACACATTACACCTGTCGAGCGAACTCGTATGCTAATTTATAATCGATGATCTTTTCGATATCGAGATATGCATCCGGGTAAAAGGTATATACGAATATGATCATCGTGGCAATTAAAATTCGTTGTACGACTCTATAATTTTTTACACAATGTCTCCCGATACCTCCAAAGAATGTGCAGATTTCCTCTGTATCGAGTGCCTTGCGTTAATGACGCGAAAAAAAAAAAAAAAAAAACCAACGCTGATCTTAACGGTGAAGAAGATATGCAAATAATAATAATAATAATAATAATAATAATGTTGAACCCAACAGAATAATTCAGTCGAAGCGAGTGTCGGGAGGATAAACGTTGACGAGTCCTTTAAAGCATCCGGCTGAGGAGCCGCGCGCATAGCGATCTAAGATCCGGCGGCGATTATATTCGGTAGTCGCGTGAATGCCCCGAGAGTAAGATAAACGAAAGTAACGCAGAGAGCGGGTACGCGGAAGGGACCGGCCCAGGTGAAGAGTTCAGGTAGAATTTAAGGTCCATCGAAGCGCAGATGTTCTGGTAGAATGAACAACTGGACGCTGGTCAATCTGGAATTCCAAGCACGTTCGCCAGACCCCCGGACAATACGAGAAAGTACTCCGCAGTATACTTTTTGTCGGTGGGTGTTCTTTCTCGGTTTCGACATAGTCCTCTTACCCGTGGGCTTGTTCGGTGTTATTGTGCGGACGGTGATTATACATTCTTCGTCTACCGAGAACCTCGAAAACTGGGCGTGCTGTACCGACTTACTTTTCAACAATAAAATATATATATATATATATATATAAATATATATATATAAATTATATATATAATTTTTATATATATATATATATATATATATATATATATATATATATATATATATATATATATAAATTATATATATAATTTTATATATATATATATATATATAAAAATTTTTTTTTTGTTCACTAACTTTCTGTCAAAACTCTCGCTAAGATATTATATTTAAGGATGTAACACATACATTGCCAACCAAAAGTTTAATTCGATAAAAATTTCAGCACTTCGCGATATGGTAAAAACCTGAAAAATCCGCCGTTGTAATTATGTCAAGAGATAATTAATGCCAAAAAGTTATTAACAAATTATGTAAACAATACATTCTTTTTTTTTTAATCCCACAACTTTTTATTTTGCAATTGTAAGTGAATCCCTTGATTTTTTAGAGTTCATATGAATTTTTTCAGAATTTTCTTATATTCCAACATTTTTTTTTTTTTTTTTTTTTTTCACAGATCTGAAAAATTGTACCCAGAGGCATGTATTTCGGTTACGTTTTCGTACAATGATTCCGCTGTACACACAAAGAGTTTCGAGGCGATTTGCGTCAACAGTTCTGTAGTTATGGCGTTTGAAAAAAAAAAAAAAAATTTGAAAACAGAAAATTCAGACGTAAAAAGATTCCGAAGAAATTCATGTGATCTCTACAAAACCAATGAAACAATTTGATAAAGAAAAACAAAGTTTGCCGATTGTTCGTTGAAATTAAAAGACTTTCGTATCGCGTAATATAAAATGAATTAAAATGAATGATACAAAAAAAAAGAAAAGCTAAACATCCTAATCAACAACTTCTGTCGATATTTCGAAAATTCATGAGCATCGACGATAGGATATTTCGTTCGACTATTAAAAGCGCTGAACTAAATCAAAAGATACGCGGCTCGATGGGCTAAGAAATAAATAAATACCCGGCGTTCATCGCAGCCTAGATTGGACGCGTTTCGACGAATGATTACTCAGTTTTCGTGCAAACGCGTGAATCTCGCTGAGTTGTGTATATCTTTCATATAAAGTAAACATTTGTGAGATCTGTTGAAACGATTTCTTTGAAATTCAGTAATAATAAAAAAAAAATTAAAAAAATTAAAATAAAATGCGGGAACTTGATCTCTTTTTTTTTTCTCGATATCTTTATCGCCGCAATTTTCATAATTCCACTTATAGTGGCACAAGGCCATATGGAAGTTTATCGGGGAATTATCAGAATTTTCGAACTCATAAAATATCGCGATGCATGTTTATCGGGAATTGCTCCAAACCCCATTGCACAGTATCAAAAGTTTATCCGGTAGGAATTAATTAATTTGAGCGATATCGGGGTCATAAAAGTGGGAAATTGAACTCGTCCAGGGAGCGCCCGCATGAGAATATTTCGAGACCGGGCTCGTGAATCTTTCACCGAAATTCTCAGCTATTTTGGAATCGGGTAACTCAATGACCGACCTGCATCGATCGTGCTCACCAGCATGACGAAAATGGAAATGAATGAATAAGTGTGTAGATATTTTCTAGTACTTTTTTTTTTGTTAACATCAGGAATTTGTCGGGGTCTGTTCGGGGCCTGGGCGGGCCCCGGTCAGAGACCGATGTAACGCTCCGAAATTTTTATCAGCGATGACGGAACGAAATTCTCCGTATCTCGATTGGCCCGGAAGCGTTTTTTTTTTAGCCCGCCTATAACGGTATTTGGTTAATTATCGAAAGTCGTTCTTCGGGTCAAACCCAAAGAAGCGTGAAACGATAAAATTATTCGCACTGCGTACTCCGTGCGGCCGTTTATCCGAGGAAAGTTTATCATGCGACACAGAGGGTTATCATCAGCCGTGCCAACCGACTTGGTAAAATTAGCACACGGCTAATTGTTCATTACACTCGGCTGTCCGAGAGGCCCAAATGAATGCGGTCACGTATACTCGATGGCACACGCGGAAAAAGGGGAGCATGATCCAGGCGGGGAAACGAAAAAAAAAAAAAAAAAAAAACAAGAGTAGAGCGCGGATAGTTACGAAACTAAATTTCTTGCCAGAAAAAAATAAAATAAAAGTCATGCATTGATTTTTAACGGTTACAAAAAAAAAGCAAATTTTAGGTCATGAACTGTCTCGTCAAACTCATCTGTCGAGCCACATGGAAAAACATATCTAACGTATGACATATTTTCGCTAACATTTTTAAAAAATATATTTCGAATATATTTTTGGAAAATATTTTCGATAACATATATCGTAAAATATATGAAAATTTGTATGTGCAACATATTGACAGCATAGAAAAGTGAAATCTGATTTGATTTGAAATGTCAAATAGTACGAAACGTTTCGAAACGAGATAAACGAATTTTTTTTCATAAGTCGCACCCTTTGACTTCTGATATTGTAGAATTGAGATAGCTGCCACGGTTACGAAACGAATCGCGTTCGTGACGCAACGACGGGGTCACCAGTCGCTCTATTAATTCGTCGAATAATTTTCTCGTCTTCTATACTATTTACGAAAGTAAGCTGACACATATCGACTTGTCGAAGGCAGAACGGCGTATCTTGGACCTCTCTGACTCCGACCTTACGCCCTTCCGGTACTCAGCTATTCGCACGGCTGCACCGATCCGCTGTGTGAGTGTCGGTTAAACTGCCTTCGTGGGGCAAATATCGTTCTCGTGTATCTCTAAGTAACATTCGCTCGGAACGGATAAGAGTCACAGTTATATTCGCATCGACGCACTTGCATTGTGGATAGTGGTTAGGGCCGAGAGCGTTTATTCCGAGCGCAAACTATCGGAGGCACCGAGAAAACGGGACCAGCGGGATCCGAATTTGTATTCAGGCCAGCGGAACGTCGTGACTCGTAATTCACGGTTTATAGCTGCTTCAAGCCTGACCGATAACGAAATCCGAGAAGACTGTACAAAAGCGCATAAGAATGAATGACGAAGCAATTGCGTCATCAATGAATTTTTCTCGAGTACTACAATGCTGGCTGGAACTCCCAAGGTTTCTTTCTCAAATGTTCGTTTTCGTCAAGGGGCACAAAAATATCAAGAACTCGCGCCTCACAACTTCGAACACACTTTGCTCAGAGAGGGCTCGATAAAATCGTTCGAAATCTTGACAATAACTGCCAAATTACGGCACCAAGGGCAAGACGCTTTTGTTTTTTTTTTCTTTCTTTTATCGGCGGAGAAAAAAAATACCGCACAATTATCACGCTAAAAAAATTCATGGCACAATTTCTCGTCGAAGGAACCAGACGAATAAAACCTAAATGAGGAAACGATCTGCCAATTACCAAATATTCTCAGAGTATTCGACGTGGTCTCCGAATTCTCTTAGCTGGATTGCGCGAGTCGAAATCGAAGATTTCACCGAGTCCGCGATCGAACGTCGTGCCGTTTGGTCTGGAGTGAAAACCCGGCCGAGAGCCAACGCGGCAAAATGACATCGTGTTCCTTCAAAAACAAAACGAGGCGAAGCGAAGCGCAATGAAAAAAAAAAAGAATCCACCCTAGAAACCGATGCGACGACGACCTAAAAAAAACTACGGCCCAACTCCGTAGGCAGATGGCGGATGCCTGACGTCATTCCATAAACCCAACGGTCCCGATCGGTCTGCTAGTTAGGCCGCCATTGGATTCATTAATCAGGGGGAGGGGAGGTTGGTCTAACGAATTTGGGGTATCGACTTATCAGTTCCATACTTATCGTCTTGACTGGCTTTAAAAATAAATTCAATTGAAGTTCGACATCTCGAAATTATGCAGGTCAAGGCAAAAGTTCATAAAGAAGTAACCCTCTGTTCGTGCCTCGTATGTACAACAGTGGAAATAAAAGTTATTGTAAAGATACAAAATGATTCAGAAAAATTAAAAAGTATAATACAATTTTATTTGCGAATTATGCAAATGCAATAAATCAATTGATACAGCATTTTTTTTTTTTTCTTTTTTACATTCACCGTTGCAAACGGTCTGTGTTTACTTTGTAGCATTAACGAAATTGGCATTCGACGCCCACCAGTGTCCGGCGATACCGCGTGAAATGATTTTGAGAATTGTCTTAAAGCGCCACGATGACATCATCTCCCACTCGTTCATTAATTCTCGCAGTCTGTTCACCAGTACGATTATACGACGTTGTCCCGATGTTTCCCATTCGTGACATCATCGACCCAACTTCGTAGAGCTCCCCCTTCCTCCTTGCCCCTGAGTTGGTTGCTGACCGGCCGTGGCATATGTCGGTTCGAAAATAAATTGAACGAGATGTCTGCGTTCCCATTAAGGCGATGTGACATCTCTTCCCCCCCCCCCGCTCATGCCGGGCGTAACCGGTAAAAAAATATATATATTGTCATTATTATTTTTTTCATGACTACTCAAGTACCAAGTAGTCAAAGTACCTCAAGTATCGAGTAAACGAAGTGCTCGGTACTTTTGAGTACTTCAAACACTTTCTCAAGTACTTTTGTAGTTGTGTATGACATTGATCTTAGGGATGTGAGAAAATAAATGAATAATTGAAGATTCTTATAATTGGAATACAAATGGAATAATTTACTTGAACTAACATCGTATACTCATGAATTATCAATGAACAGGTCATAAACGCCGAGACTTGTGTATAAGATAGTCAGGGAGTCGTGTATAACGGTACTTGATACTTGATGCGAAAGGAAAGTACTCGAAGAACGCCAATTTCAAGTACAAATACTCGAAATACTTATTAGGTGTCGAGAATTTTTAGGCGTATTATTGAAGGACTTCCCAAATATCGACTGCTCGAGGTACTCGTTCACCTCTGTTTCACTCTTTTGTCGCCGACAATGAGACCGACGAAAGTTGTATGCGACTAAACGAGCTTGGATGAATCGCGTACATGCCTATAAATGGCTCATAGACCTCTCAATGAATGAACATCGTCATACTTGCACGCATGCTGGCGCATGCATACTATGCAATACTTGTACTCTGAGAGACGCGGGCTCAATGGAGCGTCATGCAACTGTGCGTTGTCTGAAATAATTGAGAAATCAACGATCAATGCACGCGACGCCCATTTTCGAGGAATCAATTAACAACCGAGTAACATCTTTACATAACGACATAATTACGCTCGCACGAGACACGTCGATGATTTTCATCACCAACAAGGTGATGTGAAATAAATGCAATGCTTTTTTTTTTTTGTTTACTTCAAAGCGCCGAAACTTCGGAGCTCAACGACTAGCCCACTGCGAGGCCGACAGACTCGGTCGGTAACGGAAAACTGCAATCAATTTTTATCGAGGTTCATGAAAATTCTTAAGTTGCAGCTGAGCGGAAACGCTGATAATTTGGTTTTTCGAGGGAGAAAAAAAAAAATTTATTGCAGCTTTCTTTACCGACCGAGACTCTTTCACGTCGCTTCAAGTAGAGTTCGACGCATAGCGAATTGCATAATTAGCGTAATCATTTCAACAGCATCTTTGTCCTTGATTGTTCTTAGATTGCAAATATCGAAGCCTGCGTTTCCTTTCCACAGTCGATCCTTCTGCCTTGATGCATTCCTGAGAATTAAAGCTTAAGATGAGCTATGCGAGAAGATAAAGGCTGAGGGGGAAAAAAAAGGAGTTCAATGCCGTTGACCAATTTATGACGACAATGTTTAATTTATTATTCGCCATAAATTCGAGTTAATAAATTTGACACTCGACCAACGAGATATCCTAAATATGTGAAGGTTGATTGTTCGCCGGTTTTTGTGGATTTAAAAATTATCATAACGAAAAGTCGAGTCACCCCGAAGTGATTTTTGCGATAAGCGAGAGTGCGAGTGAAAGTTTCGGTGTGTTTGCGAGACTAGTCTCGAGACCTTGCCCTACTCGTCGCGCATCGCATCGCCCGTCGCGTTGACTCCCGGTTCCGTGACGCCATTGTATGGAGATACCCGGACTTACCTTCTTCGAAGATTCATTGTCCAGGCAACAGTATAATTTAGTAAAGTCACATAAAAATTTATAAAACTATTCTCGTTCATCACGAGAAAATTAAAAAAAAAAAAATATCGTATTTCAGTAGTTTTGCTGAGACGATTTTGAGAAATATTAAAATACAATAGTTTTCAAATTTGGGTAGATATTTGAAAATTATCGGGTTATAATAATTTGATATATATATATATATATATATATATTTACTTCTGAAAATATTGATGATGCAACGAGAAAAAAATCTCGACATTCATTTAACCCCTACCGTGATCTTCCGCACTTTCGAGACACGCGATGTTCATGAAGCAAACGACATTGTCATTGAACAAGGAATGACCTTATCACGGATGAGAGAAAGACAACGTTCGATGAACATCATCGAAAATATTTAAAAAAAAAAAAAAAACATTTGACATAGAATTGAAAAATATTGGAAAAAAAAATA
Organism: Amblyjoppa fuscipennis; assembly: GCA_963575735.1. NCBI lineage: Eukaryota > Metazoa > Arthropoda > Insecta > Hymenoptera > Ichneumonidae > Amblyjoppa > Amblyjoppa fuscipennis. Next base: position 282,365 of record OY754494.1, read on the forward strand.
GTCTGTTAGAAATATCTTAAATTAGAATTTTTTTTCTTCTATCTTTCGAAGAATGTTTTATCGCAGGACCGAACATAGGTGATCAGCCAGACGGATCCGGGTGGTTTCTCGGAAAGTCTATAAATACCGAACAGTCTCCTCGGACCTAAACTTTCCTACGATGCTTTCCGTTTCGATCGTGCTCCGCGGCGGACTCGCGATTGTTGGCGCTGACCCGCGGCCGTTCTGTAAATATAACCTTCCGAAATCGCGGTAATAATCTTCGATAGTTCCAATTCCAGTCTTAATGGACCGTTTGAATTTCGAATGACCGGCCAGGATCCGAGATCGTTTGGGCGAATTTTCAATACGGTTACTCGAACGATATGTTTCTTCGTCGACATTTGCAATTATTCGCCGAATCATGAAACGTTATACAGCTTAGATAGTGGAGCATTGTTTCATGAGGCAAGTCAAATAAAAGAAAAATATATAATAATGAAAGTATGAGAAAAAAAAATTGTGCATTCAAGGCAATTCTGTAAACATGATTTTTTTTTAACATTCAATATTTCGACGGACGTAAATAACGCTGTGTTGATCTTCGTTCAGATGAAAAATTATACCAAAATATATACTTATTCTATGCTCTTAAATTATCCTCTATGGATAAAAGTAAAAATAAATATTGATGCTTATCCGGCTTATTCTAAATCTGTTCGCTCTGCAACTTAGTGTGACACTGTTGGATGATTATTTGCGACAATCAGATAGCGGAGAAACGTTGTAAGTCGATGACAAAAGAAAAAGAAAATTACCTTCGCCTAGTCGCATCGAAGTTATGAAATCTGAGCGCGATGTTGGGCGTGACGGATATTAAAATTAAAATCGGATATTAGAATATTTTTATTTGAATTAATTAAATATTTATTTGACTCAAGGATATTTTTACTTGATTCAAGTATATGCGATATTGAACTCTAATAAAATTTATTAGACTTCAATGAAACTCCATTAAGCCCATATTTAAATAAGCAATTTTCTTTGGTTTGAATAAATTTTTTTTCTGGGTGTTGGCCTGGCGATTCATTGACCGAGGCACGATATCGATATCGGAACTCGGTGAACTTAATCTATAATCGTTATCGTTAGCATCGATTTATCGGACATAAGGCGCCACACACGAATCGGCGGATTCTCAACATCCGGCGTGTAGTCACTCAGTCGTTTGACTCTTCGTCGTTCTTCTCCGATGTTCGCTATTACGATCGCGAATCTTTCCTCGGGAGCCGTTTCGAAACAGAGGATCACTGTACATGATTTTTTTTTCTCTCTTTCACTCTCACTAATTACGTATAAATTGCTCGAACGGACCGCTAGCGAAGGTCAAGGTAATTTACAGTATTTTCGAATGTATTGCAATTTTCTGTGCTCAGGTCGGCGGCTTGATTCGTTTCGCGTTACTTTTTTCTTTTTTTTTAATCGCTTAATCGCATTTTTTTTTTTCGTCAAACGGCGACTCGATGAATTGACGAAAATACAGTATTTATTTGCGTCGCACAGCGACTTCGCCTTTTACAAAAATCATCCTTAACAACAAGAATAATACTTAATCTCATTGTCGAAAAATATATTAAATCGTCGTTCGAGGATTACAATGATTTTTTAACTTTTCATGTTTTCTTCACGATTTAATCGACTCAAATGTCGCTGCTAATCGACTGATAAATTTTCATCAAAAAGAAAGACAAACTGACGTATGAAATAAAAAAAAAAAAGTAAAATTCTAAAAATTGATACGATTCTCAAAATCTTCATTTCTGTATATATATATATATATGAAAAATAAAGTCATTAATTAATTTTTTTTTAAGAAGTGTTTGGGCAACGAACGATTCTGGCGAAGCATGAGCAAATTGAATCCACCGAGCTGTGCCACCGGTCGGGTATTATACCACGAAAAAGTCCTCAAGTAGGCCCTTGGTACCGACGGCTATCAACTCTTTGAGATCATTCGTCGCGACGCCGTATTATCTCGGCTCCGTCAAGTGGGAATGCGAGCGCGCTCGCGTTACATTGTTTACACAAAGCACGCGGGTAAGAGATAACCCCGGTCGCGACAGTTGGCTACCCGGTAATATATTCCGTTAACCGCTTACGTTTCACACGCTCCTCCGCCGGGCTTTCTTGAGAAGTCTATTTATTTTCTATTTATCGAAATTCACACTCGTCGACAGTTGAGAATTATACGATATGACTTGTCATTTTTACATTTGATTGTCGTTGTTTTATCAAAATTAAAACAATACAAAAATTACCGATTTTCAAAGTTAACATCTGGACATATTTGTTGTCGCCTCTTTTTCTTACCATCCGAGATTCCACTGTACAATGTTGCGTGAAGTAGATTATCTCGCGATTGGGCAAGTGGTATCTTGTAGCGGATTAAATAATTGCGGAATTTATGTCACAACAAGTATCGCCGATTAATCGTCGAAGCGAAAAGGGAAAGTGCTCTGTTGCATGTTCTTGACCGATACATCGAAAACCGGATCGGCGAATAGTTTTCCAGTTGATCTTATTACGATTCGCCGCGTAGAGTTTCCGAACAGCTGCGACCAGTCGGCGTTCGCGATTCCAGAAGCTTATTATAAAATTAACTCTCTGACTCAGTCGGATTTCTTGATTAGAGATTAACTCGAGTAATACCTCGGTCTCTCTTTGGACCAAGAACAATTAGAAGCCATTAAAATTTTTCGTTATCTCAATTATAATAATCATTATCAATTAATCGACAAGTATTAATTACAAGATAAATTATATTATTTAGTCACGAAGAATGCAATCACTCAAGATATATATACACTTAACGTCACAATGAAAAGGCACGCTAATTCTAGACCATATAAATCCGTCAGTCGGATAAGCAATTCACGTTAAAAATATATTTTCGAAAATTAGAAACAATGCCGGAAGTAAATTATCTATAGCATTTTTTTTTTAAGTAATGAAATATAAACATTGTAGGATTTCAGCGAAGTTTCAGCACTTTAAATTTATTTTTTAAATAGCCCAACATAAAAAAACAAGTTATTAATTATAATATAGACGAGCGAAAGAACCATCAGAAAGCATTTAAAAAAAAAAAACCATCCCGGAAATTAATTTTCAATTTCAATAAAGATTTTAATAATCGTCGTGATACCGATCGAGTGACTCCCCCTCGTCGCCCTTAGTCCCGAGACAATTTAAACTTTTTTAAATATAGAAGCCGCGCACACGAGTCACTTGTTTCAGCTCTCGGGATCGTTATCTTCCCCACTTGTCGCAAATCCTTTTCATCTCGACGAGTCGCGCGGGCTATAGTAGTTGTGTACGCACGGAGAGAAGGAACTCCGGAGAGGAACTACTCTGTGCGAAGCCAAAGGAATTTGGCCGCGAGAGCTTATTCGCTTGTAAATACGGCTTGGCAACCTCGCCGCTCGCCGTCATATCTTTTCTCTTGCCCTTTTTTTATTCATCTGCTGCTTCCACAGCCTCCACCTCCACCTTCTCTCCCTTTCCCAAGGCAACCATATATATATATATATATATACAGGGTGGTCCCGAATAAGGAACGAGTCTGTTCCGCGTTGAGCTACTCAATCTTTTTTTGATTTCCAAAAGTTTATGCTAAAGTTAATGATATGCATTTAACGCCCAATAATAATGAGATACGGGTGGAGTACAGGTTGAATTGAATATGCCATTCATCATGCACCCCGGTTACCATTCGGTTCACCGCGATAAACATGAGTGGACATTTAATTACGTTTGATTAATAAACTTTTGCGACCGTACAAAAACTGCGAATTAATTTTGGCCAGTTTGAGCGGGATATCGGAAGAAAAAGTGCTCGATAGTCATTCAAGACCACCCTGTACATGCCGCAGCATCAGCAGCAGCAGCGAAAAGACCGAGCGGCGGTGGATAGAGATTCCTCGGGCGCAACGTTCACGAGCACATGGAACGATTAGGGCGTTCGCTGTACAGCTTGGCCGACACTTTCGAGAGCGTTATGTTCCCCCCCCCGGCAGCATCGCCGCGGAAATAATTAAAGGAGTTTACTCATCGGCAAACGATAAATTACAGTGGATCACGAGAATTTCCGAAGCGGTGCTGCGACTCCTAAATTGCTCGGGCAATCGACACGTTAAACCATGCAACGGGCAACTCGCCGTCTCACGAGGCACTTTAGTCGCCATTTGCCAAACTTTGTTTCCCCATTCTTTTCGGCCTTTCGTTCGATCGTCGATCGATCGAACGCTCGCTTATTGATTTATCATTGACTTTTTTTCGTTTCGTGATTGAGTTGCGAACGTGCCGAATCGAATGCACGATGCTCTACGATTATTGCTGTCGGTAAAATTGTGCATTCGAAGCTTTCCGATGGCTAATTCGAGAAGAATTTCTCGCGTTTTCGCCATCGCCGATAATAGCGAACCACTGCATCATTTCCGTCGGGGGAGTGCGGACAGTATTGGCGTTAAATGCTTTCCCAATCTCCCCCGGTTAAGTTTCGTCATGTGTGAAAAACCGGTGGCTCACACACGGAAAGACGACGGCATTACTCGCGAGCATACGTGGCACCGATGCTTCGAATCGCGGATGGTCACTGACTAAGGGCGCGCACTTCTCGTGTAAACACTGAAAAGAGTCATCGCCGCGACGGTATTGCGAAAAAAAATAAGATAAAATTAAAATAACCTAATGCATCATGTTCACCGCAAGTGAGCAACACGCTGACATACCTATTTTTCGTCGTGCGGCGAGTTTCTCTCGCCGATTCAAAGAAATAACGGCCGCAGTGCCGGCGCGGTACCGCAAATCTATTTTGAATTAGGCGCACGTTCTCGCTAAAAGCTGTGATGTCATCGACGTGATCGCATCGCCAAAAATGTCGGTCGCCGCTCAGAACCGTATTGCACGATTTTCACGTGCTCGCGGGGATTTACCGTCATTTCTATAGCGTCATTTGCAGGGTTAGTACGTAGGTGCCTCGAGACTCGAACGACCGCATAACTTCTCTGCAAATTTCATTATCGTCTTGTATAATTAATTTTCCTTCTACCGTCAGGTGGTTCGTATCGAGGCCTGTGAAAAACCGAATATAATATAGTGAGATTTTCGAACAAATTTTTCGGGAAAAAAATTCTCATCAGGTTTTGTAACGAAGATACTAAAAAAAGACAATCGTTACGCACTCACGCGCTCCGCACACAATTTATATTAAAAAAAAGACCCTCGTTCCATTGGCAGAACGACGAAATCACTGCCCCGTCCAGCGTTATCCTCGAAAATCTATCGACCGTCTTTTCCATCGTCCCTATCTCGACACAAGTGTCCGCGTTTGTATAAGATCCAAGCGCACGTCCGATACACCGTTCCCTCTCAGCAGCGTCTTGAGAACATCGTCCTCGTAGCCGTTGGATCATCAATCTGAAAAAATATATTTCTCATGGTATTCCCCCCCACCCGCTCGTACGAAAAGCTATGCCGTACAGGACCGTGACGAATGACGAATACATAAAGGAATGACGTCATGTCTCGCATTCTCTCACGCGTTAAGGGAGTTATTATATTGCCAGTCTCGGGACGCACTCTTATTCCCGAGTCCTCGGTCGTCGGTAAGACGAACGCCTCGTGTGTATGTGCTTGTGATGGTTTCGTCGTCGCGAGAGCTGCATACACCGCGCTCCCGCGTTGTCGTGGGCGTCGAGGGCCATAGCGAGAAAGGCGTACGCGTAATCATCGCGAGCCATAACGAATAACGAGGGAACGAACTGGGAGTGCCATTGACCGAATTGACCCGAACCGGCCCGCTCACACCCTAAAAACCTATCCTCCGCATATTCGGCCTATGTGCATTTAGCTCGAAAATTGCTCGTCGGTGGCTCACATTTTTTTTTTCTTTTTTTTCATTTTTTAATAACTTCCTGCGGAGAAACTGTACGCCTTTCATTGTCCCGAATATTGTGACGATCGTTGCGCTGTTTTTCGGACCGACGCAAACAAGTTTCGAATGCATTGATCGCGCCGGTCTGAGTCACGATCGGTATCGCTTTAACGAAAAGTGCGTTACGCCGCCGAGTTTGTTTACTCACTCTTATCGGGCCGTAGTTTTTTTTTTTTTTTTTTTTTTCAACAGAAATGTCACGAATATTTAGGGTCAAATAGCTTCGAACTTGTTATGAAATATAATTGTTGCCCACGTACGGACGTGCGGTTCGTGTAAATAGAATTTCGTCGACGATTCATCGTTCTCCGAGCTGGAGGTTTTCCTTTTCGATCGTCTTTATCTTTACTAAAATTGGAAGCGACGGTGCCGATACGATAACCAATCGGCGATGCTCCGAAGTGATCGGTACTCGAATAACAGATTTTAAGTTGCGCGGTCGACGCACGGCCGCTGAACCACGATTTTGCAACATCAAATGATCTATTATTGAGGCGGGTTATGCGACGAAAATAACTTCAGCTGTAGGGTGTATGTCCGGCAACAGCTGGAAGCGGCGAAACCGACGAGATTTAAATTGGCAAAGAGCCAGTGGCCCGAGTGAACTCGGGATGCCGATTCCAGTTACGAGGAAACAGTTGCGGCCGATAATTCCTAAAGACTTCCCGAAAAACATCTCGCACTCGTTACTAATCCTTTGACTGTCATTTTTTCCCTTTTCGAATTTGCGCGCTCATCGAGGCTGGTGGGCATTAAAAAAAAAAAAAAAAAATTAATTATCGTTACTAAAAGTCACCATCAACAAGTTTTTCGTAGTCTAAAATGGGAAAATTTTGTTGTTGTTGTGAAAACGATACGGAACAATTTAATCGCAGAGTCGAGCGTTGCGACATGAAAAAAAAAAAAAAAAAGATCGTGCGCATTCCTCTACGAACTACCGAGAACAACTGCGCTACCGGTTCGTGTGCAGTCTCGCATCGTCCTCTCACAATCTGTGAACAATGAACCAAGAAATAAAAGAAAATCTGATCATGCAAGCCGGTCACGTAACCCTTTAATCCTATCCACGTTCTACCTGCTGGATCTAATACTCGCCATGTTTGGGAACGATGGTTCCGAGAAAAAATGAATAAAAACACATTTGTTGGCCACAAAGAGACAGATATGCATCGAGAATACCATCTCCGACCTTGGTGATGTTCCAGCAAAGAAATTTATAAAATGACAAAATTGACCATGTCATAAATCCAATTCTTGCGCCGATAAGTGTTCACGATAAAAACCGCTGAGCGCCGAATTTTCTATTTAGAAAATTATGAATTCGAATACTAAGAATATTGAGAATATTATTCGTTAGCAAAATATAAATTTTCTTCAATACGCCTAAAAATATTGAAATCGACATGTGGCATTTTTTTGATTACCCAGTGATTTGCGTCCACGGAATACAATTTTTTTTTGTTTTTTGTTATTTTATGTGAACGATGTATTCGATTTTGAAAAATTGACTTTGTCGAAATGACGACGCAAATCATCGTAAATGGTGTAAAAATCGTACTGTCGAGAAATTCTTTAAAAATATAATTGATTTCATTTTGGTTACATTTTTTTTTTTTTTTTTTGCCCGCATCGTAAAAGCGTTGATTCGGGAAAAATTGCGTAAAAGACGATTTACGGTCAAAGCTTACGGTCAAACACAAAAGCGACACTGCTAAATACGCGACGACCGGAATGTGTTGATATTGCAACTAAGCAAAACGACCATGAAATTCTCGAATATTGCGTGAAAGTCGGTGTCCTTGATATTCTCACTCTGCGTCATTGATCTCCATAGAGCGTGCGAGTCATCAAAGATACGACTCCGCACAGTGGAATCAGACGCAGAGGATAATTGTCACGACTGCATTAAAAGCTTCGAACGATGAGTCATTGTGAGCGATGTTCGGCATTCGGATCCTCTCAAAGACGGCCCACCGCCGATCAAACAGACCGAAGCTATAGGGTGCTCGTGAATAGAATTAATTGACGTTCCCCGTTGCCACTCTGTGCACTGTCATTATTATTATCGTACAAAATAGTCGCGACATTGATGAACAACTCGCAAGGGGCGTGAACAAAATTATGGAGATTTCTCGATCATTGTCATAAATATATAACGTCGAAAGGAGGTGTTGAAAACCTAAAAATTTTCCAAAAGTTTTACAGGCCGATGAAAGAAAACCTAAAACTCGCTACGAAGATGTAGCCGCGAATGTTTTAAAGAATCAGAATTTTTTTTTTTGTTTAATCTTCGCGGCCACACAATTCTATGTTTTTTTGTGGCGCTTGACACGAATCCGATAAAAAAATGTAGCCGAAAATAAAGGCTTAAACACTGATAATTGCCAATAAGTTCATTGATTTCGTTTCTTGTGCGTATTTCCGTAAAAATATTGATTTGGGGATAAAATAGTCATCGGATTCTCGATTTCGGCCCATAGCATTCAGGAGGAATACGAGACACAATGTCACGTGATACCTCGCACACAAAGCAAAGGAGAACATCGGCCAAACACGAAGCTTTTTTTAACCCCAGCAGTGGCCCCAAATTCGTGAAGAGCAAATCTCATCGACGAGATACCGAAAAGTTACCCCACGAAAAATCTGGTGGTTTCAAATCACGTTACCGCGAGGATCGCGTGACAGGAGAAACCCTCGGCGAGGGATGACGAGTTAACGGGTTACATTACCTGATTAGGTGGGCGTAATCTTAATATGGCTCCGAGGGTGTCGTAACTTTCGCTGTAAGCGAAGGCGATCCATCAGGAGACTCTGATACCGACTAGGGGTGGCGAAACCTTGTAAAACTTTGCTTTCCTTCCCGTTATTGCAGAATTTTCATAATGATTTTATTATTATTCTATTTATAATTTTTCATTGTTCGTAATTTATCTGAATTAAGGGCAGGCACGGGGAACAGGCACTTTATGAGAATATCGCGTGACTAAAATCGGATGGAAGTATTTTCTGTGTATGAGTATATAAAATACGCCCTTCTGCCTCCCGCCACGTCACACGATCGAACGTAAACGATCTTTATCTATTAAGCCCTCGATCGGCAATCAAAATTTCACTGTGTCACTGTTCCTTTTTTTAATTCAATGCCTCAATTTTCTAAACAACATTTAAGTCTTTCATTGGTATTCCAATGAGTTACATATTGGAACGCATCTCTACTCCTACTCGCATACCGATTCGTCGACTCCCCGCGGGTGGATCTGAGACATCGACAATTGGTTACGTAATTAGACAAGTACTTGTTTGTACGAACGATGCTTGACCACGTTTTTTACGACGCAGCATGATGTCATCGTCACTTGAGGTCGCTAACTTTGCTAATCTTAATTGCTGCACACGTACTTGCATTAGCATCACAATTAAACTCCATACAAAAGCCGTCCGGCATGTGTTCAGTCGCACTTCTAATCATCCCTCAGTCCCTAATCGTCGATTCTTCAGATTCGATCTTTGTTTATCCATAAAAATATCAAGAATATCGAGAATGTAATTTGAAAAACTTTTTTTAAACTCAAATGAAAATGAATTTATCTCAAAGTCTATCCGAGAAGAAAAGACACCACGAATGAAAAACTACCGAGGCCTACTTGTATTACTGGGAACAGACCCTCGGTAGCGTGACAGGCTTTACTCGGAAACTCGGAAAACTCGGCGTGAGACGCCGATCATCCACAAATATGGTCGAGTCATCTCGTCCATTTGTTCATCGACAGTGCATTGACTTTGGTGCAATCGATAGCCCTTACAGCCGAGTCTCGATAACCGACGTACGGATCAACCGACTTACCAGTCAGTCGAGTTACGTTTATGGTCGCGACTGGATGAGCCGGTGTAGCATCAATGTTGGAAATAGCGTTATTCCGCGCGACCGTCTATGTTTCTTCCCAGCAGGTAAAGACTGTTAGGCTTGGTGCTGAGCGCGCGGAAAGTATTTTATATAAAATATCATTGCCGAAGAGTGCTATTGCATTCGACCGGCCATACTTAATTATTTCGTCGCTAAAATAGAGACGATTTATATTTTGTTAAGAATATAAATTATTCTGTTATTATTATTTTACAATTATATAATCTATGTAATAGAATGTTTTGTAGCTGTCGCGCCGACTGACCTGTCAACGGTTCTTGAACGGATCGTGTCACGATCATAAATTCATTTGGAATGGTTCATCGAAACGATCCTTGTCACCAGACTCCTCATGGATTATAAATCATCGTGCGATCCGCATATTGACATACTTAATAGCAAAGGGGCATACATTAGCGAGCTTACTTAACAGCACTTCCGGTTATGCAACGGCGCTTCTCTCGACAATGGACATGCGTATCGTACGTTCTCCGTGCTGTCATTGCAAATGAAATATTCGCTCATTTCCCATTTGCTCGGAAGAAACGACAGTACATTTCACCGTTAGCATAATGAAGATACGTGTGCGCGTACAATGGGCATGTTCCAGGTACTAATGTGAAAGGACTTAACAAAAAGGACGGTAACGCTTCTACTTATGGATAGGGATTTCATGGATCGCTGCAAATCGTTCAGTCGGAAAATATATATTTTTTATTATTAAATACCGTCATATTGCAATTTTTTTAAAAATAATTTTGAAAACTATAATTCTTTCTTCTTTATTTACAAAATTGTACTTTCCGCTTGTGAACGATTAGAAGTATCGTTGTTATTACTACTGTAAGGGTGGTTTAAAATTTACAATTTTTTTTCGAAATTGTTCTAGGAAAAAAATTGCCAACCGGAAACTATAAAAAAAAAGTTGGGTGCATTTCAATTTACTATGTGCCTTTGCTATATTTGAGTAAAAAAAATAATCGTAATTTTATACCTTTATAATTTTACGATAACTGTTAATGCGTTCGACGACTTATTTTAGCATAGGGCGGTTTGAGTCGACGTTACGCGCATTTGGGTATACGACGCGGACTGATTCCGGTTGTTAATTAATAATTTCCGCCTGTTACATTACAAGTGCACCATTGTTACGAGAAACGGCGTGACGAGCCGTTGAATGACCGTGATGACCGAACCAGCCATGATCATTGTGCGGCACGCTAATTCAACGAGGAGGAAGTCGCCCTTTCATTTCAACAATATAACGCGCGACTTTGATGCCCCTAGCTTTGAAACCCGTTTACTCTTATAGGTATATATAATCTTCTATTTACTTATTTATTTATTTATTTATCAATTTATTGGACGGGAAAATCCTTCAACGAGATAATTTTCGTGAACATATCTTTCGCGTACGTCTACAAAAGTGTTTGGAAAATTAAAAAATTGCTACTGACGACGCTAGGAAAGGCGCGAAGATTCGTATACGAACAAGTGTGTGTGCGCTTCTCCTCATCATATTAGTCACAGTCGAAGCCAGAGTGTTTGCTTTCTCATCTCCGGTTGTACGCATCGCGATCACGCGATTCTTTATGCGAGATTGATGCAAATATTTGTTAAACGATGACGATATCTCAAGCGGGTTTACCTTGACTCAGCTTGCCAAAAATGGCACGCACGCTTTTCGGCTCTGAATACGTTCTTGAATATTAAACAAACAAAAAAAAAGTTGTGAGTCAACTGCCGCAATGCTCATTAAGGAATTCTATGTGACAATATCTCCAGTGTTTTTAGGACAGGGTGGATCCTGTGTTACTTGAATTCGCATGCACAAAGACGCGTTAAGATCGGTTTTTGATGTCTGCGAATGGGTGGGCTATTTTTAATGAATTTCGTAGTCAACCTTCTTTCTCGATTTTTATTAAGGCCATAACGCTTTTCGGGAGACATTCGACGATTTTATTTAATGCTCAACAGTACCGTAAGTTTGTCATTACTCTTTCAGGGCCGGTTTCGCTAAAGATCTTTTAACACAGAAAGAGCCTAAGAGTGACTCAACCATGTTTGCTCAAGTGTAATAATGGCAGCCACTATGACGACCATTCTTGTTCGATGAAACAAACACGCGCTCCAGTAAAAATGAAATATCACAACGAATATGACTTGAAATACGGGTAATTGCTTCCCCCTACGAGAGGTATACTTTCACCTGTGGCCCTACGCTCTTGATTTTTTTTATCTCTCTTACACAACAGTTATCGTTCCAGCATATGAGCAGTTAGGCGATGATGTAACAGCTACGGTGGCTCGGATGACGTTATCTATGCTGGTAGCCGGTTGAGTTGCCACCAATGCGCTTACACTTTCAACAGGCGGCCTTCTGATATTAATTGGTCAGGTGAGAATTCAACGCGCCTGTACAATGTTGCACCGATGTAAGAATTTATGGAAGATAATATCGGAAAATTAAAATAGTCCAAAGGTGTTGATCGCCGGGAAGTCAAGAAATCAATCCAAAGCGTCACTCACACCGAGGAATATACAATGAGGATTTAACGAAATTTTTATAATCGTACTGAGTATTCACCGGAATTATCAAGGACACGTGGAATTCGATCGAGTGTTATAAATTCTTTATCGAATGGTAAACAAAAATTTAATCAGTTATTCACCTAATTGCATTTTTTTTTTTTAATAATGAAATTTGCGTATTAAAAATTAAAAATCATTTAATTGGGAGGAAATGTTCTTCAAGCAAGGATAAATATGAAAACAATCTACGCAATGATATCATTGGTATCGATTTTTTTTTCTTCTTTCCTTTCAATTATCTTAAACACGTTTTCCTCTCGAATGCTTAAGTCCAATCTTGTGGGCAGCTCTGCTCTGGGGAGACTGACTATGTAAATACTCGAAGCCCATATACTCGAGTGCCGAGACACCGGAGCGTCTGGTGACTCCAGATTAGAGAAGCAAATCTTCGTCGTGGCCCCGTAGAGGGACCGACATGTATATCTAAAAGTCTTAACGAGCTCGAAGTAGTGTGTGTTATTTTTGAGGCGTCTGCTAAACTTTTCTTGGCACCGACCTGCCAATTATGTTGTTCGGCGTCAAAATTTTGTCATCCATAAAAATATCACGCTCGTCCGTTTATTATCTCGAGATGTGTTAAGTAAACATTTTCAGACTGCTCGATACACGATATTTTTGAGATGTTAAAATGATTTTTTGAATTATCGATTCGCCAGAATGGCGAGTCGAGAGCCGGCGACTTCTGACAGTTCGTTTTGTAACAAATGCATTGCAGTCGTCGGGGCGTTCGTTCGTCAATCATTTGTCAGTAAAAAATCAGTAATATTATCCTTAATACTTGGAGAGAGGGAGCGGCAAAATGGATTCTTCGATAAAGAGGAGGCTGTTTTTTTCCTCGCAGAGAAAACCACGAAAACTTCGCAGTTATATTGTGAAAAAAAAAAATGTTAATCGATGCTGAACATTCTAAAAATTGTATGAGATTTAATTTTATATTTTCAAAATCTTGTTCATACCTTCAATATTTCAAAAAGTTGATCTCCAATTTTTTTTATCCTCGAACCTGGTAATTTTTTAACACGATCAGAATACCGTTACGAGCAAGTAGGAAAAAGAACTTTCCTACGCGATTTTGGTCTGCCAGGATATTGACAAATAATTTGTAAGATTGCCGAAATGAATGTAAATTAGACGGATTGTTGGAATTAATGCAACGAACGAATGAGATTTGTACGTCAAAGAACTCGGGAGCTGTGAAACGAACTAAAGAAAGGGCCCCCCTGAAAGTAGGGACGTGCTAGCTGCTGAGTGTTGCTAAGCGCGATAAGACGGCACCTGCTCGTGGCGAATGTAGAGGCTGGACCGTGCCGTGAGAGCGCAAACTTTGGCGTGAAAGGTCCTGACGGTTTAGAGATCAGCGAAAAAAAAAAGATGAAATACCGTGAGTTTCAGCGACTGTAGATCTTATCTTGGCGTGCGAAGGGAAAAATAAATTTGGGTTTAGTTATATTAAACCGAGGCCGTTTCCAGCCTCGGGTCGTAAAAAAAAGTGCCCTAACGTTGAAAAAGAAAATGAAAAGAAAACCCCATGCGATAAATTCCTTCGACAATAGCGCGCACTAGTCGCAAATGTTTATGGTGCGGCGAGGTGTGCTCGGTGGATATTATTCCGAATGCCGAACGGAGCGTCTTGACGACGCGCCGAGTCTACCTCGAGGAATACGATCGAGAGAAACCGTCGTCTCGAAGCCTCTCGGGTTGCACGTATTCGTCCCGCGCATGCATTCAGGCTCTCGGCCGTTCCTCCATTCGCGAGGAAGCTGCGGTTGCGCTTGCGATGCACGAGAGTAGCATAATACTTCGGCGCGGAATTGTACATACATATAGTAATCGACGCAGAGGGCAACACGCCGGCACGTCGTCGCGACGCTCCGTGGCTTGTTGCAACGCTCCCGAGGCTGAGAGAGCTTCGCGCTCGCACGCAGGAGAACGAGAGAGAGAGAGAGGGAGAGAGAGAGAGAGAGAGAGAGAGAGAGGGAGAGGAAGAGAGAGAGAGAGAGTTCGTTGACCTACGTCATCGGACCTCCGAGGAACAAAGTCTGGCCAAAGCCTCGCCTAATCCACTGGGTTTTTGGGTTTCTTTTTTTCTCACCCGGCGCACACTTGTCCCACTGGGGGAAAACGAAACTGCATGACTTGACGTTTGACTTAGTTTCACAAGAGTGCCGTTCAAACCCGACACGCGTCCGGTATTTTGATCCCATTTTTACCAGTGCTGAGTAAAATGCATCTTCAAGTACCAAGTACTTTTGGTTCCTTAAGGTACTTGGTACTTGAATTGTCCATTATTTTTTAGAACTCCATGTACCGAGCACTTTTGTGTACTTCAAGCACCGAGTACTGTTGAGTGGTTGGAATACTTTATCAAGTACCAAAATCCTGAACTTTGGTTATTTCTTGCGTCAATGATATTAATTAAAATAAAAATACCGGTATTTTTATTGAACATCGTAAGCTCAAAGTGATATGGGGATGGGTAGTGATGTTCGTTGTTAATGAACCGCCACATGAATATCCGCGTGAGAAGCAAAGAAGATTAAAGTATACGATTTTCCGTGTTTACCGTTTACGACAGACTCCGGAGAGTGCGAAGTCCACCGATGTATCAAGTTTTGCTTAAACTATGCCGAGAAGTTAAAACAGTCTTCGTAATTAAGGCAATGAAATTTAATATATATAGTACATTGAAATACACTAGAGATATCGTTAATGAATGATGCAAAAAAAAAAACTTGGAAGATTAGTCCAATTTGTTGTTAAATAATTGTTTATTCAATTGTTATTGTTGATATTAACAGTAATAAATTAGATAATTACTTCAGGTTTATTTTTGATTAGTGCGAAATGAACAGTGACCGCCGAGCGATGTCTTCATTGATACACCGGGACGCTTCAAAGTCCCCACTACCAAAAATTTTGATTTTTGTCGATGAAAATTGAGCTGCTTTTTTTTGTTGTAAATAGTGGCCGCGAGTCTTGGCGACTCGCCTTCCTATGCCCCGGAGGTACTATTATTAGAGTCGATGGAATTCATCACAAAGGGAAAGCTCGTAGCCCAGAGCTGAGCGTCACCGACTCTCGTAGACTTTATGCCAGTGAACTGTGCTCTCGTTTACTAAAATAGAGAAAGAGGCTGTGCATACGCGTAGATCGTAATGTCCATGCGTGCGAGGCAGATGTGGTGTTCGGTAACGTGGATATACAGCTCCATTGAAAAAAATCTATTGTTCCAGACCGGTTAACCCTTTGCTTCCGCAAACACGGACGTTGTTCAGATTTTAGTTTGTCCTCGTACCAATTTAATTTTTTTTTTTTTTTTTTTTCTCATAGTTGCATATAAAAATGTATCGAATCTCGATAACACGATGATCCGGTTGAAACGCTCGGCGTTGTTGGCGAGTAGAAATATTTTGCTCGCGCGTAACCATGAGAATGTCTTTTATGCGCGACTCGAACGCGTGCATCTACGTAAATTATGCGTGCACTTAGACCTTCGGTGATAATGCAAATGGGAAACATTTACGTTGCTAGGCCGAGAGCCTCATAGACGCTTCACGAGACATTGACACAATTTTCGTGAAAACATTTTGATTCTGCGCTCGATTGTTTGTTGGTTTTTTTTTTTTAATTCGTTACAACTTAAACATAAAAAAAGAATTTTACTGAAACTAATAAATCCGGTAAAATTAGTGAAATTCTGTAATTTTTGATAAATATGTTCTCACAATGGATGTCGAATGGGATCTTCGTGAAAGATAAATCATTAAAAAATATAGTGGCAATAGATCCTGGCCTACTCGATCGGATTAGAAATATTCGACAGCCGTTCGACATAAATTTGCTTCTGGGATAAACCGCCCACAAGCACTGAGCGCCCGGCCTTGGGCGTCTGGTTCACCGAAAATAATCTTACACCACACCCCTTCACAAAAATTATCGCGCCAATACATTTTTCAGAGGTTCGTCTCGCACACGTGGCGAGATATGCGGAGCGGGACGTGGGGTGAATATTTTTTGCTTCTCTCCTTTCGAGACCCAATTTTACAATCATAGGTTGGGAGGGGGTAATTTTCTCGAGACGTCTTATTGACTGGTGCACTAGAATTGGAGATCCCAGAAATATCGTAAACTCGAGGAAAAAGAAAGATCAGTTTAAAGAAAGTTAAAATGTTAGGAAATGGATTTTTTTTTTGGTTATTTTGTAACGAACAAGTGACGATAAAAAGGATTTGTATATCGCCGCTCGGCGTGACGGGAAACATACGGGGGCGTAGTTTACACTGAATACATAAATGAAAGGCTGCCGGTAAAATAAAGGTCGACGAGAGCTTTCGGGAGATTATGAAACGAATGTAAATTTATTCGCAACGATGAGAGTCGGAAAAATACCACGGGCTTGGCGAAAATGGTAAACGAAGGACATGCGCTAGCACTCTGCCAGCAACGATGGCGATGTGGGTATATATGGGTGTTTCGAGCCTAGCAGATCTTCGGTTTCAATCGTTATCATTATTATTTTCAAACGTAAATTTTTCCACCCTCGATATAACTCATTTGCCTCCGCAGCTCAATATTTCGTATGAAAACATAGTCTGCGAAGCGACGAGAATGTTATTGAGAATAGCTTTTTCGCCAATATATCCAATGATTTATGTCTTGTTAACAAATCTCTGGTTCGATATGACGAAATAAATATTGATTTGTTAACAATTTTTGGTTAAGCCCCAAATTTAATTTGATTGGCCCCAAAAAAAAACTCGTCGCAAAACAGAAATTACATGGTTCAACTGAAATTTGTTAAACGTAAACGAATATTTATTTCGACATATCCAATGAACGATTCGTCAACATTAAATAAACTCTTTCCTCGGTAGGAAGATTGCATTACACCGTGCCAACTCCATAGCATCGATAGGTATAAATATACATGATCGAGGATCATCGCGAACATCCTGGCCTTAATAATCGCTGATATTTTGAGGGGGATCAGCCAACGAAACCGGATGGCCTTCTCGCTGTGCCATTATCGTATTAAGTAACCGTATCGGCGGTATTATCATTTATCACCGTAGCCCTAGTACCGACACCGCCGCCTCCTGCGTGATAACTTGATGATGATAACTGGCAACGTGTACGTGTATTGCATTCGTATTCGACGCGTCGCAGGTTCTTCTTTTAATCGAAATTTCGACTCGCGTGTTAATAACTCAACGTATATTAATAGAGCTGAGCGCCACGGCACGCTCCAAAGTACATACCAGTCACGAATTAGGCCACAGCTGGATAAGGGCGATTTTTACGGTCGCGCGCACACACACACACACACACACACACACACACACACACACACACACACACACACACACACACACACACACACACACACTACTGGACAACTCAAAAGCCTCACAGTTTGTGCTTCCGTCCTCGTTCTTGCACACACGACACATGCCAGGCGGGGCGCACCTGCGCCCGATTTGTTGGCAACCATTTTTTTTATTCTTGTTTATTCTCACACAAGGTGCTTGCACTGTGAAATTTTTCAGGTCGAGAGATTGTAAAACCAAACTCGGCACTATATATATATACATATATGCACAACGTATTGACCCTAGGAAGTTGAAAGTTCGGAATAATGAATCTTTTTTCCGCATAGCCACACATCACGCAACGAAAGTGAGGAAAAACTTTAAGCTTCCGTGGACGAAGCTTACTCGACGTTGAAAAAAAAAAAATTCTGTAAACGGTTTACTCCATACGGCACTGAAAAAATTGTGTCAAGTGCACTTTTTACATTTTTACGAAAGCATAATAAATAAATTATGACATTATGTTCGAAAAACTTTATTCAGGATGCACTGCTATTGGTCAATTTTTTCATTTACGAAACTTAGTGATACTAATAAACTTCCTAGTTCTATATAATGGGGATCTTTAATCTTCGGTAATAACAATAATAACAGTTCGTTTTCCTTTTTTTTTTTTTTTACAAAATTCATTTTAAGAAATGTATTTTAATTTTCTGATTTGATTGCCCGGGAACGAGATGGGATAACGGTCATGTCGGGCGTTATGATAATTTTCCAAGCTCGAGATAACGAAGACCTTCTAATCTTTGGTAACGATTAATCTTCGTAAATATCTCGTAACGAGTCACGGTTTGAGAGAGTATCGTCGGCGTTTGTCGCCCGGACGATTGCTAGCTTGGATAATAACGGAAACGGGTTTTATTCATCGCTGACATAATTTCTCCTGACCCAGAAGCCGGTGCAAATATTCAACGCGTCGACCGACTCGTGAGGGTGGCCCCAAGGCGCTTCTAGAGAAACCCGGTTTTTCGAATGATAGCGAGGAATTCGCTGTTATCCCGTAACGACGACGAGTCCTAGGAATGATAGATCGGAGAAAATCGGAAAGACGCGTCGAAAGAACTGAATAAACGTTCCGATAAGGGATTAGACGAAAAAACAAATCCACGTCAGCGGGAGCTAAAACGCATTTCTTTTTATTCTGTTATATTAAGTGCTTCTTACCGAAGGAAGTAATTGATAGATAGATAGATAGATATATTTATTGTACAATAGGACCTGCGGTCCTCTAGGCACATACAAGAATACAAAAAATACCAGAAGTAACGTGTAAACGATAAAAAAATAACAAACAAAACTAATTGGTATGATAATTAAACCAAATGAATGGACTGGTGTATTCTGGAGCTGGTGTATTTTTTTTTTTATGTCTTTATGACAATTTGTGATGATCATAAATGGGAAGAGGACGAGCTACCCGTTTTTTTTTTTTGGCTCGAAACAGAAATTACCGTAATGATTAAAAAATATTTGGAAATCTCCTAATCACAATTTTACATGCAATATCGCAGTCTTTACCAAGTGCTCTCAACCTGCTGTGCAATAAATTGGATCAGCAGATACAACCGCGTGTGCCATGCAAACTTAATAAATTCCCCCCCAAAAAAAAAGTCTCCATTGAAATAAAGTAGTCTGACGCGTCATTGTTTGTTGCCAGATTAAGATTATACTGTAGTGTTCTTGCGGTGCTGGAGGGTAAATCGGCATTTCATAGCAATAACTCAAGTGAGACAGGATTGCTCGCTAAGAGAGTTGAATGAATAAGCCTGTGTTGTCTCGACGAGAACTATCAGTGTGCGATATAAAGTACAATCGAGTTTTGTGCGGCATTGAATGAACCGGTCTTACGCGTATGCATACGTAAGCGTTTGCGCTGACACGTGTGAGTGTGTGGGTGTAATAACGATAAAAATCAACGATCAGTATATCATTACCGACATTTCGTCATCGTAAGCTGTGCGCGCGCTCGCGGTCGTTGGTAAAAAGAGTTCCGTGACAGACCGGGCGATTACCGACCAGACGGATCTTGAAGCATCGAGCGGGTTATAAAGTAGAGGCAATGTAGAAAAAAAACTTCTGGGTCACGCAACATAAATGGATGTAATAAAATGATTATTATTAAAACTGGAAGTATTAAAATAAAGCCATATTGACACTGAGTTCATTTAAATAACTCAACATCATAATTTTTATAATTTAAGATTGGCCAACATGTCTTGATATATCTTGTTATGTACACGAAATGTAGAGTCTAACTAGTTAGTCAAGCAGTCGATCAAGTAATCGATTGATTAATCGATCAAGTAGTCGACCAACTGGTCGATCAACTGGTCGATCAACTGGTCGATCAACTGGTCGATCAACTGGTCGATCAACTGGTCGTTCAACTGGTCGATCAACTGGTCGATCAACTGGTCGTTCAACTGGTCGATCAACTGGTCGATCAACTGGTCGATCAACTGGTCGATCAACTGGTCGATCAACTGGTCGATCAACTGGTCGATCAACTGGTCGATCAACTGGTCGATCAACTGGTCGATCAACTGGTCGATCAACTGGTCGATCAACTGGTCGATCAACTAGTCATTCAACTAGTTGGTCATCGAGTCGGTGAACTTGTCGAGTAACCGGTCAGTCAACCGGTCAGTCAACCGGTCAGCCAACCAGTCAGTCAAGCGGTCCATTAATCAGTCAGTTCAGTAATCAAAGTTTGCGTCTATTAAAGTTTTTAATAGAAACTTCATTTTATAACTGAGTTATTAAGGAATCATAAGATATTCCCTTAGATAGCTGCGACGCATGCCCACGTTCACCGCAGTTTCGTAATATTAGTAAGCGATTATCCCACCACCTGGTAGTCGGTCGTCGCGCTCGGTAAGCCTCGGGAAGATTCGCCGTAGTACGCCTAAAAATCCGTCTATAAAGCGTACACCGAGCGCACCGGTCGTCACAAGCGCGTGCGCGATGCACGAAGGCGGGCAATGAAAACACGACGGAATGCCGCGGGCGGTTCAACGCCCTGGCAATCTCCGTGATCCGACTTCTGTCGCATCTTCTTGTCTTCCGGCCGAGCGATACTGCCAAGTTGTTGCACTGTCGCCGGAGAGCCAAACTGCATGATCTTTGTAATTTCACGTTTAACGAGAGAGGAGTGAATTGTATGAGAGCATGCAATGATGTAAGTAAGAATCAACGCGCTGGAGTTGAGAAGCACTACGCGCTAAAGACTTGCCCGAAGATAATTCCGCAAATCGCACTGGCGAATAACTCTCAGCTGCTGTAATTAAGAGGAAGAAGGGACAATGGAACTTTGTGTTCGAGGGTAATTATTGCACTAAGCGTGCAGCTTTAGGTATCCACTCGTATCCGGCAGAACATTAATTCTTACGATATCCAATTCACTATTGTAGGTTCAACGGAACTTGCATGGATTTTGCCGAATTTCTTTGCGCATCGTACAAAATCACAAGTTTCAATGGAACAATTGACATTTTCTAATTGAAGGATTGACATTTTTCAATTGAAAAATTCATAAGTTTCGATTGAATTGAAGTTTCAATTGAAATTCATAAGTTTCGATGTCAATAAATGTGCACGATTGTGAAACTCCAATGTTCGATTTCAACACAGTAAAATCGTTGTGTCGTGCATGAGTCTCGTTGATTTGTATTTTTTATTTAAAATTATAATTTTTTTTTTCTTAGGTCCCGGAACCCGTTTTCCGCAATGAAACACTTTTATCTGTCACGATTGCTTACAATGTCATTAATCGCGAATTGATCAATTCGAAATAGTGAAAGCTTAATTAAGCATGTAATCGTGACTAACCGTGACAAATTGATAGCCCGTTGATTGATTTAATCGAGGATGACGTGTACTTTTTATTGGCTCGATGTTACTCGATACTTAAACGTACCTCTGTATATATATATATATATATATATATATATATATATATATACGTCTACGCGACAATTCGATTAGGAATTCTTGACGAGATAGCTTATCGGTTATCGTAGGAGAGCGTAGGCGTGTAACGGTCGCCCAAGAAAAAGCGTTAATGCTGCAAACGAAATTTTCGGCGAGGAAAAAATATTGAATAGGGTCTTTGAGATCTCGACTCGAAAGTATGAGAGTTAAAAAAAAAATTATTTTTTTGAAAAATAATGTAGGGCGATTTGTTCATCCGATGCTCAATATCCGGATGTCGTCTGACAGTTGCGCACATATATATGTATTTATGAACGTACGTCAAGCACGCGGAACTACGCGAGTTACAAATGCACAATTATTTTTTCTCACCGATGGCACATTCGGTGCGTGAAACGTTTACAAAGTTTTGAACTCAGCAAACTTATAAACTAATCGAATTATTCACGACACAATTTCGTTACGCTTATACGGACGCGTATTCGTCGACGTGACGATAATTTTCAATGGACATCGGACAGAGTTACGTGGATATGGCTCGGGCGTGCCTCTGCAGGTTCCGCCCAATGTAACGGTGTACTCGTCGCACGGATTGTAAATTGTCAATGCATCATTTGAATAATTCGTCTGTTGTTAGCCGAGGCGTTTATATTTCTGGATTGAAAGAAAAAAATTATAGAAAAAAAAAAATGTAACGCCCATATGGACACCAAATTGCGTCTGAGCTATTCAGGAAGTTAGAAAAGCAATGGTCGTTACCCTCACTCTTTGGTAACTACTGTGTAAATAAGTCGAGAGGGTTTTTCACTTCCGGCCAGCCGCTTTATAGTGAGGCCCTTGTTCCATCCATTAAACAAGAACGTTCTTTGTATACCTGCGGCTCAGACACATGACGCACAGTGTTTTTAACATCAGGTACCCTGGCAGATAAAAAAAGGTTTGCCACTGCAAAGTTTGCCAGGAAATTTGTACAGCACTCTTGCGGAAGTCCGATGTGTATATTAATGTAATTTTTTCATCGTTATAAAAAAGATTCGGGGCCATTTTTTTCGAGATACGAAAGACAAAATCTCAAATAGGCGGGGCGCCGATTCTGCATTTGTTTTTTAATGAAGTTAGAGACGCAAGAATGATTCAGGATTTTCTGCGATTTCTGTTCATATCAAAACTCACAATTTGAATAAAAAAAATTAATTCTTTTCTATTTCTCCAAACACTTCATAATTTGTGCGAAATTTGAGTAATCGAACTCAAGTAATCTTAAATTGCTGGGACATTTAATTTTTTAATTTCTCTCGATTAATAAATAGGAATGACGGAGACGTGAAAGCTCGCGGAATGCAAATTACGGACATTGTTAATATAAATGCGTGCGCGTTCGAATGAAAGTATGAATGAAACCGCAAGTGGGTCATATTCGGAGCACGAGGGGAATGGAACGCGACCCGGAATCCACGTTTTCAAATGAGGATTCTTCACGGATTCCCACGGCTTCGCGGGCCTAAAGTACATTGCACAACCAGTCGTCGACACTTCCGGGTAAATGGAATGAAGTGCCCGTTGTTAATATAAAAAAATAAAAAAAAATGAATAACAATAGAAACATTTTAGAAGTATTTATTAATAAAAAAAAAAATCAACGACGAAATGGCTACAACTTTTTTCTTTCGGACACTGACGAAATTCTTTGAGCGTTTTTAGGATTTTATCGATAATTCTGGACTACAGTGTTGCACAGACATTATCCGCAATGCGGAGTGTAATTTACCAGTAAAGCCGCATTAGCCAGCTTTATTATCGTCCGACTTCGTTCACGATAAACTGGTTCGAGTCGAACAAGATATGCACAGAATTTGAATGACACGGCGATTTGGTGGCGCACCAACGACCGAGAAGGCGTTACCCTGGAAGCATACATCGATGCTTTCGAAATAGATAATTGCCTGCGTGGACAATGTGAGCTTATTCGATACAGAATTTTTGTTATTATCTTCAGGATATCTCTCAATTTTCTCTACATTATTAATACATTAATAATAATTATAAGTATTGTATTATTCTTATTCAATAACAAATATTCAATCGTACTTATTGATATATTATTATGTCAATAATTCAACTGACTGAACATCCGCTGGAGCTAAATTGCATGCCCACAAAAATAATGGAATTCGATTTATCTGTCGTATTATTCGATAGATCGAAGTTTCTCGTTCGTTTGTCGGCGATCGTACAGTAAAATATAATTTATTCCTCTAGGAATTGAAACTTTCGTGAATTGCTCGTCTGGTAGACCGCACAAACTGCCGGGGTAGGCTTCGTTGCATCGTTGCCGTACATACCGAGGCTGCAGATGTTAAAAATAATGTCCCGGTCCTTGAACCCACGATGGAATGATTAAGAACTTCCGGGGCGCGCGCTTGTGCCGTTTCATCCGAGCCATGTTTTTTTGGGGGAATATCAGGAAGAATACGCGAGCGCGTTAATCACGTTACCCTACGCGATGAGAATATTAGAATTTCAACGGTAAAAGTCTTATTTTATCTGATTCAGCGGCATAAAAAATTATACCTTTCTTTCCGAAATCGAAGATATCAAAAATCATTTTTTTTTTGTGTTTCGAAAAAAAGGCAACGATTTTTTTTATTCGAATAATATTCCGACACGAAGAAACTGTGTTAATAATAATCGGGCGCTTGGAGGTAGATTGGCCAAAGCCGTTGCATCCACCCTGTGTACAATACCTCCACTGTTACCTTACAGCCGGAGCGTCACACTGGCTCTACCTCATAAAGATAACCCTCCCGCAGGATGACGCAGAGGCTGAAAATGCTTTCTTCCCGTATAATCAACGGCGCCAAACGCATTCGTTCCCTCCAGAATCTGCTGATAACGCAGCAATGCCCAAAACACGGTGGTTTCCGAAGTGTTATTTTTCTTCAAACAATTTTTAACGCTTCAAAAATATTGACAAAGTCAACCTCTTATCGGAAAATCGTTGATCGCACATTGGTTATTATCGACCAATAAATTGACAAATAAAAAGCAAATAATATTGATAATTATGGATTTGATCAATTATCTCAGAGTCCATAGAATAGTCTTTGCGACTGAAGATGCAACATTAAAGTACAAGAGTGACACAATGTTTACGGATTGTGGATATTGTTATCTTTATTATTATTTGCGTTTCAATAAACTTAAATCATTGCGTCTCGCACATCGACATGGAAAAAAATTATATAATGAATAAAAACGATTATGAAACGGCTTGCTTTTCTGCACGAGATCTCGAGGGCAATAACGATCTCGAGTCTGTGAGCTCCGGTCTGCGTTGTGCATTCTCGATGCAAGAATAGAATAACGAAGACGCCTCTGGGTGCGCCACGGATGTGTCTATAAGAGACGAACCTTCGGCCAATTTCTTATGAGTCCCGCAGACGGTGCACAATCAACGTCGATATTCCAACGTAACGTATGTTTCCGCGTGAGATTAAAAAAAAAAAACCTTGTTTGTTTGAATCGGAATTTACAAAGTGCCACACGCGAGTCAACATCGTCGGGCCAATATTTAAAGGAAAAAAAAAAAAACTCGATTCTTGGAGCAAATCAATTTACCCAGTTTCTCGTACATACCCTCGGAGAACGACGATCTATAATTAGACGAAGGAAGAGTACCGGGGTTCTTGGGGGAGCGATGGCGTGTCCGTGGGCGCGATGGGTGGTTTTATGGAGAATAGTGGCGCCTTTCCTTGCGTGTATATCCGGACTGGACCGTTGCTAAGGGAGGTCTCGGTAGCGGTGGTGGCTACCGGGAATAACGCCGAAGCACGATCAAGAAGGGAGGATGCCGACACGTATAGGGAGACCGACCATTAACCTCGATTCCCGAACCGTCAAGCCCTCCCGTCTAATCACATATTTCACTTATGAAGGCAAACACAAGTCAAGTTACGAGAGAGTGGGCGACTGTCGGCCACCTAAGTGGGAGTCCTGTATTTCTTAGGTGTAAGGTGACGCTCAATGTTTTTTTTTTTTCTTTCAAATCTTCAATATATACGAACTTTAGAATGTCGTCTAACAAATACTAACGCGTAAGCTATGAAATTATTATCAACTCCATCAACTCCATCAACTCCATCAACTCCATCAACTCCATCAACTCCATCAACTCCATCAACTCCATCAACTCCATCAACTCCATCAACTCCATCAACTCCATCAACTCCATCAACTCCATCAACTCCATCAACTCCATCAACTCCATCAACTCCATCAACTCCATCAACTCCATCAACTCCATCAACTCCATCAACTCCATCAACTCCATCAACTCCATCAACTCCATCAACTCCATCAACTCCATCAACTCCATCAACTCCATCAACTCCATCTATAGATGTCATTGCTCAATGCTGAAAAAATCAGCCGGTATTCGGTCACTCCCGCCGAACTCCCCGTTTTTTCATCAGAGCCTTTGAAACCTAAACGCTATATCCTTATTGCCATAAGGTCGAGTCAGTGCGAACTTGTTCGAACACCAGAGCATCGGCTAAGTCAGGAAACGGGACCGGTAGCAACACCCTTATTCTTAGCGTTAATATAGGAGGCGGGAATGTTTGCGCGACCTACATATCCTTACGAGGGAGCGGTAGACCGGCAGTTGACAATAGATCATTCGCACGAGGATGATCGTGAAAAATAGGGTAACGGGATGCCAGCACGCATGGCGGGGGCTTGGTCCGACATTGTGCTTTATTTCACTTTAAGCCGTGTCATCCTCTTCCTTCGGCAGCGGCCTTGCTCCATTAATTCGTGCAGTTCCGAGTAACTTAACCTCGTAGGATCGCCGTCAGAAGAGAGGCGCACTGATAAAGTGATCTATTACGCGGGGCGCGGCAAAGTCGATTTCAAATGTGAATTAAATTGGCTCGAAATCGTTGCTCGACGCGAGGTTGGATAAATCGAACGAATCATGATACGTTTTGAATTTAAACTGGCGGGACATGAGTTATATACATGAAAAAATTTTCAATCAGACAATTCAGGGAGACGTTATTAAGGTTACGAGGTACTCGATCGGTAACAAAAAATGTAACCATTATTATTATTATTTTTTTTTTCAAGGTGCTAACCATTGCCAAGTTCAAAAAACGGTTTTATCACAGATTTTATTACCGACCGCAATATTTCAGTGCACCTTGATAAGGTGTAATCAATTTGGAAGAACAACGATAGAATAATTAAAGCGGTCATTGAATCTATCGAGGTTGCTCAATTACGAATGATTTTCCCTGTTAAAGCTGAGTGCTTGCCGAACAAAAACCCGAACAAAGACGACTATCTCGACGACGGCGAATACGACGAGGATTCGCTGAACGGTGCCGACGAAGATGATCCCCAGACAGACGCGGGGCCCAGTCGTCCGGTGCACGTTAGATCGAAATCCATGACAGTGGAGGCGAGGCCTGGAGATACTGTGGAGCTGCCGTGCCTCGTCGATAACGCAGGTTCATCACCTATTTACGTATAATCGTAAATTATGCTCGAAAATTTCACTTTCAACAACAAATCGCCAAAACAATTTATAGATAATGTTTTTTAAAGAAATAATTTTTCTACAGACGACACGGTTATCAACTGGTTGAAGGACAACGAGATAATATTTACCGACGACACACCGATGACGGATTACTCTTCGAGATTCACTCGGGCGCAAAATTTCAGTCTGATACTGCGTAACGTTTCGGAAAAAGACGCCTCCGATCATTACCGCTGCCAGGTACTCGTCGCACCTCCGATAGAAGTCGTGTACAGATTGCATATTGGCGAAAAACCACGTGAACTTTGGAACGGCATACGCGTGACGCCCGCCAAGCGCGTCGAGATAACTGAAAACGAAAGTGTCACGTTGGGCTGTACCGTCAACATCGAACCCAAGCCTGAGATCAAATGGTCCCACAAGGTAATTAGCGAACAAATAAGGTATTTCATCGGTTTTTTTTGTTTTTTGTTTCAAAATAAAAACCAATTCGCTCTCGTCAACAGGGCGAGCGTCTGCACAACGGCGAAATAATGGAGGGTGACGGAAGCTTTGTCGTGATTAAGAAAGCCACGAGGCATAATGCCGGTCGATATCAGTGTCTCGTCGAGGATGGTTCCGAGAAACCACCGCACGATGCGATCGAAGTCATCGTCAAATGTACGACCGTTGGAAAATATATATTGGAGTACTTTAATTACAAGTACCGATTATCGAATACTTGAAGTACTTGGAGTACTTGGAGTACTTGGAGTACTTGGAGTATTGACCATCTGTGATATCGATGAGAACGTATTTTTAATCATTTTTTTTTTTTTCAATGTCTATTTGTATCGATTGCAGACACACCTGTTATCGACGTGGAACACGAAACTGTCCATACCGGCCCTGGAATAAAATCCGAACTGACGTGCATAGTTCATGCTCATCCCCATGCCAATATAACCTGGTACAAGAACAAGAAGATGATAAACGAGAAGAAGGACAGAAAATATTTCGTCGAGGACAAATCTCGTCGCACGCTCGTCATCGAACACACTACAACCCACGACCTGGGACAGTACAACTGCGTGGCGAAGAACAAATTCGGCGAAGCGAGCAAAACGATCGAACTCACGGGTAATTAAATTTTTTTCTTTCCATAACTTATTTTTCCGTTTCCTTAATTATGTCTCTCCAAAGGTGTACCGTCCCGTCCGAGATTTTACAGTGGTGAATTTGATTCCGACGAATCGACGCTTGTCCTTGAATGGCACGTTGAAAGTTACGCACCGATCATTGAGTACAAGGTATGTCTCGTAGTTTTTAATCTATCGAAACAAAATTAAAAAATGCTAAGATTTCAGGTTTCTCCACAAATTGAAACGTAAATGTACATTTCAGTTGGATTATCGTCCTAAAGGCGAAATGGAGTGGACGACACAGAGCCCCGCTGTTACGAATGGAAAAGGCAATCAATTCACCGTCAAACACCCCCTGAGAGGTCTTCAGCCTGGTGCGTTCGAAGCGAAGTTATCAGCTAGGAACGAATACGGATGGTCACCGGACTCGAGCAGTCACACGTTCAGAGAAGGTAAAATTATTGAAAATCTCCAAGTAAATCCATTTTAAGCGGGAGTTCAACAATTTTAGCCCAGAAACAAAAAAGAAACCTTGTTCAATTATTTTCTTTTTTTTTTCATTCTACGATTGATTGTTCGTAACAGTATTCTAATAGTGTTTCAAAAAATTACAATTTTCAGAGTACAAATCGGAGGAAGCTGAAAAGGGTGAGTCCTGAACTTCAATAATTTGTAACCTGCTTTAACACTTTTGACAAAATATAGATTAGTACTTTGCAACGGCATTAGCATACATCGATTTTTTGGTGGATCAAAATGTCACTTTTTAAAACTTTCTTTTTTACTTCTTCAAATTGTAATATACCGTAGTTTATATTTTTTTTCCAGTGAAACACGGTTCAGCTGTTACACATCGACCACTTCTGGCGCTGACTGTCTTGCTTTTCGTCGCGGTGTCGTCCTATGAGACAACATACCTGTAATCGTCTCGCTACTATACTCTACATAGGTCAGTAAAATTTACATAGGCAAACAATCGTCCTAGTTGTGAAATTTTGTCACTTTGGTACTTTTTATGATTATTTATCAAACGAAAAATATTACGATCGTTCACAAACAAACAATAAATCGAAGGAAATTTTTTAATATTTTCTGAATATTTTTCATGAGATGGGACACAACAATTAACAGGGACTTATTGTGATTTTTTTTTAAACAGGTAATTTGCTGCAGCCAAAGCGTACACCAGCAGACGTCATAGATGGTCTCGAAAGGAACGTCGTCAAGGAACGACGATTTTCCTCCCCGCCCCTCATTTATATCATCAGGCAATTAAAGTAATCTATAAGCGGCAAACCTCGAATAAGGACATGATCTCGATCCCCTTTATTCGCGAAAAATATAAATCCCATGGAAATCGGATGATCCGAGACGCATGCGGATTTATCACTAGAAAGGTCACGACAGACACATCTGTCATGCGTCGAGGGCACACTATTTGTATATGTGCTTCTTAAAAAAAAAAAAAACAAAAAAAAAACTAAAAACCTCCGACTTTCTTAAGCGAGAGAAAGTGCCTAAAATCCAATGGTGTCTTTAACATTACGAAAAAAGAAAGAAAAACACCTACGCGTATATTAAAAATGGAGTGAATGTTCTGTAATACGTCCCGGCACAATTCCATCTTTCATTAGGTAGATGTATTGCGTAACTAAATCCGGAAGGCGTATTTCATTTGCTTATACACAGAAAATACGTCCTTCTGATTTCAGTTACGCGATATATATATTTTTTTTTTATCGGATCACTGTCTTCTCGCTCATTTTTATTGCCACAGCTCAGAATATCATATAAAAATATATGATATATATGTATGTGTGTATATGTATATATATAAATATATGTATATATACACACATATATACATACATTGAATATTATAAATATTTCCTATACTTCCATGCCGCTACTAGTCTCATTTTACTTCCAGCGTTTGTTTCAATTCAAAGTGCTTAAACGCGAATAAAAATAAACCGTGTATCGATAGCCACGCCGGTTCAATAGATTCAACAAAATATTCCCGTGACGAAGAAAGGATCTGTTATAAATATTTAGTCGCCGAATATTATATTGTATAAAAAAAATGTGTGTCGTTTCGTTGACGTGAATTTTTAAGCATTTACGAAAAACATTTGTTGCGAAGTACGAGCGTCATATGCGGGGGATTTTAGCTTTGTGCACTTCGGGGAGATAACGTTAAAACCAAATAATCTCTAAATTATAAGTCAGGTCGACGCGAAACAGAATCGGTCGGCAACAAAAACTGTGATACATTTTTTGTCAAGGGCCTTGTGCTGTAACACATCAGTTGGTTCACCGCGGAAATGTTTAGCACCCTTGAAAAAAAAAAAAATGCATTACATTTTTCGTTACCGACTGAGCCGACTGAGATGTTTCACAACGCCGCGAGGCGATGTGAACGACGTATACTAAAGGTACTCCCGGTGGAGTGAGAAAGAAACAATGAGAATATGTTTCACATCGTCATGAGGCGATGTTAATCGGCTTGATTGGTATCAAGAACTGTGATCGATTGATTTCTGGGATGTTCAACGTATATGGTTAATCAAAAAATAGTGACATCATTTAATAATTGCATGAAAACTAAGAATTTTCATTTTCACCGAAAAAGTCGAGCGCCCTTGAACAAAAAAAATGAATTACAGTTTTCGTTACCAACCGAGCCCGGCTCCGTCGAGTGGGAGTAGGTTTCGCGTCGCCTCAAATGGAACATTCGGTATTACGAAATATTGACGGGATTTTTATTATCGCAATAGATTTTTTTAACCATTATGATTTCAGAAGGTGCCTTTTTGACGCGAGTGTCATTAATTAATTAAGCCGATCCAATGCCTCTCTTTTTTCTCTCTCCTAGGTGTGCCATTTATATTCTAAAGAGTATAAAAAAAAGCATTTGATTGATTTTCACTCTATCGTTACATAAATAAGAATACGTGTAAACTTTAAAGTATATTTATGATACCTGTATAACATAATAGTATTCATTGTACATGAATAAGTCAAGAGATATGCTATCGTTATTATAATTTATTTTTGTATGCTTAAGAGTATGAAAAATATTGTATTCGATGAAAAAAAAAAGAAGAAAAAATATGTGCGCGTGCGAAGGTTTATATTTGTTGAAACCTTTGTATCGAGCCGCACCCAAATGTGTCCTTTTACGACTCACAAGTCGATAGTCACGCCTACGACGACGATAATTCATTGATTTTTTTTTAGTTTTATCTCGAAAATTTTTCGCCTATACGGTGCGTATAAGCTGTCCAGATTATTAGTGAATAAAAAAAAAAAATCGTGTTCATAACTCGAAAGACCGGGAAGTTCGAAAATATATCAACGGATTTTTATTTATTATTTTTTTCGAATTTCCTCGGTGACTATTGTAAATTTATTTTCATCCAATATATTCATTTTACTTTTAGTTATTTTGAGTCGGTACGTGTGAATGTCGATGCTTGAGTGATTCGAAAACTTTCAGCATCCTCAGTTAACATTTGCACGGATGCTAATAATTTGTGTTGACCGGTCGGGTTCAGCGATCTTATAAAAACGGCAATCAATTTTCGAGCTCGATCTCGAAACTCCCTAAGTCATCCTTAAAAATAAATGGAACAATAAAATAATAGTTTATGCGTGAAATTTTTCTTTCCTGTGCCTGCTTATCATTTGATAGTTGTCGATATGATTTCGGATGTGAATATTGGCTTTCCGATAATCAATGGTTCGGGTATTGGTAACGGTACCGTATACACACATTCATATCCAACACTGTTATCAGGTAAACAAGGACTTATCTGTCCGAATGAAAACCGCGTGTTAAGTACTTTTTATATAGGCAGGATGTTATGGGTCGGACGATTCACACCCTCGCTTTGAACTATTGGACTTAAAAACCGGAAATTTGTATTTACAGAGACTTTTTACCGGATGTGATATAATGCGGGAAAACGTTTCTTTCGATCGAAAAATGAGGTTCTCGGACCGAAATTATATTACATTCCGGTATGATGTTATTGACGGTAAAAAAAATGGAGTTTTCCACACCGGAAGTGAAATTTTCTGGTCGAAAAATGAAAAAAAGCGAAGGATTTCAAGGTCGCATTGGAAACCATACCCTGGCGTACAAGAGTATGATATTTTGAAATGCACCCCTGATCCACACTATTTTTGTTACGACCAATCGAACTGGAAAAAACTTCCTCAGATCAAATAAGCGATTAATGATTGACGTTGGTATAGGATTCTCCAATTTTTAAAATAGGTTCGAGTAAATTTACCGATAAAAAGATAAGTTTCGATTCGTTTGAGACAATAAAATTTTTCATACAATCTATCAGCCTTCTTACCCTGAAGAAGCAAAGCACTAAACCGCGGTTGATAAGTTTTATTTGAAGCGTGGATATTTATAGAAATTCGTGTAGGCAACAGATCGATTAATGTAACGTGTGCAACGTTTAATGTTTTATGGTCATATTACCCGAAATAAAAATACCGGTGTTTTTACGACTCTAATTGCGCACAACGCTATAGTCGCCGGCAAGCTCCGCGATTAGCTTTATGTTACTTTGTGAAATAATATATAGGTCACAATGCTAATAAAATTTCATTGTCAACCCAATCAATCCTACTCGAAATACCCAGCGCACTGCAGCTCCCAATGTGTCTGCGTCCAACAGGCGTACATGCAATTTTCGTACGAAAATTTGACTCAAATCCTAATGAATTCCCGTAAGAAGAGAAGGTCAAGATCCTTCAAACTCGGTGGAAAAGCATATTAAAAAAAAATTATTATGATGGTTTTCGAAACCGTTCAAAGTGACTTAAATATCAATTTGCACTTTGACAACTAATCTGCCACTTGGAACACTATCGATCTATTGAAATAAAAATCATTGAGAGATGATATTTAATTATTTATTGCGTATGCAATGTAACATCTATGCACGGAGGGGTCGCCACGTTTACAAGATTTATTGGTCCCATGCCTGTTTTAGGAGCAGAATTTTCCGAGATAAATACTCTGCGATCCTCCTTGATTTCCGATGATTTGAGAAACTTGCAGCAAATGATGTACCAAAAGCTTTGAACCGCACTGTTGATTAAACCTGTTTTGATTGAAGAGAAAAAATGTTGTTATTACAAATTGAATTGATCAATTGTTGTGTGGATAATGAAATTGTCCTTATCAGCCATACGATTATTGCTTACCGCTAGTTACAAAAATACCACCGACCGTAGCGCACAACTTTACCAAAAACTGTACCAACGTATCGCGTTGCTGGATAACTTTCACTTTCAACGCACTGGTATCGTACTTGAAGAATATTCCTGGAATGCCGTGTGATCCCTTGTGATGGTCGATCGGCCGTTCATGTTCTTTAACGCTGTACTGGTAAGACTTCCATGTATGTAGCAGTGTATAAATGTCTGCAGGAACAACTTCAACAAAATACTGATACAACATCATACCTGCAAATAAAAACACAATTGACAATAACTTTTCCTTTGATTGTCGATTAAATTGATTGAATAGTTTGTTTACTCACTGTCTTCAGCAATTTTTTCATCGCCATCAAGGGGATGTATCATTCCAGAACTAGTCTCGCCGAATGAGAATCTATTGATTCTGTGAGTAAAATTATAATCCCGATATGTCATAAATGCAGAAAGGTGCACATGACCGCTCGGAAGGGACAGCGATTTTCCGGCAGTTATGTGAAAATTACCTGCCACTTTGTTCACGTTTAGACTACCGTGAATACGACATGCATTTGGTGCATGGTCGGGCTTGACGGCTCTGCAATCATTAACCAATTTTTCAATCCTCGCATAGAAAATTATGCACTCTGTGCATATTTAATTTACCGCCTCTATCTCCACAAATTCAAAAAAACAAATTGAATATAAGTGAAATTTAAATTACCTACCAATTGTCACTGATGTACCAAAATAAAACTGGCATTACATAAAATGTTTTTGTATATGCATAGTCAGGATTTTTTTTTCTCTATCGGAACACTGTTAAAAACAATCGATAGGATACGAAAGGCGAATCAAGTTCTTTTTTGCAGAAAGATTTATAGAAATAAAAAAGAACAAAATCTTTGTATTTCCTCTGGTCATAATTGGTTTGCGCTTTTAGCTTAATAATTAGAGTTATATTACAAATGGAACAAACAAAGTAGGAGTGTTTTTACCTTTCGGGCATTTCATTGAAGAATGTGACTTGGTGAGACTTCCACAGTAATTCGTTAACGGCGTGATACTCCCCTCTCAAATAGGAATTCATGTGTTTCAATGCATCAAAGTGAGATCTCTGATCGGTCGTCAATTCCCACCAGGTATCTTCCTCTGTCAGTGGCTCAAATTCGCGAAGGTTTTGATTTGTCGCATCCAGTATGTCCGCTCCAATGCGGCTGCACGGCATCGCCACTGTTATGTCGATATTGAGTTTCAATTTTGCATCGATATCCGTGTCCAGCTCAAATTTGAACTCGAGCCTGCTGTCGAGAAAGTACCTCGTCTCGGCGATTATCAAATACAAGATTATGACGAACGTAACAACTGAAACTTAAGAAACAAAAAGAGAATCGCTATAATTAGTAGAACTTTTAGATCTTTCGTATTTACATCACGCTCCATTCTATCTTAGTGTAGTTTTTTGTTTCCTCTAATCTCGGATTTAATATAATTTTTCAAAATTTTGCAAATCCTGTAACACGTGTTTGCTTCTTTCATTGTATAAACGAGATTTCATTGTACATTGTGAAAGGAGAAATTCGTAAGGTAAACAAACATTATACGACATTGATTTTGCGTCTTACACGTTCCGCCGACCGCAGATTTGTCCGTGCAGGTGTCGGGAACTTTGGGAAAAGCATCGAGTTCCTTGACAGTTTTGAGATTGACGTTTCTTCGACGCAGCATCGTGTACTCCGGTTACTCTTTACAAACCTATAAATTAATCGTGATGCGTTAGTTGCCTGACGAATATACACCACATATTTCCAGAAAAAGTTTCGTTACTTTTTGGCATCTACGACACTATTTTTTATATTTACAAATTATTGTTTTGCACTAATCCATAACTATGCGAAATTTTTGACCAATCGTGCTTTTGCACGAGGTGTTGCTGACGAGGCGAGATAGAATCACTGCATACGGCTTACACACCGTACGAAAAGATCTTATTCAGTTGCCTTGCATTACGGGTAACCATACTTTCGCCAGAAACTTAAAGATCGTCAATCGATAAAAAAGATGCAAGAAGATTCAACAACATGAATCGGTAAAGAAGATGGGCGAATATGTGAAGTACATCATCCTTTTTGGAAGCACCGTTGACACGTACATGACCTTTTCGGTCTTCCTCTTAACACGTACAGGACCTCTTCGGAATTCCACCGTATCAAGCAAAACCAGCTCGAAGATATTTGGTCGCGGACGTAGCCGCCTCAAAACCCATTAATCAGTGCCCAATGTTCAAACTCTGCCACGCTGGTTTTATAATTTCTTTCGATGCATACACAAGGGTGTATCGTCCGCGTATGAGCATGCCTGCTCGCGTTTTTGGCATTGGACCGTCAATATCGTAGCCTTTCGACCGCAGATAATTTAGAAGTGTCAATTTAAAAAAATACCATCTGTCGATAAGACAGCTTTGGAGCTTGGCTTTCCCGTAAAAACCATCTAGCGGCCCCGACTGCAACGACAACGGGTCTCTCGCTCGTCGAATCGACATTAGTACCAACCTGGTCAGTGGGTGGTTGCGATGCGCGAGGCGAAGGCTCCCGTCCGTAGAGCTCTCCACCATTTTCGCAGCATTCGTGCGAAATCCGGGACGTCGGGCTGTGGCCGCCATCTTAAACAAAAGTGCTTAAAAAACACACACACACACATACACGGTGACCAACTGCATTTGACAATGGTAAAGCTCGTGCAATAAATATAAATAAAAGAAAACAAAGGAATTTATCGTGCCCAGATTTAGGCTTTCGCCCGATCAGCCTGTGTCAGTGTCGTGCGGACTGCTCTCTCTATCTCACTCTCTCGTTGTACGAGACCGCGCGTGCTTCCTGTCGTCTGCAAAGTGAACGCTCTCCGGTTTGTCGTGAAATAAATTTCGATGCAAGAAAGAAAATAAAGGCGTAGAAACAGAAGAAATTTAACGATTTTACAAAGGACCTGTGTCGAGTGGTTTCTCCGTTCTGGGATTACGGTGTTTTTACAATTTAAAAAAAAAGGTGTTTATACATATATAAATATACATATATATGTAGGTGTATGTGTGTGTGTATCGACAGTGTCAGTGCAAATAGAGAAGTATAAAAAATAAATAAAAAAGTGAACGAGCCCGAGATACGTTGAGCCGAAGGCAAACGGGCGTAGGAGAGAGATAGACAGATCCAAAGCTCGTAGCCAAAGGCTCAGAGAGGCCACGGAGAGAGGCAGAGAGAGAGAGAGAGAGAGAGCGAGAGAGGAGCCAGCGAGCGGCAGTGGGGAGGTGAGGAGAGCTGGCAAGAGACATTCGTGTTTCCGAGTGCAAGATAGAGGCACGAGCCAGGGGGCAGAGCCGTAATTGCCAGGAAAGATGGCGCAAAGTGCGGACGAGGAGTGTTGACCCATTTTGTTGACCCCGGGAGTTTCGGTGAGAAATCGAGCGGTCGGTCGACGGGGGGGAACCCCCGAACGCACGTACACACACGTACACACGCAAGCCAAAGGAAACGCGTGAGCTGCTCAAGAAAAAGGAAGAACTAAAGGATAGCTTCCCACCGGAACCCAAAATTTCGTCAACGTCCGAAAAGCGCAGTCGTTGAGTTTTGGGATTCGTAACGGTGTTGGTAATAAAAGTGCCGCAAAATTCTGAAGAAATTCGACATCCGTGGAGCCCTGGCAGGCTCGAGCACGGCAACAAAAATGGGGAATAATGCCGCAACAGCGAACAAGAAGGTCGACGCGGCGGAGAGCGTCAAGGAGTTTCTCGATCACGCGAAGGAGGAGTTCGAGGAAAAATGGAAGAAGAATCCGACGAATACTGCGGGTCTCGACGACTTCGAGCGCATAAAGACCCTCGGTACCGGTTCGTTCGGTCGCGTTATGATCGTACAGCACAAACCCACCAAGGAGTATTACGCAATGAAAATTCTCGACAAGCAAAAAGTTGTCAAACTGAAGCAGGTCGAGCACACCTTGAACGAGAAGAGGATACTCCAGGCCATAAGCTTCCCGTTTCTTGTATCATTGCGTTTTCACTTCAAGGACAATTCGAATCTCTACATGGTACTCGAGTACGTACCTGGCGGCGAGATGTTCAGTCACTTGCGCAAAGTCGGACGTTTCTCCGAGCCCCATTCGCGTTTTTACGCCGCTCAGATTGTACTCGCTTTCGAGTATCTTCACTATCTCGATCTCATTTACAGAGATCTCAAGCCCGAGAATCTTCTCGTTGATTCTCAAGGTTATCTCAAGGTCACTGACTTTGGTTTCGCAAAGAGGGTCAAGGGTAGAACGTGGACCCTCTGCGGTACACCGGAATACCTCGCGCCCGAGATAATACTCAGCAAGGGCTACAACAAAGCCGTTGATTGGTGGGCCTTGGGTGTTCTCGTATACGAAATGGCCGCCGGTTATCCCCCTTTCTTCGCCGATCAGCCGATACAGATTTACGAAAAAATCGTTAGCGGCAAGGTACGATTTCCCTCCCACTTTGGTTCCGATCTCAAGGATCTACTGCGCAACCTCCTCCAGGTCGATCTTACCAAGAGGTACGGTAATCTCAAAGCCGGTGTAAACGACATAAAACTGCACAAATGGTTTTCCAGCACCGACTGGATAGCCGTCTTCCAGAAGAGGATCGAGGCACCCTTCATTCCGAAATGCCGGGGACCCGGCGACACGAGCAACTTCGACGATTACGAGGAGGAAGCGCTCAGAATCTCATCGACCGAAAAGTGCGCCAAAGAGTTTGCCGAATTTTGAATATTTTCGACGTACAAGAATAAACCATTTGAGCGTTGAGGAAATAAACGAAAATTATTTTTTCGGTTTATAATGCAAACAAAAAAAAGAAAGAAACGGAAAGAAAACCAGGATAATAATTCAGTCCTGAACAAAACATGAGATCCCAACTATATGTATGTATATATACACACACACACATGTATATATATATATATATATATATATATCGTCATCGTCGCCATCCTCGAGAAACGTAATGTTTCAACGTTGACGATGTCGAAAGCCCTCGTCTTTTTCACGAAAAAGAGAAGCGGAGGGAAAAACAACAACAACCACAACAAACAAGCAACTAACCTTTCCTTCGTCGCCATAATTATTGTATCAATGATTATAAAATCTGGCTAATAATTATCCGTTCCGAAGTGAGAAAAAAAAATATTTGGAGACGAAACAAAAAGAAGAAACAAGAAGAAAAAATAAAACATTGCGAAATAATTTCATTCGCGAATCTCGCAACAAAGGATAAAGAAAAAGAAGTTGCGGAGTCCGTCGAAACCCATTCTCGCGGTGCATATATTTATTTCGTTTATGCATAAAACGTTGTTTAACGCTGCCGCGCGCGAGAAGACAATGAAGAGGAATAAGAAGATTGTGAAGAAGAAGAAGAAGAAGAAGAAAACAGTATCCATTAACTAGTCGTCGTTTTCATCGTCCTCAGCCAGCCCCCGTGTGAAGAAACAATTACAGCCATTTCTTTATTTAAAAAAAAAAAAAAAAAAAAAAACAAAATTAATTTGTTCTTCGTTGCCTCGAAATGCAGTGATTAAGTAACACCAAGCGAGAGACAGTACGAGATGAAGATAAAAATCGGGTGAGCTTGACAAACTATAACAGTGAACAAAAATGAAAAAAAATACTCGTAGTCGAATCCGCGGGTGAATCTTAATCTCGATCATCGTCATTATTATTATTATTATTATTATTATTATTATTATTATTATTATTATTATTATTATTATTATTATTATTATTATTATTATTATTGTTATTATTTTTTAATATTATTATTCCTTGGAAAGGACGTTGCCGTGATTAAGAGTATACCAAATGATTTCTTTTAACGGCGTCCGATAGAGGGTCCCGACGTCAAATCTGAGTTACCAGCAGTCTTTTTTCATCACTATAGATTTCGTGAAACACAAAAAAAGTAAGGTGAAGAAAGACATAAATTATATATATATATAATTGCACCTGTCCTGTCCCCACGCAAGAGATCGAAGCTCGAACGTCGATCCAGAGGACGAGCAATGCCAAAATGTTTCACCCAAGTATATCTTCCCCAAACCATCTGCCGCAGCGCTCCCACCTCGCCCCCGCCCCCCCCCCCCCACCTTTGAAATCGTCCATCGTTGGAGCTTCGCCAGTATGGAAGAATATTAACGGTGATCACAGAGAGACCGGAAACACGCACGCACACACCCACACACACACGCGCGCGCACACACACACACACACACACACACACACACACACACACACACACACACACACGCGCGCGTACACACACAGACACACACACACAAAAGAATAACGGAGATATATTACCATCATATTTTATTCGACGTATGGTGAAATAAAAATTCAATCGAATGCAATTGAAAAAAGAAATTACAACTTTTTTGTTGTTGTTGCGTTACCTTTGTCGCGTCGGCCTTAGGGCTATGCGAGCTTTGGTGGTATAAAATGGAGAGAAAAAAAAAAAAAAAAAAAAAAAGTGTAGTGAATGCTATTTTTCTCAGCTTTTCAAAGTGACAACGGCGCTCTAGGACAGTGTGGAAAAGCATAAAAAGCGTTTTATTAATTATGTAAGGAGAAGTGATCGAATGCTGTGAAAATATCTAGCGTTTAAACCTCTCTCGCGTCACCGAGAGTTTAAGCGAAACAAAAAGAAATGGGGAAAAAAAAATATGCAGGACATTTTTTTTTTCAACACTAGGCACAGTGTTAGGTTCCATCGTCCTTGGCGCAACTGAGGTTACAAAAAAAAAAAAAAAAAAAAATAATGAAGAAATTGAAAAAACATACATCGTAGTCTCCAAAGTCTCGACGTGATTGTTATGTGATGTGAATGAGTTAAATAATAATAATAATAATAGTAATAGTAATAATAATAATAATAATGAATAATAATAAAATAATAATAATAATAATAATAATAATAATAATAATAATATTAATAATAATATGTTTTGAATTTATTTAGATGATGAGTATGCAAGTATGTTGGAACGAAAGCGTGTGGGCGATAAAACTTTCAAGCGTTCTGCGTGTGTGTGTGTGTGTGTGCGCGCGCGTGTGCGTACGTGTGTGTGTGTGCGTGTGTGTTAGGCTTAGAGCGTAAATTCTCTCTAGATAAGGTATTATATAGGATATAGTG
The DNA here is from genome assembly GCA_963575735.1 of Amblyjoppa fuscipennis. Taxonomy (NCBI): domain Eukaryota; kingdom Metazoa; phylum Arthropoda; class Insecta; order Hymenoptera; family Ichneumonidae; genus Amblyjoppa; species Amblyjoppa fuscipennis. The sequence continues at coordinate 323,218 of OY754494.1, forward strand.
AGAATAAAAACTTTTCCTCCCTACCTCAAGATCGCATAACAGGCATCGTCCGTTAAATCTAATTGAAGACGCGCTCAGGCCCCGCGCAATGTCATGATAAAAGAAGGTATCTGGCAGAGTAAACTTCGTGTTAGGAGGAGATAGCTTTGGACCCATCTTAACCTCTTCCCTCCCTCCGCCGTCCCTCCACTGCCCTCTACTGAAAACGAAATCTTGGCACCCATTGTACATACAATCTAGAAATACTCGAATATTTCGCGTTATTTTTGGATTTTCATCGCCAGCTCGACGAATCGACCAGTTTTTTTTTTTTTTTTGTTTTCCCCACACATGAGACTGTCGATCACTAAACGTCGTGCGAGCCACAGATCGACGCTTGTGCTCGAGAACAAAAAAAAAAAATGGATCTTCAAACGAGCTGAGAAAAAGTCCGTGAATTCTATCGTGTTTTATTGGCAAAACATTTTTGCATACATTTATTTGTCTTAATGATAAAAAAAAAATCGCAAATCTCATCTCAGTGTGAGAGATTTTTTTACAGACACCTCGTTTCGGGGTCTTCAACCTCCAGTAAAATATGCAGCTAATGGTGTATTATCGTTCTTATTGTTTTTAATGGTAAACTTTTTTGTGCTTGGAAAAAATATAAGAATCGTTACAGTGCTTCTCCTTTTTTTTTTCTCTATGACCGGCTGATAAAGAACAGTAAACAAAAAAAAAAGTAAAATAAACGGGAGTTCATAAACTCTTCGAGCGACGGCAGCCGCGTCAGCTGTATGGCGGACTCCGGCGAGATTGGTGAAGTTTGTGCGCGGCATAAATCTCGTGACCGATAACATTCACCCTCGGTCCAGAAATATATCGTTGCAAAAAAAAGAAGAAAAAAAAAAAAAAATGAGGGATCTCTCGGTTTGAAAAGATTTATCGCGAAATGCCAAAAATTTCACGTTTTCCCGGCCTGCTTTTTTTTCACCGTGAATCTCCTCCCCCTCCCCCCCCGCCCACCCCCTAAAAACCCACTTTTAGATTCACCCTTCAAGGGTTCCGACACGGGTAGTAGAGTGACTCTGAGCGTGAAGCATAGCTTTAGCCGATTTTACATAACTCACGGTTTCCTCTGGCACACACAGAGACTAAGTGGCAGAGAAACACGTTGTTCCACGCGCTGAAAGAAAATTTTTACGAAATTTCGTGTGAAAATAAAATCCTAGATAAAAGTAACCCCATCGAAAAATTAACCGCGTGAAATTTCGTAAAAATTCTTCATTCTTTTTTTTTTTTTTTTAGTAACGAATCTCGTGGGCGTTTAGTGCGAGAAAATGTTTTTTTTTTTTTTTCGTAATTTGCCGAGTAATTGGCAACCGACTGGCAAGCGAAAGAGAAGGTACATTGATGAAAAAAAAAAAAAGCGGGGCTCGAGAAAGAACCTTCAAGAGATATTTTCCTTTGACTTAGGGCCGGTATTGTCGGGCGCATGCGCCGTCGATTCCGCGGACACGCGCGAGTGTCGTTGATCTGATTTTATAGAGAGAGAGATCGTCGAGACGGAAATAATAAAAAAAACAAAAAAACGATAGTAAAAATTCGAAGGATGAAAAAAAAAAGATACAAAAGAACGTTACATCGCAATATCATTGAGGAAGAAAATTCATTTAACTTTGTGAGTTTACGCGAAGTAAGGAGAGGAAAAAAAAAAAAAATTGATGTGTCGAGAGTGAATCTCCAATTTCCACGTCGGTCAAGTATAAACGAGAGTCGAGGTTTGAGAACGAACAAACAAAAAAAAAATAATAAATAAGTAATAATTGAGAAAAAAAAAAAAAAAAAAAGATTTGCATGTCTTGTAATCGATGTACGTGTTGCCATGGTCACCTAGATATCCGCCTCGGTGTTAAAGAATAGGAATCGGTCTCGAAAACAAAATAAAAACAAAAAACAAACAGAAAAAAAAAAGAAGAAAGAAAGAAACCAAGTTTTTTGTAAATATCATGTATACTAAAAGCATAATAATTATATATTACTGTCAAATATTCGCTATTAAAACGATGTATTTTTTAAGTATTCGTTATTGTATCATTTTTTTTGTTTGTTTCTTTTCTCTCTGTCTCTCTCTCTCTCCCTCCGTTGCCAAACGGATTGTGTCGTTTGTGTTTTGCATCATAAAAAAAAAGAAATAATAATAATAAAAAAAAAAAAAAATTTTCGCTCGATGACGATATACGATTATTATATTAATATAAATCCTATAACAGACCAAACCGCAATTGTACATTGATTCTGTGTTTTATACATACACACGTATAGAAGAAAGAAGAAAGAAAAAAAAAAAGAAGAAAACACATATATACACCTAGATTAATGCCATAATACCTGCAAAGAAAGCTATTCTCTATAGATATGGGTCATTTCACATCGTGGAGCTGTTTGAAAAAAAAAAAAAAAAAAATCTAATTTTAATCAACGTTACTGTTCAAATAGTCGCGAATGACAAAAATTAATGAAAATTTATTATTACAAATAAAATTTGGAGGCATGAAATGATTTAAAAAAAAAAAAAAAAAATAATTAATTAAATACACATGTGTTTAACCATTCGACGTGGAATGATCGGTATGTCAGTGTTGTTTTTTTTTCTTTTTTTTTTTTTTCGCTATTTATATAGAGAAGAGAGGAAGCGATTAATGGAGTGAGAGAAGAATTCGTTCATGTAATGGCGACCCACGGGTAATAACTGTTATAAAAAAGAAATATCATCTCGCCGGCACAGCGCCCGTGCCGTGTTTCATCATTTGTGTAGATAATTAAATATTCATCCTTAAGTGTCCAGAAAATATCTCTTTTAATTGTGTACAATTTTTTTCTGGAACCCTCCATCTCCCCCCCACCTGCGCAATATATAGAACATATCGACACACGTTCAACGAAATACGATCGATGAAATGTTCAGTTTGTCGACCGGAAGTTCATTAAATTTTTCGTGCATAAACATAAATTTTGTGCAAACATTTTGACAATTGAATTTTTCAAAAGTGACATTCCAAAAGTATTTAGATTAAAAAAAAAAAAAAAAATTAATAAAATAAATATAAAAGCGCATACATATTGTGTCATCGCCTATCTTTCTTTTGTCTTTACCATCGATTGAGTTTGAGATGAAAAATAATTTCGAAAAATTTGATTACATATCTTTGAGTCCGTAATTGAGTTTAGAAAAAAAAAAAAAAAAATAAAAAAGAGAGAAAATCAAAATAATTTGTACGCGCTATCGACACTTGTCAACTACTTCCAATGAAAATCGAAACATTTTGGCCCTCCGTGGAAATGAGTTTAAATAATCAGGCTCATCCAAATACATAGTCTCTTTTAATTGTTCGAAAAAAAAAAAAAAATTCCTCTGTGCAGCTTCTGCCGGCGGCTTAGCGATTCCATACGACTCTATAACTTCGATCGACCTTTTTCCCGGGTTTAATTGGATGAGTGCGCGCGCGAGAGGGAGAGAGTGAGAGAGCGCCGAGAGCCGTGAAGTGAGATGGAGTTGAGAAAAAAAAAAAAAAAAAAAAAAACAGCGCGACAGTGTCATGGAGGGGATGGAAGAAGGGTAAAAACGCTGTTAGGCAAGTATTCCTGGAACGGTTTATCCCTCCGAGTCTCGCGAGAGGTACGCGAGGCACAACGTTGGAAAATTCCGTTCGATTAAACCACCCCCACATCGTCGACCCTCTCCCCGCATTGGAAGGGCTCTCAAGAGCGGAGAAAGCTTTTTGGACCGGGACTATTGATTGTCACATGAATCTTAGAGATTCGAAGCGTTAGTCTCGTCGCTAACGAAGCCGATGTGACCAGACAAAAAAAACGACCTTCCAAATAATATTTTATGAAAAAAAAATTACAATATCTTTGTCACCAAAGAGGTATAACGATTTTATTCACTCTTTAACAATGACTTTGAATGTTGAAAGACATTGAGGCAATAATGTTGACTGTGAAACTTTTTTTACTAGCCGACGGATTATTTGTCTCGGTCACTGCTGCTGTTTTCATTCCGACAATTTCAATTTTTCTTGTTTCTCTCGAAAGCCGATAAAAAAAATTTAAAAAAAAAAATGAAAATAATAATAACAATAAAATCGGCACCATGAAAAAAATTGTCGAGGTCACGGTAGCTCTCGATATTTGAACGGCGATGCGACTTTTGTAGAATAAACAAACAATAAAAAAATTCGAAAAAAACAAAAAAACGAATGTTTGCTGGGAATTCATTTTTCAGTTAAAGTTATCGAACGACAAGTTGAACGAAATATTTGCACCGCGAGTGAAAAAAAAAAAAAAAAAAAAACTCCCACTACAGCGTACCGAGCGTTAGAAGATTCGACATTGCGCGTGTATAAAAAAAAACTTACAGGTGCATAAACCTAGTGCAACTAATGATAATACGATGGCATCTGTCGAACAGGCACGGTCGGCAAGCTTCTTTCTTTCTTGCATTGACGTATTCTACTTGTTTCCGACGGGCCTCTATATATATATATAAATATATATATATATATTGCTATCGGTAGTGATGATGCGGCTCATCCGACAACACTCCGTAACGTTGGGGGAGGGGAGGGAGCTATCTAGAAGCGCTATATGGGGCGTTTCATGCCAAGTCAACTTGTCGCTCTCTAGACCGTCAATTTAATTTCTTTAATAGCCCAGATTATTTTCTCTCGCTAACATGTTAATTGCCTAGTCAACAAAAAAAGTCAACAATAGACTCACAATGTCTCAGGTAAATTGTTTCGACGAAATGCAAAATTTGCGAAAAAAAATCAAGCTCTGCAGTGGATATTTGAATATCACAATATAATCGATTTTCTTTTTTCTAGTGTCGAAAAAAAAATCTAAACGATTAATTTTTTTATTGTCGAAGATAAATAATGAATATGTGTTTTATTTTCATCCGTCATATTTTTTTTTTTTTGCGACTGAGAAAGCTCGAAAAAAATGAATAAAAGATATTTAGGGTTGAATTTTAAGACATTGGTTTCGACTTAAGATCGCTCTTGAGATCGAACTTCATTGCGTGCTTAAGTTTGATCTTAAGTTCGGACTTAAGTTGGACTTAAGTTGAATATTAAGTGCAGACTTAACTTTGATCATCCATAAGTTCGATCTCAAGTTCAAACAAATGTCCTAACGTTCGAACCTTGGGGTCGAATTTTAAGGCGTTAGTTTCAACGTAAGATCGCCCTTGAGGTCGAACTTAAAATTGATCTTAAGTTTGGACTCTCAGTTTGACTTAAGGTCGGACTTACGTTCGGACTTAAGTTTGATCTTAACTTTGAACTTGAAATCGAACTTAATATCAAACTTACGACCGAACTTAAGATTAAACTTAAGTCCGAACTTAAAACCAACTCAAGTCCGAATTTAAGATCAAACTTAAGTCCTAACTTAAGAACCAACTTAAGTCCGAACTTAAGATCAAACTTAAGTCCTAACTTAAGAACCAACTTAAGTCCGAACTTTAAGATCAAACTTAAGCACGCAATGAAATTTGGACCAAACTTCGATGTTCGACGTTAAGTTTGAGCACAAGAGCGATCTTAAGTTGAAACTGATGTCTTAAAATTCGACCCTTAGACTTTTTGGATTTTGAGAAGGAAATCGGGAGGGGGTTTTCGACTTGGCACGGAGTGAGCCATACATTGCGGGTGACACGTAATAAACCGTCGCTCCCGGCGCGTGGAGAGCGTTATATATCGGACGTAGCGGAGTCCGCGAAGAGACTTCGGGCGCGCACAGTAAGCGCGCTCGAGTTTCCAAAGAAAACAAACGGCTTGACGAGAGAGTCGGGCGAGCTCTGTATGCCAGGCGGTGGCTGTGGCGGTGACTGTGGCGGTTGCGTCAATTGAATTGCATTCGCGTTAACCGGGCGGGGCTCAAGTAGCGCTGGCATGCGCGAGACTCGCGGTCTTACCACCGCCAGCCTTTAACCACTACACGCTCGTTGCAGTAGATGCGGCAGTGGTAAACAGCCACGTGCCAACCGTTTTCCCAAATTACATAGGTGCATTATTATTTGCCGCAGCACGCACGCGGCGTCTCGCTGGCGAGCGCTAGTCGATCTTGTCGGGTCGTTCGAAGTCGGACTTGAAAATAAAAAAATAAAATAAAAACGACAAGTTTTTTTTTTTTTTTTTTATTGGCACGAATTATTAATCGCTAGGACCGAAAACGAAATACCGCAAATGCCTCGTTGTGTATCTTGGAGGGGATCGATGGCGTGACGTGATTCAGGGTCATCGAAGCGTTTCGCCGTTTACTCTCGGAGCTGTTAATGATAGTCCGGAAAATTTCCGGAACTTCCTTGTTGACGATGATGAGGTCGATTTTTTAAAATAATTTTTTATAATTTTCATACTTTTTCATATTTTATGAATTTTTTTTTGTTTCCGTTTTGAGGAATCTTGGAGAAATTGGTTTTTGCGAAGGTTGCGAAACGAGAGGGTATCACAAGACAATCGACCGGTCGGCCGTTTGGATAGTCGACGAGAACTATCGGAATATATGGCGTGACTCTTTAATCGTGGCTCGTTACTTGCTCGGCATTAGTCGTCGTACAGTGATGTTCGCTCAAATCGAGCTGTAATCGCACGTTATAGCAATAGCCACGAATCAACTGGCTCTACCGGCTAATTTCCACGCAATAAATTTCATCACATTTCGCTTATCTGTATGTACATACGCGCTGTTCGTGATCTGTGCAGCTGTGTTGCTCTCGAGTTGCGGTAGGAGTTCCTATGTGGCAAAGCACGCGGAAGCAGAAGAGCAGCTGCACAGGAGAAAAGTCGTTGACGATGCGGTCCGATTTTTAAGGGCTTGATATGGTTTTTTTGGCGTGTTTTATTCGTTTTTTTTTTTTTTGCGAAAAAGAAAAATATAAGAAATTCTCCACGATTGATGGCGCATAAGTGTATCCTGATTGTCCATAAAAATGCGCGCTTTTCAATATAAAAAAAAATGAAGGTAGCGATCAAGTTTCTCTACAAAATAATATCTTAAGCGTAATGTTGAAAAAAAAAAAAAAAAAAATCAGAACTGGGCAGTATTGGAAGTACCGACTACTTGTTTTGGACTTGAAGTACCAAAGTACTTTTTCGTACTTCAAGTACTTCTTCAAATCCAATTTATCGGATAAACTATCGAATTTGCCTGACCACAAATTTCTATTATAATTTTTTTTTTTTTTTTTCTCTCTTGTCGCAAAAATTCTTACACTCTGGCGGAAAAAATATCATTGTCTGGCCGATTTTGCACGAAAGAACCCATGTATCGTGCGATTTGCGTTACGATCAGCTGTACGATATGCCGTTTTCGTGATATCGTCGATCAATTCGTTCGCACAATAACTCCGCTCCTCTGTCGCGGAACATTTTCGCGAGCTCTCTAATACACATACCTACCCCTCCCCGATCTATTACCCAATTAATAGTTGCGAATTTCCGGCTGTTATACGTTCTCCGGTGGGATTTGTCTCGCGTACTCTGCTCCGAACAGCGGGATAACTGCGCGCGGTAGTGCCCGACCTTTCGGAGTCCCAGGGGTGATTTGGCTAGACTTAAAATTTCGTCGTTTTTGTTTCGACCAAAGATGATGTAACTGAACGAAAGAAAAAGATCGGTCTCTTGTTACGCGTAAGTCTGCATTCGCGATTGTGCGTAATGCCTCGGAAAAAAAAAAAAAAACTCACTACAGTACGCAGGGAAAATAACTTATTGGTCGCGCGTTGTTGACATTTCGATGCTACTTGGAAAAAAGAATTGTGTTGCAACCATGCCGTTTTATAAATTTTAACATTAAACTAATCCGAAATACTTTGCGCCCTTCAAACCTTTAAAAAAAATGTACGAAAGGGAACGGATAAAAAAAAATGTACTTAGTTGCCCGTCCTTAACGTAAACATTGTTTTTTTATTAATCTATTAGACACGATCGTGGTGTAAAATTTTTGCGCGGATTAACCAAAAAAAAAAATATGTCACTCCAATGTTTTCAAACACTCGAAGAAAGATTGAAAGTTGAATCACTTCGACCTCTCGCGACCCCCTTAATTTCAATGAAAAGTTCGATTAAGGTCGATCACCAGGTCGGTTAATGTATAATGCAAATTTGCCGTCGCAAGCTACAATGTCAGTGACGTTGTCAATCGTCCAATCGTCCGTGCGATCGTTGATTTTCGAGTAACGCGGCAGAAACACCTCCGACGGTGTGACCGCGTCAATTTTCATCGAAGCCGACGATACATGTATTTCGCCATATCTCAATTATTGCCAATGTAAAACTTCGACGACAAAAGTCGTTACGATAGTTCTAACAATAGGTCAAGTGGCGCGACACTTTTTTCCGAGATCTTATGTGTCATTCAATGCTTCGGTGCTTAATATCTCAAATCACAAGCCAGCGGCGTCGGGACAACAACGATGGAGAATTTAAAACAGCGACAGAGGACGTCGTCGTGCTAAGGTAGGTATCGCCATGTATTGTTTTGCCTCTTATGGGGAGGCTAAGCGCGTAGGGTAGAGCGGAGCAAAATTGAGCAAAACGGGATAGTGAGCAAAACGCAAGTTTCCAATCATTTTTTAATGTCCCATTTTGTTCTGTTGACACATACGGATTTACTGTGCCGTTTTGCCCCATTGTCCCATCCAAAAATGATCGCAATATGGCGTTTTGTCCCACCGTCCCATTTTGCCCCGCTCTTCCCTATGAGTGCTAGAGAGACGGTAAAAATGTTGAATCCATCTTTCGCCGAAACGATTCTATGAAACGTAAAGCGAATTGCGGGGCGCACCACGTTAATCAAGTATATACGAAATGCGTTTTTTCGTATGTACTTCGTAAAGCAATTCGTTTTTTATTTTATAAAACTGTTTTGGAGAGAAACGGTTCTAAAATATTTGGAAGTTATGCTGACCTTTAGCCCCGCCTTAAGGTAATAAGGTACAATCGCTCATCCAGATCCGGTGGCTAATTATGCGAATATATATGAACACTCCTCGAAGTATTCAACACAAAAGTACGCCCAAACAATGATTGAGAGTAAAGCACAGAGGAGTTCGTCTGCAATGCTAAAGTGGCCACATACTACATTTGTGTCGTGCGAGTATCGCTGACGCTGCCATTGCTTGGGGCAAGCTCGCCATTCGGACAAGACGGCAGTGTAAAGACAGGTCACAGACTCGCCCCAACGATTAAATACACCTACACAGTTAGGTTTAAATTATGAAGCGTACAGGTGGATGGGCGGTGTGTAGCGTGCGAAGGTGGCCTGTCGATCGGCGCTATCGGCATTAATTGTGTCCACAACGCGCACCTGGAAGTGAGCGGAAGAGATACGTCGGAGGGGTCTCGAATCGCGATGCAAAAGCGACCTTGGGCGAGCGCGCGCGAGAAAACATACAGTCGGTTATTGGCCGCGCGAGGTAGTCTTTTCTGGTATGACGTCGCGAGAGATTTTTTTTATTTTTTTTTTAATTTTCTTTGCACCGAGCGCGATGCTGCCAGCCTCTTCGACTCCCTCCTCCGTTACCACGTGTCATCTCTCTCTCTCTCTCTCTCTCTCTCTCTCTCTCTCTCTCTCTCTCTCTCTCTCTCTCTCTCTCTTCTTACCGGAGTCTCAGTCTCAAGCTCCGGGGTGGAAAGACGCTCGAGTTGCGTCACGGCGAAGCCACTCGATGTTATCTTCAGCGTAGCCTCGGGGCGACGGTCCATAAACTCCCGCGCAAATACCCCGTGACCGTACACCTCCCACCTCTCCGCTCGAACCCCCCACCCCTTCGCACTCCTGGGAAATCCACGACAGTCTCGCTCAATGATAATCTCGTCGAATGGAACAATCCTCGACTCTCCCCCCCCCCCCCCCCCCCTCCGTCGATTACGACCGCTCGACTCTCAATTGTCATAATCTTTTTCCAATAAAAACGGAATCCGACAAGTTCACAAGGAGACGTAACGTCTTTTCCATCCTCATTTCCCTTGATCTCTCGTAATTTAATGTCGTCTTTACATGAGGTATATTCCATACCTAATCGACCCGAGTATGAACCTTCGTATCTTGGATTTGGCACGCAATTTTTTTTATACGATCGAACTAACTCTCAAAAGCACTCAGATATTTTTTTTTCAAATTTTTTCAGATTTTTTTGATCATTATTTTTATAATTAAAAAAGGAATTTATTCATCGCTACAATTTAAAAATCTGAAAAAATTCCGAAAACTCACGCGTCATATATGAGAATTTTTAAGATTTGAGCCGGAATGGGCCGATGTCACATTCTGTTTTTTTTTTTTTTTTGAATTTTTTAAATGAAAAAAACATTAAAAGAAATTAGAAGAAAAAATTCCCCCCCCCAAGGTCCAGTCGTCGTAGTCCAGTCGAATAGTCTGTTACCAAGAATTGGAAACGAAGAGTTTGGACGTTTTGAAAAAATGTTGGTGCTGAACCGGGCCATTTGATTTGAAAATTCTTCTCCAAATTTCGTACTCGTGAAACACCGCGTATTCCGATTAAGAAGAAAAGTACTTTGGACTTTGTATTTTACCAAAGTACATTAAGTACTGAAATTACTTTGTGCTCAAAAATATTTATGATACTTACTACTTACTATTTTAAGTACTTTTCGGTATTTTGCCCAGCTCTGGTCGATTCCGGTTTGAAAACCACATTTTTTTTTTTTTTTTTTTGCAGAAATGACGTGATATCTGAAATATATGATTCCCGGTTAGGAAATATCATTTGTCGGCCGGAAGTGACGGCACACCGGACGTACACACGGTTGACGAATGTTGATCTAGTGTGAGAGTCGGAATATCATGTGTTTCGTGTGAATCTTTTTTGGTAGGGGAGCGAGTCGATTCTATTTGCGTTTAACTAACGTCGAACCGTCTTGAAATTTCCGAGGTCGATTTTGCAATCTGTTTTTAATGGAGAGCCGACGATAAATATATATTTCGACTAATTTGTCACTAATTTCATTAACGTTAATAACCATTTTTTCTTCATATTAGAATATGCTTCGTGATACTAATTCTGTTGAAGTCGGATGATTGTGAGATTCACCGTGCCCCATCATTGTTACATATTTTAAGAATTCACATTATGTGTACAAAATAATTTAAATGCAGCCAATAAAATCGTAACATTTTTCGGCGTTTAAATTTTTTACACCACAATTTTGTGTGTTAACGAAAAGTTGAAAATTGAAATACCTTCTGTAAATAGAATGAAATTCTCCGAACCGCTTAGGTGGTACATTTTGCCCCCCCCCCCCTCCCCTCCCCTCCCCTCAATATATATATATGAATACAAATAATATTCAGCAGCATACCGTGCGGACCATGAGCCTCCCATCGTTAGGACGGGAATTTGCAATCTCTCGTAGTACCTCCGGTTCTGCTCCGAATCACATTGACGCGGCGACTTAGCTACGATTTAAGCTGGATTGCTAGGTATCATAGCGGCGGTAACAGGTATCCCGACATATATGTATAAAATAACGGGGATACCGAGGCCGGAAGATATTTGATCGAAGCTGCATCCGTTTCGTGTCAGATTCGGCGTTTCCGGCTAGCTTAGGCCAGGACGCTTTGAGAGGCGGTTGCTAATTAAACATGATATTCGGAAAGCTCTCACTTGCCCAACCCACACTGGAGTCACTACTCTCTCTCTGTATTACGATTCACCGGCGCTTGGCGGCAAGACTTTTCAAAGGACAGCTGAACCAGACAGGCTATACATTTCACGCTTGCGACCTCGTGCGAAGTTAGCCCTTGGGGCTCCTTAAGAACACGTGAAACACCACGGTCGCTAATAAAAAGGTAATCGTGACCGAATTCATGTCCTTTTCATATAAGAATTATTGGCTTTTTTTAACTGCGGTTTTCTTTGCACGATCAACAAAATTAATGACAGGTTTAAGATATTCTAGGCCACTGAATTGAAAGGATTCGCAATCTTTAAGGGTGAGTAAATACAGTGGAACTATGATTCTTAACGCGCGGTGTTTCACAATTTAAGCCTCGATAATTAACCTTTCAGAGCATCGTTTTCATACTTTCCGGTGAATTTAAGGAGCAAAAGTGGCCTGTTTACTCCGTTTCACTCTGCGCTTTTTCGTCGCGCCATGGCACACGTTCTTCTCTTGTCTCACTTTGCCCCAATTTCCATCGTACAGGAAACTCCATTTTTTGCTATCCCACTTTGTTCTCGTATCATTAAACGGTATGCCGTTCTGCCCCACTCTCCCCACACAACAAACCCATAATAGCTGCTTTTAAAGAAAATGGACACAACCATGGTTATGAAAGACATTGGATAAGTCACATTGGTTATGGCCGAGGGATGAAAAGCGGACGTAAGCACGTTCGTACACTGTGAATGACGCAAGAATATTTCGTGAAGGGAGAATTTGAGTCGCGATACAACTTAAGGCAGGGCGAAGTCGATGGCCAGAGTGCGGGGGAGGAAGGTGGAACGTGACTTACGGATATTTCGACATTTCCAGAACTTTGCCCGAGGGAGTAGTTGAACGCGGTGCTGTTGTACAAGGAAAACTTTTCCCGATTTTGATGACGGCAAGGATGTAGAAGGAAGTCGGAGATAGAATGTAGAAGGAGACCCTCGACCGAATGGTATTGGATGAAGAAAGGAAATTCCTTTGAACCCTCAGCTCGTTGTCCTTTATCGTCTGAGGACGGAGAACTCGGCGAAAATAAAAGGCATGGAACGCGTATTAAGGATGTTCTATGTACAGCATTTCGTATAGCATCTGCTGAACTTGTGGTTTAAAAAATGGCCTTGAAACAAAACAAAAAAATCGAGAGAACATCGATTTTTCAATTTTTGTGCCACTTTTGAAAAAAAAAAACGTCGTTTTTCGTGATCTTCGAACGTCGATATTTCGATTCCCAATGGAGCTAGGGAAAATTCGAGGTGTTCGTCGTGTTCTACGGGAAAAAATACACACAGATAAAGTCTTGTCCGAAGTTCCAGAAGCGTTTTATCGGGTAGTTTCAGAACGTTGAAAAATGCGAAAAATGAACTCGAAAGGGAAAGGGAGGGTGACTTTGCAATTTTCTGACGACATTTTTTTTTCATTTTAAAAAATGAACTGTCACGTATTTCGACGTATTTTTTTCCCGGTGAACACGAGTCCGCTGACTTTTTTGGGACTGTTGTACAGTGAGGCATTGAAAATCTCGATTTTATGCACGAAAAATCGCATTTTCGGAATTTAAATGGAAAATATTGAGCTGGGAGTAAAATAATTTTATGAGACAGACATTTTTTTACATTACGAAAGAGGTGTAAAGTGATTTACACATGGTTTCCTCATTTATCACGATTTTGAGCATACCTTCCTCAAAGAGGAAGCTATGCTCAAAATTTTACGAGTACTTTGGTCTTAGTGCTCAATTATAGTACTTAAAATATCGAAAAGTACTTTGATACTTTAAGTACCAAACAAGTACTCATGCACTTCAAGTACTGCCCAGCTCTGAATTATACTTGGGTCAAAGTGTTCCTGGGTCTGGTCCTGGGTATATCGACAATTGATATCGACATGTATATCGACAATCGACGTTTAAATTAAGATCATCGCTGATGCGACTCCGATTAACGTTAACCTAGACCTTAATTTTCAATTAAGGTTTTACTACAGTGTCTGTATTATTTTTGTATCGTTTGAACGGTATTTAATATATGCTCCGCATATCCCCGAAGAGAATGGCGGTGGTGGCTATATGCACTCCACAGGAGCCCCTACTTCATCATCGCGAACAAATATACCGCATGCGCCTCGTCACGCAATTATTCCACAATATTCCATTCATTAATTCGAGTGCAGGAGGAACGTGCACTAGTGCTACTGGTCAATTGAATCTCCACTTCTCCACCGTATACGATGCATACACGTCCAGCACAGCCCGTACAGTATATGTACAGTGATTCACGATTCAAACTGTAGGAATATTTTTAAAATAGTTTCCATATCAGTTTCCATTATCATATCAAAGTAATTGGGGAAAAAGTAAAATAACTTTGATGCGGGTTTGTGAAACGCCTCAAGGGGGTTTAAAGATAAATACACGCCAACTCGACCGAAGTGAGATATTCTGTACAGTAGCTTTGGAGGTGACTGCTGAAAGGTGGAAATAGAACCGGCGACAAAGGAGACAAAGGATGATAAGGAGGGAAAGTGTTTGAACTGGCGAAAGGTACGTGGATTACTCCAAGGTGGAATGTGAGAGTCGTCGTTTTCACACTTTTTTTCCGTTCAGCGGAGCTTTTCGAATGATCCAGCGTGCGAGCATCATATGCATTTTCCACTGTAATCTAGAGCTCTCGGTCTTTTCCCTTTTGAATAATCTGCCACTTGAGTGTGGTTTTTTGCATTTTCATATAGTGTTCGAGAAATTGCAGTAAGTAGACATTTATAAATTTCATAAGAAAATGTGAGTGCCGTGAAAATTACATTTTCTTTTATTGAGCTCGAAAAATGTTTGCTGCCAAAAGGTTTTTGTTGTCTGTAGAAAGAGGGAGAAAGAGAGCGAGAAAGAGAGAGAGAGAGAGTTCCGCGGCCCCGGGAATACGAGCGATGAGGTGAAACGAGCTCCGTGGTACACAAACCAGCGATGCTCAAGAGCATCGCGACTGCCAGAGCTCAACTCCTACCTAAGCCAATTCTTCAATTAAGCCACTTCCTCCGGCGAGTTTCGTACGAAGGCCAATAATTGCCACTGCTCGCAGCTCACAACTTGATTTCTGCAATATCGTGACTTACTTACCCTGGTGTAGCTTCTACAGAGTAGTTTGTTCGGTTATGACGAATATCAATTGAGTCAAACGTCAAGAATACTAAGTACGAAAAAAAAATATATATATACACGATCGACCTCCGAATTACACGATCAACAGTTCTTCCAATCATTGGCGAAATTTTGTTCGATTTATCGAAACAAGTATTTCCATACGTGTCGAAGTACTCGACTGATGACCCATTAGCATTATATATTTACATGTTACCGGTTGATGTACTAAGCTACAAGTATTATGTATTTTGTTCATAAGTGTCAGGTCGATAATCATGTAAATATAAATGTCAATAAATACATTTATAACTACGATTTTTTTAACACCGTTTGCCGAGAAGTTTATTATCAATCTGGGCCCGATATTTTAATAACTGGATTTCTAGCTCGTTGGAAAAGCATCGTTCCAAGTACTCGAGTTCGATTGCGTCATTCTCGTACACGCCGCACGTGAACTATGAATCGAGAAACCCTCGATCAGCCATCTGTCTCGCTACCGAGGAAGGACTATCGGGATCCTACCGCGGGTAGTGCAAGTTTACAAGGCGTGATAGAATCGCGGCACAATTTGCCGGTACGTTTCATCCGCGTTTACGAAAATTGGGGGAATTGCAATTTTCGTCAGCGTGGATAAGATCTCTAAGATGTAGGTAGCGTCTAAAAAATATGGTGAAAATTGAAATGTTCATATCGCTTTCTCATAATGTTCCTAAAAATACGCAGAGCATTTTCTGTATTTTTGACTTCCTAGGTAGACTTTGACCTAGGTAGACTTTGAACCAGGTAGACTTTGAACCAGGTAGACTTTGAACCAGGTAGACTTTGAACCAGGTAGACTTTGAACCAGGTAGACTTTGAACCAGTTAGACCTTGAACCAGGTAGACTTTGAACCAGGTAGACTTTGAACCAGGTAGACTTCGAACCAGGTAGACTTTGAACCAGGTAGACTTTGAACCAGTTAGACCTTGAACCAGGTATACTCGCAGATACCTGCAGACAATGCAAACAAAAATCAAGATACAATACACTACGATCCAGTATATTTCTACAATTCATTGGTATACATGTTTTTCAGTAGCGATTTGATAATCGGGGACCCGAGTTGTTGTCGAGAAGTGACTCTCAGTACTGGAACTAAACTAATCTTAACCAGCCCGTCCACATAATCTCGATTAGCGAAATTCGTCGCCGACGACAACGTAGTTATTGTCGACTTGGTTGGTTAATTAATCCTCGCAGCTGAACAGCGAGGCACACGTCTCAGCCGGAATCTCTCCGCAGGGAGGCTTTCTGCATCTTACTCCCACCTCACAACCGCGTGCATCTTGATTATGGCTGGGGAGATCTTAGGATCAAAAGATCTTGCCGTGCGTCCGCGGTCGGAAGTCCCGACCCTGGATAATACCTGCTTTACCGTCAATCGAATTGTCTTATCACGGTTACCGCTAATTCCCTCAATCGCTTGGATTATTATCCGTTAATAGTCGACACTTTCCTCTCCGCATATGCACCGAGGACATTTAAGACTGATGTCGATGAAGCAATGCCTGCCATCAGTTCGATCGAGTATCCAATAGATCCGTCTAGATCTAATAGAGAATTTAAAAAAGCAACGCGAAAGAAAAGGATCCCTCTTGAAATTCTTTATATTCAAATCTAGGGTTTATTTGACTCTCTTGAAACACCGTCATGAATGATAAATCGTGGCGAATTTTTCATACGATTATTTTTTACCGACACAGCATAAAACATTACTCGTTAGTTGGTTGAAAATTTGTGAACCCCCGAAGTTGTCAATTCCTCCAGGCGTGAAAAGTTCAATTGCCCGAGGCACGCCGATATGAAAATTATAAATGTAGACATTGCGTACCCAACACGTAGGAACTTACTTTGTCATGTCGCTTTGGGTGCCGTTGCCGTCGGCGATGGTGCTCCTACGATGAGACTACATGAGAAAGCATTGTCATCGCGCGAGTGGGTAGACAAGAGCGGGAGGCCGGTAGGGATCGCTGTCAAAGCCTGTCAATAGTTTCACGGTGTGTTGCGAAAAGTGAACTCGCCACGACGACAAACACGCGCGCACACACACACACACATACACTCGCACGCACACATGCAAGCAACGTGGAATTAGGTACACAACACACGGGGAGGACTATAGAGAGACAGCTTGGCTAGTACAGCTCATCTGTTTCGTTTCATCGCTATACCTACGTCGGCGTTAAAGGAGCGCCAGTGACGTCACCGGGTACCCACTCAGCCGATGGGGCTGGGAGGCAGCGAGGCGATAAATGTATTTATTAAGTGTGCTAAGAGGAGGATAGGAGAGAAGTGGTGAGGAGTATGGTGGGCATGTGCCTCTCCGCTGATGCTGCCTTTGCCGACAAGCGTGAAAGCCTCTCCCTTGCCTCACTCTATTTATTAGTAACATGTATATGCTTCCTACTGTGCCATGGATTTTATAATCGTGCACGTTGTCGCTCTTTTATCTTATTTTCGTAAGTACAATTTTGCATTCGATCAGAAGGTTTGGGCAGAGGAACGCGTTTATCCGACTTGCGGGAAGAGACGACGCCGGTATACCGTGGCAAGTATTTTTCTTCGACGTCTACAGCGGCCTTCAATGTTTCGGACGTGGAGCAGATTGATGTCCGAAACAGACGACGATCAGTCGGGGTTCTACGATTTCCGCCTTGTGGTAATTAAGGAATATTTGGTGAAATGGTTGTGTCTCACTGCGTTATTAAAAATCGGGCAAATCGCTCGGCCGTTTTCATGTTTTCAAGTTACGGCTTTTCAGCTATATCGCCGGAGACTGACATGACCGATGGCAAGAGCGACAAGAGCCAATCGCCCTGCAGTTTTCAGATATTCGAGTCATGTATCCTCTATACGTGTCTTCTCAACATGGATCAATTATTATGGCCGGTAATAATGATTGACAAGCCGGCTGCACTATTAATAAACGTAGAGCCAAATTTTCCAATGTGTTTCACATCGTCTTAATATAATCCAATACAGAGCGCTATTTTTATCATTCGCCGAAAGGTCATTAAAACGATTATCGATTGACAATGGGGGGGGGGGGAGGGGGGAGATATTTGGACAAAAATATGGGCGAGCAGGCCAGATAGCCCGAAACGGAGAGAGCGAAATCCTATTCGCACTCCATACACTTTAACTATTCAGTCGTTATAACTTGCGCGAGAGTGAAGTCCCGGAGTCCGAGCGGGCAGTTGCCACGATTCGACCTTGCACTTCTAGGTTTGCGTGGAATAAACCAGTTACATCCCGTTCGGCGAATACCCCGAGGGAAGGAGCTTTTGCTGATCTAACCGACGGATAATGCGCGCCTCCGCGATATACCATAAAGTACGGAATGACATTGTACAATGACAACGAGCTCTCACCCTAGAATCCGGGATAATCTCGGCGAATCCGTGCGACCGACAAGACCGCTGGAAACACCGCTCGCAAATAGATAATGCCGTTATACGGATGACCCTTTGATCTTACGATATCCACGATCGTTACTCGCAGAGCTTCCTCTACGAAGCAAAAAAAAAAAAAAAACAACATATATTTCAAAAAATTAAAGGAAATGTCTTGCGTGCGAATCGTCTAGACTTTCGTTGATGGTTTACCGCCCTCTTCGATCCTCCTCAGCTGGCTAACTTGTTAAACGACAAGATGACGCGGCGTCGGGTCGCGTGTCTTTATTTAGTTATCGAAGCGTCCGGAGAGACCCAGTTTGCGAAGTTATCGAAACTCGAGCAGTGTGTGTGTGTGTGTGTGTGTGTGTGTGTATGTGTGTGTGTGTTGCTACCCGGCCTCGGAGCCGCTCGGTGCTTTTGCCTGCTTGCTTTTTCCACACTGTGCCATAGCGCTGTTGCTGCTGCTGCTGCTGCTGCTCTTGCTGCTGCTGAAGTCGGTACTTACATAAATAGAACGGGACGACTGTCGCCGGACAGTGGCGGGGACGGCGACGGCGGATTAGTAGTAACAGCCGTACGCGGACAGACAAACGCGACGCGAGGGCGGCGACGATGGAACCGGAGAGTTAAACCGTGGAAATGTTCAATCAATATTTCAAGATTTAAAAACGAAAGCAAAAGGCAATCACAAATTATTCGGTCACCGTTGATAGGGTCCTAAAAAAAGAAAATGTTCGACAATTACCAATGTCCGGCTTGACTTTGAGTCAGAACTGATGTGGTATTCGAGTTCAGCGCGAGGAAATACATCGAACTGTGTGATTTCGCTTCTTCTTTATTCCGATTTCTATGCAAAAAGCGGCCTACCGCTTCGTCGTGATTTTTTTTTTGGATTTCTTCGTTGGCTTTGCGTATGTTCGAAAAAAACGGTTCTATCACTGCAGAATAACCCATTTCGAATAATTATTTCTGAGTTCCATCAACAAGAAGAGATATAGCTGATTGAAAATACTGAAAATTATTGCTTTCTCCCCCTCGACGTTTTGGGCTTATAGACGATATATTTTTTTGCCGCTGATCACGAATCCTTTACTTAATTTATTCCTAGCTCCATATTTAATATCGAAGTTCGCCCCAGAAGAGAACAATCGAATTCGCTTGGATTGGATAACATTTCTGAAAAAAAAACCTGCCTGCGTTACTGAACATTGTGTGCGAATAGCTCACTATAAATTCTTTCCTGACAGTTAAATAAAAACGTTCAGATACAAAATTAGAAAATAGCCCGAGAGTATCGTGAAGGCTGTAAATGCCACTTTCGATTCCGGAGAAAGCATCCGGCATCGGACCACTTAGGAAGAATGTTGTACATGCTCGGCAAACAACTTCCTTGCGCGCTTGGAGCGAAGGCTATAAAACGCAGTCGTCGACCGCCCATGTTTCGATTTCGGAAAATTGGGTTTCCGCATTTTTTTCTTCCCTCTTCGCAAAAACACTCCTTGGTTACTGCCGATTAATTATCTTCCGTAGCGATCACAAAACGAAGTAAACGTTGGATCTCGTCTGCGGGCGTGTAAGTCGATACGTCGCGTCGTCGGAACTCGAGGTCGACGGATGACGACGATTTTTCGGTTAATTTCAAATCGAATCACGTTCGTCGCGAAGAGCCGGGTGATCGTAGCGAGAATGAGAATGGGATCGTAATCGTGGGCCGACGGGTCGAGCGACCCCGCGTCTCCCGAGGATGGGGTCGTCGAACTTTGGGAACGCGACGATAAGAAGCGGCAGGTAGCCACGAGTCCGCTGGGCAAGGACGAAATTCGTCGATGCTGCCCGCCGCCTGGTTTGTTCGTGATGTTTGCCCTCGGTCGCTTTGCCCGTCTCCCGATGTCTCCCGGTCGCGCACGCACCCGATCGATATAGAAGTGGGTACGATGCGCGATAAGAAATTCGGTCGACCGTCTTGCTTGGTTTGTCTGGTAAAAAAAAAAATATATAATATATATATATATATGAAAAAATGACAAAGCTAAGCGATGAAAATGCTGTTCTCCGAAGCAAAATCTGATGATGCGTGTAATTAATTCACTCGCACCAAAGTGAATTCCGTCACTGCGATATTAACCCTGAAACGTGCACCGTGGGTCTGATGAAGTGTTGCCAGATCATCGATGCCTCGTATCTATAGACTTATGTCCATTCCTCCTTGATACCAAAAATCCCGGCAAGTCCATATCGATCCGAATCATCCCGATATCGAAAGTCAATTCGCAGTCATTTACAAAAAGACGCTCCTCAAGGTGTATGGCTGAAAAAGTATGTATATTTATTTGCAGTTTAAAAGTTTTTACAAATGCCCACGTGCCATTCGATCGGAAAATGAGATTTTCGAACCGAAAGTGACGTATTTCCGGTATGTCGTCACTTCCGATCGAAAAGTGAGAGCTTCAAGCTGGATGTGATATCGTAGATAAATGAAGAAGAAGATCTGCCGAGTAGTGCCGTACTAGGCATTACCCGGTGCTTATTAGTGCTCGAAAGGCCGTTGGTTTTGCTCCAGCTACCTACGCCGAACCTATCGGACCGGAGAAGGACCGATATGGCATTGTGACGCACTGCAGCCAGTACGGGGTCAGCGATGTGCCATTTTTTCAGTTACGAATCCCGCCAGGCTTGTTTCTTTTACTGGTTGAACTTCACCGTAATCGAGATAGAGACTATTGATCTTAGCCGAAGGGGCTCAACAATGAGGACACTGGATTCGCGGCAATTATCTTTGGGACTGCAAAGGGATGAAGCGATTACTGTTATACAGGGTTAACGATGGCCGTAAAATGCATCCCATCTATATATAATGGACTACAACTAAAACGCGAAGGGTACGAGATTTTGTGCGATTATACACTGGAAACTTGCCCCTCTCATTTAAATCGTGTGCTATAAAGCAGAGCAGGGCAAATTGTATTTTTTTTTGGGTGTCACAAAAAAAAACGCTTTCGTCACGAATGCAGAACACATATGCGTTTTGCCCCGTTCTCTGCTGTAGTAAATCTCTTGAATCTCGTTGGAGGGTTCGGTGGCCGCGAACCCAAAAACCCGTGCAGCATTGAAGAGGCCGAGATAGGAAAGTTTTGAATAGCTCGTGGACGTGATCCTCATCCTTTTTCTCCGCCTCCTTGCCCTCATCGCGGATCCGGCTTACCGAGGACCTCTCGTCCCGTCGACGATGCCGAGAGGGATGAGGAACCGTGCTCTCTATATTTTCGCTCCCGACCCGCGAATTCATCCGTATCACATACCGACACAACGCTGAGGTCGTCTTCTCTTTTTTTCAGTATTATTTTCTCCTTTTTGACTCCACATGGTGGTTGACTGGTCCGTGTTTCCGCTCTTTGAATTCTCGACTCGATCCCGAAGCAAAAGACAGAACAGCAAATAACGTCGCTCGGAATTTTTTGGCGTACGCTGAAAATAATCTCAGGATAAAGATGACCGTTACGAATTTCACTCCTGGGCGGTGCCGTTTTTCTCATCAATTTTCGTTCCCAAACACGGCACACAGCCCGTTCACGAAAATCGATACGCTGAAACGAGAAACCCGAGAACCGATTTGCCACCCGCCGATTAAAATATTTTGTTTTCACAGCCGATTTTCTTAGTCGCGTAGAACGATCGCCAACGAGATCAACGGGCGGATTCTGTCATTGGCCTGAACCGCCGAAAGCTTGTAACTCCCCTCGGCCGCTCTATCGAATTTCGACCGTCCAGCATCTCACATCTCGTCTCGGCCACCTTGCTTGCTCTTCGGGATCGCTCGAGGCACCTCCTGGAAATTTAGCATGCCGATGACTGTGACTCTCGCGGCGAGATGGAGGCACTAGAGGAGCGAGACTATCGATTACTACCGATAATGTGAGTTAATACGTTGTACAGTGTAGTGTACGACGTGCGAGACAGGAGGCAGTTTGGCGGAGGCTCTCTCTGATCTGCGATATGGGAAACTACCGATATCGTAATGTATGCTGCGGTACGTGTGTCGTACCCGCGATACAGGCGGATTCGCGATAGGTGTCCCGATCCGTTGTGGAGAGCGGAATTATGGAGGACGATGACAGCAACGGTGACACGTAGCGGAGTGCCGGGATTCCTGCATATTCATTTCGCTAATTCTCGAGGTGCTTCACCGCCAAATTTGTCGGCGATCCAAGCCAGCAGCGCCTCAATAATGAACCTACCTATCGGATTTGCATGGGGCGTCAGAGCATCGAGCCATCCATCGAAACGTTCCTTCAGAAATTGTGGTCGCAGACTCGTTCGACGTCCATATAAGTCAAATCACAGTCATATGGCCGGCCGGCTGACATGGACGGTGAGGAGACGACATGGTCGGCTGAGTGATATGGTTGGTCGGGTGGTGTGGCGACCCAGATTGGGCTTGGGAGACCGCGCCAAGCCCGGGAGTCTGGCCAGTGCTGGGATGTAACAGCCAGCCATGTAACAGCCAGCCCACCTGGCAAGTCAGGTGATAAGTTCGGTCGATATACTTATCAGCCGAACATATCACACATGGAGATTGTCGCATACATGTTCAGATTGGAACGAATAATACTTGTTTGATAATTCCTCTCAATGACATCACGAATGCTTCGTGCAATACGTTTGTATTGTACCGAGAATTTCGTTACATCAATCGATGAAAGATCTTTGCAATCACCACGCTCACTTGGACGCAATTGCTGGTTGCAAATTCTATGTAACCCATACTATGCTCTACTATGAAAACGTATAGGATATTGGATAGTAAAAAGAAATCCAGTATCGAAGGAATATGAAGAAAAAAACATCAGCAGGCAAGGCTGGTCGCGTTAAATCGAATCGTGTGCCATAAATGGGAAGTCTCTCGCACTGTGGGTGAGGTCATTGACGATTCGAGATTTCACAAGATCCATTAATCACCTTGAAACAACCGAAGTGGAAGTCACGCCTACGGGACTCATTTCTCTAGGGAATGCGTCTATCGTCGCCGAATTCGATCGAATCGTCGACCAGACTCAAACCCAAATGTGCGTCCGCGTCTTCGCAAGGCTCTACGGGGCTGTTTTATTTTTTGTAATCTTTTGACTAATTCTCTTCTTTCTGCTTGTAGCGTTTTTCGGCCTATTGTCGACAGGGCTTCGAGCGTTCGGCGTCAGTGAAAAATGTTTTTCCGTCGCAATCCGGCGATCGATGACTAAACGGAGGAACGAGCGATCGATTCGCCCGCGAATATTTTCCACACTGTTGATCGCAGTAACGACGAAAATTGATAATACTTTGATCGTACAGTGTGAGGCGCAGATGAAGCGCTGTGTAGGCCTTTTATCGCCTCATGCCTCGCGGTATGGCCACCGGACAGAGACGCCAGCGACAACTGGGCATCGGTACCATCGGCCAGGCGTTTGAGTCGCCGATGGTATGAGGTACACTTTATCCCGGGCGTGGAAAATCAATACCGTCAAAACCTCGCTAACTCGAGCCTGCTGGACGCTCTATCTGTCAACACCGCTCCAAGCCTCTCTCCCCCTTCGCCCATTATTATATTTTCCCACTCGGCGAGCGTTACGAAGAAATTTCCCGCCATTCATTCTTCGTGACGGTGTGGCGAATAAAAAAAAAAAAAAAAAAAAAAAAATTGCCGGCACCGAATACGTAAAAAAAATTGCAGGAGTATTTGGGTTTCCGAAAAAATTGAAGACACCCAAGAATTATATCGAAAAGTTCTGGAAGTCCTGCAATTTGTCGTATTCGATCTTGGGCATGTTTTTTTTTTTGCACGTTATCAGAAGACCGACATGAACAATGAGTCGCATGGGTGATGGTGCGGTTGCGCTTGCACCAACACCGGTCACCGGTATGTACTCGGCGCACGGACACATACGCGACGCTCGCTCGCATCAAATTCAATTTGCGAGTTTCGAACTTCGACACACTGCCGAGACGCATCCGGATGGTAATCATTTGTTTATTCACAACCGTTGTTTGCGCGGCTGGAATGGAGCGTGTGTCGATCCATAACGCAGGTGTTTGTGCCACTCGTATTGATATGATTTGTTTTTATTAATAAATCATTTTCACCGACAGCCAAATGATCTTAAAGTTGTTTCAATATGTTAAAAACCTCGATTATATAATCATCCAATCACCTGACTAACGTATGAAATGATTATTAACACGTTGGATTGAAATTGAACCATTAAAAATCACCTTGATTATTTAAAAAAGCCGTTTGTTCATAATTGATATTCGCCAGTAGGCGAATAAATTCGTAATTTCCGACCACTGAAGGTTGCAAGAGAAATATAAATCGAGGAATCGTCCTGTAGCGTCGAGTACCAACGCCGATGAGCTGACGAGCCTGGTTCGAGCCGGGTGGTCGATATGTGCTGAGTCCGATGACAAGACAAGCTAGGCACCCGATGATGGAAACCGCTGGTGTAAAACCGAAAAAAAGCCTCTATCGCGGTGGAGAGCGAGCTTACGAACGGACGGACGGTCGGACGGTCGGGCGGTCGGACGAACGGACGACCTGCTCGATGCTCCAGCGTGTTAACGCCACTGGGTATCCCTTCGAGCGCATACAAGAGAGAAATAGAGATACCACCACACCCTTTGTGCTAAAATTAGAAATGACGATGGAGTGTATTCACTTCGGTGGTTTCGCGAGGCTGTGCCCTCTATGCTCTAACGCCAATGCTGCATACACCTTTTTTTCCATCGTTTGCGAGGAGGCCGAGCTCGAGCGGGTTCAGTCGAGGCCCCACATATATAGCGAGCGGTATCTTCGCATAGACACCTTTTCACAAACCAACCCCCTCCCCTTCTTCTCTTTCCCCCGTCGATGTATACATGGAAAGGGACCTTCATACACCGTCTGACAATTTCCATCAGTCGAACGAGCTTTTCATGTATTAGCTACATCAGATCTGTGCGCTTTAACCAGCTTTCACCTGGCGTTTCAAACGCTACCGCACTTTCGATGTAATTTTAAGGCAAAGTGTCGAATAGTCTTGGTCGATAATGAAAGCTGTAATCAATTTTTTTTTTTTTTTGCAACGTCGCTGGAAATTCAATGCGGTCCTGGATACATAGCGCATATATTGCATATTCACAGGGTATTTATTTTAGTTTTTTTTGCAAGGATAACCGCCGATGCCATTGGTTCCTGGTACACGAGCAAATATTGCTGTAAGTGTTCATCATCATCGATGAGCGGCGATAGGGCAATGGGCTATGCTTAGTGGAGAGCGGGGCAAAATGGGACAGTGGGGCAAAACGGGATAATAGAGCGAAACGCGATTTTCCAATAACTTTTGGATGGCGGCGGAGATGGTGAATGGGGCAAAACGGGTTTGAAAATCCGAATGTATCGTTAGGACAAAATAGGGCATCGAAAAGCTATTGGAAAATTGAGTTTCGCCCCACTGTCTCATTTTGCCCCGTCCTTCCCGACAGTTTGGCCGCGAAATATCATTAGTAATAGCATTACAGACGCACACTAGCTCACCCCCTACTACGCATGAATTTTAAAACTAACCGGATGATGATGATGGAGATTTTAACGTGAGTTGCTCTCCAACTTTTTCTTGGGTTTTAGCATATTTTTTATTCGGACTATTTTTTTTTTTTTTTAGAATTTACAATAAGATGGATGTTTCAAGACGAAACTTTTCGTTTCGTCTGGAATTTTTTCGGTCAAGTGAGCATCGCTGACACTCGTGTGCTCTCGATCTATAGAGGGCAGACTTGCGGGACTTGCGAATTCTTTCAGTTCGCCTTTGAATGTTCGTTCGCCGTTTGCGTCTGCTGATGCAGCCACAGCTGATGCAACGTGCACTCTCACGCGACACGAATGAACGGCTTAATTGAATCGGTGAGAATGAGGGTCGCGAGGGCGAGGGCCAGGCAGTCTCGAAGATGAGAGTTTCCGTCGCTCGGTAAACTCGTTTCCGATTCCAAGGAGAGAGAACCTCTCACACTTCTCCGAGCATCGCTCAATCCTCTTTCGCTTCTCTACTGCTGCTTTCTTGTCTGCATCCATGAATGCTATACGATTACTGAGTCTCAGACAAACGCGAACGCTCACGTGAAGCGAATAGTCTGAATTTGAAAATGATGAAAAAAAAAAATTAATCTGCCGATGTTCGAAATAAGTACTGAAAGAAAAAAAAGATGTCGCTGCATGCTTTCGACCCAATGGACAACGATACGATTACCGGTGACGAGTGGGTTGGCAACCTGACGCTGGTACCATGACCCAACAATGATGTCACACTTGATTCGAACTTTAAATATTAAAGAGGTATACAATTTAAGTACGAGCTCGTGCTGGTGAGTCTCACTTCCATGCAAAGACGAAGGCTTCGTTACGTGCAACTAACTGTATGGTTGAATAGGTTCCTGCCAACTGGTTGGTTGGCAGAAATGACTGCTTGGTTGACACAAACAACTGGTTGGCGACCATCCAACCGACTGGTTGGTTGACGCAACCGACTGGTTGATTGACACAAACGACTGGTTGGCGATCACCAAACGGATTAATTGGCGACCAAACAATTGATTGTCGACCAATCAATTGGTTGTCGCCCAACCCATTGATTGTCGACCAAACAATTGAATAGCGACCAACCAATTGATTGCCGATCATCCGAGTGATTACTAGCTGGTTGGTTTCCAATCAATTAATGGGTTTGTAACCAACTAATTGGTTATCACAACAAATTTATTGACTGGAATCTAATCGGCCATGTATGATCGTACTTTGAGCTCAGGGTTGTTACATGTGTGACGACCAATAATCTTCATATATGGAAAGTTTCGCAGTTATCGTTCGGTGCATACACGCTGCATCGAAAGTCACGTATGATGTATATCCATTTATGGAACTCCGCTTCAGTGTTAATGGTCTTGGAAGCTCTTCTGCAACTAGAACGCATTTATTTTTCTGGAGTACCGCATCACTGCGGCTTGATGCCCGATTAAATCTAACGTTCGGAATTGAATTTCGTCGACGGTCGTTTTCTCACCCTCTGGATGCTTGGTTCGCGAACCGATACGGAGAGAAAGCGAGAGAAGGAGCGACCAAGACAGAGAGTAAAAGAGCAGGGTGAGGCGGTAGGACACGTATAACCTCGGCCCGATCGATTTCGGCATTACCCCGGAGAGCGCATCGACAAAATTAGAACTGCCAGGAGTGTACGTTATAACTGCTAGGTAAGTATATATACATATATATACATATATGTGAATAAAATATATATATATATATATGTATATATATATATATATATATATATATACAAGGTGATCCAGGAAGTTTTTGATACTTATTGCCAAGCGGTACAGTGAAAAAAGAATTGGTTGCCCTGCCAACTTCTCAATGTTCCCGGAGCCAGACAATAAATTGGTCGTACGGAAAAATTTTATTGGCGTCACTGACGAATAAGTTAGTTGTTAACGACTTAATTAGAATGGGCCAACCAATTAAATGGTTAGCTCGACCAATTTCTTGTCTGGCGCAGAAATCGACTGCGGCAAATAACACTCTTTTCCCTGCGAAATCTTCAGACACTAATTTTGTATTTTTTGTTGTTGTTGGTAAAACGTGTACCGATACTTCTGTAAAATTGACACGGTTTCTTGTGTCAATAACCGTACGGATGTCAACGGCTCTACCATTGTACAACCTATAGAACCAACGCTTATACCTCTCGTGCACGAGAAAAGCCTTTTATTTGTCAGCGAACGCGTCTGCCCTTACAGTTGACTCGATCACGTGAAGCGTTCACTTCCGCCTCGGCGGTACACAGATTTTTGAATGTAAAATTAGCATTTCAATCACGTTTATGCGGGACTGTAGGGTTATAAGTGCGCCATATAGTTAGGCCTGACGTACGTTTCACGAGATCAAGCTGAATGTAAAATTGACAAGTATTTTTATTCGAGCAGTATGTCAACATCGTGCATACACGGTTGCGCGGTAATATTTTCTCGGGAAAATTGCATTGGTCGGTGTACGAAAAATCACCGATTTCTAGAAATAATATTATCCCGGCGACGTTATGACATTCATGGTAGATACTAGAGCGAGGAACAGGTGTACAAAAATGGGAATATTGGGTTAAGCCAGAAGAGACATAGGGAGATGGAGCAGCAATGACATAACGATGCGAGACATTGCCCGCCGGCTCGCCCGGTGGCGGCGGCCGTCTTGACCTTAACCACGGCATTCGGTTATAAATAAAGAAGCCAACATTGGCGAACTAATAAGAGAGCCGAGAGCGGGCGCGGACCGGTGGCTCACGTTGTGGTCCCGTTCGATAGCGAGTCCAGCACACGTGCCGGACGTCCACATCGAGTCTCCGTCGTATTCGCAATCTCTTGGGCACAAGAACGATTTCACTCTCTGCTCTGGCGCCGAAAGGTTCTGAAAACACCGCATTGAAGACTTACCCGGCAACATCGAATTTCGGTGCTGGCACTGTGAAGATAAAAATGACCGCGTCCATTGGGCGAACGGAACACACACAATGGCCCTTCCTTTGTCCACTTACCTCATGGGACTCGTATGAAATCTTGTGTGGGACTTTATGTGGGATAGCATGTAGGAATGCGGGTGGTTTTCATCGGACTCTTGTACCGGAAGCCCATGCGTGTTCATGCACAGATACCTATGTGGGGGACACTGTGCGGCACACAGTGTTCTTATATTTCTCCATGTGGGAAACTGTGGTTTCCATATAAGAAACCATATGGGTACACAAGGACCCTTACGGATAGGAACCGGTGAAGCGGATAGCGTTCCCACATGGGATCGTCTATAAAATCCTATGTGGAATCCTAGCTGGAAATGCATGTGGGCTTCTTTTCACGCAGGTACCTAGTGACGTATTGTGTTCTCACCTAAGTTCCCATATAGATCTAAGGACCTATATGGGTTTTCTGAATAAAAATCCCATCGGATTTTGGTTACCCACACAGGATCCCACATGGTATTTTATGTAGGTTCCTTCTGGGAGTTCATGCGACGTGGGATCCAATGTAGGACTTATTTGGCCGCATTATCCCGTATGGGTTTTCATATGGTCTTCCACAAAGGAAACTTGTGGAAGTCGGAAATATAATCGGAGATACGTCACTTCCGGTCGCGAAATGAGATATCTAAACGAGAAATGATGTATTTCCGGTGTGGCTTCACGGCAGGAAGTGACGTATTTGCGGAATGACGTCACTTCCGGTCGAAACATTTGGATTTTTATACCGGAAGTGACATATCTTCGATCGGAAAGTAAAATTTTCAAACCTATAACGAGAATGTGACGCGCCCGACCCTTAACAACTTAAAAATATATATTGCAATTATGCAAAGAAGATTAACACAGACATCTACACATTAAGTGAGCAGCTCTTCGATGCAATTTAAAAGTTTCCCTCTCTCGGTGCGTCAGCGCCAGACGCAATGGTATTGGCAACAGGAATAATGACGGTAACGACAATGACGTCGAAAGTGCAAAACGCGTTATCATACTTAGGCAATCCTGTCGCATAATGAAAATACAATCGCACGTACGCTAAAACGTTCCTGTACACCATCCCAAAGTAATGCGTTTTGCAGGCATATAGGAATACATACGAAGTATGAGTATGGTCGGTGCGGTGAATCGTCAGGGCCGGGGGGAGGGCGGGGGCGTTGATCGGCGTTAGAGGGGAGGACGAGTAACACGTTCCTATGATTAATTGTCGCTAATGACAGTATATCGATCGCTCTCATCGTATCATCTCGCTTCCTCTCCGCCTGTCCTCTTTATCCATCCGAAAATTACATCGGATAGCGTCAGCCCAATGTTGTGGAAGCTTGCGTAAGCACGGAGTCTCCTGTATGGTGGGGAAGCTAAATCGGATATTCATAGTAAATGCATATTCGTGTACATGATCGAGTTTTACATACAGTTCGGTGTTTTGAGACACTCACACGGTCACTCACACGGTTACTCACACGGACACTCACAGGGTCACTCACATGGTCACCCACATGGAAACTCACACTATCACTCGCGCAGACAATCCCACGGTCACTCACACGGTCACTTACACGGTCACTCACACGGACACTCATACGGACACTCACATGGACATTCACCCATACGGCCGCAGACAACGTCACTGTGTACAAAAATGCATAGGGTTCATAATAGAGTCCAGTTTTCATTTTGAATTTCCATCACATAGCTATTAGTTGCGCGATACATCGTTATCATATGCATTTCGCTCTTACTACCTGTTTCTTACTTTTGTGAGGATCCGAAGCGTCAGAGCTATAAAAACCGCTAGTCTCAAGACGTTAGTCTCTAGATAAACCTTATGGTGAATATAACGATGAGGGGCAATAGTTAACCTATGCGGGTTTAAGCTTCGTGTTGCACAGTCAAACGACCAATCTTACCGAGGGTCTTTTAAACCTTGCGAAGATGCAATTGAGCCACAAACTGTCTACTGACATTTTAAAAATTCTTGAACTCGAGAATTAAAAAAAAAAAAAAACACCGGCACTCTACATGACTCCCTAGAATTAGACGCCTTGGTCCTAGAGAGCCTACAAAGGCGCAGACCTCGTGCAAATATGATATTCGCGCTCATTGCAGGCACCGAAGCTTTTTACCGCTTCTCGAAGTAACCGGACGATCGATAGTCCGTCATTGACGTGCATTAATTATGTGCCGAGTTCCAAAAGATTGTCCCCATTTGGACTGCAAGTCCTAAGAGACGAAACGAAGATTAAGAGCTTCGTACTCGAGCTTGGACCGCAGACATCAGCAACAAAGGCGTCACTTTGCGGCAGGTACACGCTCTCAAAAAAAAAAAAAAAGTATCAGCCTTTTTCCAGCGCTCTCGCTCTTTCGCCGTCTCGGTTACCCCCGTCGAGTGTGCCGGAGACGCTCGAGCCCTTAACCCCGCTCACGTCACGGGAACGGCCCTCGTTTTATCGACGGTAGGCCTTTAAGCGGAAAGCGTTATCGGACCGGAAATCGCCCCGTTCCTCGTCCCAATATCGAGTTTGCCATGCGACTCGTGTGGTATGCTCGATCGAGTTAACCGTGGTCACCCGCTGCGGCCGCCACTACTGCATGATTAATCGGCACTCAGACTCTTTTTCTTTAATGTGTACTTTAAGGGTTTTGAGCACCATCTTGCGGTGCCCGTGCGGCTCGGTGGTCGGAGAATGCTTGTCTTTTTTTTTTAAACATTTCTGCTTCTTTACCTACCGATTAAAGTGGAATTCGAACGGCATGGGGATCGCGGAAAAGCACGTAGCGAAAGCCCTTTGGTGCTTGGCCGGGAATCGAACCTGGACCCACTGTGTGTGAGCAAAGGCACGATTCACTGGGCAACCATCTACCCTACGGCAGTCTCGGGCGAACTGCGCATTGGTGAGACATCTCTGACTGCCGGGTGAAACGAGCTTGTTACCGATCGAGTCCAATATTCGGCATTAATTATAATTCAGTGTATTCCCAAATGTGCTAACTAATGCGTAGGGTGAAGGGCATTTCGTATTAAAAGGAGACCGATCGATAAAGAAGGAACCGCGGTCTGTACTCAACAACAGTCGACAATGAAGATGCCGATAATACTTAACTTACTCGACGCTTCCACCGATCAAAGTTGAATATCATGGGCGTTCAAGAACATAGAATAATTAAGCGTTTTGCTATGTGGCACGGTATGCTGGCGGTATAGGTAACGTATCGACCGGTGCGTCTGATCTGTACGCGACGTTTCTACTTACCGCTGATGATAACCCGAAACTCTTGTCGATGCTCAGAGTTGAAGATAGCCTGAGTGGCGCAGTCGCGCTTGCTCGGAATGGAACGGCACTGCTTGTCTCAGTGTGCCTTAGGAATGATCACTCTGTGCCGAAGCGATAGGACACCTTAATCGAATGATCCAGGAAGACCGATTCTAATGCTTTATGCGGAAACTTTTCACTTAGAAGTTTTAAGATGTTTTAGCATTAACAGTAGAAACAGGCGTCAGCCAATGATACGAACGGGGCGGTGCCAATAATAGGCCCAATGAATAATAGGCCAATGCCAATGAAGGGCCCGGATGGGGACAAGACGTGTCAATAATAGGAACAAGACTACGCCAATAAAGGAAGAGGGGCCTTTAGTAATAACGAAAGGGGTTGATAATCCGAACGGGCTGGGAAGTGGTTCAATAACAGGGACGAGAGGGTACCACTGACAGGGACAGGGGTTGTCAACAAGACTGCCATTTTAGTAATAATGGAACAGAATTGTGGCAGAATGGTAACCGGGGCCGAACTCAACATTGGGGACAAAATTGTGCCGCTGACCGGAATGGGGCTATGTAAATGATAGGAATAGGGGGATGCAGATGATGAGAGCCGGAGGTTTTCAATAATAGATGAAGGTGTGAGTCAATGATGTCGGTATCATCCTCTGATAAGGGCAGAGCATTCAATGATTGAGACCATTATAGTGGTTTTGCATCACATCGCCCCTAGGTGCAGAACAAATCGTCACCACACAAGTTCCAGGCTTACAATCTCCCTTCAAACTTCTCTGTCTTCTTTTGTATCGCTATAGTACGTAGGGGATGTATCCTGGGCCAAATAAAGAATTTTATCTATGTATCTACAACACTCAATAAAAAAAAAAAAAAAACTGAATCGTCGATTTTCGTTTTATTATTAACCTTTAATATTAGTAATATGTTTCTGTATTTCATATGTGTAATTACAAGGGAATTACATTGTTCATATTTAATATATTACCACATGTTTTTTCTTCTTCTTCTTTTTTTTGTTGTTGTTGGTTTTTTCTTTAGTACAATCGATAGTTTCCTTACAATTACTAATTAGCGATTTGACGTCGTGTCGGGCGTCAATTACATTTACGAATTGTTCCATTGGAAGATCCATTAGCGGCTCGTCAATCGTTTTTTTTTTCCCTATAATCATTTCTTTTTTTTCTCGCCACCGATCAACTTTTGTTCACACAAATTACAGGCTCTCACATTCAATTATTCGAGCGAATCGTCTGCATCAAATGGCGGAGCCGTGGAAAGAAAATGAATATAAAATATATATATTCGCGGATGAAAAAAAAAAAAAACAACAACAAATAACACCGTTGTTCGATCGAATTTTTTTGGGAGAATATTCCAAAGCTCACTTTTCTGCCAGCAGATACAATATAATTCGACATCGATAAAGAAAAATCAACCTTTCTATCTTTTGTTCCGATTTTCACAGTGTCACAGCAGCAGCATAACAATAATTTTCATTTTTTTTCATCATTTTTTAAATTTTCGCACCATCTCGCCGCACTTTGAGCTTCGCAAATCGACAATTGATAAATATAGTTCGTTTCTTTGGTGCAATGAAAATTATCGTATGCGCGTTATGTAATATATTGCGATCAAAATGAAAATCGAGAAAGAAAAGAAATATATATATAGTTCGTTTAAATTGATTATTTCTCGGTCGCCTATAAAATGTTTCGTCGTTACAACATCAACAATGTTTGTGTGTTTGTTTGTGTGCGATTGTGTGTATTTTTTTTTCGAAGAGATATACAAAGGATCAGCGCCCTAGTGATGGACATTGGCAAAAGAAGTTGCGAACTAACGAAAAATCGCGAAATATGGCAATTTAAATTTGTTTACAGAGGGGCGGAGGGGGACGGGGATGGGGGGGGAGGGGGAGCTGATGAAGTAGACATAAGAGTACACAAATTACAGATGTTGATAAGAGTTAGATTTTTTTTTTTACATAATTCGCGTACTAGAGTTCGGTGAGTCACGCAAGTTAATCGGTACTTAGGCCCTATGTAAATAGTTATGCGAGAACATGTTGCCCGAACACGATAATCGGGCAACCGCTTCGATGGTAACGATTCCCCTCGATCGAACGGAACCACAATTCATCAATTCACTTTGTTCGTCGGATTTTTATTGTGTGCTTTTTTCGTGTGTGTGTGTGTGTTCAAAGTTTTTTTGTTTGTTGTCCTTTTAGAAATCCTAATAGACGCTACTTTACCTCGAAGAGACGAATACCCTAGATACTAGAGAAAGAGTGGATACGGAGAGATTTAGAGTTTCGTAGCATTTTACAAACACGATAAATGACCGGCTGTTCACGAGCTTTGATTTTCAAAAATTTTATCCGTTATATTCAAAATTTACCAAAAATCAATTAGTCAAAAAGTAATGGAAAAATTTGAGCAAGCCTCTCACAGACAAGAGTTCAATTAGTTGTAGAAAAATTCTTTGTTAAAATTCATTTTTTTTTTTTTCAGCCAACTCTCGTTATCGGTAAATTTTGATTTTATTTTTCATGATTGACCAATTCGAGTGAAAAAAAGCTCGTGGAACATCGCGCCGGCATAGCTAAGACTAGGTTCGCTACGATAGACGGTGCTTTGTTTTCTTTTTTTTTTTTTTTTAAAGATTTGGAACGAACACTACGATAGGTGAGTAACGTTTAACTATTCGAAAGTCGACACTTCCTTTTTTTTCGTTTTGTCATTTGTAGCGAAAGAGAAAGCATTTTTTTTTTTTGGCGACGTACATACGAGTGTCGAGGGATTCGGGGATTGTCGTCGTCGTCATCGTTAAAATTCTATTCGAATTCATAACGAATTGCTCACAATTTTATAATTCAATATCTCTCGCTCTCTCTCTCTGTCCCTCTCTCTCGGTTACAGTTTAAAAATTGCTCGTACAACTTATAACTAATATATTTTGTATATAAACACATTCAACGCACAATCTTAAACCAACGTCTTTTTTCTTTCATCTCCAGAAAAAAAAAAAAAAAAAAAAAAAAAAAAAACTCAACGATCGCGACAAGAAAAATACTGCATGGCTTCCTCACTCGTACGCACGGCTACCAGAGTCTGCTGAAGAATTCGTATTTTTTTTTTTTTTTTTTTTTTTTAGTTATACCGTGTAAGTTCAGCAGTGATCGTTTCAACGAAATATAAATAATCGGCGATTAAACGCTATTTAATTTTTTTTCTCTCTTATATTTAACCTATACAACGTCATCGCTTCGCTACGTATGTATAACATTAATCAATATGTTTACGATACTTTTTTTTTCATACTTATGTACAAAAACGCAACGTTTGTCTTAATTTACTTATCTTTTTTTCCTGGCTTTTTTTTTTTTTTTTAAGTTACTGTCTAAGAAAATCAATATAGAGAGTGCGATCGATGGCGTCACACCGATACTGCTTTGTCTTTCGACTCGATTCGTAATTGTCATTTTTTTTTTGTTGTTTATTTTCAATTTATTTTTATGCTTTATCGACGGTTTCGGTCGAATGGTCATTGTCATCGGGAAATCTCTTTTTTTTTATAAGAATTTTTTTAACGATTCCCCAGAGCTTGTGTAATCGTCGAATCGTGAATAGTAATTCTTTCTTTTTTATATTTATATTTCAGTGATTTATTAACGCCAATTTTTTTTTTTTGTTTTCTCCCACCGGCTTTCATCGAAATCACTCGATTTTCCGGGCGCTCACGTCGCATGTATAAATATACGCATTACAAAGCAGGCCACTCACCCTCGGTTTCTAAATTACAGGCGTGATCTTTTTTTTTTTTTTAATTTTTGTTCTTTAAACCGATGTTTATCGTGAAATTTTCATGATTTAAAAATGTTTTAAATATATTTTTCACGCTCGTACTGTCGTTCACACACACTCTTACATTCTCAGCTAAGACTCGTATGAAAAATTACGCAGTAACATTTTTTTTTTATTGGTTTATCAATGTTTTCCTTCATTTTTTGGTTTTTAAAATTTATTCTTACATTATTTATCGTTAATTGTTATTTATAGGTCATGGTAATTTTTACGTAAAAATACAAAAGTGATTATCATAATTTCCCGTTTTCTAAAATTGTTTCGAATTATTTAATAATAAATACAATTGTACGTAGGTAATTTACAATATTCGACGATCGACGACTCGGCGATATTCGTTGATTCTATCGTTGGTAATTGAATAGAATAAAGGAAACTCACATCAGCGGATAGAATTCGTTAAAATTGTTTAAACGAATTTTTTATCAAAATTGTTTCGCGGTAATTGGAAAAAATTTCAACATCAAAAAAACAACATATTAAGTTTGAAAATAGGTTGAAATATTTCAGTAAGAAAAAAAAAAAAAAAAAAAAAAATCTCATACGTACAGAAGTCACGAGAGTTTAATAAAGTTTAATTGGCTCGATAGGCTAATTGTTCTCAAGAGGTTTAACAAATTTGCGCGCACATATGTTTCCTCGATTGTACGCAAAATTATCATAATTTAAAAATGTATTATTAAAATTGGACTGGCGTCGGATGGTGACCTGTTTTCGTCTATGTACAATAAATGCGATGATGAACTTCGAATATTAATTATAAATGTATATTTAAAAAAAAATTATCTCGCAGAGTCGTCGTTCGCCCTGTCGAAGGCAGCAGTTTTTTTGTGGGATTCGGCTGTCGTGTTTGGATGCGAATACGTCGTTGGCAGACAAAAAGCATGATTGCGATCCTCCGCGTGCGAGTAAAAAAAAATTCCGAAAAAAAGATCGGCCGTCGATCGGTCATTGACGTTCGATCGACCGCTCATCTTCGTTGATAATTTCGATAATTTTTTCGGCACAGTTACATTCGATCGATCGGTATAGCCACGGGGTCCCGAATTCGGCGAATGAAAGGTGCATGATCTTGTTCCGGCGAGAAAACTAAACAAATTTGTCCGGTATCAAAAATTTTCCAAGATTCATAGTTTTAGAGATACGAGCGATTGAAGATTCAGCCAAAAAGAGTCGCGTGCGCTCGCTACATGGCGACGCTTACCCACTAACCGAAAACTTCAAACGTTCATATCTCGAGAAATATGCACTCGAGACACATTTTTTTCAAGAGAAATATAGTTTGATAGTTTTCAAATCCCGAATACGAAACCACCATTTTTTCCGAATCTTTGACACCATGTTCATATATATATACATATATAACTATATACATGTTTATATAAATATATTACATAGCACGCGTCACGTTGGAAGGAAGAAATCAATTCTCAAGTCAATCAAGTTTTTATATTTGTTATTATTATTTGGCAGGATAAGCGCGAGTGGTTGATTGAACTTAGAATGAAGACTTGCCGTCAAGACCGCAGCAAGCTCATTTGTATCGTTAATATATATATATATATATATATATATATATTAGTATATTGTTCGAACGAAGCTCGAGAGGACGAAAAGGACTCTGGCGTTCGAGCGTATTCATTATCCTTCGCCTGACGCCCTTCTCCCAGAAATCCATGCTGCCCTTTGTTACACATATCGCGGCATGAGGATGAAAACGAGTATATAGCGCAAAATATACAATATTATACTTCACCGTTTTTTTTTTTTTTTCATTTTTTATTTTTCTTCCCGTTAGCTTCTGGTTTTTTCGTGTTTCCATTAAACGGCCCTATGTCACACGACTACCGCAAAGCCCTTTACTTTTGGTGTACAAGGTAGTAGAATAAAAGTGTCTTTTTATTATTATTATTATTATTATTTTTTTTTTTCGTAAAGTATACGGTAAAACTTGTCGGATAAAATTTGTGTAAAATTTGAATAAAAATTATAAAGAGATTGTGTACAGACACGCCTGGCGTCGCTCGTAGGATCGATCCCCGCTCCAAGCCAAACAGTCGAATCCAAAAATGCAATTAATCGTTAAAATGTCTGTATCGCAATTGTTTTTTTTTTTCTTCGTTCGATTATTTTCTCATCGTTTAAATTAATCGTTTACGGAAATTCAATAGTTCTTATTCGACATTTTTTAAAACTTTGTTTTATTAATTTTTCTTCATTTTAAATATATATATATATATATAAATATATATACACATATGTATATATATATATATATATTTATTGATTTATTTATTATCTATGGACACACGCGGATCTCTCTTACGTACGACGTGGGTATTTTATTTTATCTAATATCGTTACAATTTAACGGTACTTTAAATTCATCGCATTATTGTATATTTATCCGAGCGCGAAAGCTCGATGTGCATTTTACTGCGGTTTTCAATTATTTAATTTTTTCATTTTTTTTTTTGAATTCATTAATATTTATATATATACATATATATATATGTATATATTGTTTTTGTTTTTGTTTTTATTAGTCTGTTCCGGATCGCGGGCCCTCGAGAGCTTTCGACGTTTTTTTAAATATTTGTTTTTTTTTCTCCACGATCCTTTGTCTCCAGCTCTTGTTTTTAGTTTTATTTTTTTATTAATTTTTATTATGTATTACGATATAACTGTTTAGTCGTTCCGTCGAGAATTTTTGGTTTTTTTTTTTTTTTTTTACACATTCAGGCAACGCTCAAACACAAAATCTCTCGTAATCGTGCACGCATCGTCCAGCCATTCCCAGTCGGTTCAGTCCTCCATATTATAGCTTTGTTGTGGTATTTTTTATTTTTTATTTTCCCTAAAAGAATTTAATTTATATAACACGTACGAGAAAACGCATTTCTCTACACTTTGAGCATACTCCGTGGCTTTTTGGTAATTTTTTTTATTTATTTGTTTGTATAATATAGGTATATACGTATATATATATATACACATATGTGTATATATAAATATATTTATATCTGAATTTATCGTTAGTACTACTCGCGATTTTTTTCTTTTTTTTTTTAATCATTTGTTTACCTAAGGAAGTGGATTCGGTCGTCAGGATGGTGATTTTATACCAGAGACGAAAAATTCGCGTGCGTCGAAATCGGATTGTTAATGTGTGTGACTGATTTAATATAGAATCATAAAACAAAAAAATAACAATGAGTTTTTCATAGCAAATTTGCGGGCGAATGTTTTTTTATTTAATTTTGTACACGGTAGGCGTGCAGGATAGAATTTAAATACTCACGGACGATACATATATATATATATATATATATATATATATATATATATATATATATATATATATATTTCTTTGTTTCTGGTAAAACTTAGAACGTGAAGCTTGTTTTGGCAATAATGCGGCACGAAGCAGATATTTTTTCTCTTCTCAGGCGCAGTCAATATCATTCTTTTGTTTATATTATTTTTAGAAAACTCATTTCTCAAATTTAGTCTTGAACTTTCTTCGATCGTCCGCAATTTCACAACGTATCCATTTTTTTTTGTCAATATTTTTGTCTTTTTTTCGTTTTTTTTTTTTTCGCGAAGATATATAATTAGGAATATTCAAAGACAAAGATTGGGATCGGACAATGCGTGTTCTCCCGAGTAACCTAATTCAATTCCTTTGTGTTTTAGTTCGTTAATTAATTAGTCAATATTACAATTCATTAACAGTGTTTTTTTTTTTTTTCTTCATACTATCCAATAGTTTAACGCTTGATTTTTTTTTTTTCATCTTCCATCATTTTTTTTATATAGTTCATTTTAGTGGGTTTTTGTTTATCTTACAATGTCTCATGTATAGTTTTTGTTTGTTTGTTTGTTTGTTTGTTTATGCACCGATTACTGTTTATTATCACCTATTCGTTATAATTCATTTTCCTTTTTTTATATTTGTATATATTTGCATATATATTATTTATATATACATATATATGTATATACATATATATATATAAATATTGATAATACATAAATATTTTTTTTTTCATACCGCAATTGTGTGTCACGATATTTATTATTTATAATATTAAAACGACCTCCCCCGAAAGTTTCGTCTCACGTTCGAGTCCTTCTTTCGCGTCACGTACTACATTGCTTTATTAGCAATTAGCTGAAAGACAATTGGCGTTTTTATCATCACTTTATCTCCCTTTCGTAATATCTCATAGGATCGAGCGTAGCGAAATTTGGCGAATAAGTTTTCGTCCGTCGAAAGCAGAAATGAGAGAAAATCGGTAAGAAAGTTCGATGCCCAATAATAATCGCTTTTATGAAATGGAGCAAAACATGTAGGTTAGCGTATCTTTGCCAATTCTTATCGATCAATTTGCCAATTAGAGGGATTCTCGGAATTACGTTGATTGCGGCACGTTCGCTGCGAAAAGTCGATCGTAAATTTTTATCCGCGGGTGGAATTTCAAGTGGCCTCCAGTAATTATCGTTGGAGCCGCGAGAGAGAAATGAGGGAGCACCGTCAAATTTTTTTTTGTAGAAGTGAGATTAGGTTACTTTAAAATTCAACGAATCCGGTAAATCTATGTGGAACGGTCGATGCGGACTTTTTTCAATCATTTGTTTAACAACATTGGTCATCACTTTACGAAACATAAGTGGCGAAGAAAACATTTCGTGGGTGTAGGGGGGGGGGGGGGGGGGGGGTCAAAATGTTGAACGACCAAAATGCGGGTCCACCGATATTTCGAAACTTCATCATTGTCAATATAAAAATATCGAAAAACGAATAGTTCGAAAATCGTATTTTCGATAGATCGCTAAATCGAATAACCGTTTCTCCGAAAGCTTATTTCTTTTTCAACGCTTTTTTATGCAAAATACATTTTCAGAAGTCGGAGGTCAACAATTTCAACGATCAACTTTAGAAAGGCTGAAATTTTGAAGTTTGAATCCGACGAAAGCTAATATTTTTAACAGCCTATATACCTATCAGAATTATGTTGAGAATACAGATTTCGAATGACTAAAATTCAGATACGCGCAATATCGAAGTTCCAAAATAGCCAGAGTCGAAATAGCCAAAGTGAATAGCAAAAGGCAAGAATTGCTGAAAATTACATCAAAAGAGCTGACAAATATGAGAGCTGACTTTTTGTAAGATGTCGCTATTCTGAACGTTTGTTTTTCTGGAGTGGCGTCCCGAATCTATGATAATGCTATTTTATCCTAATTTATGCCAAATTCCAATAGCTGTAACAATTAAAATTTTACATATCGTACGTTACGATAGCATTAGCATACGTTCGCAAATCCAACCCTGGTCTTTCTCTATTTTGACTTTTCCACTTTTTTTGTTTTACGATGGTTTGAACGTTCGACTTCTGGCTGTTTCGCTACAATA
Organism: Amblyjoppa fuscipennis; assembly: GCA_963575735.1. Taxonomy (NCBI): domain Eukaryota; kingdom Metazoa; phylum Arthropoda; class Insecta; order Hymenoptera; family Ichneumonidae; genus Amblyjoppa; species Amblyjoppa fuscipennis. The sequence goes on from OY754494.1 coordinate 364,639, forward strand.
CATTCGAAATTATGAAGCCTCTTAATATTCGCAATTTTAGATTCACAGGACTCATCATTTGTAGTGTTCGAATTGTCGTCTATTCTAAGATTCACCCCTTGCAATATCGCCTATTCATACATCCGTCCTCCATATAAGTTCATTTCGATATATTTACAATCACAATTTTCAGCTAGTACTTTAGGTCTCTCGGTAGACTGGCCGTTCAACATTTGAATGGTTCCTTATTTTTCTATTTCGAAGTATAGGCTGTTTTACATTCCGATCGGTCAAAATTTCGACCCCCCATCCGCGCACTCCTTGCGTAAAAAAGAATTTGGAGCATTTTTTTTTTCCTCCATCCACCGCGATTGAGAGAAGTTTCGCGGAATGAGTTCCGATGGGGTGCTGAGTATTCCAGGCGAGCGCGGGCGTGCGCTTGCTAGTGCTCGGTTGCCGACCGAGGCTCGTGAGGCGCAATGTCAGCGCGACTCGCGGCTCGGAGCGGGAGTTTATACGAGAACTTTACGAATTTCCCCGAGGGCTCGTTCGCGCTATTCGCCCTTCTTGCCGCTTTCCCTCGTGCCTTTTTCCCTCTCTCGCTTTTCCTCAATTATTATCCCTCTCCTCATCGCTACGGGGCGAGGGAGCTCCCGCGCTCGAGACTTCGTCACGCGGCTGTACAGAAATAGGTTACGTTTTTTTGTTTTTTTGTTTTTTTTTTTTTTTTTCTACTGCCTCGCGGACTTCTCTGGTATATGTATCCAGGGCCGCGGACGAAGTTGAGTCAAAGCCTTGAGCCAGCGCACAGCCGAACCCGCTTCTTTGAATCTTTGGCGGTCGAATTAGTCGGCGGAGCAGCGACGACGGGATGAAATATTTTTCGTTTTTTTTTTTTTTTTAGCCTGAGCAATTTTTTTTCTGTACGGCCACACGAAACCATTGGAATAATGCATCGTGGAGGATGAACACTCGAAAAATCGGTGAAACGACAAAATTCGCATTCTACTTCGGGTTATGTGTTTGACAAATTTTTTATCCTGCAAAACCAGGTTCGGGTGAACCAAGTCATGTTAATAATAATAATAATAATAATAATAATAATAATAATAATAATAATAATAATAATAATAATAATAATAATAATAATAATAATAATAATAATAATAATAATAATAATAATAATAATAATAATAAGAACAATAAGAAGAATAACAACAACAACAACAACAACAGCATCAACAACAACGATAACAACAACATCTACCTCGATCCTACAAGGTACTCGAAGGTGAGAGAAGGGGGGGGGGAGGGTGATTTACGTCGAAAGGAGGACAAACGTGAGAAAAAAAACCCTTCACTCCACAGGGCCCCGAATGAGTTTTTGTTTGATTCGATTACGGATATGAGGGAAATTACGATTCAAGTTTCTTTTTTCTTTTTTTTTTTTTTTACGAGCTACATTTTCATACCTCGAACAAGGTGTCTCGCGAACGAGCGAGATTACGACGCACGCGAGTGCCTTCGTTTTGTTTGGTTGTTCTTTACTTCCTTCTATATATCGATTATATGTTGAGTTTTCTCTCATGGGCATGTATACATATTTATATACGAGAGTGTGATCTCTCTCTCTCTCTCTTCGTTTTCGTTTGCTTTTTCTTTTTTTTTGTATTCAATTATTTTATATCCTCCTCGCTCATCGCCTCAATCTACATTTGGAACACACTTTAGCGTCAATGAGATTTTATTTTTATTTTTATCTTCTACACTAACATTTTTCTTTTTTTTTTGTTTTTTTTTTTCGAACGATCGCATTATCTCTCCCCTAACGAATTACTGAACCAGGGCGATCGCGGAGACCGCGAGATGAATGCACAGTCTCGTTCAGGGACCACGTGATCGGGCGCAAGAAGAGGGCGCTAAGCTCTCCCTCTCCTTCCGCGCGGCATTCAACTCGTCACCGATTAAGCCTCGTCGGTCCATCCCTTCGCAAAGGGAGGCCCCGAAGGCTCGGAAGATTCGTCACGTAGCGTAAATTATTACGAGCTAAGTCAGCTTTCAAGCCCAGCGCACGCGATCAACTGTCTGTGTCTACTTTTGGATGTGCATTTGCGTGTGATTTTTTTTTTTTTTTTTTCAATGCGGTGGTAAGGGTTGTGGATTTTGCTGCAGCATTTTTCGTTCTCGACCGACTATCTCGACCCGATCGAGCTTCTCGCGAGTCGACGGATTTTTATTTTATTTTTTTACATATTTTAGGGATTGTCTTTCCGAACAGTGACGGAGAAAATGAGTATCGAGCCCGCGAGACTTTTGGAACGACGTTTTTTTTTAAATTTTTTTTTTCTGTTGGGTCATCAGATTTTATTTGACTACCAAGAAGCAATGAAAAAGATTCGATCTTGTTGATCCCGGGATCTTGAGTCGTTTTCTATTCATCGCGTATTCGAGAGTTTCGATACAATGACAATAGAACGTGAGATAGGAAAAATAATTTAAATTTTTTTTTTTTTTATCACACGACTCGTACGAAAATGTATACAAAAATATAAATGAAAGTTTTAAAAAAGTTGTCATAGTTTAAAAAAAAAAAAAAAATGAATTCGTAATTATACTTTTCATCGAAATGTTAGAGACATTTTTTTTCTCTGTATAATATATGTTTGGAAAAAAAATTTCGCTAGAAATTTATAGGTCGCAGGAAGTTTCTGCCAGGTTGATTTGCCCAACAGCATTCTGTCCGAAATTTTCATAATTATCGAGTCTCATAATTACCCTAATTAACTCTAATTACTTTACTCGATTGCTCTAATTAGAGTTGTTAATTACTCTTGAAAACTGGATTAACTAGAAATATTTGGATATATAAAAAAATTAAAACAAAAATATCTCATAAATCATCGCTTGTCTAATGATGCAGTGAACGCGTCAGTTCTTTGTAGATATGATATATCAACGATTGTAAATGAGCTTCCCGTGCTTATAGATCTCCGAGACGTATTAAATTAATATTACTAAAAAAAACTGAATAAATATATTTTACAAAGTTTGAAAAAAGATGAAATTTCCGGTTTGGAAGAACAAATTACAAGTCTGCGCGCAAACGATCGAACGAATATAATAAGAACATCGCGACGAAACTGTTGGCAAAGCCGGCTATGAGTACCGGCGGAAATAATTTCCCGAATGAATCTTCCTCTACCGAGCGGATCGTCGATGGATGAAAATCAAATTGGCGATAATGCCCAGTCACGAGGAATCAAAAGCCAACGAAGAGGAACGAGAAAAAAAAATAAAGAAATTGTAGCGCGACGTCGTGTGCTCTTCACTCCGGGCTCGTGCTCGCCCGTCGGTGAAACTCGAGAGGGGTTGCGTTAATTAATATTATACTCAGCACCGGATGAGAGCTTGGTATCGATCGGTTGCGCCCAATTCAATAAACCGAACAGCTTTTCCCGCACTTTTTTTTTAATCGACTTACGGGCACTGAATTAACGACGCCTCTCCGCCGTCCGACGAATTACGCGTGTATGTATAGGTTCTGCTCGGACACCGGCCGACATCTCCGGTGCTCCAATTTTTTGCCAACTTTATTTTTAAATCTCTAATTTTTTAGTTTATATTTTTGCTACTCCAATCGCGGCGCTATTGGGAGACGCATAATTGGCCGGCGGTCGAACGAGAATCAAGGGTGAGAAATAAGAATCGAATTAACAGGTGAAAACTCGCGATTGTCAATTTGGTATTATCAGGTTTACGGTTTTGTATAGCAAAGTCCACCAACACGAGGCTCATACGCGTCGCACAGGCGCTCTGATTAGAGTTTAGAATCGAACGAATTAGCGCGTGCCGACTTTTTCGTTGTCACGGTGGATTCGGTCGGTAACATAAACTATAATCGTCGATTTTCAATGCATCCGAAAATATCCCCTCTAAATTGACTTTGATGACAAATTTTCGGCAACTATGGAAACAAAGATCAATACACTTTGGTACGCGTGTCAATTTCTTACTGACTGAGTCCGTAACGCATCATCATGTGACGGGACATGTGTAATTCTCTCCCGGCTTTGCCAATAATCCTATCGGTCGTTGTTCTCGATTCGCTAGGTATCGGATTCTCGAAATTGTCGTTCCTGCTCGCCTAGCATGCAATTCACGAGGCTCGTGTTACTGTTCGTGTCGTGTCACGATGACGCCGAGACAACGTGCAACCAACGTGTGTGTCAGTACCGGTAATAAAGTAAAATGTCCTGCTCGTTTGGACGAAAGGCTCATTCGGGTTTCGGATGGACAGCGATAATTGAATTCCACCAGGTCACCGGATCAAAGGACATAAATCTTTTACATCTCGTATCGTATAGTGGCGTCGTTCCAAAAGTCACAGTTGTCACGGCTCTTCGTCGTACGAATACTGAGATCATCTGAAATTGAAAAGTTTATGATTTTGTTTCTTTTATTTCGAAACGAGATGAGTTAACGGTCGGCCGCCAAAGGATTGCGCGGAAAACGCGGTAGGAAGGGACAGGGGGTAGGCGAAGGGGATCAAAGCGATGCGAATCGACAGTGGCAGTTTCCTTTGTTTTGTGAGCTGTCCTCTTTTATACATATATATATATATATATATATATATATATATATATATATATATATATATATATATATATATATGCATATGTACTTTTCCCTAGTTTGGATGCCCCCTTTCACTTCCTCAATTCACGGTTCTATTCGGCGATTATGAGAAGGAGGATCGGAAACACGAATTATCGATAACGGCGTCGTTATTACTCCCAAAATGGCGGGCCTGCGGGTTGCATTCGATGTCTTTTACCGAAAGAGTGCAACACTTTTCATGCTCAGTATTGAAAAACAAAACATTTGCAAGGTACAACTCGCTAGAGCGATCTACAAATTTGGCAATATGCGCATCCGGTAATCTACACATGTGGCTATCTACAGATCCGCCGATCTGTAGAATCAGCAGACATCTATGTGTGGCAAGCAACATAAATTTCATGGTTTTATCGACGGCGCAACGTTTTCGAATTTTCTGTCACTCGTTAGCTAAGACTGTCGAGAAATTGCTGCTCCTCACAAAAACCATTTTTTGTTACTTGCTACTTTCCCCACTAGACGCCGCATTGATAATTCCCTTTTCCATATAGCTAGTGCGTTTGAAGCGCGCGAAATTATTCAGCAGTTAAGCCCAAAATCGTCGAAATTAATAACGCGTTCGCTTACGCGCTCACACACTCTTTTTGCGTCCCGAATTTTCTACTTTATAATAGGTATAGAATAGCCATAGTATGTAGTAGTATCTTGTTGGACGATTCGCCTCGCAGGTCGATACCGGTTACGTGTAGAATCGTCGATAACGTCGATATATCGAGAGTGATAGACGAGATAGATGAGAGAGAGAGCTTGCGGTGAAGTGTGTTAGTCGGGGGAGGGGTCGGGAGGTTTTCTTCTGTTTTACCACCCCCCCCTATTGTCTTCCAACACTGTGTCGCTCCCCTCCAACGGTCTCTTCGTATAGTCTCGTTCTTGAGCAAGCGTCAACAATTTTTATTTTGTTTTGTTTTAGCGTTTGTTGACACCGCGAGACTTCCACTGCTTCTGCTTCTATACTATTGCTGCATGCTAATCCACTATCACTATTGTTGCACAGCTGTTACCACGATTCGACAAGACGAGATGCATCTTCGTTTCTGAAAAATAAACAAATCAAAGTATCTTGTTACTATTAAGTAACTTTTAAACTTTTTCTCGCTGAGCCAGTACGTACTAGGTCATTCTTGTCCTACTACCGTAGGTCATTCTTGTCCTACTACTGTAGGGACAGGAATGACCTAGGTCATTCTTGTCCTACTACTGTATACCGATAGGATTTTCGAATTTGACATGTAGAGTAATGCAGATGTCCAATGATTATATCTAAGGCGGGTCAATCGCTAGCCAATTGACACAGTGACGTTCAAACTGGTCTGGCATGAATGAGGAAAGAGCATTTGGTCGAAAAGTTTGGGCATGTCATCCGAATATCCCCGATAATATATAGCCTATTACGGTTTGTCCCGTGCGAAGTCAATTGAATTGTTCATCTGCTCTACGCTACGTCGTGAGGATGCCGAAGAACTTGACCTCTTTTTACAATTACAAGATCTTGATCGACGCATTGGCTGACACTGGCCATATCACCAGTAGGTATTCGGGTGATGTGGCAAATCGCAAAATTTGTTAAACTGTGATACAACATAAGTACGCGTAACTTTTATCTGATGTTGTACATTACCTAGAATCAGGAAGATGCCGTCGTCGTGTCATCGGTAACGTTGTTCGATGGCTGCTGGGCCTGGGCAGTCTACTACTGGACGATTATGTGTGGCGCTGACAATAGCACGGCTACCGTCGCGATCAACGTGAAAAGCGTGAACGAGATCAGGCAAAACCTTGAAGAAGATGACATCAAGAACGTGCGTTAGTCAGGCGTAATGACAAATCTAGGTGACGTGAAACCTCGTCCCCTCTGGCTGACCCGGGCTCAAACGGTACCAAAAACTTTAAACCACTTTTTGACCAAGGATGTTTCTGAGAAAGACCAAATTACTAATGTCTGGTCAATAGTTGGATGAATATGGCGATAAACGATGTTTAGCTCAGAGAATTTAAGATCTCTGAAAACATTTTGCTACAATTTTTGGTACCGACTGACCGACAGTCGATCAACAAAATAACTATGCAAACCTGTCGATGACCATTGCGGCGAATTTCCAGTCGCTGATGACCTCGGAGTCGAGATCCGCTTTTTTCATACGATTCGTGATGAACTGAAGCTCCTTGAGGATCGTCTGGAGTTCTCTTTGCGTACCGTTGAGTGGCAGCGACGCGGAGGTCTCCTCGACGGTCGCCGGTCGGCCAGCGACAGGAGTTCCGTATGTTGATCGGCTGCTAAACGGACACTCTCTCGTTCTGCGTGACGAAAAATTCATTATGTAAGACCACAAAGGAAAATTGTGTGTGTTTTTTTTTAATAATTAGAGATCAGTCATTTAATGTCAACTGAGCAACCCATTATGTTCAATCGAGCACGTTGAACGAAGCGTCGCGGACCAACCATCAAATGCGTATAAACGATACAGCGCTGCTCAGTTGACATTTATCGTATTCGAGTAGCTGCACAGCTTAAAAGTTTTAATACCGCATATAGCCCGGTGTAGGATTCGCTGGTGTGTTCGCGTGACGATAGTCATCGTTAATGTCGAGAACATTGGCGAGCAGACTCTTGCTACTTCTCTCCTGCAGCTCGAGTTCCCTCATTCTATGACTCTTCATTATGCTTTTCCTCGTTATCTTCTTACCGGGCCTACCCATGCCCAGTATCCAAGGTAACCATTGCAGGAACACCGACTTTATCTGTGTACATGTTGGGTCCGATATTTTTATCTACCGATAGGCTCTTCGTTCACAATCGATCTTTAGAGATAACATTTTTTTCTCTCGTTCTGCGCTCTCCTAGGTGAGATCACTTTTGATTGCAACTATGACGTTTTCGTGGTACTTTGTGAGATGGTCTTTGGGCCGGGCTATTTATACCGGATCTCGATTCTTTATATGCCAAAAATGACTGAGATTTTACAATGACGTATGCTAGATTTGGCACTGACAGATCTAAAATCGATATCAACCTTACGTATGCCAGATTTGGTATTGATCTCAACCCTAGTTATGCCAGATCTTGCACCGATCTCAGCCATCGGAATCTCTTTCGCACCCGCCACGATCTAAACATACTCTCGAGACAAAGGTGATCCCACCTCGGTTAATCGTCGGGTATATTGTAAAATGAAGGCTAATCAATTACCCATTGCGGCATTTCGTGTATGTCGGCAGTTCTGTGATGATAGTTGAGCACGAGGACCGTGAGTACGACGCTACTCGCGACCATGAACATGATGCAGTTGAAGTACGTTCCTGGTACGAGGAATTCCCGTAATTCCCCGTAGGAGAAAAAAATAAATAAAGACAGGAAGCGATTAGCGTGGGTAATGGTGGTTGAACAGTGATGACGAGCGAGCACGAATGAACGATCGGTGAAAGATCGGTTTCTAATTAATGGCTCTCTTGATCAGAAAAAAAAAAAAGAAAACAATCAGCCGAACTTGCCGTATTTGTATACGATCAAATGGAGCCTCGGAAGGTTAAACTACTCCGTCAGTTCGCTGACGCTGCAAGTCGCCAGCGATTCTTCGATAGCCGATAATGATCTTTCACCGAGGGGCTAATTTGCAGCTGCAACTGGCGACGGGCGACAGCGATGATTGTGGCGGATTGTGCTACTGCTGCTGATATGCTGCTGCCGCTGCTTTGTTGAATAGCAAACTTCGTGCTCGCCAAGGGTAATAACACCGATACACATAGAAGGGTTGGAACAGGCGTAAAGGCCCGAGCGTCAAAGCGTCGTACTTGTTCTCGGTTCGTTGTTGCAGTACCGAGTCAGTGCACACGACTTTGAAGTGTGTCGTTCTGCCCACCCCCAACCCCCCCTCCTCGAAACCCCTACCCCTCTCAGACTCTGTTCACGAGAGTACGTCCTTCAAACGCTCGGGGCCTCCGCTATGAGGAAACAGATGCGCCAAGTCAAGTAAAGACCACTCTCTCGCAGACACACCGGTGATTATTGTTTACATTTCTCTCTTTCCTTTCTCTCATAATTTCATTTTTTCTTTTATTAATTAATAATATATGTATATATATGTGAAATGATAATTCGTTAAATTGTTAAAGTATTTTTAAATATTAAATGTGAATAACGTGTCAATTAAATAAGTAAAGAAAACATTTTAAACGGAAATGATTAAAGTAAAGACCCGGAGAAAAATATTATCATACTTGGTATGATTTAGTTATGAGTGAGAAGTTGAAAGAAGAAGTCTGTGAGTGGAAGAAGAAGAAGAAGAAGAAGAAGAAGAGGAAGAAGAATAAGCGTTATTGTACTTACTTAGGCGCAATGCGTGATTTATATTGAAATATATATTACATTTATATCGAAATATATTTATATAAATATATATTTTATGTATATATATATGTATATATGTATATTGTCAAAGAACGGTCAAGACAACATGCGACATATTTTTGTGGAGAAATTTTTTATTTTTTTTTGTATGCGGTTAAACTAGTAACACATGACATCGATGCAAAATGCAGTAGCAGGAGATTTTTCTATGTACAAAAATACCATTCCAAAAGCTTATTTCTAGTTGGAACATTAGTCTACTTTATTCAGAAATGTATTTTAATTTATTTTACAACTATGAACGAGGATGCAGTATTTATTCTGTTGGGTGAACGATTGAGAGATCGAGAGAGATTCTCGAGGGTGATTTTCTTCTATTTTTTTTTTTTTTTTTTTTTTTGGAGCACGGTTTTAAAGTATAATCCACGATGTTGGAAGTACATATTGGAAACTTTCGAGGAACAAACAAGTGGACGGACCGAAAACGCCGAGTCGCAAAAAGCGCCAGCGCTGCCGAAGAGCCATACACGATGAGCTTGACACATCGGTACTTGTTCTTCTCACTGATTTTTGCCGTTAGAATTTCTCTATTTTCATATGTTTCTGTTCTCAGGGAAAATAAAAAATAAAACAAAGTGAATGACAAAAGCGGGTAAGATGAGAGTCCTCTATGATACTCTATTTAAATATTTTGTACCTACTAACGAAAAAAAGACAGACGTTTGTCATAATTTTTTTTAGATAGAATCCGCGACCTACGATAGATCGATCTATCTGTCTAGTCGATAGACAGATCCCACTTAAAATCTCAAAATCTTAAAGGTTTTTTTTTTTCTTTTTTTCTTTGTCGGTAGGAATTAAACGTGAATGACGAAAGTGGATAAGATGAAAAGCCTCTGTGATCTTTTTTGGTGCTGTTGCATATAAAAAAAAAAATGTTATCACAAATCTCTTAGATTCTTAAAACATCATTTTTTGACATCCCGCAACAATCGAATGGTAATCCTTCGCTTCGATGCAGAAATATTCGTCACATTTGTACAAAAATAATTAAAAAAAAATCTATCATCGCGTCGATTAAGCGACGCGACGATATGTAAATATTTATGGCTGGCAACGTATTCGTGAAGGATCCTTAAGGGGGGGGTTCGTTAGAATTAATTTAAGTTCTGTATTTCCGTACGTGACGGACAAAAATGCATCGCTGAAAAAATGACAAAGTTGAATCTTCGATCGCACTTAGCGAATCGTACTTTCATTCGATGTCGTTTTAAAATTCGCGCTGGCGAGGTCGATGGCACGGGCTATTGCTAAAATCGATATCGTCGACAAGGAGATCCGCCCCGGCTCGCGGGATGAGAAGCGGGAGCTGCGGGCAGGAGGAGCTCGGGGGTAGGTTGCCCCTCTCCTCTATCTATTCTCGAAGGTATACATTGGTTATGTGCATGCGTAACTTCGCTTCATTTTACGGAAATAGTGGAAAGCTCACAGCGACACATGGGCCGATGGTAGGTATCGATAAGGGCCGTTTATAGCTGTTCGACGGTGTGCGGCGAAGTGTACTCGTATAGCTCGACTGGAGGCAGCTGGGAAAATTGTGCTCAGTGGCGAGAGCACGGTGCAGCTTCTGTACGTGCACCTCGAGATACTATCATCGATAAACCCGAGTATAAATCGTCCCAGGACTATGAATATGACGATCTCGGCAGTAGGTAGGAGCACGTGCTAATACCGGCAATACCAGTCTCAAAGAAACTGGACGATCTTTCGTGAAGAGTGTAAATTTATGTCGTTGCCCACGGTCAAACAAAACGACCGAGGTCGATTTCATTGTTTTAGCTGGTACGGAAATGATCTTAGAACGATCTGCAGGTTGTCACTTTTTAATTTAAGAAATGGCAAATAGGACAAATTAATACATTTTTTTTCCCTTAAAATCAGTTCGTCACCGAGTGTTTTTAAGGTAATGCGCTCGTGTTTGCCAGTCCATGTCCCAAAGTTTTGTACTCGTGCGATTTTTTTTTTATTTATTTGAGATTCCCTTCGTGACTAAAATCTTAAAACGGATGTTAACGCGTAAGACACTAATCTTAAAACGGATGTTAACGCGTAAGACACTTGTCTGTGCACTGTTGAATATTAATTAAGAATGACATAAGCCACATAACATAACGCACAGTAGTCGAAAAATCCCTCTTAACAGTCTTAAATATCTTGAGGAAATTCCTGATAGTCTTATATCTAATAAATCGATCCGGAATTTAAAAAAAAAATCTATGTCGCATATCGCGCTCTAGAATTATTAAACGATCCGCACACGCTTCGCAAAATACCAGCGACAGTATGTTCTACGGTGTCGACGACAACGGCGACGAGGGAAGCTTCGTTTACTTGCCGGAAATGAAACGAGCAGTTCCCCACGTTCCAGACTCGGCGAATTTCTAGGGAAACGCACCGTTGGGCAACGTGATTTTCGAAGCAGCCGTGATTCTTGGTGCAAGGACTGTTGGTGAGGGCTTTGGCCATTGCCGCACACTACACGGCCAATTTCCCGAATAGCAAAGGCTTCTTCAATCGTGTCGCTTGAAACTAATTTAGAGGCCCATCAAGTTCCCTCCGGTTTTACACTGAACAGATCTGTGTACGTTAGAAACTGGGTAAAGATTCTTTGAAATGTTATTAAGACAATCGCGAGTCGTAATTTGGAGCCGGATGTTATGAAAAAACAAACATTATTTTGGGAAATATCGTTATGGAAACGTATTTACGACTAATTATGTCGAACGTTTTGAAAATTGTTTAATTTCATCAGATTTACCTGTTACTTATGAATTCGCGATGATTAATTAAGAAACTTAGAACTTAAGAAAACGCCAATTTGGATCTAAACAACAAATGGCGTATTTTTTTTTTTTTTGGTTTCACCTAAAGCGTCTTAACATTTTGTCTCAAGGATGTAATGATGCAATAGCATAATTTGAGAGAAAAAAAAGTCCATTCGTTTGGCCACCTTTATTTGGCCAACCGTGGCCATTCGTACAGACTAACTGAGTCGAACGTTTTTCCTGACATTTCTCGTTAAGTAATCCTGATTAATGAGAAAGATTCCGCGCCTGCAGGGAGTACGTACTCTTAGGAGGCTCTCGAAGCAGGGAGCCTCGATCAATTGCCGTCAACGGAGTGAATTTACAGGATGTCGAATATCCTCCCGTCGGGCACGCGATGGCCCGACGAGTCGACGCTTTTCCGTCCAATTTTTTCTCGTCTTCGTGCTTCATCGTTTTTTTTTTTTTTTTGTAACGTGAAAAATAATACATAAACCGATGGAACAATATACAAATCCTCGCTGTAAAGCGTTGAACGCTAAACTTAGCAACGAACTTTTCCGTAAATTGCAAAAATACTATGATATATAATTATTTATCAATTGAATACGTGAAAATTATATGTTTAACTTCGTATACAATATGTAATAAAGTGGATGCGCTACAGATTCGTGAGCTATAATTGTGATAAGCGCCTTAAACTCAAACGATTGCGCGAGTAAATAAATTTATAGGCGTTTCCGATGAAAAACGAAATTGTCTTTATACTCATCGACACTAAATAATAGTAAAATTAAAATACAAGTACTAAATCGTCGATTCAACTGTGCATGGTGTTTATCTTTTTTTTCTTTGTAAATATATATGGATATTGTTTCGTTTTTTCTTTAATTTTCATATTCATTACCTTGCTGCGAAGTTTTCTAGTGGGACGATATATTTTTTTCATACGCCACACCATAATCCGCTATTTTTTTTAATCCTTTCTGATGTAATCGAGAAATTTGTGTGTCTGTGTGTGCTTAAGTCTGGCAGTCGCGTCGACGGGTGGCTCGTACCGGAACTGCTGCAAAAATGTCACGCAAGCGAAAATGTCACCGATCGAATGAAACACGATTCTGATCGAGACAGATAAATATATATAAACTTTTTCTGCTTTTCTAAAAAAATTCATATATTTTTATATACTTATTATTTATATATATATATTGAATGATGTGGTCGTAAATATTGTGTTTAAATCAACAATTTACTCACAAAAAATTGTATATAAAAAAATAGCAAGAAAATACATACATTATTAAATAATATTTCCAGATGTTCCACGATGTGCATTTACAATCTCCGTTGAGTGACGAACATTTTTACATGCACGCGCCGATAAATAAATTTTCGCTCAAATCCGGATCGAGCGGTACGAAAAGTTGCCGATTTGTTCATTGTATTATCGACATTTAAAACTACGAGTGGTGGGTGTAGTTCACGTTGATAAGTCTGCACGCAATTACGAGAGGCGAGAAGATTTTCGTCGACCTTGCGTTGAATCCGTGAATAGTCGGGAGAGTAAATTTTGAGCTTATAATTTGCGTAAACCAGACATCGGGCTGTACCCAAAGGGGATTCTGAGTCTGCTGATACTTGACGGTTATGCGACACTCGCGAGTGTGACTTTTCGCAGCAGCTGAGTCGTGTTCAGCAGGAAAAAATACGTCGCAAATGCATGGCAGTTAATTGCAAAAAAAAAAAAAAAAAAGAAGAAAAAAATCCTAAAAAATTTGCAAGCTTTTCGAGTCCATTTTTTGCGTTTTCAACGTCCTGAAAACCCACGATAAAACGCTTCCAAAACTTCGGGCATGATCCTATCTTGTATATTTTTTCCCGTAGAACACAATGGGCACCTCGGATTTTTCCCAGCTCCATTGGAAGCCGAGATATCCACGTTTGAAAATCACGAAAATTGACGTTTTTCCAAAAGTGGCTAAAAAATGGAATAATCAGTTTTTTTTTTCTTTCGTTTCAAAGCTATATTTGAGGTATTTAAGACTTCGGAAAGAGCCTATCTTCTGTATTTTTTTTTTCTCGTAGAACACGATGGGCACCGCGGTGTTTCTCCAACTCCTTCGTTGTTCTCAATTTTGTCCTCTTTTATTTTAATTATCGCGGAAATTTCCTCGCTTCGTATTTTAACGTCGGAAATTGAACGCCTTAAGGTCCGTAGCGAAACTGCGAATAGAAGAGGCGACTCGCGCTCTCGAGGGCGCTCTCGTCAGATCGCGATGGATACCACTCGAGGGCCTTTACACCCTGAGGGGCCTCTTTAACTTTGCAGAACGCGCGACTCCGAGGGCGAAAGGGGGATATTTCGTGCGTGATACAGGAATGACGGGAGGGCACAAACCTCGTCAGAACCTGCCGCAAGTGACAAAGTATTTAACGCTCGGGCGTTTACCGACGGAAGGGGAGATTTTAGGATAAATCCACCGTGAATTAAACTCTCGTCATCTCGGTACGTCGCCGGCGAACCGTCGGAGTTCTTGCTCGGAGATGATCAATGTGATTGATATAGAAATTTTGGTAGGCACGAATACGGTCGCACCGATAGAGATTATAGTGCGCGATTGAAATCATAAAAACGCATTTTGCGCGTACAAAGCATATGAAATAGGCGAGGTTCGGGCAAATTGAACAATCCAGGATCAAGATTAACGTCATCAAATATTGTGCTGCTTATAAACGAAAAATTATCTTGTACGATTCGTGATTAGAGAAGAGTCGGGCAGTATAGACTATTTTTGCAATTTTTTGTTTTTCGTAGGATACAAAAAAACATTCCTCACTTTTACCGGATGACACTGATCCGATGCGCCACGCTCTTCCCGTCTGTGTGCATGATTAAATTGTGCTTCATGTTCTTGTATTATAGGTGTTCATGTATAATTTATAGTTTCGTGTAAGATTATGTCGCACATGACTGGATAAAAATGGGCCTTTTTTTTGTTTAACGATACTGCATAGACATACATTACCGGGTACATTATCGGGTAAAAATGATGAGTATGACCCGGTCCATATACATATAATTGATTTACATGCTAATCGGGGTGGGCCATATTCACCACTTTGATTCTAACATATAATGCGGTTTACCTAAGTCATACATACAACTCACAAATATATGTATATAGTATATATAGCACTATGTATTTATATACGTAGTATATTTTGTACATTTATAACGAAAATGCATGTAACGCCGATCGGCAATTAAGGGACAAGGCCAACGATCGAAGCCTACACTTTTACATAACTAAATTCGAATCGTCGAAAAATTCGCTGTTCGAATATACGCGCATTTTGTTTTTTATTCTTTTTTTTTATCAAATGGCAGAGGCATCTCGGACGAAATTCAATATTTTTTTTTTCTTTTCTCTACGCGGAGGTAGAAGCTCGCGTGAAAAATTTTGGTGATCAATAATGAAGCGGCGTAGAGTTGCGGGCAGAATGCGAAAAATCCAACGATTCTTATACCCGCGGACATTAATCCTTGCCATTGGCAGAGAAGAAGAGCTCGCGTTGAGAAGTGTACAGAGCGGGGCAAAATGGGGTTCTGGGAGAAAAACGGGGCTCTGGGGCAAAAGGGGTCATTATGGAAAGTATCTCGAGCGGGACGCTTTTTCTCGTTCTGCAAGTGTTCGTCTCATCTTAAAAAAAAAAAAAAAAAAAAACATTCTTTGTTTTAAAAGTATCCGTTTCGTCTTAGAAATGAGACTTTTTTCATCTTAAAAAAGGCTTCATCTCATTTAAAAAAAAAAAATCACCTTGACATAAAAATTCGTCACGCTTAAAAAAAAGACTCTTCGCCTTAAAAACGAAAGCGCGAAGTTTTTGCAATTGCAATTTTCTCTTCATTTTGCCCCCGGGTACCGTTTTACCCCCAGGTCCCTATGTATAAGCCAGGACCACGAGCTGCAACGAAGATGGACGGGTTTTGGCCGAACGCCAGCACCACAAAGTTTCGCTCTCATCCGCGGCATGAACACCCGGCGCCTTCGTACATTTGGTCCCACGAGATAGAGATAGATAGATAGAGAGAGAGAGAGAGAGAGAGAGAGAGAAGGAAAGCAAGAATTTCGCGTAATTAATAAGTTGCGCGCCTTCGGAGTTCACTAGAGAAAAATGCTTGAGGAATCGAGACCCGGATATCTATCTCCTAATGGTGATAAATCGTGTGATTTTTTTTTCACGAGGCCAATTAACACAACAATGTAGAAGAGCGAAAAGGGTCGAGGAGAGAACTTTGTGCGAGAAGAATTAATCTCACTTGAGAATGAGGGATTCTCGGTTCAACGAATAATGACCGCGTTTCGCGAAATTTTCGACATAGACCGACCGCGATACTTTTGTACAATGCGACATTATATATAATATATATGATAGATTGTATATGTAACATATATAATTTATTACATGTGTAACATATAGTATGTATAATTCGTGAAGTTTGTCATTGATTCGAGCGTCTTGAGAGTGCGGTCTTTCGAGGGCTGCGCGATTCCGATGACTTTCGCAATGGTGCACTCGCGAGACGCGGAGTTCTCTCGGGCGAAAGCTCATTCATTAATTCCCTAAAGGACAGTCGGGCCTCTTTTCATACCGACAATTCGCTCGTGAAACGGGAGAGAGGAAAGTAAAGGCGAAGTGACGTTAACACGTTAATACTGCAGGGTGTCGTAATTTTAGTTGGACTTCTCTCGGAGAACTCAAATGCACCTCAGCGGGCTAGCTCTCGGTTTTTTTTTTGTCACGTACGAGCACTTCTTCTGGATGCTGGCTCTGGTACCGTGTCACCCGCGAGCGGCCGGAGATGCCTCTAAAGCCTCTTTTTCCACCCTCATATCCGGAGCCTCCCTGGAGAATCGTCCCGCGAGCACAATGGATATGGCGTTCACTCGAACGCCCAATTGTTGCACTTTCTTTTTTTTTTGTCCTTAACTCGTCGAGGCTAAGCACGAAAACATATGTTGTGCCCATCACGGAGATAATGAATCTTGGAATTACCATGGAGGTACGACAGTCAGGTGGTAAAATTTGCGCTCGCTGTTTGAAAAAGAAAAACAAGTAAGATTCATTGGCCGTCCGTTGCGAACTGTTCTGATAGCGTTACAATGGAAACTGATTTCAATTCATATCGGATTGAAAGATATTGAAGCATCATTGAAGAATATTGTTGCCTGTTACATCCGTTTTTTTTTCTAAAAAAAAAAAAAAACATCTGTCATTCGAATATATTTTTTCGAATTAAACCAAAATGATCTTTCGCATCGCAGACTTCAATTAAAATTTGCGAATTAAAACTAGAATTTAAGAATTTAAGAATTCAATACAAACGTTTTATCCAATGTTCAGAATAGAATTTAAAAAAAAAATTTAATTGGTAATTCCGATTGGTTAAAATTCCGTAGTCATTCTTCCAAGACCATTAACTCCGTGATGATGAAGTTTTGCGAGACAGCGAATATTTCCTCGAGATCAAGGAGAAACCTTTGAAATTCGTCGAACGTAGCGGACGATACTTTTGGAGGAGTACAGCCGTCACGAGGACTCTTCATTCTCGAAACTGCGGTTAGGGTTGGGCGAGGAGGGGGGCCGGGGAGAAGGATTCGAGGAGATGATAGTGGTTAATAAGTTGTGCGAGGCTCGCGAAGAGGGAAGTGCACCGAAATAAAAGACGAGAAGGACCCCGATAAGCGTGCAGGAAAAAAACTGCTGTTCGTTTACCCTTCCCAACCCATCGAAGGCAACCGAAAGATGTGATCAGTCTGGTATAAGTAGTACAGTGTGCAATCGTGTCGTATAGGAGGCAACGAGAGTATGTCGTAAAGATCATTAGTAGACAGGAAGAGAGTACAGTCGATGGTATTAAGTGCTGAAACACGGTACCTGACTGCTTCCCGCTGCTGGTGTTTTTTTTTTTTTAACCTTATTGCAATCAAGTACATATATGACATGATTTATATATCTATATATGCACGAGTGAAGGGTGAGAGGAGTGAAAGCACGCGGTGGATGTTATAAGTGAAATGCTATGTCCCGTCGTTGATGGCAGAAAGTCGTATGCGCTCAGACTTTTTTCTTCGCATGTTTTACTTAATATTCGTGCAAAGCTTTTTTTTTTTTACTTGACTCTTTATTTACTTTCGCTTTACTTTTATTTCCTTATAGAGAAAGCTTGTTCTAGTGGAAAAATTTGTTTTAGAGATTTTTATGAAAACGTATTCAGAATGTTTCAAAACATTAAAAAATCACATTTGGAAAAAAAATGTCCGGAGGTATGCGTGTGGATACGTATGTATGTATGTGTGACTTAACGCAAACAATTCAAAGCTCTTGAGTAAATTCAAACTGTTCGATTCATAACTCGATAATGCCTCGACCGATTAAGCTGAAATTTCACACACAGCAGGTGTGGCCAATAGTCAATGTCTCTTCAAGATTGCATTAAGAAATTTTCGGTTTTTTTAACCTCAATTGGCCAAGCGTTTCGCATAAAAAACAGACGCGCATTTGACGCTGAAAAATGTTGAAAATTGAAATATTCACATTGCATCCTCTTAAAAGTTGAGAATGTTTATTTTCATATCGCTTCGTCACAAAAGTTGAACATTTAAATTTTCCAACTTCGATGAAGAAGCGATATGAAAATTTGAATTGTCAACTTTTAACTTTAAATTTTACTTAAAAATCCGACATTTTGCCATCAGCGGAGTGATGATGTGGAGGTTGGTTGAAAATGATAGAGATTATATGAAACCAGGTAAAGTGCGAAGATACAGAGAGAGAGAAGGGGAATTCGGGTGTGTTTCTTTATCTCATT
This sequence comes from Amblyjoppa fuscipennis, assembly GCA_963575735.1. Taxonomy (NCBI): domain Eukaryota; kingdom Metazoa; phylum Arthropoda; class Insecta; order Hymenoptera; family Ichneumonidae; genus Amblyjoppa; species Amblyjoppa fuscipennis. Next base: position 383,339 of record OY754494.1, read on the forward strand.
AAGTCGTTTCGATTACTTAATTATTTGTTTACCCTTCGAGATTCACGATTTATTATTGGTTTATCGTATCGTCTACTGGTGCTCACGATCCTCGTTCAATTGTGCTGCATTCAATCTTACAGGCATAGTAGATATATATATATATATATATTTATACCACCGATAGTTATGTTTTTATTGTTAAAATTTATTGTCAATTATCCGCGGCGTTCTTTTTTTAGTTCCTTTACAATTTCGACAGTTTATGGGGAACGTGGGTGGGGTGCGGTTGTACATTGACATGGGCCAATGTCGTAGAGACCTCAGTTTCGATGACGCGTATTTCGAGATCCGGTGACGCGCCTACAAACGAGCACCTCAGTAACGCTTCGTTGAAGAGAGTCCGAAAATTGACCGAGAAACCTCTGCGGGGCGTTTTTGCAAACGTCGGCTCAAAGTTGCTTCCACATTTGTCTGCAAATTTACAACGAATGTGACCTTAAAAATAACCCAACCTGGATAGCCTTCTTAGGCGGATGCCAAACACGTACGAGTGCGAGACAGACAGAGTTGAATTTTGGAATACATTTGCCTCCAAAACAATATCCGGAAATAAAAAACGAATTGTGGACTCACTGCGTTAATCAAATACGCATTAAGCCCCATAATTAGTTTTTCATCTCATAAAAACCGTATCGAAGAAAAACGTATTGGTTGGTTTTGTTGATCTTTACCCCCACTTTAAATGCATACATTATCCACGAGTTTGCCGTCGTACTCGGTTATCGGAATTTAGCCGACAAATGAGAACGCACGTTGACGCGCTGCCGCAAGGAATTTTGCAAGCATTGTCTTTAAGTTGTATCCACATTTGTCGCTAACAGATCAACACCTCAGCTATGGTCAACAGTTGTCAAATTTACGAACATTGTTGATCAACGATTGCTTCCTTAGACATCCTGGTAGAAAAAAAAAAGATGACCTCACCGCCGATAATTGGAATGTTGAGGTCACGCTCGGTTGTCTCAATTTCGCCGACAAACGCGAATGTCCCTTGACGCGACGTTTGCGAAATTGCTCGAACAGAATGATCATCGCTGCCAGTTGGATCACAGGATCCAGGCCGATGGAGTCGACCGCGTCGGCCTGCGGTGAAGCCTACACCGTCGACCGGAAGTAATCCTATAATGGGTCAAATTGTCCGAACATTCGGTGGTCGCGTACGATCGGAAAGGCCCATATACGCGCGATTGCGAACCGGTCTCCCGTCAGGAAGCATCATCGGCGTGTAATGCCGATAACGAATTGGGGGAAAATTCTCATGTCCGTATCACCCGTCGCGATACGGTATGCGGCGATATGCATCACCCTCGGTTGGTATTGAGAAGCGCAAGAGCCCAGGCGGCCCGCCCGCATCACGTCGGAGCTTGCGGTCTCGCTGCTTGCACCGAACCACCGTGAGTGCCATCAGAATTTCAGAATTCGGAATTCGGCACTTGTACATAATTCCCGGTAATGGCTTAGGCGGGATGGAGCAGGGTAAAACCGGGCCTGTGCCGAAAGCGCCTGACTGTTCGACATCGTGGGTGTCGCGACGATCGTTGGAACCGCACCCGGGGGCTCCCTGCGGTATCAGAATTCGATTAAAGCCCTTCGGGGCTGTGCGCCACACGGGGGGGCGGGGGTGTCATTAGTCAGTTATATCGTTCTCGTTTCGATTTCAACGATCTCTACATAGGCATTCAGGCTGTATGTAAATCCACTCGGGAGGATATGTTTGTATATAAGCGTTTGACAAATTCGTTGCTGGCAATTAGCGCGGGCAAGTCTCATCATAACGGGCTGGAGAAACGCTCATGCAAGATTGGTGCAGAGTGGGTGGCTTAGTTTGCAGATCGTTGTTGCAGCGAAGGACCGAGGGGACACCTGTTGGCATCCGTTTTGGGCTTAAGGTTTGTTATGCAAAATTCTATTTTTTTTTTTTTCGTCAGGGTCCTTAAGGCCTGGGCCTTACTTTCGTCGCGAGTTAATTGTAAGTTGGCTTGACACCGGGTGATATGATCGATGTGTTCCTTTCTATTTCAAGCTTATTACAAAACAATTCATTTTTGGTGATTATGACATTTAGGGGAACAGCGGGGAAAACGGAATCCTCTACTTGGGATGAAACGTTTTTCTAATGGTCTGCAAAAAAGTGCCGATAACAGTCCATTTTATCATATCCTCTTCCCATAAATATTGTACGATATTTAATGTAGAGGATTCGATAAATTCGACGCTAATACCGTCGCCGGTGTTACCGTGCGAAATTTAAAACCGTCCATATCAATGGATCACTATTGGTAATATGACCAAATTAATTCATTCGTTGAAGTGATCGTGGTTGTCCGAAGAGGCGTCGTGATTTGACAAAAAAAAAAAAATGTCCAGCGTTGGTCCAAATGAGACTGTTTCATCGGCCATATCACCCGGAATATGGGGGTAATATGGCCGTTTCTGGGGCGCTCGTAGCCTCGAACTCCTGGAAATGGCTCGATCGGCCATATCACCCAGAACCGCCTTTGTTTATTACACTACAAGAGCGACAGGAAGCATAATCTACGTAAGAGTTGGTGTTTTATAGTAGTATGATAAGAGCGATAATTTAGCAAGCGAGTGTAAAAAAAAAAAAGGAAATTGTGCCGATGTCGTCGTAACCGATCTATAAAGATATTATAATGGTGCATCTCGTTACATTTTTATTAATGATTAGAATTTTTTAAATGATCAAATTAATGTATATTTCGTTGCCGTGGTGAATTTGTCGATTGTTATTGATGATCCCCTTACAACATGAGCGTGAGACATTTCTAGTGCAATTGGTAAAATTCGATTGAAATTTGAATAACTAGGTACCAATGTTATTAAATAGGACATTATTTGAGGTTCTTAAATATTTTCGGCTTCAGATATGGAGTTAATTGTCTTAAAATAGAAAAAAAAAAAAATCAAAGTTGGCCAAAGCCGCTAGAAGTGCAAACTTTTGTCGCTTCACCAACGTTCTGTTAGAACTTCGTAACAATATTGTAATTATAATCGACGTGACATTTATTTATAGTACAAAGTAAATTTAGAGGAGTGAAGTTATAACGACACTACAATCTTTTTGGAATCCCTTATTCACTTTAATCAAAATTTTGTAATTTTTCGATACCTCGCTTGAATTTTTAATTATTGTGACAACGAAAAAGGCAGTTTTTACATAATGTCGATTTGTTTACCTTACAAGTACTATGTCAAATATTAATTAGTTTAATAATATGTGATATAATAAATGTTTTATTCTTTATTCTTGAATTATATTACATACGTACTCACAAACACACGTCACACGCCACAGAGTACACGGATGACGGAAAGTTATCCACGAGTGTAAGCAGATGTTCAAATGTATAAAAAAAAAAAAAATGATGTCCTACTTAAACAAAAATTGAACTCCTATCATTTTCTTTGTATTCGTACTTGCTGATTTTTCAAAATGAACAACACATCGCTACGAACGATCAGTCTCGGAAGTTTCTTACTTATTTATTTATTGAAACCTAATTTTTAAAAACCTATTTCTTTGTTCAAATTCGATGGATGCCTCTTTACCATAGTTTAATAATAAATTATGGCAAAATCAGCAGAGCTTCTTTGGTAGATCGATTATGAATGGTGCCAACATTATACGGCGAATGTGTGTTTGCACTGTTTGATATTTAATAACGTTAACAACGCGATAACGTGCAGTTTCAAGTTTCGTCATTTGACACTCGCTCGTGGATCTCGCGAACGTGGCTGATTCATGCCGCAGCGGTGTTATACCGTGCCGGTAACAAACCGCGACCATTTCGGGCCATCCGTCGTGGTTAGCGTACAGGCGCCCCATTGCAAAAAGATGTTTTCAATGCGACATCGCTAAAAACAAAGTGCCTCGGGCACACATTCACTAACAACCCATTACGAACGTTAGGCAAAGCGATAAAACAAATATCGGATAAAACTTTATGTCGGCGTTGACGATTCACGTGACAGTCTTTTTTTTTTTTTACAGATACTGTCAAGTTTCATAATAAAAAAAAAAATTACTTATATAACGTTGTCGGCACGGGAAAAGATTTTAGTCTAGATATTTTAACCTAATTTACGACGAATGAATTTACGTATAATTTTACGTTGTGTACTTTCGGTAACAACAATACACAATTGCTTTCTCTAGAGATTAGACGCTATCGCGGCAGACGACGGGACTTCAGTTAATCGATGTATGGAATCGATTGCCACCGTGACTAGAAATGTTGGAGAACAGGTCGGGTCTTTCGTGCGCGCGCACATTGGAACTAAAGAAAAACTTGCTCGTCGCAGTAAATATCGTAATCGTTGAAAATAAGTCAAAAGACAAGTATATTTCGCCGCTAAATCCTGCAGTGCAAATTGACAATGTATTTACGTGAGCGTCAAATTTTTTTCCGCATAAGATATCGCGATTTTTGGCCTCTAGTACAGAGCGGCTTGGCTAACACGCTACGCACCGGCCGATGTCTCGGCGAACCGGGCCCCGTAGTAGCATTCTCTACCGTTGCACCGCACCGAACCAGACTCAAATATTTACTCGGGACCAACCCATTTCGACTACAAAGCTATAAGTGAACTCTCTTTGGGAGTTTGTGTGTGTGTGTGTGTGAGCATCTGTGTCTGTATTCGAGGTTGGAAATACAGTTGCCGCTCGGTATCCGCTTACCTCTGTAGAGTAAACCTCTCACTCTCGCCAATGCGGAAATGCTTTGGCAAAGTCGAGTACAACAGTACCGCAGCGTATCCGTATGTCCGGATGTCCGTGAAACTCTGCGCCCTCCCCCCCCCCCCCCTCCCCTCTCCTCTCCCCCCCCTAAAACTTCATCATCTCGACAGGTCTTTGAGAAAGTTTGTTCTACTAGCTTATGATACTACCGTATAACAGTGGCCCTGTTTCGAGGCTCCTCATCGCGGCTTATGGGCCGTCCCTTTGATGATACACAGTGTTTTTCAGATGGACATCTATTGGATGAAATTGGACCGGTAATCAATTTAGCTAAAAACATTTTTTTTTTTTTGCTAATACTTGAATTTATTATGAAGCACCTTTTGCCGGTTCGATTGTTAATCAACGCATTTATGTAAACGGAGAGAAGGGAAGATTTTGTAAAAAAAAAATACTAGATTTGGTAGTAGAAATTTTTAGCATAAAATAGTAGATTTTTTTCATGGAAATTACGATGACGACGTAAAAAAACGTACTAGATTTTTTACGGCACGCAACCTTGTCGCCATCTGTGATTAAATGTGAAGTTTGTATTTCCACGAATATGGGATTTTTGGCCGATCCAGCGATACTTTGTTTTTCTCACCCGTTGATTTTCGATCTCACGATAGAATTTCAGGAATTTATCCCGAAATATTTACGACCGAAAGTAAAGAAGAAAATCGATTTGCTTTCAAAATAATAAGTCATTTTTAGTTAGTAAAGTAATAATGAAAAATAAAAAATTGTAATTAGTCAAAGAAATTCGTCAAATTTGTCGGCGTTTCGAGTCGCTCGGGGTGGTACCCCCCTCCCACCCCTTGATAACTCTGATCTGTCGTCACAGGGAAGAATCAAGGTGATCCACGGGATGGAAATCTTTTATCTCGGCGGACAATGCAATTATTAGCTGTGTCACCGTTCCCGACGAGCATAAAGCTTATGGACATTGCCGGTACTTCACGTTCCACGGATACCTCTCCATCATCCTGTTCCCGCATACACACTCCTCCAATCAGACGTCCCTCGACGGGGCTTCCGCTCATGAAACAAATGAGTAAAAAAAATATTGCGTGATGGAGTAAAAAAATTAAAAAATAAAAAATAAATAATTGCTTCACACCATTATTGATAAAATTAGAACTCCGGTATTCATTCCCACAACTTATGACTCGTTTATCGTACTTTTTGTCTCTAATTATTTTTATCGCTAGTGATATAATCTTTTTAGTTTTTCTCTTTTATCACACGATGCTGCGAGAAAATGATGAAATTTTACGTATTCTAGACAGAGCTTTGTACAATTTTACAGTGATAATACAGTTAGTCATAGAGTTCTCTACGACAGTGACAGACACTTTTAGCTTTTATCGTTATCAATTAGCGTCACGATGTTGTTTTTTTTTTTTTTTTTATCGTAAACATTTGTATATAGGTTACCATGCAACCAAACGGTGTTAGATCGGCGAAGGTTAGAATTTTTAAGCGTTTTATTGTAGGCGAGAGAGTATAGGCAGAAGTATCGTTTAATTAGTTTCATACCTTAGCAGCGAGATGTAGAGAGACAGACACGAGGTTGTGAGTTTTCATTTTAGTCGTTAAAAAAAAAATCATTTTTAATTCTCGGGCTTTTTAGATACATTTTTTTAGAGTCCGACGGAACTTATGGATTCGATTGGGAACGTTGCTCTCGACGGACACGAGGAATTTATTAGGATTGACCGGGCGTTATATAATTTTTATTGATTTTCGGAAAACGCTCGTAATGAAAAATGAAATTTTAAGTTGAATTTTACGTTGTAAAAAGAGAAAAATCCATCTTCTAATTGGAGATTAACTCGGACACTTAAATTTCCGTAGAGATCAGCAAGAGTCGCTTTGAGCGTGTGTCCTCTGGTGGGCAGCAGAACAGATTTTCATAAAAACCCCAGTTGGTGCTTTGTCCCTCGAGCAACGTTCCTACTTTACTTAGGGAACCGAGCCATCTACCGTGGCCCGACCGTGACCCGCGTACGCCGTTCGCAGCACATTCAAATTACTCAGTTGAATTTCAGGCCTATCGTTGCTCCATTTTTTTTTTTTTTTTTTGTTTTTCGGCAACCGTTAATGAATATGCGAACGAATGGAGTACCGTTTCCCCGGATGAGGAAATGGCGAAGGATGGGAATTAGTTCATAGAGTTGGATTTCGCACTGGGCCGTGTCAACGGTATTACGTTAGTCACCGGCCATAGCCGCGAAGTGAGAGATAATAGCTGCAAAAAAATGCCATTTACTTCTCTAATGTGAATCCGATACATGCTGGAAGTTTTCTTTAGGAGATACAATTTATTTATAACGAATATCCGATGAAGAAAAAAATGTTGAATTTTAGCCAATAATTTCATCATTTTCCTCGCAAAATTGGCACAAAAAAATGCTGATGTTACATACAAGATCACATGATTCGTTGTTTTTGGAATCGCGAGTGGTGATATCAACGGTAAATGTTAATACCGTTATTGTTATCGTATTTTCGTCGAAAAAAAATGTATACTTCTGATATACGAAATTCTGATATACTTTTGAAATATGTAGCAATTTTGATGTTTGGTATATTAATCATTTTTTTTTTTTTTTATATAATTTAACTTCGGTGCGCGGCACAAAAATGATAGCGGAAATGATGGAAAACCTTCCGGTATGCATCGAATCGCAGATAGGAGCGATTGTTGATCGTGATATGGAGAATTTTTATCCTGGTGTACCTATGAGCGGCACCGCCTCTGAGGTTCGCGTCAATACGTGGGCCACCAGCAGCGAAAAGACCGTCTGTGACAACAGGATCGTAACACCTGCAACATCCCACGCACACAATTCGTTCACCCTCATACAGTTTTATGACACGATTATTCGACATTCGCTATGGGGACTTGCACATGCATATATATATGTATACACATATAAATGCATGTGTATAAATATGTATATATATAGATATACATATTTATACATTATATTTATACATGAAGACCCTAAGTAAACCGGTCGCATGTGCATAGCGTACGAAATGAAAGTATGGCAATACAATGATATTTGATGTTAGATCGCGTGGCATGAAATCCGTCGGTGGCGCCACTTGCCGTTGCGCGGCAATTCTAAAGCACAGAAACGCGGGTCGTATCGAGGTATCGATCGGGTTAAAGTTAGTATTGTCAAGGACATGTGGGACACACGCTCTCCCAGATAGACAATCGTCCTGTGATGGCAAACAATGACTGTTCAATGGCAGCCGAAACATGCCAGACAGCGGTATGTTGTTACACCACAAGCGAAGTGATTTATGGCCACGCTAAGCTAATTTTTGACGTCACGTCGCGTTGGTAGCACGTTTTGGTGACCGTCTCGGCACGCGATGTCACTGTCGCGTCATAAATGACACACACCGTGAATGGCGTCGTGATCGAATGATGACACGACGCCGCCATAATTACTGCACAACGCGTCGCCGTGAGTGTGAAGTGTGAGCGGACGGGACAACGTTTTTTGTGTCATATGTGTGACAAGTTTCAAACTGAAATGATATATGATGGATCTATAACGTTTTGATTACAACATATTGTGCAATTGCGATTTTTGACGATGCAAGTCGTGCTGTTATTACGCGCGAGACATTTGACAAATGAGCGAAGGGTATCTTGAACGGTATTTTTCGGATGTTATTTTTACGTTTAATTAAGCCCACGAAAATTTCGGAAAAAACGCTGTTGATATTGTCACTCGATACACAGTCGACCATGTTGCGCCTTAACCCACTCGACTATCCTGATCGTAGGAAAATATCATTTTTATTTGACATTCAACTAGTCGCAGGAATGTGATGGCTCTATTAAGATTTATTGAATTGTTACTGTTAAAGTTTCGATACCATGTTGAAAAATGTTAATTGTATGGACAATGATTTATTTTCAACCTGAATGCCGACAATAATAATGCTGATACAATAATAATCTGATGATTTACAGAGCACAAAGAGGTTTTAACGCTTTTTACACGACGTGACGTCAAAAAATGAGCTTAACGTGGCCATAGATCACTTCGCTTGTGTTGTCACGACGTGCCGCTGGCTGGCACGATTCGCTGCCATTAAGCAGTCATTTTCTTCTGCCATTGAGGTAGTTCTTGCAGTCTTTTGAAGTCATGTGGAGAACTATTGCTATTAGAAATAAATTTGTGTGAGTTTTCATATAAAAATCGGCGTACCCTTAAAAATCGGCGAATAAAGCAACACTATTCTATTGTAAATTAATTATTCCTTCATTTTCTTTATCATGAAACCTTTGCGATAAACGGAAGATAGCTGATCAAAGTCACACATTTGATCAAAGCTTAAGTCGAAATTTTCGTAGCGTTTTTTTTCCACGTTGAACGATGACTGTTATCTGAAATTTGATTATTTCTGTACCCATATTTAATTTGTTTTTAAATTCGATCACTCTTGATAAACTATAATGAGAGATTCGCGTAATGAAATTTTTCTCACGGGTCTCGTGAAACATAAAAACAAAGTGTTTTTCAAATAATTCAAACGCGCGGCAATACAGCGTCGTTAAAATTGAATGTGGATATTGCAAGACACGTATTATCTGGACGAGAATTCAATTTTGCCTCAGTGTTCCGTGTTTGAGCTCTCCACTACAATATTCGAGGTTAAACCGACGATCGATAACGATTGTCGAGTTGCATTGATTACTTTTTCCTTTTATTATTTTGATTTTTTTTTTTTTTTTTAATATGAAAGTTCTCAATTTGACCACGAGGATGAAAGATTATTGACAGGTAAAAATGGTACAAGGGTCAGAGTGCGGTTAGGTTGCGATATCGGCGCTGGCCGATGCTCTACACGCCTCTGTGATTGCTTTTAAATTGGACTTCATCAGTCGGCGACCTACATATTCCAGTCGTCGTTCCGGTATTTCTATACCACGATCCTATAAATCACCACCGCAAGAGATTTCCTCGCTTTCAACCGACTCTATAACCTCACTTACTTACTTTGTATAGTGCATAGATATATATATATATCAGGTTCTGGGATCAAAGAAGATAACCAACACGAGCCACGTCGTGCCGGTAATGACGCGGCTCCATGGCATTGCAATTCTGGAAGACCTACCTCGTGTCGAGTCAATTAGACTCTTTGACGCAGTCTTCTTTATCCAGTGATCATTTGATGTATTTAGGTGCAATGATTTTCTTAGGTTATGGATCTATTGACTGTTCTGGATCCAATTCTACTTTTTCGTTGACGTAAACATGATAAATTTAAATAGGGACGGTGTAAACGTAATAAGAGGAGTCTGCACACCTATCGAAGACCGGAAAATTTGAATCTTCAAAATAGTCATAAAAAATCCCAATTCCTCTGAGACTCTAAGTGAGCGGGAATTTCTATGACGTGGGCCGTCATCGGACCACGCCATATAATTTACCATATATCTTGGACATGATATTTTTCTGCCTTAGAATCGGAGTGGAATTGGATAGGCTAAAGTGTCCTCAAAAAGCGTTAGAGGAGTGATTTTGAGATGAGGTAAAATGGACAAAAAAAAAAAAGGAAATAGATCAAGAGGTAAAGGTGAAATGGCCAAAAGTATCTGCAATGTGTTACAGTTCTGATTTCAGGATGAAGTAAAATGACCAGAAAGGGTCTCAAAAAGCCTTACAGTCTCTTTAAGATGCTTTTTTTGAGAGTCCGAGACCGAGCGCGCAAAGATCATTCCGGTCGCAGTTAAACATCCTTCTGAGATGATCGCATACACTCATCGCGTTTTACGCCTGGTCGGCTGGGGCTCGTATTAGTGGCGGTGCTTTAATTTCTCCGCTGTATCCGACAACGTGCTGATAATTTTGCATGGCGTGAGCTAGGACAATGGCGGATAAGCACAAAGAGGGACGGAATGAGGTGCGGGGTATTTTTTTATCCCAAGAAACTACTGAACGGTCTAACAGGCGGTCGAGTACAACGCGCCCACCTCTGAACCCTCCGTCCCAGAGGTGCCAGACACCCGTCAATGACGCGGGGGCCAAACAGCCCTTTGCAATTAAACCCCTTGAGTCCTCCCTCCCACAAGCTCCTCTTTGTACTGTTTTCAACTCGGCATTCCAGTGGAGTATGCATAGGTCGGTACACATCGAGCCCAACGAGGGGTCCCGTATTATGTTCAGCTGTATGATGCTTCTTATCAGAAAAAAAATCTACTTTACCACTGTCGATTACAGTCTTTTTTATCGGCAAAAATCTTTAGCGAGACTCAACAAGAAGTCCAAAAGACAAAGTGTCCTTAAAAAGCGTCATGGTCCTTCTCCAACTTGACCGAAAAGGGTCTTCATTGAACGTCATGGTCTTATTGCGACTTGGAATAATCAGTTTCAATCAGTCCTTTTCGGGAAACTTGGGATAATCAGAATCTGGGTCGTGTTATAAGAGGACTTCGAATAATCAGGATCTAAAAGGATGTTCTTAGGAAATTTTTTGAATAATCTAGAACTGCGGGAATGCTCTTAAGGGAACTTACAATATTAGTGCTTGGGAGGGGATTCCTAGAGAGATTTGAAAAAAGCGTAAGAGCTCGTCTGAGACTTGAGTGAAAATGGACTGCTCTAAATCTACCAAATATGTTTTCACGTGGATCTTACTGAAACCTAAAAAGTACAAATTGTCGAGAAAATCACTCCCACTGTGTCAGCGGTTAATTAAGGTTTTTCGACATGGGGCATCGTTCGGTCGATCGTTCGTGATTGATACTGCATGTGAGATAAGTGACACGTGAAAAAGTATTTCTAACGATACTAATATCGTTTTAATATACGTAATAGTATCTGTATGCGTGTATAACAAGCAAAACTCATGACACGGCATCCAGATTATTTTCTTTTCGCATCGAGACAATATACACGGAACCCGATCGTGTAATGTCCTGAACTCATCGTCGTCACCGTCCAGATAGACAATCGTGCCGCGAAACGGCTACCGTACCATTGGCACTGTCACCGTTCCGTCACTGTGCCGCCTTTTGTCTATCTGAGCGTGTACTACAATCGAGCCAATCATCTTCACCGTACGGGCAGAGGTTTCCCCCTATAATGAAACTGATCTTTTTCCTTTACGATGCGGGAAAAAGGATCATCTTCATAGAAAGGGACCTCTCCGTATGGTGAAGCTGATCCCATCGGCGGCGGCGAGACTTTTTTATATATTGTAGAGAGATAATGTGTCGCAGCTATTGTTGTGAACTTCCTGATCCTAAATTGATTAGTAATTCACCCGATGCCCATCTACGAGGTGGCGATAACAATATTTTATATATATATATATGCCTTTAGACTTATATGTTCCAGTGATCTTTGGCCCTTCAGCAGCGCCCAACGCCCGAACCCCGATCTCTCACATGATTATCATTCCAACATCAATCAGCATACGACATTACAAGTGTAATCAACGTAAATGGAGAAGGTACGTCATAGTGTCACAGGCAATGTTCGGACGAATCAATCACGAAACAGATGTGTGTGTATATATGGTACATCATTATATTGGTGTATCATAGTCAGGCATTATCTTATAACACAATATAAGAAAAAAAAATGTTGTCACAGCCGGTACAGTGGAAATAGTCGAGACGAAACTTGCGGGTAATACTGTTTTTTTAAATATGGAAAAATTGAGGAGAGCGTTTGGCCACCTTGGATCACAAGGTACTGCGTGAGAAAGCGTGATTCATCGGAACTTCGCCCGGTGAGATTCACTCGCGTGAAATTTTACACTGTGAATAAGATCGAAATCATTTTTGATGTTCACTGAAGCCAAAAATTCAATAAGAAAAAATGTGTACAAACACACAAAATTCATAGTCTGCATACAGAAATATTTGCAACTTTGCTGTTGGCGATATAATCATTCATTTCTCATAAAAAAAATTTCGGGAATATTCCCGTATGAAAAAAAAAAAAAAAATGGTGCGAACATAAAAATTATAATGTAATTATATTTCAAGATATAATTTCGTGATAACTCCGTCGTGAAGGAAAAGTGTGTTAAAATGAAAAATTAATATTTTGCTTACAGAAATATTTGCAAAATTATTAATTAAAATATAATAACTTTTTTTTTTTCATACATCATATTTTTTGCCCAATTTCTGTGCAATTAACGAATGAATATCCGTTGCGAGACCATCGATCGATTGGTAAGAAAAAAAAAAAAAATCGACAGTCCGATAGACAGAAGATAGAAACGAGCGAGAGACAAAGACAAAACGAAACATATGTGAGCCATGCAAATTTGCTAGCGCTGTGAATTGAAATTACAATAGCATAGTATTGGCCAGCGATTGGATAGAATATCATTTTAGATTATGAGAAGTGTGCTTAACAGTAAAACGCGTCGAAGCTATTATATGCGCATTTGATCGAATGGGTTATTCTATATGAGTAATTACAATTGGGATAGCGGTTCCAAATGGAATAGCATACCCTGGATATCGTTATGGAAAAACCAATTTACTTCTCAATTCGTTCAATTTCGAGAATAACCGACGAGATCTACATCTCGTTTAGATATCTCAATGGATTTACTACATATATATATATATATATATATATATATATATATATATATATATATATATGTGTGTGTGTGTGTGTGTGTGTGTGTGTGTGTGTGTGTGTGTGTATGTCAATCGACAACGAACTATCAGAAATCACTGGGAAATGATATATTGCTCCTTTGCCATTAGGTACTCTCGCGCGCTCGAAGTCTCGTCCGGGTGTACTACATCCATGTCAAATTATTTGCTTGGGTTTATTAGATTTTTTTCACTGTTAAATATCATTGTTAAAATCACGATATACATGAGTAAGAACAAAATATAATCGATTTTTATCACAGTAAGATTAACAAAGTATTGTGTTAAAATTAACGACGATTCACTTATTTAACCTCCTACACCAGCCAATCAAATGCACCGTTAAGAGGGCTGCCACTGAATTGATTGGTTGCGAGTTTCAAATTTCTCCTGAGCTTCCTTTTCCGCTGATGTAGAAGCGTTTTCGGAACGTTTCATAGGTTAAATCTGCTCTTCATATATGAAATCCTAGGCTCTGAGAGGTTAATTTTTGCAGTTAACGCGTCTCTTGTCAATAGAGTTTCGACGGGAATAGTTTTGTGTCACTTTGGGCAGGCATTTCAGCCTAGATTGATATAAAAAATGTCGCTAAATGCCACATCCGCCATTTCTGCGTAGAAAAAAAAAAAAAAAAAAAAAAAAAAAAAAAAACGAACAGGTGCCAACGAGTAATATCGGGCAGGCTGATTTTTAATCAATTGAGCATTGATGTCAAGATTAATCTTGATCTGTTATGTCACACACGTCGAAACGAAACGATCGAGTCTAATTTCAACGTTTCACCTTGTCTATCAAAGTTTTTCCGACGATTTATAGGCTGGGTGTATTTTTTGTATGACATTCCACACTGTGAGAGTTTAATTTTGCAGTTACCGTACCAGGTGATACAGGTTAAGGAGAGACACTGACCAATCACTTTATCGGCAGTAATTCGATGCCCGGTAGAAGTTAAAATAACAATAAACGTAATTTGTACATAAAATTTGTTAAAAATTACCGTTTAGGACGCCATATCGTGGCGTTATGCCTCAAAGAACATTTGTAATTAATTTCCTTCAAGTCTGCCAATTACTTCCGATCAAAAGCCAACTTTCGCACGAAGCGGAATTCGTATCGACTTCATGGAAAAATTTACCTTAGAGCGGAAGTGATTAGCAACCTTGAGAGAAAAAAAAAAAATTGGTCATCGTTTTTGGTGCCGACCCCGTCCGGATAGGCGAGGCAAGGTTGCACATCGCCTTAACCGGTAAGCAAAGAACAATTGTTCGCTGAATAAGTGATGGGGAATTGTGTGGCGTAGGGAGATAGGCGGTGTGCTTACGTAAGATAGGAAAGAAAGACTCCTCGCTCGGTTGTGCACCTACGAGATAATATTTTATTCAGACCGACAAGCGACGTTTTCCACCGGGGGGTCGCTTGACCCGTGCGCCTTCGCGTTTCTCTTAACACGGACACGGCCGTGCAGTAGAAACTGTCCATACGTGACCGGTGTGTAAGATGCACGCCGAGTGAACATAGATGTAACGTTTGCCGTTCTTCTTCAGCTCTCTGTCCTGCAAGACACACAACAGTCGAATCGAGCTTGCGGACCCCGGCTTGTCGTCGATACGACTGTTTGCTTTCGTTTCAGGTGGCGCCGATACGGGCCGGGGTGGCCGAGCGAGTTTCGTTCTTTTATTGCATCGTCGCGAGGAGAACGTGTGTTCATTGAACGAAAAAAAAAAAAAAAAAAAAAATGATTTTTCCGTTTCCTGTTCAGCTCTTGCTTCGGATTACCGGCGCTGCCTTTCGAGACTTTCATGAATCAAAGGAAACCGGAGATTTCAATCGTCAGATTGGAAAACGACGTTATTACGTCGTCGTATCAATATTACGTTCGAGTTCTTGTCGTCATGGCCCTTTTTTTATAACAACGTGTGTTCTCTTTATAACAACGTGTGTACCGGTGAATAAAATTAACCATAAAAAATAACACGAGTAAAATTACCGTTATATCGTGTCTAGATAGATACCGAATTTTCATTTGACGTTTATTCTCGGTAAATTGACCGACGTTGTAACGTCGGTAATTCTCCATACGGGGTTAATTCGGTTTGGTACAAATTTGCAACACTGCCCCGACCCAATTAAGATATTTTTACGGGTTACATTGGTTCCACACTGCTCACTCCATTGGGGGGGCGGGTGTTTCACGGTTGCTTTGGTAAACGCCTGTAATACGTATGAACGACCGTGTAACCCCATCTACCGGCGAAAATTGGCAACTTCTGTGTGACACCGATGAGAATACAATTTCCACAGACAACAAGTTCGCGCACGATTTACGATATACACACGAGCCAATAAACTTCATCACGGGGCATATGACGGTAAAATCGTATAAGCGTATCGGCAATATTTCCCACCCATTGTAACATTTCGGAAGCGTCAATCGCGTGGACAAATTGAGTCGCGTGGACAAAAGAGTTCGAAATTGTTGCCTCGGCAAATTTTTATAGTCTTTGATAAAAAATAGATTGACGAGTACCATTCGTAGGAAAACGTTTTTTTTTGTTTGTTTAGGTAGCAGTATGGTTGCCACTTAATTGGGAGCAACGAAAACCATTTTGCGATATTTAGTAATTTATGTAACTTTTTTCAATGTCCCTAGTCCAATAAGACGGTCTTATTGAATGAGATTTTTAACTGACGAGATTTCACGTCGCTGATTGCTTGTGTCCACGCGGTTTCGCAGACCTGTTCAATCCCCACGATCTATCGACGTTTCGTTACGGTAATAGGGGTTTCGTATGCCGACGTCGAGCCACCGGGGCTGAGGCATGCTTGAAAGTTTGTTACGAAGCTAGGTCAGTGTTCGCTGAAAACTGTCTCCAGGTCCATGTCATTTCACGGCAGACGAGAAAATCTCAAGCAGTAATAGCGACGAAAGTGTCGTGAGGCATAAGACTTGACTTGAGCTTTTGCAAAACAAAATTCCAAGCGTGCTTCAAATTAATCCTTCATAAGTCACACCTCCATCCCCACTTTTAGGCGCTACCGTAGTAATGCGTGGCTCCCAATCCGCGTTCGTTATTTCCGTTTTGGTTGCGATTTCGGGCGGTGTGACTTATAAAGGGTTAACCGAACCTTCTCAATTTCTGGCAGTACACTGGCATTTCGGCAAGTATATTAAAAAAAATGGTGCATGTGTGTCTTAGATTTGTACGATTCAACCGGCTATAACTCAAGAACGGCTTTATCGATCGGGTTGAAATTTGGCACGCGAGTAGAAAAGTTAGAATTGATATATTCGATCAGCTTTTATCAGATTTTGAAATTTTCGAAAAATATCTTTTCGCCCTCTAGCTCTCATAATTTTTGTGGATATGTGACTAAAAAATTCGGCATGAATAAACTATTATCCATGTTCCTTATTGAATTTAACAAGAATCGATCATCCCGTTAAAATGATATAAAGTTCTGAATTTTGTTTCAATTCGTACTGTGAGGCGATTTTTAAAAAAAATGTATATTTCGCGCCGCCGAGACTTGAGCCGTGCGTTAAGCGGCAGCAGCACCGAGCTCAGCGGTGGCGGAAGTCGAGCGACGCGGCGGAGAATGAGCGAAGCAGCTGGAGCCGACTTGGTCGGCTCCAGCTGCTTCGGCGTTGGCATCGAGAGTTATATACGACAATCGTTTTCTTCTATATTTCAATAAACTAACATGCCTTTAAGTTGAGTGTGTTGAATTTATTTATTGGTAAGCCCGCCTTACAGTACTTGTCAACAGACGCAAAGATAATAGTGAAATATGCTGAGTCGCAAAAGTGTTCTTCACGTTTTCGAGACTCATACATCGGAGATCTTACCGTCAGAGCAGTAAAATAAATTTAAAAACGATAAAAGATAAGTAACAAAAATTGAAAAAAAAAAAAAAAAAAAAAACTGATGCAAAGTTATTCGCACATGGTTTCCTCATTCCTCTATGAGGAAGACAAAAATCGATTGCCGAATTTTCTCACAGTGACGGCTATGAGCAAAATTTTAATACACGAAGAAGCCATGTGCAAATAATTTTGCACATTTTGTTCTTCGCGTTTCATTACAGAACGAGAAAGTCTTACGGTGAATTCATTGCAATCGCGTCGGTGACCAAAAAAACAGATCACTCCGCATTATCGTAATTGTTCTCCCATCACGATTCTGCCGACATTGTTCTTCCGTTACTGATCCGCTGCATCTTTTACGATGTTACTATTCTGCCGTAACTGTTTCGCTGTTTCTGTTCCGTCGTTATTGTTCAGCAATGACTGCCATTAACCGGCTGCAAATATGGCCCTTCGACCTTGAAATGCAAAAATTCATTGCGGTGGTTGTCTGTCACTAATTTCGTCATACGGAATCCCATTGATTTGCGATTGCAAACATTCAATATTTGTTCCGTAATCATTCGAATGCTGAGTAGATCATACCGAATACCGTGTCGACGGGCGGCTGGAAAAGCCTCGCGTCAGCCTGATAACAATTGCGATTAAGCACACCCGGACGATTAACGCTTCGAGTCCACGTTTCAAATGAGAGTGTGATGGGGGGAGGGGGGGGGGGGGGGGAGGGTTTTATAACCACCAGCTTTTGCCGGAACCGCGTGGCGGACGACAGCCTGGCTGGAAACTTCGCTAAAACTGTCGATTGGATTAATCGAAACGACTGGTTAATGCGGACGGGGGTTTTATCGGATTGTCGAACAAACTGATTGAATTCGACTATTAAACGGAATTTTGTACTCGTGACGACTGTTCAACGACAATCGAGGGAAAAATAAATTTGAAAAAAAAATATAATAATAATAATAATAATAAATAATAAATAAAATTTCTCGTTTTCTCGATTCTTCGTCAATTCTCACTCTCCATGGACGTTCCACCGCGGCCTCGCCGCGTCAACTCATCGCTCGGCTTTATTATCTTTTTGTCGTGAGGTTCTTGTTTCTCGTCCTCTCTCGATCGGCTTTGTCGAACCCACCCCGTTCAGTCCGTCGCGTGGGAGAATCAATCGGACGCTAAGGCTCGATTATTTAGAGAGCTGACTTGTGCCCAGTTCTACGTGCACAGCGAGCAAGCTGGGAAAAACCGGTGAATTTATCTTGCCACCGTGGGAAAGTCGGAGGGAAAGTGAGTGAAAGATAAAGAAGAGACGAGATACACGATAATGCGATATCGTACATTTACCGGAAGTCGGCAAAAATCTTAACTCTTAAATTATTTTATTTTCAATTTTTACGAATTGCACCATACAACAGATATCTGGCAATTCTTTGCGGTGAATATGATTTTGTAATTTACGATTAATAATTGTCAATGATAAAGAGAAAAAAAATTTCCGATATCTCGGGGATTTACTAGAAGTATAAACGTGTGATCTACGGTAGATCGCTCGCATATATACATATATGCCAGGCAATTGGCAGTCTTGAGCACAGATATCGGGGAAACTTAAGCGAGCCAAGAGCCATGAGGAAAAGCTGTGGATCATAGAGGAGAGAGAGAATTATGCAGTTTCACAGAAGAAGCAGCGAAGAATAAATGAAAAATTAAGCAATTTTTACGCGTGATCGAGCGATATCGACAGCAGACAAAGAAACTTATAAAGCAAATTGCGCAATAAACCACTCTCGCTCGACGACGATGTGTTTCTTAGGAATGTACTGTAGTTCGAGAATTATGCAGTTTCGCAGAGTCGAAAGTAACGAGAAACAAATAAAAAATTGTACGACCAATTTATAATAAAATCGGTCGATGTATCGATGACGGACACATTAATGCACGCAAGAAATCGTATCAACAATATATATCACGTGATATAAAAAGCAACGAAAATAAGAGGAATAAAAAATTGAAGAGATCGATTTATAGCGTTATTAAGCAACATCCACGGCAGATACAAAAGCGCAGAGTAGAAATTGTACAATAAACCACTGCCGCCAAGTGGCGTTATAAAAAAAAAATAAATAAAAATGAAATAATAAAAATGTAGCTCAAGTGAACTACGGCAGGCGGACAGGCGTTCAGCAGAGGCTTCCTTTCTTATAAAACAGTGCGCATGATACAAAACCGATACTCGGTCATGTCAAGGAAAAAAAAAAAAAAAAAAAAAAAACGTATTAGTAATAATAATAATAATAACGATAATAAGTAAACGTATTCGCGTATAAACGACGAAGAGCTCTTTACGTTTTTTTTTTTATTTGTCAGCGATCGTCGCTCATTCACTCCACCGATTCACTCCCTTCCATAGCGCCTCTTTCACGATATGTGGTTTTTTTTTTTTTATTTCTCATATTCCTTTTGTTCCGTTCGCTTTCGCTCATCGATTGCGTTACTGCGACTGACTCTCCTGCAATGGATAAAACAAAAAATGATTCGTCCAACTTTCGTCCAACTTTCGACACCGAACACACTCGTTCCCACTGAATTATTTTGTTTGACGGGAGTCAGCAGGGTCGGAATTCGCAGCATATCGAATCGATCAGCGAAACTCCAGTGGCCTCATCGGCACTGTCGAACAATACTGTTTTACCTTTTTTTTGTTTTTTCGTCTTGGGGCGATAATGATTTGGCCTGGTTCGGTCTTGGCAGTGCGACGGATAAATCGGAAGACGGAACAATTTATCGGATTAAGTTTACGATCGCCCATCATACCAGATAGAGTACTTCGTTCTCGCGACACAACCCGACGGCATGTTCGTGCTTATTAATCGATTAAACGGTTTCCCCGATTCTCGAGTGCATTAGGGCTGCCTCGCGCGTACAAAACCGACCAAAAGTTTGATTCGGTCGCAATTTCAGTGATTCAGCACCTGTATAATGACCAATGAAATAAAAATGAAATAAAAATGAAATAAAAATGACCAAAATGAAATATAATGACCAATGAAATAAAAATGAAATAAAAATGAAATAAACCATACAGTAATATTGTAAACAATAGTAATAATAATTGTTCAACGAATAAGTAAGGAATCTTTTTTCGAACAGGTCATGAAAGTTTTGCAAAATTTTCTGACAAACGTGAAACGTCGATTTTCGAATTTTTTTTGTATTCGTGAACCTGCTCGTTCGACGATCAGGAGACTTCTCGCGCATATTCTCGTCACAAAGACATGTAAAGAAAACCTGTAGACATCTACATATTTCTCTAAATAGTGAATAAAAAAAAAAAATCGTAGCGATAAAAAAATTCTAAAAAAATTATATTCAAAAAAATTTACGATTTATTTCACACGATAAAAAAAAAAAAAAACAAAAAAAAAATTTGAAAATTCTTATTTCTTACAAATTTGTTGATAACAGTGGAATTATTATTGTGCAAGAACAGAGTTCTCAGCCATCTCCTGTACGGTTGATTTAATTTTTAGATTTTTGTACCGCCAGGGAGTATACGAAATTTTCACCGTATCTGACTTTTGACTCGGAGTGTAACCGTGATACATCCTTAAGGATGAAGCGCCAGCAACTCCCTTATATCTAATGGGCCGTCGCAACGTCGATAGTTGCCGAGCACTTAATGACAAGGAGGGTCGCAATCTTCGTGACCCCTGAGACCTTCTTTGCCCGAATTTTCCCAATGACTCTGCTGCCTTAAGATTCGAACTTGACTACATAATAATAATAATAATAATAATAATAATAATAATAATAATAATAATAATAATAATAATAATAATAATAATAATAATAATAATAATAATAATAATAATAATAATATCCTTGCTGGACTTTTTTTAATAAGACATTTATCGATCATTACCTTCGAACCAGGCTCAATAATTATCGCTCGATAATCGAAACTTTCCAAGAACGACGGGGGCAGCTCGATTTCTTATTCATTATTGCCACGCGGCGTCTACTTGATTATATTATATTCCATAATACTTTTTCCGTAAGAATTGAATATTCAGCGAAGAGAAGACAAATGAAAAAATCGTGTTTTTATTACGGAGCCAGCTGTGAGACTTGCATCGGATATTCGGTTGATAATTCATTTTTTTAAAGAGAGTTATATAGAACTGCTACTGGCATGCGATTACGGTTGAGTGGTCTGGTGATCACTGGCCGTGCAGAGGAGAAATCACGCGAGGGTATTGACTCAGTACTCAAAAACCGCACTGCACAGAGAGCGAGACTTCTAAACTTTGTCGGGCTTTGACCGAATCGCCAGCGGCTATTTAAACGAAACCCGCCAATTATGGGGAGACCTCGTCGGTTTTACTGCGGTCCATCCTTATTAGAAACGTGCGTGTTGCCAATTACCGTTGTGTTTACATTTGCAAAATGTTCTGCATGCTTCTGGACGATTAACACTGGAAGACTACGCGAGTTTCGCGAAGTAGCTTCAAAAGCCGATGATTGCCACATCGATCGCAATACCCGCTTAAAACACCGGCAGAATTCTCAATTGTATCCTAGCGTATCGATTTCACTACGAACGATCCGGAGTAGGTTTCGAATTTTTTCCCGAAAAAAAAAAAAGAACAAAAACAAAAACCCCATTCGGCAAAGGCCGAAGCTGTGCTTTAAGTCGCCCACCACTTTCGCAAGCTCAACCACCTCCTCGTTCTCGGAAAGCTGTTTCTCTCGATTTCACTCTTTCCTCGGACAGCCGCCGACGAACGGTCGTTCCGGCTGTGCCGGAGAATCCGGGGAATCCCCGGTGGCCGCCTCCTCTTCGACGTGAAATACTGTATCAGCGAATGCACAAATTTCCTCCCGAGTCGCCGCGCTCACGGAGTCCGGAGAGTTTTCGCCGTTTTCGCTTGGGCGTTTCGTCCCCTCCGACCCGGTTTCCGTTTTCGACTCCATAAAATCGCATAGATTTAAATGATTTCAGCTCTCGGGCCAGAGACCTCCCATCCGAATAGACCATTTTTGTTTTTCAAGCTCGGAACCCCCCAATACTGCGCATATCGCGGTCGGTAAAACAGCGCGACTCGAACGATTCGCCGATATGTTTTTTTCTCACCGGGGATTCGACTCCTTCTTCTCGGCATTTTTGTACTCTCCTTTCTTTCACGACACTCTTCGACTTTCATTCGTAATTATCGCTAAATGATATATATATATATATATTTTTTTTTTATATGTTAAGATCTTTTTTTTTTTTAGTTTCTTTTTTTTTAATATGATTCCTTTTTATGTGATTATCAAATAACACACACAACGACGTTTATGTTTGCCTCTTTGTAAAAACTCAGTTGTACCTAACAAGGGTATCGCATCGGAGACCTGGGGCAGGGTCTCGGCGACGAGATTCAGGAACACCGTCAGCGATAGCAAGATGGTCACTCCTGAAACAGTCGTTGCCCCCACCATGCTCAATCCTCCATTATAATTCAGTTCTTCAAAGAGTCACGACGTAGAATCACATTTTTTTTTTTTTTTTTTTTTTTTTCATTTGTTTTTCTTTTCATTTTTCGTTTTTCATATTCGAAATACACAATGACATTGATACAACTCAAATTGATATCTTTCCTTTCGTTCGGATACGATTATAGTCATTGCGTTCCCGCCAAGATCCCGAGTGGATATTGACGAGATTTTTTTGATTTTTTTTTTTTTTTTTTTTTATATCGAGTCACGACAATCGTTCGGGCGAGAGAATCGGATATATTTGAACGACAGCATCGACATTCGAGACTGTGTAGACGAAAATTTAAGATGCCATTCGATCGAACGAGCTGCAGCTCGGAGAGAGGCTTGTCGGTCGCGAAAACCTTTTCTCGGTCGATCAACACCCAATTTTTTTGTTGTCAAGAAAATATCGAAACAATTCAGATTTTTTATTTTTAACTTTTCATTTAATTTCCCTTTCATCGTAATCATTTTTTTTTTTTTGGGGGGGGTCGACAGATTGGCTGCATTTACCGATAACCGTATTGTACGAAACCTGACATCGGTTTTTCTGTCGCGAAAAAGTGCATCGAATGGTCAATGAGATTAATTTTTTTTTCTACGTCAGCTCAGTCGCGAAACTTCGTGGCTGTTCCGCGAACGGACATTTTGCGGCGGAACGGTCGCGACTTTGGCTCGCGGATTCGATTACTGTCCGGTTTTAAGCTCGAACGAAACTTCGATCGATGTCAACGACCGCCGACTATGTAACGACATCGTACAACCGCGAAGCAAGGCAAATTTCTCCGTTGTCATCCACCGGTGAGAATATCTCCGATTGTCGGAAATCCGGTCAGTCCGTCGCGGGACTCCTGGCCGTTCGGACATTCCGGCTATTGTCGAGCGGGGAACGCCCGAGCGACTGAGCGCCGAATTCTCGTGGGTGTTTCAGCCGAACATCGGTGAGACAAACCGCACGCGCAAACACCGCTCGAGCCATGATACTACTTCAGTTTCGAACGTCTCTGTCGAGTGTTCTATGCAATGAATCGAATCTCTCGACACTTGAAACGCGTTGCCAGAAGGACCGGAGTTTGCCGAGGGCAAATTTACCGAACTTATGTGTTCGACGACGATCGAGTGGAACTGTGAATTTTTCGCGAAAATGAATTTCCCAGTGGAATCGATTTTTTTTCTTTTACCCTTTCGCGCGAATTATCGTTGTACGACTACCGTGTTTTATCACGACTCTCGTTATGTCGACTTGTGCCATTTTTTTTTTCGAGTGCAGTTTCAACGCGATTTTAATTGCTCGTTAATTTTATAATGCTTTGCTCGTCAATTGTTTTCGTGATAATTTTACGATTTCGCAAACAAACAGTATTGTCGAGTATTTGGGAGGTAAAAAAAATTATTAAATTCAATTTTACTTTAATTACCGAAGAGACAATCACGATTTGGTCGTGTTAAAAAAAAAATTTGACTTTCCGTAGCAATAACAAATAAATCGAACGATTTGGTGGCAACTTTATGATTGTTTTTTAATTATTTTTTTAATCGCTGACGATCGGTCTACATCCGATTATACCTCCGTGCGCGAAGCGAGTAAATGCCGGCATCGAAATTGTCACTGACGACTGCTATTTCAATTCATTCGAAACTCGTTATAACGGCTCGCCCATTTATCCTGGCGCGTTGAATACTTTCGACGCTTCGAGAAAAAAAAAAAATCCCATTAACCCATATGTCAGTCACACGGTTTTTTTTTTCAACTCACCCCTCCAAAGACCAAAAATTATTATCGATTTTTATCCAATAATCGTACAAGTGACCCAAAGAAAGTATCTACTGAAGAATGGAAAAATGTATTAGTCAAGTAAAAATTTAATTTTACTAACACGTGCACGAAAAGTTCCACTTTTCGTGCCTGTAACGCGTGGCGAAAGTGGCCTTTTTCGGTAAGGCGTGCGGGAAAAATACTGCGCATGCGTAGATCACACCAGTTACTTTTGCGCCCACTTTTTAACACTCCAGCTACATTTTTGCACGTTTTTTAAACACTCTGATTAATTTTTCGTACGCTTTCGCACATTACAGACATAAAAAGTGGGGATTTGTGCACTTGTTACAAAAAGTAGCGTGCGATACTTGCACGAAAAGCGATCGCCCGACTACGGTTGGAAAATAGGCGACACTCGCCTTCGGCTCATGCGACCAACTTCACAACCTTCGACATAAGACCACTTTTTCGTACCGGTATCGCAAAGCACTATTCTTCAAGTTCTCTTGTTATCTCCGAGCTAAAGAAAAAAACATGGAAAAAGAACTCGACCCACATTTCGTTAATATCCGATTTCTCGCCTCAACGATTTCGCGAATTAATCCACTCGCTTCACTTTGGCTCCACTTACCTTTGTCTTAAAGTCTGTAAAAAGAACTTTTGAAAATACCTGCTGCTCCTCGATTTTAAAAGTTCACCTACAGTCGACGCAAGGATTATTCTTTTTGCGAATTAAAATAATAAATATTCATATGGGAGTCCTCGGAGCAGCCGACACTTCCTTTGCTTGGCACTGTTGACGTCATAAATAAATATGGATAAATATATTCCCTTTCACATCGTGCAATACACATTGTCATATTAATTTTCACATCGCGAACTCTGAATATATTATAGCTATTATTTTTTTTAATTTTCTTTCTTCTTCAATGCAATAGCGAAAGTTATAGATCACACTTCGTGTGATCGAGCAACGAAACGTTGCTTGGAGATGAGCCAGAAAAATAGCGTTAAACGCGAATCTCGGTGCTCCCGGAGTCCGCCACGAGTGATAAGTGAAAAATAAATCGAGGGCGAAGAAGAGAAAAGCTTCCGGCCGTGAAGAAATCATATTATCGTTTGTAGAAAGTGTCCGGGCATCAACGGCGAAAAATTACCGTAGAGGGTCAAAAGATTCTTTGTTTTTCGCTGTGACGAATTTTATTTTATTTTATTTTTTTTATCCATCCGACGCCTTTTTCGATATTCTCCGTTTGTCAATTTCAAATCTCGCGCACCCGCGCGACTTATGGAAACGGAACGGTGACAACGGACAAGCAGCGCGCATTCATCTATTTTCATCGCCAGATCATGACAAGTTTCATAGCATGTGTTTCCGTGTGAAAGAGCGCCCGTTCCGTACAGGTTAAGCGCGTTTTGTTTTGTTTTATCTATAAAATTGGTTGGGGTGTTAGGTAGACCTGAAATTTTCGAAAGATCTATTAAACTGTACCGCGTGTAAGAGATTGTCTCTGAGGCATCAGAACGCTCGGTATCTTTTCTGTAGATATTTCGGTATGTTATTGAGAAAAAAAAAAAAAATAAATAAATAAATAAAAATAAAAATTGTTTGCCTGTCTCGACGCTGAGAAAATAACTGATGATTAATAAATGCTTCATTAGTAAGTTATTAAAATATGAAATATCAAATCACCGGAATTTGTTTTACAATTAAATCTTAATGCTTACGATAATTGTGAGGGTCGACAGAAACGTATGCGACACAGAATATATGTATAGCATACTATATGTGTATAGCATACATGTATAGTTGTAACTTGATACTGAAAATAAATATATAAATAAAGCACTTTTACGACGATTACGACAAGCTACATAAACGAAACTGCCTTGATGTTATTTTTTATGTTATTTTATGTCGCTCTTATATTGCTTTTTTTTTTTTGGTGATTAGTTTTAACTTCATTTTTATGAGGTTTTTCTTTTAGCGAAAATTTACCCGTTTATTAGTTATTACTAAATTGTAACCCGTCGTCACCCGTTCCCACGCGCTGATATATGCACGTCTTGAAGAGGACAAAAAATAGGTCTCGTCGAATGATTCATCCGAAAATCTTGGGAGTAGGATTATGCGTTTGTGTGCGTGTTCAAGGGTGGGATGGGGAATCGTTCGGTGCTGACAAAAAGTCAAGAATTTCCTCGTTCGACAATTTGTCAAATTTTTCGAAATTTCAAATTTTTCAAAAACGAGCCTGAAAGATGTTTTATCGGATATTCTCAACTTTTTTTGTTTGCTTGTTTTACGTCATTCCATGGATCTGGCGAATGATGATAAGGACCCATAGTCTGCTCAATTTCCTGCTTTCGCAGTTTGTTTTTTTTTTAGTTTAACCCGAAAAAGACGAAACGATTTTCGGTTCCCTCGATTTCAAAGTGTCTCGTGGGCGATGACTGGGGACAACGTCGGATGAACTTGCGCCTAGCCAGAAGGATAATTGTTTGCGGAAAGGGAGAGGAAATAAAAACAATTGAGGCATATCCCTCAAAAAGTATCGTCGCGTTCGAAAGAAACGCACAGTCGGAAATATAGAGATTGAATCGGGTAAATATACACGCACAATGAGACACACGCAGTTATCAAGTATATTTATGTGGATGAAAGAACGTGGGGGCGATTTGGGTTTTTTACGTTTGGATTATCTGGGTGGGTTGCACTCGGAGGGAGGAAGGGGGAGGAGGCAAACATACACAAAAACAGACATACAGACGGTGACATTTGTCGGCGGATTTTCGGTGTCGGATTTCGGACGTGTTTTTCGACCGGGGGTGACGAACACAAATAACAGACGAGATGGTCTCGGGTGTCGCGTAAACAGCAATAAATTAATATTGAACGGCAAAAACAAAAATGTAACAAAAAAAAAAAGACAAAAAATAAAACTTATATTAGGTACCTATTAAGGGTACAGCGTCCGACGTCGTCGGCATGCTCTCGGCGACGAGGTTCAGGAAGACTGTCAGCGACAGTAGAATCGTCACTCCTGCAGATATTCACGTTCAATTTGATAAAAATAACAACAAAAACCAGAGTTCAATTGTTTTAAACAATACAGCAAACGAAACAGGTGTAATAACAATTACAACAATTATGATAATAATGATAATATCAATGATAATAATAACGATAATAATAATAATAACAATAATAATAATAATAATAGTTTATAATGTAGTGGATATTGGCCGTGTCGTCGAGCTAGCGAGTCGAACTAGGCTAAGTGGTACAGTAATTGGCACCCACTCCTCGTCTACTTTTGGCACCATCTACAAAAATTGCAGCGCTTCGTTGTAATAGAACCAGTGTTGGCTGGTCGAACAATCTGTCTAGACAGAGGGATGCCTAAGAAAGGGTTCGCTATCGAAGAGTCTTGAATTGAACCGTCAGGTGCAGGACAGAGCAACCGTTCTATTCGGTGTCCCGAAATAAAAATTTTCGGCAAGACACCAGGAAGTTATTTTGTGATTGAGGTAATTCTTTTCTTTTTTTTTTTTTACTGCAAGATCCACTTTTTTTTTGTTCCAAAAACTGCTTCGATCCCCCACAGATTCTCCGCGGCAAGCTGATGGATTTTGTATATTCATATTTATGCGGCACGTGTGGCTGTATACGTATGCATATGTGATATGCAAATGCACGAAGCGAAACGCCGGGACCTTTTCATGGAATTCCTAAATCGTATCTGAATTTTAATCAATGGCCGACAATGATGTATGGACCGAGACGACCGGACACGAAGAACATCGCTGTGATGTTTTCGAAAAAATGAAAGTTTGACGTTTTGGACGTGAGAGGGGCTCGCCTGCGACGCGCATAAAAGCCGGAACGTCGAAATCCTGCCGAAAATCAATTTTCTGTACTGCCTTTCGAATTTTTAACAGAAAGTCCTACGATGCATTCGACCTTGTTCAACAACCAACAAAATGTGCCCACGATGACTCCAGCCGATTGGCCGAAAAAAAAACATGACTTGCACGAAACCCTCGGAATTACCGTCGACTGTTAGTGGCTTTTGATTAAATTTTGTGATTCTGCGAGCGCAATCATATTATTAACGGTCGGTGAGACAGCGATGAAAAATATGTAACAGGTTGGCACAAAAAAAATTCCAGAAATGCTGACGGATTCTGTTTTTTTTTTTTTTGCGTCCGTCCAAGAAACGTTGGTGGCCTTTGAGATGGTTCAACTTAACTCAACGACGAAAAACTCGAGGCAAAAATGAAGACAAACCACGGTGAAAACGAATACGACACGCGCAATAGAATTGCGCTGAGCGAAGTGGTTGGCAAACTTGCATAGAAGAAGAGGAACTCTTTGGAGGCAGTCAGACCTTCGTGAAGGATGGATTTGTTCTGTGTCAACGGGACTCGTCCGAAATAAACTGTGGCAGACTCCCTCCGGAAGGTATTGTCTCTGACAAAAGACCCTCTCATTGTTTTTCTTGATCATTCGAAATGTTTTCGTGAATATCTCCCAAGAATCCGCCGGACGCGCGAAACAAGAAGGTACCTCTTTTTACATAGAAAAGAATGGATGCCGAAAAGCGGTATCGTGGAACCAACTTGTTGAAAGCTGTCTCAGGGTAAAGCCCTCTTTCCGTCGTCCGTATAACTATTTCAACGTTGAGGTTACAGCGCAATATACACAGTGTATGGTACTGAAAGCTTTGAGGAGAGACCGCAAAGACGTAGTACAATGGATAAGCAGGTTACTAGAAAACCGCGTGGAAAACCATCTGTTTGCGCTTCGATCATTTCTCCACCCTAATTTGCGCTTGAATAATGTCTGAGTTCCCGGTGGGGTGTTTGAGTCATCTGGTTGAAACACTGATCAAAGAATAGCAGACTTGCAGCGAAAGAAGAATCGAAGCAGTTTCCGTTTCTGGAATCCACTTAATTACGACACGAGAAGTAAATGGGCGGCGATTTGACCGCAGGACGAAGACGAAGGGCCGAGGTGGAAATTGGTCCGTCTGTGTGAGCGTGTGTGTGTCCATGTGGGCGGATAAGTACTCGTCGAATAAACCGGGACAAGCTGCGACCAGGCCGGAAGTGGGCCGGACGGCCAAGAGGACGAGCCAGGGCCAGACCGCGTCGATAAATTCACCCGCTGACTTTCGGTCGGCGGAAGGATACCACCGACGATCCAATTAGTTCTGGACTCTCGCTCAAAGCCACTGATCCAATGTCGATGTGTGCACGATGCAGGTACGTCTGCGTGGGCGCCCGCCCACTCATCCCTCACTTTCCCTACTGGCAGTTGTATTATCGATGAAAACCGGAATAGCTCGCCGCGACCAGCAAAGCTTGGATGCCCAATGAGCGTAGTCAACTGTCTTGTTTGTCCGATTGGCAAAAGTCTAACTTATCGAAATAAACAGTTGAGGATCCGCGAATGTGTACCACACACCGATAGTTCATATACATGAACACGATCACTCCCGACAGGCTCGGCCGGCTTGAAAACTCTGATATTCTGCCGGTGCAACTCCCCCCACGTCCCGGATGCGCCGCCAATACCGTCATGCGGATTGTGGGTGGCGAATTCCCCCTCGCCCTATCCACTTCCATCGTGCCTCACTCGCTACGATGTAAATTTTACGAAACGGGAGAGTCGCTCTCGTGGATTTTCCGGAAAACGTAATTTCGATGGAAAATTGGGTTCCCTCCGCGACCCGCCGGGGTATACGTTTTGGTAATTTTGATACTCGAATATGTATGCGACCGTTGTGAGCGCACGAAACGACGCTGCTGATAGCACACGATGGCTCGAGGCTTTGGGACCTTTAGGACCGAAAACGATGAAACATCTGGAATTCTTCGAAAATTTCCATCGTCAGTTATTATTTTCTTTTTTCACGTGGCTATAGGACTGCCCATCGTATTACAATTCACGTTTTTAATCAAATTGAATTCAATAATTTATAGCCTGCGTTCAACCTAACACGTCCATCCGGTTCGGACGAGGATAATTGTTCGTTGACGTTCTACGTTTTGCAAAGGATTCTTGTCATCGTAGATTCTCAACAACAAAGTGTCAACATTGAAATGGGCGATGTCATCAAGTTTGAATGCAACTCAGTGTTAAAAGAATCTTCGAGTTCGCTCTGTATGCATTTATCGAATGTTGGATCCGACACATTTGTCCAGAACTTTGTTTGCCATGTGGGATTGCCAGTTACCAATTTCATGGCCCGCCGGTAGGTCGCCTTAGATCGGTTGCTGCCGGCGTAACATTAGCAATTGGCTATTAATGACACTCAATAGCATCACATTAACAATCAATGACACCACATTAACGATCAATTGATAACCAATGAATGACATTACATTGATAATCAATGAATGACATTCCATTGACAATCAATGAATGATATCACATTGTCAGTGGGAATTCAATGACCTGATATTGACAATGGGAGATCAATGGGATGACTTGAACGAAACATTCACTAGCATCAAAATTCTTGCGCGACCGAAGACTCAGTCCGGCCGAAGAGCGTGAAATCCTGACATGGCAAACGAACGGATCGTATCTGTAGTCCGTTTCTCCGCAACGATACCAATTCACGGAAACCTCGGTACATCCACAGTGACACACGTGGATCATGTTTGTTTTCGTGGAGAATAATCCTGAGCAACGTGGTGGAGTTGGTCACTAGCTAAGCCAAATTGTCGAAGCGAATCGTGTGCCTAAAGTTTCCGTACACGTGCACCGTCTGTTAATCACCAAGCTACGTGAATCCTGTGAAGGAAGACCGTGAGTGAGTTCACTACGTCTATCAATATGAAAGGAGCGCCAGCCAGGCTCATGGCTCCGGTCTCGTTGTCGTGCTAATATCCAATCAAGTCTGGGCCCACCGATGGAACCGTCATTGCCCTTGATGCAGCACCGTTTCGCTCCAACACACGTCGCCGTCTTTGCCTCGTTCACCGGCATTTATCCTGCGTATCGCCATTGCGGTACGTGAGTTTCCACCGCCATATTTCACTAACGACATTCGCGTATAAATATAATTTATGTTCGTTATCCAAAGGCCTTGCCGGCAACTACGACAACTCGTGCATATCTCTACGTGACCCCCTGCATCGCCTCCTTTCGAAACTTGGTGGGGCATCGTTAATGGCATGGAAATTTCATTAATACAGACGAGCTTCGAGATGAAGTCTCGGAGGAATCCTGCCAACGTCGGGTATGTATTCAGGTTTACTACGGCCCAGTTGTCAAGTACATCTTATCGGATTCCGTTAATCCCGAACTTTTGACGAGAGTGCAGCCTGAAACGTTATCCCGCTTGGAGTGAAGAGAAACAGCAATATCGGGAAAGGGAGGGGAAATAAAAGACTGACATGAGAATCGGACTGAATGGGCCAATCACCAGCGTTCGAAGCACGATAAGGTTGCCCGATACTGCCGAATGAGGCTGAAACCACGGATTTCTGAATCGCTATCATTATAGCAGCAAAAAGGATGCGGCATGATTCCACCCAAAGTATTCTTTCACGTGTAAAATTAATTAGCATCGCCAAATTTGTCAAATTTGTTCATTGTCACCTCGAGCCTAACTTTTGGGGATGCAGGTCCTTATCGGGCAAAGGTAGCGTAAAGCAAGTTTGAGAGTCTTCAGGGAATCGCTTCAGTCGGACCCTGGAAAGAAATCTCTCGGTTCATTATCTGGCAATTGTCACTGTGTACGCCTGCGCTTCGTGACTCTTAAGCGTCAAGCCAAGGGACCGCATTTCGCAATGAACCTAATTAACCGAAGTGTTGCTCCAACATGAAAACGGAACCCGAAAAGGGATGGTGTTAAGAGTTCGGAACTTTCGCGTACTGTTTCTATCCGGATCATTAACCCAGTCGAGTTAATCCATCCCGCCTAGTAACGGAGAAAATTCGCCACGAGTGTACTGGAAGTAGGGAGGGTGCCCTACGGTGGCTTTCTACATCAAATCGCGCGATTCTCACACAGGCAAGAACATTGAGGGGGCAGGGGTGCTCGACGAAGGGAGGTTGGAAAGAGTGTCGAACTCCACTGTGGAAGAGGCGAAACGATGGTTGGCGCAAGGGGTTACAGCATCACGCTCATTCCGCATGGTTTGTAATCTAATTGGCTCCGCCGCCAATTACGAAACCCGATAAACCTACGCCCCACCGAGTAGAACGGCAACGACGTGGAGCGTATATCTACTCTATCGGTCGGACGAGAACGCGAGCCTGCGTTAGACGCACGTGGAATCACTGACTTTTATCGCACTGGAGTGATACCAGGACAAAGAACAAGCCAATCTGCGCTTGGCTTCGTCGCGTCAATGCACCCAGATCTCGGACGGTCAATGCTGTCCCCGCATACATCGGATCTTGTTCCTCCTGCATGGTGAGCGAAATTTTAGGAAATCAAATCGATAGATAACAATATTGGTGAGGCTGATCTCGAGACATTCACAAAAGCATCGTCTCACTGTATATCGAGTATACTTCCCAATCAAAAGGATGCAATGTGATTCGTTTAAATAAATTTGTTGACAACTTTTCCGTATTATTGTGATGATACACAATCAAAGTTTTTGACATATTTGATGTCGTTGATTTTCGGTAAAATTTTGTTCGTTAACAAAGTACGGAAATTTTGACAGAATCAAACTTTTAGGTGGCAGTTTGCACGTAAAGCGTGTTTATTGAACTGCGCCGATCTCGAAATCTTGACCGCTGATGGATCAACGTCGAATTGTCGAAGGACGGAACCGTTGTGACAAAAGAGATTTCAATCCACAAAGGAATTGTCGAAGGACGGAAGAGTTGTGACAAAAGAGATTTTAATCCACAAGGGAATCGCCCAGGTAGAAACTTTAGAGCGTTAAATCGAATCCTGAAAGGGGTTTATCACAGCCTGATATAATGGCCCAAAATTGTTACCAGGTCACCCATTGTATTTGTACAACCGTTTCGTGTCCTGTGTAACGGGAGCGGAGTTGTCGATCGTAATCGTACGGCTGAGTCCTGGTGGACCAAAAACGAAGAAACATGGCTCAGTCTAGAGATGAGGTCGGCAGTCAGGTAAGCGTGAAGCTCTCACTGAACGACCGGCACCGAGCAGTCTGACAAAAAAATCTGAACAATCCGAACGATTCGGCGTGTGGGCCGAGTCGAAACAAGCGAAGCCTGTGCATCGGCTCTGCCATTTGTCCATCCACGATTTACACGCTTTCGAGTACTCGATGGACCCGATCGCGATAGCGGCTGAGCTTTTTCGCATGCGTTCACTTTCGTGTTTTTCATTTCCAGCCACCGTCGCTATTGTCTGTCCCCGCCCAGCTCCGCAGTGATTCCGCGATAATACAGAGTAGTGCCCTCGCGATACGAGCGCACTAGCCGTACAACGTGTCCTCGCATCAAACAAATGTCTGACCTTTTCAACAGCTGGTGAGCACTCCCACACAAGCGGTGATATGGCACTGCCGCCGTTCTTTAGCCGGTGCAGAAAGCCGCCTGGGGATTCGCGAAACGACCAGATTCATTCGCTAATGCACCGCGCGTACGGTGTTGCTCGCCGATGTTGATTTTTTTCCTTTCCTTTCTGTTTCAATTCCCGGTGGAGCGAGACGGATGAAAAGCCACCGGGGGAAAAATATACGTGACGATTTCATACGCAAAAGTGGCGGATATCGACACGTTCGCTGCGTTGAGCCAAAATTATAGTCTTTTCCCGAAGGTATCGAATGAGTATTCGATTTGCATCTATCCCGGCTAAAAAAAAACCGACCGACCGATACATGAGCCAAATTTTATTGAAATAACCGAAGGTACCGTTGTCGATTTATTGGGCAAAAGTAATATTATTGACAACAAAAAACCACTTAAAACCGTGTGACATCATGTTTTTCCTACCATCGCCTTAATCAATGCCGGCTCGTCGTTGTTCGGATTTCGACGTGTTCCCTTTTCTGTTAGCAGTGTGCCGGTACGATTGACCGTCGTATTTCCTCGACAGCCTGACATACGGAAATTCATCGACGAACGTGGCTGACCGGTTCGCACATCGCCGGAGCGATCAACCCTTTGCAGTTCCCAGCGTATGTTGATGGAGGTTGGGAGATAGTGATTGAACCCATATGGGACCGCAACGTTTGTGGCCGTGCCCCCCCCCCCCCCCCCCCCCTTAACCGGCCGCAGGAGTACCGACACGAGGAGCGGTCCGTGCGGCGTTAGCCGATAAATCACTTGTTTCGAGTTCTTAAACGGTCGTACACGTGACTACGTACACGACGAGCAGTGCGGAGGCGTCGGAGGGCGGCGGATATTCGAATGGGATTCGTTCGTCCGGCAGACGGTGGAATCCAACCGGGTGCAAGTTGGGCGTGTGTACCGGACCCGGTGAACGTACGACGGGACACACATGCGGGAGGTAGAGCCTTGAAACCGAAATAGCAGCAAATCACCGGAAGCCCCGGTACAGGAACCGCAGAACGGAACTGCAGTTGAGTCAACGACTGGTCGTTGACGCGTATGTCGATGATGAAAAGAGAATAGTTAGTTTTTATTCTTCAGCCGTGTATTAGCTTCACGGAAAGTGGAGAGACGATCTCTCCGCTGGAGAGGTATCCGGCAGTGGCTGTATGTTTTGCATTCGCGTTGTGAAAAGCCCATGAAAGGCGGCCGGCTGCCGGCACTCTCAGGAACGCAAAGGAGCACTCGTCGAGTGGAGGAGCAAGCGTTTCCGGACGAAATGGAAGGGGGAAAGAATGGATCGCTGAGAAACGGAGGATAGGACGAAAATAAAAGATGGAGTGTGAGGCCGAGGGCTGGAATGCGGCAGGAAAGAGGGAATGTTAAGGACACGAGAAAAAAAAATGAAGAAATAGAAAGGAACCTCTGCTCGCTCTCTTTTTTCCTTGCGCCGAGTTCATAGAATCCCGCGGACAGTATGGAGCTGGGCTTTTCATTCTTTCTTCCAAATGTTCTTTTGTTCCAAGATTTAATAACGTGTCCCGTGGAAGGCGAGGGCCAGCGATTGCGCGGAATTCCCGGACGCTAAATCACTTCTCGCTAAGCTCTCATATTGCTCCGCGGGGCAAAGTTGGAATCTTAGTTACTTGATCTACTGATCGTATAAAGCAGTTTCGCGAGACTTTGTTTCCATGAAAATGAGATACGCTGAATCAGTGGACCGAAGACAGCGGGTGACTGATGGATCAAGACGCAAATCAGGAACCCCTATCAAGCTAGCCGCTGTTCAGTAACCGGTTCTCTTGTTCGTGTATTTTGAGTTGAGATCGAAGACGCTTTGACAAAGTGAATATTCTGCTCGTAAGCCAACCACTGAAGAATACAATTCTGCTTAAGGAAAAGCGAGTACCGTTACCGACCTTTTAAATCAATCGAGATATAAAATATGAGGGGCATGCGATTGTTGCAAATAATCAAAGACTATTGGTTCGGAGTAGAGCCAATCAGGACGGATTATGCATTCCGAGATTACCAAGCGAAGGTTTTTGCTGAACCCATCTATCGCCACAAGTCTTGAAACGTCGTTACCGACAGTTAAAGACGGTATCAATGAGAGACCATCAACAAGATCATTCACCGACAATTCATACAAGAACCAAAAAACAGCGGGTCTCGCAAGGCTGTGGATGACGTGTCGAAAACCAACCCAACCGGAATGTGGATATTCAAATTACCTTTACCCTGTATAACATTTGCAGCTAGTCGTTTCAGCTGAGATGTCTCTACAAATGGAATATAAGAGCCAACCGGACCCTGCGAAGGAGGGATATTTGGTAAACCTACATGCTGGGCAGTTTTATCGCAGTTCTAAAGCGTCGTTAAAGTGGGTATCAATGAAAGACTGCCAACCAGATAACGCGACTAAGATGCTATCGAGCGACAAAGCCTTGCCCTTACAATTCACAGGAAAGAATATCAGATCCTGCAAGTGTGTGGAAAACGTGTCCTGGACACTAAAACAACCTATCGATATCCAAATCACGTACATCCTGTATAGTATATGATGCCAGCTGTCTCCGCTCAGATGTCTTCGCGAAACGGAACCCAAAATCCGAACAGGACGAAAAACGGGCGAGACGTCGCCGAAATGAATCATCGCCTCTGTCAAGGAGCGATTTTATTTCGAAACCCACACACGTCCTCAAACGTCGTTAAAGTCAGTATCAATGAGCTACTACCAAGCCACGCAACACGTCGAAGATTCGACCAAACCGCAAAACGCTGCCAACCTACTTTTCAGGCAAGGAAAAAAATAAATAAATCAAATGTAACGCCGAAAAGGACACCACCACGATAAAGCATCAGGTCACGCGAAGGGGTTGTGGAAAACGTGTCGTAAGTCCCCGAACCAACAAATCGATGTCCAAATCACGTTCATCCAATGTGGTATATGATGCGAGGTTTCTCCGCTCGGATGTCTCCGCAAACGTAACCTTATGGCTCAGGTACATGCGAGTTAGTTCCGCAATGGTGTTTCCCCAAAGTAGGAAGATTCCTGTTGGGAGAGAAAACATCAGAGGACAGGACGGGGGGGGGGACCAGGGGGACTTGAGGTTGCAGATTCTCCATGTCTTTTCGATGTGACCCGAATTTTACGAGGTAGAAAGTAACGTGTTCCCAGGCGAGGAAGGAGGCGCAGTAGGGGGGAGGAGGGGGAGGTGGAGGGGGTTAGCGGGGGTCGCGCCACAACGGTTCGAAAAGGGGGTTGGTGCACACCAGGGAACGGCACCTATCGGAAATCCATCATTCCCGTCTACGTGTTCGATGGATGTGTCCATATACCTGTTACATTCATATATGAAAGTATATACATATGTTTATATATGTATACTGCTATACATATGTTTATATATGTATACTGGATACGATTCCGAGCAACACATGGGGAGACACATTCGCAAAATATTTTACTACGAATATATATAAATGTGCATCCTGGTGTGCAGTACCAAAGGCGTGTACGGATGCGTATAGGATGGTAAGGGTTGTCCCTCCCTGGGCTATGCCTCGCCTCTACACGTCGAAAAGTTCCACGAAGATGTTCCACCATCGACTGGAGCGTGCTTTTGTGTACGTGTATAGCGGAAATACACCCGCGGATTTGTGCATGCTCGGCAAGCACGCGACCCCCCTCCCCCCCCCACCCCTCCCACGGTCGCCTGCTCCATCCTCCGATCTAACGGACCCAGCTGGGGTACTTAGGTCGATACTACACGTTCACGGTGCATTTACTTCGATGGTTTTACGTCCCCTCGCGTTACCCAACAAACCCCGGTCTTGATGCGCATTTCTTCTACCCCCCTCCGCCCTCAGCCGTACCCTCAGATCGAGCCCCTGGATCTTCCGTATTTTCGAGCGAATTCATTTCGAGTTGTTTCGGGAAAATATTGGGGATAAAAAAGGAGCTCAGGGCTGCGTTTACGGAATCATCCAAGCGTTTGCCTGCGTTACCCACGCACACGGCCGTATCATACGTTATCGTCAGAGGCACAAATAACACTCACACTTTCGACCTAACCACAGTTTAGCGTAAGTTTTTTTTTTTTTTTTAACAACTCTTTGATTATACCATTGTAATTTTATTATTGTCATTATTTTTCATTTTCTTTTTAAACTTCATGTTGAACGCGCAGTATTCGAGTAACTAAAGGAACAAATCAACGCACAAGAATAGCAAATATATTACTGGCAGCAGTATTATTGTAATATCATGATAGTGTGTGCCGGAAGAAGACAAACTTTCGAGACAGGTTAGTAATTAATAGTATATAGACATAGGAGTTGCGTGTTGCAGTATTCTATATACTTTGTGGCTGTTATCATATAATATACGGTGTGGTGGAGGGGCGAGGAGGCTGGACGGAAGAATGTCTGGGTTGAAACATAGCATTAGTAATTAAATCCAGCGACGAGGAAGTACATGTAAAAATACTATTCGATATTCCTTTTTCATGGGTTTCCGGAAAAAAGTCTTAATATTCGATACATCGATAATTTATCCGATGTAACATTTTTGTCGACGGTAATGATAATAATATTATGTTTGTCACATATACTTCCTACCCTGGTTATGTAAATTTATAGAAGTAAACTAGGTAGGTCGGTTAATTGTGCAGGCTTAGCGTGCGGATCGGTTTACATTACCTAAGGTGAGTTTCTCGCCGGAGTCCGGTGGCAGAGTGAAACCGAGCAGGGCCATGCTCGATATGAGTACGCACGGTACGATGAGATTGAAGAAATAATACAGAGTCCGCCTACGGATCTGTATCGTGAATGTGACATCGACGTATGGCTCCGGACAACACTGGTAATTTATCGTGTTCTTCTTGCCCGGCATTCCTGTAAAAAAAAAAAAATTAGGAAAATTTTAGGGTATGTCGCGTACAGGATAGAGTGATGAAAATCGAACGCGCGGCGATTTCATGGACTCGTTGGCGAGATATATAACACTTTGAAAACGTCACTTTTGAGCATCAACTATGATGGCCTACTCTTTCAAATGTCACTTGGCTAAAGCGGTTCAGACGCGTGAAACGAGTGTAGCGGATTGTGTCTTGCAAAACGTTAGAATGTGTCGCGTAAGTCGACGAACCTCTCGCCGCATCCTTCATCCATGTTGCCCCACTCACCCCTCTACGTCGAGCCTTTGCATCTATTATAATACAAATATAAAGGATACGTCGCCCCTTGATATATATTCGATAGACTTATTAATCAATGACAATGACGAAAAATGGAAAATAAACATGGTAAAGCGCGATACTCACGAATTCATCGTGTCACATAATTCCTCATCGTTATATCTTCGCTGACGAAGTGAAGCGACCGAAGAATCGAATGATTGCGCCCACTATTTACGAACGAAGAGGGGTGTTCGGTAGAGCGCGTTATCTTTTTTTAAAAAATTGCCAATTCATCAATCCCATTTTTTGCCCCCCTTGTCAAACGATGTGGCCTTTAGTCGTTTTGCCTGATAAGAAAAAACGGATAGGCGGCGAGAAGTACGCAAAGAGAAAGAGAAAGAGAGAGAGAGAGAGAGAGGGTTAGCGTTGACTGCCGTTCGTCTTGGAACCCCCTTCGGCGGTGGAGGGATCCATTCTAGGGGTTGACGCTCGGAGAACCCTTCGAAGTCGGTGGAAAAGCAGGGGGAGAAGTGGGAAGAGGGGGGGGGGGGAGGTCGAGGTCGTACCGTAAAAACCATCTATCTAATAAAGCCCCGGAGTGGTCGACATGGCTGAGAAGCGACGTCGACACACCGCCGGGATGTTGGCTGGTGCTTCCCGAACGTTAGAAAAATAAAAGCCGAAAAAAAGGAAAGGAACGGAGAGCTTTCTTTCACGAGACTGTGAAAGGTTCTTTCTATCCGCGTCTTATGCGATTTTCAATATTCAATTGTTCTCCCACCGGTTCTCTTTCAATCCCTCTCTAACTGTCGCTCTCCTCTATCCGTCTTCGGGCGATGAAAGTAAAACCTGTTGAAGAACTCGATGACGAGGAGGTCCGGTTAGCGGCGGATCGTCGTTATGCCCCGATGAACGACACACGGACGTGTCCTATGGATTTATCATTTTCAGGAATATTGAGTTACGTTTGGATTTCAATAATTTCTATATAATTTTTTTTTAGGGATTTGTCGGTAAGACAGGCAACTGCAACGATTTATCCACGTTTCCGACGAGAGCGAGAGTTAAACTTTGAAATTAACGTTCTTAGGTCATAAATGATGATTAGGTTCGAAACAAGACAACTTCGGGGGACGTTTTTTTTTTTAAGAAAGTAAACAATGAGATTATCGACGAGAAGATTTTTATTCAAAAACCGGTCGAATCGGAAGTGATATTTTCCTGTCTGAGGTCACTTGCAGCTAAAAACTGAGATTTTCAAACCGAAAGTGACATTTTCACTTCGTAACGTTTGTGTAAAAACATATTTTATAGCGTTTCATATGCTACGAAAACCGGGCTGCGAAAATTATTATCTATGCCGAGAATACCATGCTCGCAAGTCTCGAGGACGAACAGCGGTAACCGCTGATCGTTGTCGGACAGACGAATGACACATCAGCAGTTGATTAACCGACGGTAGATTTTGCTCATGAAATTTTTATTACAAGAGTCGACGCCCGGGTAAAAACGAAAAAAAAAAAACAAAAAATTGCGCTACGTCAAACCAGTCAGTGGACGGATCAACTTACCGATGAGATACCACTCCCCGTTCGTGATGAAGTCGGACAAGTCGCCGCCCTCCTCCGAGTTGAGCACCAGGTCGAGCTAGCAAAGTCAAAGTACAATTAAGACATACATATATCCAGCGGTGTTCCGGAGGTCTTAGGCACGTGCTCATGCTCTTACGTAACTAACACACGATACTTCCACATATCTACTTGACAGTACGATAAGAGAATTAACAAAAAAAAAAAGAACAATAATAATATTTTTTTAAAACATGGATAACCTATCGCTGCCAATTTTCGGACTCGGAGGGCGCGCTGCACATTCCTCGTAGGGTGGCTCGTATCTGGGCCCACTTCCGGTGTCCCTTCGTAACGAGGATATTTTTTTAGTTTTTTTTTTCGAAGACAGCTAGACAATCGGGCTGGAAGTGGCGGCGTCACGGACGCCGCCGTCGAGAAAGAGCCATCGTCGCGGTCGCCGGATGCAATCTCGGGTGAAATTGCGAGATCACGGCTCGGTGGAGAACGAACGACGTAACCGGCGTCGAGCGGACTCCGGATCCGTCGTCCCCGTCGCGAATCCGTCGTCTTCTTCTGTACCGGGGTTTAGTCCGTGGCATTCTCTTCGTGACAGCTTTCGACAACGAGGACGTCCGCGACGTCGCTCAATCGTCTCCCAGACGCAGGTCTCGCGAGATATTGCAGAAAAATCTTCCCTTAGCGAAAGTCCGAGCATCGGAGCGGTTATGAATTCTCATATAGAGAGATTCCGCGGACCCTGAGTTGTCATTATTTCGGAGGATCGTCGCTCCTGCACTATGTTTTTACTGGTATTGGAAACATATGAAAAACTGACGGTATCGTTCGTCGAGTGTCCTGTTTACTCCAATTTATCAATCACGATCTGATCAACAATTTTATTTCATTGAAAATTTACATTTTCAACAAAACGAAACATCTTGCATTATTTTTTCTTTCGATATCGCCGTTTCAGATTTCAATAAACATCGGAGAACTTCTTTAAATTGAATGCACGGTCCGACCAAATAAATCAAATGACGTCCACACATTCGTCTGTACACAGAGAAAAAAAAAAAAAAAAATCAATCGCGTCAAAAAAAATGTGCGCTTACGGGTGGCAAAATAAATGTTTGGTTGATCGAAAAGAATACCGCGTTGATTAAACTAACAGGCCGTTGAATCGAATGTTTCATTACTTACTACGACAATTATTTTGTTCGATCAACTAAAAATTTGCCTCGCCACCCGCAAGCGCTTATTTTGTTGAGTCAATAAATGTTTTTTTGTTCTCAGTGTACCATCGTGCGCAATGAGCAGGCCAAAACGGATCCGTGTTTTCCAATCGATATGCGACATTTCTCATGTCCTTCGGAAAATTGTAAAAATGATCCCCCGTACATCGCTCTCCCCTGTCATTTGTGAAGAGTTTCTTGTCGATCGAGGAGACGAAAAATACGAAGAGGGTGCAGCGCGTGCCCGAGTCGTCCCATTGCGATAACAGCGACGTTGTCCGACTACTCGAAAGTCGAAGAAATATTCCATACAGCGTAGTCGTCACCGAAGTACCGAGAACTCTTAGTACTATGTACATCTCAGTACTTACCAGTACTCGGTACTGAGTACTGTCCAATATTTGGTACTGAGTAGTTTTCAATATTTGGCACTGAGTACTTTTAAATATTTGACACTGAGTACTTCTCAGTATTTAGTACTAAGTACCCTTAGTAAGTCTCGTCACAATATAAACCAAAAAAAATTAATTGCAAAAGTGCCAGCGACGATTCGTCGCACATTCATGCAAGCCCCTACTTTTTTTTGTCGCTAATTTATTGCCCTGCTCATGCGATTTGTCCTGCGATCTTGAGTGAACTCAGGAAAAGAAGACGATAACACGGCGACAAAGTACGATTAACAACGCGTTCCATGCAACGGCTATAAACGGTGATGATAATATTTTTATTATCATATAATTTTTTTTTAAATATATATATTGGCGCATCGTTTTCTCTGAATAGGGT
This sequence comes from Amblyjoppa fuscipennis, assembly GCA_963575735.1. NCBI lineage: Eukaryota > Metazoa > Arthropoda > Insecta > Hymenoptera > Ichneumonidae > Amblyjoppa > Amblyjoppa fuscipennis. The sequence continues at coordinate 426,202 of OY754494.1, forward strand.
GGTTGAAGGATTTAATCAGGAACTTGGCAGATGTTGAATATTCCCGTGGGAATTCAGAGTCGACGATGGCCATTGTGCAGGTATGGGTATTTACACGCACACACACGCGCGCGCACACACAGAGAAACAGACACGCACGCGCTATGTGGTGCATCCATTGATAGCCACGAGCGTGGGGTAGGGAGAGGTCGATGGCTCGTCCGGTGGTTCGCTCACCGACGAGCCCAAGCTATCTCGTCAATGTGGCAACAGAAAACGCATGTGATCGTTGAGCGAAGCGTGCGGGATTGATTCGCGAAGCGGAGTTGTCCAGTTTACGAGAATGTACATCACACGCGCGCATATAACAGTAGATTTCATTCCCCAACGCGGCGTACACGTTACGCCCGTTAATTTTGACCCGCGAAGCTCGAATAGACGATGGGAAAACCGGCCGTCTGTCGGACTCGTTGCAAAAAAAAAATAAAAAAAATAAATGAAATAATAATAACAGCAAACGTGCTTTTGGAACGATTATTCGATAAAATCGACGCTGTCCGACTGAGGCAATTACGAATAAACCGTTAATCATTGTTTCACGTTAATTGGGGACAGTTGTTCAATACTTCTCGGAATTACTGGGCATTGTATCAGAATCATAATGGAATGCAGTGACGACCGAAGACGATTTGCCAAAAAGAAATTAAAGATAGCTCGAAACTCGCGGGGACTAAATAGAATTTTCCATTGGACAACTGAGAGCCTCTGAAATATAGTTTGAAACTTTTTAAATGTCACTGGGACCTTCCAGTATATCGCTAAGATCTTCTAGAATGTCGCTATGATCTGCTCGAAGTTAACTAAGATTTTCTAAAGGCTCATCTTCCATAAGATAACTGTAGACTTTTTTAATATAATTTTGATTTGTGATTGATATATTTACAACGTTCGGTCGAAAATTTCTACGAATTCATCACAAAATACTCAATGCACGCATGCAAGAAAGTTGCCGAGAAGTTACCGATCAGCTGTCGATACGTCATCGAATTGACGTAAAAATTCTTTACAATTTTTATTTTGTGCGCCCGTTTTTCGCATAAATAACAAAAAATATTTGGAAGATCACAGGTTTTCCGTTGCCATCGTGAAGCTCGCTTGGTTCGTGTGCGGGCACGTTGATGCACGGTGTTGACAAAAGCCTTTCTACGTTTCTTCGAAATCGAGAATTATCTTTTTCTCGATAACTTGGAGAAATTGTAGAAGAAAAGAAACCACCATGTGGGATAAGTCCGGGCGAGGGTCGAACGGAAATAACGCGTGCCCTCGTGCTGTTAGCCTCGACAGATATAGCGCGTTACGCGTTTCACTATATATTTATATATATATATATTCTAAGAATGTGTATGATACGGAAGAAATAATGTAATAACTAATAAAGGAGGTGTGAAAGAAAAAAAAAAATGGATCAAAAATTTGCACGACGACAATAAAGCGCAATGAGGAAAGCACGAACAACACACGCTTCGCAGTTCGACCGGTCGCGAACATACAATACCCACATACATATATATAGTTCATATATGTGTGTCCAAAAAATATTAACGATTTTTTTTTTTTTTCAATAGCAGTGAAGCTTCAAAAATTTTAGATATATCGGTTTCGTATAGTAATACGAATAATGGGTAATATAATGTATACTATGATGTTTCCGGTACGTGGTCTTACATGAGTGCCCACACTCATACGCACTGCAACCCTTTCAAATCGGGGGCTTGCAGAGTTGCGTTGAGGGGCACACAAGTAAGAGCGCATCCGAATAAAAAAAAAAGCAACACACCTGCTACGCACACACTCGAGACTGTCGCGTCTCGCGTCACGATGTAGAACAACATTTTGCAAAACTCTTGTCGGCCATTATATGATGAGAATGGGTGAGGGGAGGGGGGCGGGGGGAAGAGTCGACGATTCATTTTACGAGTGAGCACGCTCCTTTCCACCCCTCTCCCCTTTCGTCTGTTTTCACATTTATATTCACGAACGAAGTGCATTATCGACGGCAGAGCACAGACAGCCATTGCCATTGCGGAGGTTGTCCCATTTTTTCAAAATCTATAAACGGCTCAAAGTCTCAAGATGCAACAAAAAAAAAAGTCGATGGCGCTTGAAGAGTGGTCGGAGGAGGTCGTAAAAAATAAGATCGATACGGAGGTGACTCGAAGATTCCAAGGTTGGTACTCCTGCCGATGGAAACTTTCATCGTCATGTCAGGTGAACGTATTCGAGGACTAACGATGGTGTCGTTATTGTGTGGGGTCTCATTAATGACAAAATCTAGCAATCGAAACAATTTTCGGCACGATTGTGGCTCTCGAAAGATTGGATATTACCAATGTTTTTCCATTCAATTTCGATAATTCCGAATATAAATGTTTTCTACTTTAGCGAATGGGTGGCGATCTAGAAATTAAGTTTCATAGGTGGGGTCTTCTTACAAACCGATTGCGACGCCACCTGCACATCCTGCTACTTCCCAGTTTTCTTTCGTTTGTCATCGAAAGTATATTAAGTGAGTCGTTTCACCGATATGTTCCATATAGTTCAAGACACCCTTTAACACTGATCGTCACTGATGCATGGTTTTCTGTATAGCTGGTTTTGCGCGATGTCTAAACGGGTTCGAAGACGTCCGGCAAGACGTGCGGCAAGACGTCCGGCAAGACGTCCGGCAAGACATCAATGAGGTGCAATGTAAAGCATAGGTGTACCAAGGCCACGAAAGGGAGGCCTACGCCGAGTGGAAAGCAGAAGTTGCCAAAGGGGGTAAATGCCGATAAGAAGGCATGAAAGCCAGACCGCGAGGGCCCTTTGCCAAAGGGGGTGCGATAAAACAAGAGGGGGGTTGAGGGTGTGCATGGCATTCTGGTATCTATTTGAGGGGACACGAACCGGTCGAGCTAACGCGAGGTGGAGGGTTCTCAGTCGCGTAGCTGGCAAATCTCCCTGGTAACAAGCATCGAGGCCTCCGCTGAGAGATACAACCGACGGCATGGCTGTAATACAGAAGAGCTTCTCTTGGGAATAAGCGTACGGGAGCTGCGCGCTAGAGACTCTTCCGCAACAGGTGTACACACTCGGACGTGCGCTTAGTTTTCATGAACGACATGCGGCAGACAGTTTCCACCCTCTTGCGATAAAGTTACCGCTCGGCTGTACTTATATTCGTTTCCGTGCCGAGTATCGTGTCGTATATAAGCGGTGTAACCCGCTCGCCACACCGACCGCGGAAACGCCGCTTCGCCCCCCGGGGCCCCAGTATCGTCGCATTCCATTATTCTGCAACGAAGTACGAAGAATCCGATTGTGGCGGCGAATCTCGGGGCAAAATGGCACCGTGTCCTTCGCCCTTTCCAAACTCGACGCCAGGCGCCTGCGCTCTCGCACGGAAGCGACACATTCGCGCAAAAGGCATTGCTCGCGCGTTTCAAATTTCGGAGGAGGAGCGCACGCGGTTTTCGCCGACGATCATCGGTCGTCGCGATTTTGCAGACATTTGCCAATTTTTTTTTTTTCTTTTTTCGGTAAAATTGGCGGCAAGAGGCCGACAAGCTTTCCACGGGACATTTTGTAGGTACGTCAAGAGGTGGTGTCGGCATTTGTCGACAAAATGGCGACGACATTGGCTGCTAATTGTTAAATAGGCGAAAGTCATCTAGCCTCCTCGTTATGTTTCTAATACAAAAATCTTAAAATGCGTTTCAAATGAAATTCATACTCTGTGCACCTTTAAGGGACGGCTAAACACGTATGAGTGCGCAGGAGACATAGATATGATTCGGAATGCATTTTTCTCCAAAACGATTCTATAAAATGAAGAAAGCACCCCTTGTTATTTTATAAAAGCGTTTCGGAGGAAAACGTTTTCAAAATATTTTGAAGTTGTGTCGATCTTCGGCCCCACCTTAAGGGTTTGTAATACAAACTCAGTCGGTAACAAATTCGTTTCCCGATAATAACAATAATAGTCTTCGCGATTAATAATATTTCGGACAAAAGAAAATTAGGTTTTCATGCATCTATACACAGCATACGAAGAGCTAATATTGCTTTCGTCCGAAATATTAATAGTCGTGGAGGAAATGGAGGAAATAATTACGATTAATTACCGACCGAGTCTCCATTAGTCAATATTCCTGCCTGCCCGTTAGTCAATGTTCGCAAAACTGATGCTGTCATGAACAATGATGACCTTTAAAAAAATGACTGTCCCTCTTCGACACCATCGGAATGCAATTTGTGTATTTCGTGGAATATGGATTTTTTTTTTTTTTTTTTTGCTCGTTCTATCGAGTCCCAAACGAGGTCGTACGCATCGTTTATTGGCAGTCGAGACATTTTTCAAACTTTTACTGTTCGTCGGCGAATAGCGCGCGATAGATGTTGCGAGGAATTCATGGGTCGTTTTTTAACGCGAAAACACCGGTTTTATATTCGATATATTCCGTGCACAGATATACCGTGGCAGTATGAAGCGCGAAAACCCGGCGGATAGGCCAGCGGGAGAGGCACGTCGTCGTTGCCTATGCGCGTAACACCTGGAACGACGGATTTATATGGTCCATATCCTCGGGGGATTCGGCGTGCTCCGACGAAGGGGTTATACGGCAAATACCGAGACTCGGCACTCATAATCGAAACGCTCGAAACCCATCGGACGACGGATTAAGAGCACTGTCGTTAAATTTACAAACTGTAAATTGCAATGGAGCCAAAAATATAAGTTTCTTTTTGCTATTTATTTTGTTTCCACTACTGCCTACTGTAGTTTGTCAGCGAAGCGCCTCTTTCGTCCTCCCAGCTTCAGCCATGTAAAAAGAAGAAAAAAGTTTGCGCGCGCGAAAAAAAAAAGATGTAGAAAATTTGACCGCTGAACTGCCTCGACTAATTGCACTGTTCGTTTCTATATAAATGTAAATATATAATGTATAAGCAACTATCAATAGTCACCGTTGTTAATATAAATATAAACATTTACGTGAAAAAAAATACGACAGTTTCGAGTGTATGCGAAGCAAATGCAAACTTAGCCTAAGCTTAGCTTGGCGAGTACTCACTCTTTTACTATTCTCCACTATTTTCGTTATAGGCGCGCCAAAAACTACATTTATGTCTCTTCATATATATATGTATATACGATATATATACATATATATATATATATTTTTTTTTTTTCTATAAAACCTTTATGAAACTATAAATGTCTTGTCGAAAAATGTTCGCAAAAACGTAATAGCGTTTAAAAAAGCGAAGCACATAGCTGCTCATAGTAACAATGAAATCTATGGGTGAATATATATATAATATAATTAACAGTAGTAAAAATTTTATGTATATTTAAAAAAAAAAAAAAACTACGAATGCGAATACGTAATTAGCATTGTCGATCCGCTGACATCTCCTGCGCGACGTCGATCGTGGATTAGAGAGCGAACTCCTCGAAAGTTCGCCTCAAACGGGAGACGGAAGAGTGGATTGTCGGAATGCAAAGCTCGGAAAAAGCGGAAAAATTCTAATACGGCAATTCCCGTCTCCGCGAAGGTTCGAAATTCGAAAGGATAGTTACATAATCCTAACCGGAAATCGACCGTTTACCCTTCGATTTCCGGTCTGGAAGTTTTTCCGGAGTTTCAGCCGGCTACATTGACGAAAGGGGTCGACCGCTCGATCACATCGGAAGACTGAAACGAAGCGGTACGGACACGCGAAGGCCCCGATGAAGAGTCGTAACTCTAAACTTGACTTCGTACCGACGTTTAAACTTGACGTTAATTCACTATCAACCTTCAGTCTGAACTTGAGTTTGTACTTAAATTCGAATTTCCGTCCGAACTTGAGTTTCTACTTAAATTCCAATTTCAGTCTGTACGTGACTTTCAACTTTATTTCATGAACAAGTTCGCACATAATTATTTTTCAAAGTAGAATGCACGCGTGACCTCCAATTTCCAAAGTAAACAGCGAACTTAACTTTGAATTTAAATTTGAACCTGTATTCGGCCCGAAATGACTCGGTATCCGGCCCGAAATGACTTCAACGTGCCATCAACGAAAGGTTTTAACCGTAAATAGTGGCTGGTTATAGAAACTTTATGCAGGAGAAGCCAGCGAATCGTACTAATTAATCGATACTATACGTATATCGATGCCGAGTGAAGTTTTTCGACAGAGTCCGCGAGGCCAAACCGCTCCGGTGTGAACCGAACCGGTCGCCACGGCCCCGTGGAGAATTCGAAGAGTGGGGACTCGCCTGTGGCTGATAGCACGGAGGCGTCGCTCAACAATCGACTCCGCGGGTTTTGGGTCGGGACACTATTCTTTTAATTTTTTAATAAAATAGTAATGGAACCCTTGCGAAATCATAATGAGCACCGGCAAACCTCGCGGAATGTCGACCAAACGGGTATCCAGCCGGTCAATCGGAACAACGGTGAGATGCGGTTATTGCGACAGTGTGTTATTTTCTCTGGAGCAACCTACGCGTTCTCTATTTGTTTTGTTTGTATCGTGAACAATTAACAATTCAATGAATGTGCCCACTTCAGTTCGGAATATCATTGATGTCGAAGCTATTAAACGAATTGTGCAAGAAATTTAAAACCCCAATCTCTCCAACAGCGAAATTTTTCGCACAGTGCTTGCGATCGAAGCGCTCTCAAAAACTATTGACGGTGAAATAATCATTGAATTTCGGGTGATCTCGGAAATTCCACGATTGTGCAATAAACAAAAGTGACTAGATCGGCCCAGTTGACAAACTTTTCGCAAAGTGTTTTGGCCCGAATTTCATCCGTAGATCTTCACAGGATCTTTTTTGCAACAACAACAAAAAAAAAAGGGAAAAAATTATCTCGCCACTCTGGCACAGCGTCGAGGGAATTCTGACAAAAAGTGTACACTTGGTCCATAAAACTTAAATTTCTTTGATTATCGCAAGGCCGCCTTTAATCCGATACACAACATTATTTCATACTCGTATTCTCGTGAAATTTCTCAATGAAACGCCAGCCCGTGTTCGCAATGCGATTGAATATTTGAGCGAGCTGCTTGTTCCAGTGAAAAAAAAAAAAACACATACCCACACAAAAATGGTACCGTCACAGTAACTCCACTTACTTCTCAACTCCGGCATTCTTCCCCAACGATGCAAGAAATAATTCCCCGGAAGGTTCCTCCGGAACATAACGCTACGTACACCCGCAGACGCTCCAGTGCAACCGCAGTAAACCAAAGCGAAATTTAGGGGTAAGAAAAACGTCGGAAAAATTGCCGGAGTTATTCGAGTGAAGGACGTCGGGAAACGGCACGAGGCAGACGTGAATAAAGCTGTCATATTTTTTTTCGGCTCTCGCTCTCTCCTCTCTGCTTCTCGGAGTGTTCGGCTCTGCTCCGCTGCGCTCTTCTCCTCTTATCCTTGCGGAAAGCGCGCGCGCGCGCTCGCGAGCGTTAGAGATAAATCGTTTCTCGTGCCGGCGGGGGAGGAGCGAACCATTCACCGGATGAACAGAGTCGCGATTCCTTGGAGCTCGGTTATAGCGATATCTCGCGCGCCGTGACAGAACCGCGAGGGCGCCGGGCTTTCTTCGTCGGGAGGAGTGATAAAGCGAGCTAGGTGACCGGGCGGAAGGTCGCCACCGAGGAGGAGCTGAAGAAGCGCGATCTTTGAACCACCCACCCCTTTGCGGACGGGAGAGAGCGAGGGCGGCGGAGCGAGACTTGCACAAAGCTTCGATGGACTCTGGTGTGTACCTCACCGTAAGGTACACGATTGTATTGTTGCCGCACGATGTATCGCGAGGGGTCCAAAAAAAAAAAAAATAAACAAATGTCCATGAAAAGTATGTTTTTCATAAACGGGATGAAAATTGAAGTTTTTGCCGCGACACACTAATTTCGAAGACGTCGATTCGGAAATTGGCAAAAAATCGGGGTTTCCGGATGACCGAAAAAAAAAAATTATTGTATTTTTTTGTTTATCCTTCGATGGAACTCGACTAATTGTCGACTTCCGAGAACCGCAAAAAAAATTTAATGAAAACAACGCGAAAGCATTTCCGTAATTTTTTTTTTTTTTTTATTACCAAAATTAAAGAATAAAAATTAGAAATAAACGGGTTAGCTTAAACTTGAGCATGATGTAGTGTTACAAAGGGCTAGTAAAAGCTGGCACATCGCTTTACCGGATACGCCGTTATATTCCCCCGAGGAATCCATTGATTATTCATCGTTCCGATAACCCTCATGGGCATTTAACCTGTTATCCTTGAACCTGTTTAGTCGATAACATTCGCAAGGGTCTCTCGGTGCCTCCTAACGAGAACTTCGACGTTCGACATATAAAAAAAAAGAAACTAACAATTGAAAATTCAATGATCTCTCCAAACTCGACCAATATTGCACACGTGGCTACAATATTGGCGATGAAAAGGGATTTTTCTTTTGTCGTGGGAATGGAAATCGTGAAAATTTGCGGAGTCGATTGGAGAGCGTCGAGGACTTTTGCTCCATGCAAAATAGTTGTTCCCAGCTCAGACATAATCACGTGGTCCCTGCTTTGACTCGTCGATGTATGTGTGTATAGATTTTTTTTTTCTTTTTCATTTGTATTGGGATATATAGAGACGACATTCGTAGACGTAGTAGAAATCGTTTAGAAGAGACAGAAGACAATTGTGAGATACGATAAATGGAGACGGAGATTAAAAAAAAAAAAAAAAAAAAAAAAATTGATATGGGAGTGATGGGTTCGAGCGGTGATGAACAACACTTTCTAATGCGATGCGTTGTGATTCGTCCCATTCGGGATGAATAGTAACAATAACAAAAGGGTGGAGGATCGAATTTGGTGATGTTCGAAGTACGAAGAAATATAGGTATAGGTGGGTTTAAGGGTGTGTAAGTATAAACATACTATGAGAATGTGTGTTTTTTTTTTTTTTTTTTTTGTATAAAAGGTTTCGTAATAAATTGCGTGTGAAGCAAACAACATCGGCAAGCGATATCAGCCAGTCACAGCGTTAGTTTCTCTAGTATATAATAAGTTATATATATATAATTTGTAAATTGTTACTCGCTCGGCGAATTAAGCCGTGTTTCTGTACTGTGCGAGTTTGTTTGTGTGTTTTGGGTGAATTTTTTTAATACGTTTTCAAACGGCTATTATAACCATAAATTCTTCGAGAGTTTTTACGAATTTCAATTGATTTATCTTGAATTCGTAATTCCGAGATCTCGGAAAGACACTGAGTGAGTTCGAGTCAGATTTCACTAGGAACAAATGTTATTCGGGTGGTATGCAAGTTTTGGAGTAAAATCGAAGAAACAGACATTATAAAAAAAAAAAAAAAAACCGAGTACTTTGTACTTATTATCTTCCTACAAGAAAGCGATAATTCGAATCAGATCAATAATCTCAAAATTATTTTTGGGCATATTGAATTTTTATGCCACCGTTGGATATCAAATTTTCATTACCGTCGCTATAAAAAAAGTCCGTAATCGATTTTGACTAGTATTGAAAAAAAAAGTTGTCATTTCACATTAACGAAAAATTAAGTACTTCTTTTTTTCTCGGAACGACGAGAAAATTTGTTCATTCCCGAATGAGGGAGTGCCAAAAAAATTCGAATCAGAGGATTTGCCAAGAATTTTAGTTTTCGATTCTTAAATTTCAATATTATTCGTTTTTTTTTTTTTTTTTTTTTTTTTTAAGTTTTTCTCTTTTGCTTCTATGCCGATCTCGACGAAGCGCCGGATGCGTTTGAGAAGCGAATCACTTTGAAATTAGCGACGGATGAGAGAAACGTGGGTTTGATCGTGATGGCAAAAGGTTCTTTTCCCCTCTTGTCTCAAGGGTGAGTGAGCGCCCTATAGTCAGGAAAAATTTTAATAACGGCCAGAAGCTCTTATATAGCCGCTCAGCTCGCTGTGCTTCGCTCTCTCTGTATAGCATGCTTCTCGGACCTCTTCACGTCGAGGCCCTCGCGGGAGAGCCCGAGAGAGAGAGAAAGAGAGAGAGAGCGACTTTGTGTATGCGAAAGATAAACTGGATAGACGAGCGAGCCACTATGAAAAAAAAAAAAAAAACCACGAAATCTGCAATCTCGGAAATCGCGGTAACTCGACGTAACACTAAACGCTGTGAGTACGGTGTGTATGAACCGACTATCTTTATAATTCTCATTCTTTTTTGCATTTTTTATTCTGTCAAACGAAAATTTAGATTTTTTAACCATAATTTTTTCATCGATCGAGAAATTCTTTATTATAAATACAAGAGGCAAAATGGTATTCAAAATCGAGAACCGAGCAGACTTTCCCTTTGAAATGTTCATTTTATCGCGAAGCAATCGCGATTTAAACTTTACATTTTAAAATTTAAGATTTTAAAGTTTCAATCTGTAGTTTAAACCTTTATTAAGACGTTCTATTATAATTAATCCCGTACTTAACCCCGTTTGATACAATCGCTTCTTTGAAACACCTGAAAAGTACTATTCCGGGTTGTGTTTGATTTTTTTTTTTTTTTTTTTTTACCGGACTAAAAGAGAATCGATAAAAGAACTTACAACAACTGTTTTTGATTTCTTTTAACAACTCGATTCGTTGAGGGTGGTGGCGAAAACTGCGCTTAGCTTGCTCCTCCTTATTGTTGACCTCTCATTATAAAAACATGGTGCGGAGACGATGCAATTTGAAGGACAAGAAAAAGAGTGAGAAATGAGGATTCACGGATGGGCGATCGGTGATCCGATATCTCAGTAGGATTGATCGGTCGTTAAGTCGCAAATGAGCATAATAATAATAATCGATGTCGCGAGGTAGGAGGGAGGTATGCAGAGAGGGAGCGCATGAGGGCATTCAATTTATTCAACGACCGTCGCGATTATCGCCAAAGTTGACGCGCTTTCCCGTAACAGATGGATACCTCTATCTCTATGTATATCAATTGTATAGTACGATCTTCAATATAAAAATCGACGAATAATTGCTTTCCGACTGAATGCCGACGAACTAAAGTGACAAGTCATTTCGTAAATTATCGAGAGGTCGACGTGAACGAAGATCGCGGAGGAAATGAAAGAATCAGAAAACGAGAAGAAAGCATGATCGGGATGTGTAAAAACATTTCCACACATTTGTGTGTGAGAAGTCTTAGGACCTTTCAGGTCTTGATTTTTCCTAGGCGTCATCTCGGGCATGAATTGTTCTAAGTCTGGTTCGGCTCAAAGTCTCTCTCCAGAGGACATCCCAGGCTCTGATGATTCTAAATGACCTCCGGGTTGGAATTTATCAGGAACTGTTTCAGATTGTTACACCCATCATGGGTCAACGTTTCCCTATGAACGGTTCCAGTCCCCGATTATTCTATACGCGGCGTCTGATTATGCTGAGACCGTCGCAGCTTAAAATCCCCCAGGAATCGTCCCTTGGTCACATACTGAAGAACTGTGGGTAAAAACATTTCCACACAATTGTGTGTGAGACGTCTCAGGGCCCTTCAGGTCTTGATTTTTCGATGTCTTTCGACTCAAAAACTTCCCAGGCGCCATCTCGGGCACTGATTGTTCTAAGTCTGGCTTGGCTCAAAGTCTCCCCAGAGAGCATCCCAGGCACTGATGATTCTACATGACCCTCGGGTTAGAATTTACCAGGAACTGTTCCGGATTGCCAATCCCATCTTAGGTCAACGTTCCCCTATGAACGGTTCCAGTTCCCGACTATTCTATATGCGGCTTCTGATTATGCTGAGACCGTCGCAGCTTAAAGTCTCCCAGGAACCGTTCCTTGCACTGATGATTCTAAATAACGCCCCGATCGTAATCTCCCCAGGAACCGTTCCAGATATCGATGATTCCAAGTCATAACCTGGATAAGCGTCTTCCTAGAAATGGGCCCAGGCCTTGAACCACTCCGAATTTCGTACCCCGGCACAGAGCATTCTAAGTCCGTCTCAGGACAGTTTTGCTAGGAACCGTCTTAGATAGACTCAGCATAATTGCAATAATTGTCCCCAAGGAACAGGAAGGCGAGGAGGGTGCGGACGTTGACCTACGGAGACTTTGACCTGCCTTTCGATGACACTCTTCACTTAGAAGTCCCACTGAAGATGTTTGCACAAAAAAAAAAAAAAAATCTAGCAGCACGTTCGAGATCTGGAAACAATCCCCTGTTTTCGAGTGGCGGAGGAGGAGTGGAAAAAAGAGGTAATCGCGGAAGTGACCAGAGTTAGCGCCGCAGCCATGTTCAAAACCGCATGTTGGCAAACGACAACCAAAGACTTCGAAGCGGGCACGTACAGCATCGAGCGAGTGTGAGGGCGTGGGTTAGCGAGCTTTTTAACTGAGGCGGTATTTCGACGCAAGTTCGGCAACTCGGCAATCGTCGGCTCGTTAAACTTTACTACTGGGACCGGGCTCGGGCAACGCCGAATGCCCACTCGAATAATGTTGCGAGAGTAGTTTCGACTCGTCTCTTACCCTCCCGCGCACTTTCCCTCTCCCCCTCCTCACTGACGTTGCGATGAAACCCACGGGTTTATTTATAGCCGACGCAGAGTGTTGATTGCCGGGACTAAAAGCTCCGGTTGCTTTCTGATTTACGGATACGTCTCTCGCGGACGCGTAGCAATTTATTTCAGCAAATTTTTTCGCAACTCAACTCGCGTTTTTCCTCGTAAGTATGCTCTTAACGCCAAAACGCAATTCTAACAATTTCTCGGCTTGGACTTTTTTTTTTCTAGAACAGCTTTTGGAGCCAAGAAATGAAGAACTTGATTGCAAAGATTTGCGTCAACAGAAGGTATGAGTCGCCAAAATACATCAAGAAATGACAACGAAAGAACGAAAATTTTGCCAATAACAATCGGACAAACAGTTTGCAAACAATGTCGAAACACGAACGTGCTGCATGCATTAAATTCCCGTCGAGTTACCGTGTCGCGCAAGGATAATTACAGAACCGCCGAGAGTCCTTAGACACGATTAAACACAATCATTAGCGAAACACTGAGCGTCAGCGAACTCGCGAATCGAGTGTCGCTGACGAAGGGCTTTGCCACGAAAAGTTTTATCGAGGAGTGAGAAATCGTGAACATGATTGTCCCAGTTTGTGCACGCAGGCTGCCTCGCCCGCGACAGGAAAACCCGTTCAATAATCTTCGTCGCTCTTGTACTGGGTTGTAGCGCCGCGCTAACGATGTAGGACCGAACAAAGACAGGACACGCATCGATTACTTGCACAAGAGCGGGAACTCCTGCTGTAGAGGTGAGACCGGATCTGCAAGAGCAGAAAGAGCGCGGAAGTCCTCGTGTCGTGTATTACGGCGCACACACACAAGTGGTGTGTTCAGCGAGCGCGGCCTGGCAAGGATCTCAGGAAAGCGACAAGTTAGATTGGCACAAGGTTGTTCCTTGAGAGAACCTGGGGTAGTCGAGAGGACGACGGTGGTGGCGGCTTGTTGAACCGTTCGCTATACGGTTCCGTACCGACCAACTTCGTGTTTACTCGCACTTCTCTCATCTTCTTCCATCTCCTGTATTCCCAGCAAGAAGTTTCGTGTCGCAAGCCTCGCCCTTACTCACTTGCCGGTTGGGGGGGGAGCCTCTCTAATTTCGTTTCACCGCGAATTCGCAAGTTCGCCGCGTCCCGGAGGTCGGGATTCTGCGCTGCGATATGGCCGACATGGAACGTCTTCTACCAGCGAGGTTCAGGTGCGACCAAGGATTCCTGCGGGAGTGAGCCCCATTTCTCCTGGGGACGCTGCATCGGTTATGGGACAACTGCTTGCCTAACGCCGACTCGTTTGCATTTCGCGGTCGAGATAAATAATTACAAAAGTTTCCGGCTCGCGAATGAGAACGATGTTTCGTGCGGGTGATCAACGGAAAAGTTATTTTCGAGAGGTCAACCAGGCTTTGCACCAACCTAGCACAGTATGTAAGTTTCGTTTGTTCATGATTTGCTTTTGTGACAGAGATTTCATCCCGTGAGGCAGAATCTCTCCTAGGTGAGGTTTGACGGCTGGTGGAACGTTAGCCCAATGACGTTTCATCTGCATCGAAGCGCCGACAGTCCGGCTAACGTTGGCTCGATGTTAGAACTGCAGCTGATCAACGGCGGGCCAACGTTGGTCAATTACTTGGTTGGCAGCCAGTTAATTGGTTTGGACAACAAATTAGTTGTTGCCAACAAATAAATTGGTTGTATACCAAGAAATTAGTTATTGCCAACCACTTAATTGACCGCTGACAAACACATCGATTAAGCTAATTGACGGAGGCTATTTTCTATTTTCGCTTCACCGATCTCACTTTCTCACTGTTGGCTTTTGTTATTTTGTTATTTTATTATCATCGATATTCTCGAACTCACTTTGTGTCTGGTATCTTTTTGAAGCTATGAAGCATTAGAATGCCCGTCTATAGAATATAGAAAAAAAATTGGCGCTATTGTGTTGCTTTATGGATGGCTTGTGTATAGGTGGTATAGACGAGAAAAGGCGCGATGGTAAATAGTGATGAAAAAGAAGAAGAAGAAGAAGAAGAAGAAGACGGCGGAATGAGAGGTTATCAGCGGGTGAGGTTTTCCAAGGTTTGATGGCGCTTTCCAGCGAATTGGGTCCATTGACGGGATGGACAAAGAACGAGGGAACGAACGGCCCGCGGAATTTCTCAGTCGACACACAGGGAACAGACTTCGGATTAGAAAAGAGGTCGAAGAAAGCGCTGAAGGGTAAAGGGCAACAACGTTGAAGAGACACATCAATTGATCGCCTCGGGCCTGGTCGTTATCCACGGGGAATTTACATTCTTGCTTCACCAATGGTATATCTTGATTTCCGAATGAAAAAAAAAAAGAAAAATTAGTTCATCAAATAACATCTCCACTCTATCAACTTTGAGTTAAAGTAGGTATAACCAGAGTTGATCAGACAACATTTATTCAACCAATTAAAACGGTAAAATCCGGAAAAAAGTATTCGTCTGCTCGCGCGTTTCATTAAATCAGTCGGGAATATCCGTTATACGTCAGTCGTCCGCGGTAGTTTACGAATATCAGGAATTACGAATACATCGCGGAAAATGATTGATAGCCGCATAAGGGTTTTTGGTACAAGCGGCTTCGTCTGCGCGGACTCGTCCTGGAAAATTTCGATTCATCTTCGTTAACTGTCTTCTCGTCGCCGAGATACACGTCGAGAGTAAGTTGGAGCGTGAGTGTCGGGATGGAAGTAGATTACGAGGATTTTACGGCTAAGTATGTCATGCTTATTAAAGCCCGGCGAGGTTATCATCGCGGCTCGAGGGAGGCCCGAGTTCGCCATAGTGGCGTCAGCCACTGTCGTCGCTCGGTCGACATTGTAAGCTGTGATTCTCTATCGAAACTTGTAATTGCGCGATTCCAGATGAAGGGACAGAAGAGACGGATCTTCGCACTGTGCAGCCAAAGTTTTGGCGCGAGACAAAAGTTACCACTCGGGGCTGTCCGAATGGATATAGATATATGACGGGAGGGTAGTCAAGACAAAGAGACCGACGGAACGAACCGACTCCTACGGAATCCCGTTATCTTCCGGCGAGCCCGACGACGACGAAAACGCATTACGAATTTCACGACTCGAACATGACACACGTGCTAACTTAACGGACCTCGGGATGGAACGGAAGCGGAAGAGTCGTTTAAGAATTTTACATAGTCTGGCGACAAAGTGTGAATACGACTCGACGATGATAATAGAAGTTACCGACTACGCAAAGGGTCGGCGACTGCACAAAAAATGAAATGCACATCGGTGCGAAAAAATGTTCACGGATTTTATTCAATTTGATTTGATGAACTACTAAAATTTTATGAATTCATACGAAACTCCTTAGTTTCGAAACTGATAGAGAATAGTTTAAAAAAGGGGTAATTTAAAAAAAAATGATCAAATTTTCATGAAATGGGAATAACAAAAATCCCGAGTATAAAAAAAAAGTCAAAATTTATTATTAAAAAAAAGTAAGGCATAGCGAATTTAGGTTCGGCTGAAGGGTCGAAGCGGAGTCGCAAAGTTTCACAGGTATTTACGGATAAAATGTGACCGATCTATCGGAGACTCGTGTTCTATTTCTTTCTCATCGTTGCCAAAAATCAATGGACCCAATTTACCGGACGTCGCTCTCGTAATGGAAAAAAAAAAGAAAATTGAAGGAATAAATAAATATCCACCGACCCTACCCCCGGAAAAAAGTCACATTGCCAACGGTCATTCGCCAAGGCGAACCAACCGCGACCAATGGAAAACCATTGCCGTCGAATCGATTGTGTTCAGAAGCATGGAAAAAAAAAAAGGGGAACAGTGAAAATTGCCATTCGTTCCAACGACAAGTATCCCAGCGAAAAATTAACTCGTGTATACGGTAAATTCTACCGTTTTCATGCCAAAAAAAAATGACAGGACCAAAATGTCATTAATTCATTGGAACAGGAATTTTTACCGGTCCTTTTTTCAACTCCGCGCGTTGATGACGACAAAATATATTTTGCCGGGGGTGACACAGAGCACCAGCGAGGGGTCAGTGAACAACAATCGAAATCATTACGATTGAATCGACTTTGGCGAAGAAACACGGAAAAGAAGGGGGAACGATAAAAATTGCCGCTCGTTCCAGCGAAGTGCGCAATGTTCCTAGCGAAAATTCAACCCATATACACGGTTGATTCTACCTTTCTACGGCAGTAAAGAAAAAAAAATACTACAACACTGAAACGTCCACAATTCACGGAAACAGCACCATCCACTGGAACTGGAATTTTTACCGCTTCTTTTTTTTTTTTTATGCGCGCAACGTTGGCAATAAAAATTTTTGCCGAAGGCAATGTCCGAGCACCGGTGAAAGGTCAATGAACTCCAATTGGTTTCTCGCTAGCTTTCATCGATACTCTTCTTGTTGATACCACAATAATTTTTTTCAGTGGGATCGAGCGAGGCTTTATCGGAACAGCGATGACCGTTCGGATATAGTAATGGAGGGGAGGGGGGGGGGGGGGGGTGATAAAAGCTCGAAAACTGATACATATCAAGTGCTCTTGGTTGCAAGTGTATTGTGTGTGATTTGTGTGAGTGTTTGCGTGTTTCTTCTCTTTATTTTTTTTTAATTTTTTTTCGCGTGTAATTGGGACAGTGGTGGGTGTACCTGGTTGCCGTCGTAGGTCCAGGATCCGAACTTCATGTCACAGTGTTGGTCGTCAAAGGGGAACCAAGTGATGTCTATCTTGCATGTGCTCTTGAAGATGCCCGGGGGGACGTACAGGCAACTGCCGTTATGCGTGACCACCACGTTTGTTTGGTACGTCCCGTCAAAACCCTCATCCGCACTAGCGTGTTTCATATCAGATCATATTTTTTTTTCATTAATTTAATTTTTTCATCTTGTTTTTTTTTTTTCATTTTCTTTTTTTTTTTTATACTCCACGTTAATCATTCGCCATATTTATGTACGCTTCGTCGTTACATTATTGTTATTATTATTTTTTTTTTTTTTTTTACAAAAATGGATTACTCCGTGAGGTTGCGGGCGCTTTGTTCGCGTTCGCCGGATCGAATGGAATAATATTATTCCGGATAAACGGGAAGGTTGTGCCGGTGTCGAAATTCGACTCTATTGTGGGCAGGAAAAAGCACTTAACACCATTCTTCGCGCCGTTCTCCACCGTTCGCCCGTGATATATCGTGAAACGAAGAATCCATTGTGACTACCGTGACCCTTTGACCCGCCGAACAATTTTCGGTTTCTCGTGTCAACTTCCCTTCGCGAGCTCTCGCGAAAAATCTATTATTCTCGCGCACGGAACGGGCAGATCGAAACGATATGGGGGCTTGGCGAAGAGGGGCAAAACGGAAACGTAAGATAAAATGGATCGGCGTTCTCGACTCGAGGCGAGACTCTTTGTCGGTCGGCGATAAATTGGCAGGACCATTTTGCCCCGTTTTACTCTGCAATCGCGACCCATTGAAAATCTTTCGGTTTCTTTCGCACAAAAAAAGAACAGAACATTCTGAAATCGGGATTATCTGCTCTATAATCTCGCGCCATGTTGTACCATGTTGTTCCATTGAGTATGCACGTGAGTTAAATACCTCGAGAGTTATAAAAATTGCACCTTGTGCCGGTAGATCTTGGTAGATTCTATGGCGTCGACGATCTCGGTGAATTTATCTCGCGATGCTTCGGTAAAGAAGAAAAATTTTCATTCCTTTCCCGGGGGTGCCGGCGGATAATAGTGAGCTTCGCACGAAGCATATCTCTTCGCGAGAGGGAAACTCCGTTGGTGAGAAAATGCCTTATCTCGCGGTTGGTCTCGAGAAAGTGAGAGAAAACAAATTTTTAAAACGCCTCAGAGATAAAGAGATCGGCGAGAGCTCGCAAAATGGTTTGCAAAATTTATCATCGCTTAGACATTCTTAAAGACCGCTGGAACGAGACGTTTAGGTCTTTTTATTAGTACTTTGTGGTTGGATTTTGAGTTATCAAAAAAAAAAAAATGTATATAATATGGATATACATATGTGTGAAGAAACTTGAAGAATATATTTCCATTCGATCCATGCGATTCGTTGTTACCATGATTCTATTCGATAGGACAGAAAACAAAAGAAAGACAGAGAAACGTACGGACGACACGTTGGGACGACACGTCGCTTCGATTGATTCTTATCAGATATACTGTGTATATATTTTATTAATTATTTTACAGACGTTTACGATATTTCCAGACGCATTGTGCTCCTCTTCGCCTTTCGATTCCGCAACGATACTTGCAAATGACATGGCATACTGTAACGGAATGCTACGTGGAACGACCTGACAGGTACCGGCATTTGGCCGCTAGATGGAGATTCCACGATACCTTACTCGCAAATGAGCGGCCGTAACCGAGTCTATAAAATATTACACTGACACAGAGATTCGCACCCACTCAAGCAGTTCACGAATAAAACTCTCAGAATCTCTGTCTAAGAACGTTGGTTCTCAGAACGTGATCCAAGGCTCACATGAACATGCAAAGTGACTAACTACTGCAATTTCTTGACTACGACTTGAAACGGACTTCTGAAAAATCGGCAAACACTTGGATTATCTATAGACACAGAAATCCCCGATTTTTCCATTTCTATTTCATTAACTCTTCTTCGAAATTAATTAGTTACAGGCAGAATTCAGCAAATGCCTACTTTGTGTATGTCTTAAATTACTCATTTACACGATGTACCTAACATGCAGTCGTTAAGTACATGAGTAATTAATTACTTAAGAAAGAGCAAATTATTAAGTCCTGAAGTACACGAGTATTTCAGTACTTAAGGTAGGCAAAATTATTACTGAAGTAAGGAGTAATTCAATGCTTAATAATTTGGCCTGTCTTTGAGAAATCTTGGCATAAAATGCTCTTGCAAAAAAAAAATGGATTACAGTTCTTGTTACCGACTGAGGTTCGGTAGGGTTTGAAATCACCTTGACTCGTAATGTCTATATTTACTCGGCTTTCCAACTGTTGGGAATTTTGTCCCAAACAATTTTTCTCTTCGAAGTCGTTCGAGCAACGGGGTCGGAAGACTTCCCGACTATAAGTGTGCAGTGCCCCACTATCCTTTCTCCGCTCGTTCCCTACTTACATCGATCCCGGAAGAATCTCAAAGTTGTTCCGAGCTACTCCACGAAAGCTCTCCCAATTTGTCGTAACGGCGCCGGGCTGCGCTGCTCGATCTCTCGAACGAAGAGACGGCAAGGTGCCGCAAGAGGGAGCAGCTGCTGTGTGTCATATGCCAGAACTACGACGACAGGTACGACACGAGGTTTACACTCGAAAGCGCGTTGACACTTAAGCCTTGACGAGAGCTCCGGGCGAACTAAGCACTTCGTACCACGACATAAGGTGATTGTTCTTTGTTAAGTACTCAACGAAGTAGAATAAGCCCCCTCCCGCCTCCGCACGGAAACCCACCGCAGGTTCGCGCAGTCCTCATTTTCGTGAATTCGTACTCGCGCGCGGTTTCAGGGCCTCCGCACTGTGGCGCAGCGCATCGAGGACTTAGGGCAAGATAAGGAAAAATCGCCCACTTGAGATACGATAGTCGATCACATCAGTTCGGAGCCGAAAATTCACGGTTCATTGACAACAAAAAGTGTTATTTGCAATCATTGTTCACAGCATTGGTGACAAAAATGGGATTCGGGGCAAAATGGACAACCTCGCCGCTTTAATGTCACCACAAAAACTGATATCTTTGCTTCGGAGCGGATGAGACTATTTTTTGTTAAGAAAGATAAAAATGATTTTTTTGATAAAAATTTGGTACCCCATTTTACCCTATATTTCAACGAATTATTTTAAAAAATGTTGTGGTACCACCACATGATATTTAGCATAGTGTCTCCTCAACGTTACAGTGAATTTTTCAGGCAATTTTTTGGATTGTCCATTTTTGCCCCGTGTCTGCAGTTTCGAGCGTTCTCCTTTGCCCTTGGTCCCCATTTTGCCCCGATCTGACCCGGACGGAAGGCTACCAAGTGAAACTTTCGCAAGCAATTTCGCGTTGAACTTTCTGGGGATTTTTTTTTCTTCGTGGCTTCTTCGAGGCTCGAAGGAAAGTCGACTCTTGAGAGACAAGTCTTTCTCATGAAAGAAAAAAATCGAATAGCCTCATCAATTTGTCGACGATGTGAGGCGGAGACTTTAATGCACGCGATATTTTGCAAACTATCGTGAGTCTTGGGAACCTGCGCTACCACGGATATCACGGTATTAAGGGCGCGTTGTTTTCGAGCGTAAAGACAATCTTCACGTGTTTATGATCATCCACTTTGTGTTACGTTCCACTGTACTTCTCGACCGGGGACATTTTTCGCACGACCCTTCTGAAGAATTTTAACAGTCAATTACTTTTGATGCGATTCAAATATCAAGTTCGGATTTTATGTAGAATCTAAATTATGGCCGCGTCAACTACTGTCATTTAGATTGCGCTGTTTAAATAATTAACTAAAGTATCGCAGTGACCAACAACAAGTTAACCCCATCAAATTTATGTGTCGCGTGTGAACAAAAATATTTTTCAATTTTCGTGCACGTAAATAAAAAATAAAACTATTGTTCGTTATTTTATTTAGAATTTCCGGTTCAATGTTGACGAAAGTATTTCATTAAAAGTATCGCACCGAAAATGCATGTATCAAAATATGTTTAAAAAAAACATTGGACTTTTAATAAATTCCAAAAATCGTTACGCCCGGATCAGCATTTAAAAAATGCAATTAACGAAATTCTCGCCGAATAAATTTCTTTACGAAGCAACAACAAACGTACCCAATTTATTTAAACAATTCTTCCGTAAAAATGTATTAATCAAAAAAAAAATATATATATTTTTTCGTATCCGCACAGTTCTGCTCACAAAGGCTTGGTCAGTGTTCCCATAACGATCCTATTTAGATCGTCCAGGCATCGATGAACAGCACGGTACAGTAAATATTCCTTTTTTTCTTCGTTATTTATTTATTTTGTTTTATTTTTTATTTTTTTTCAAATTCCGATCAAGTATATATTTCGACGAAAATCAACGAGCGTCGTCGTATGGAAGCGCGCGTGAGGCGAATGCGCGAGCGAGTGCATTTACGCGGACAGTGAAAACGGCCGATATAGGGCAGACGTACCGGAGCCCCTAGTGAGCTATGCCGTGTGACTACCTGATGCTGCTTCCCCGCGAATGCGTCCTGTCCGCGCGGATTTCACCGATCCATTACAAACGTTGCTTCGACGCTCTTACTCTGTATCTCTATATTCAACGGTTTGCTCGAACATGCTCATGATACATATAATGCAGCATAGGACGGAACACCAGGAGAGGAGGGGGGGGGGGGAGGCTGTTATAACGGGATATCGATCGTCGTGTTTACACGCTGTTTACCCTTCGACGATTTATGTACTGCTCCTCCACCTCGCGCCCCCGAAACACGAGCGTCGGGGGGGTGGAAACGGGGGGGGGGGGGGTGAAAAACCCCTCGCAAAAGCTCCAAGCCCGAAAGTTACGTGCATTCAGCCGCTCGTTTCACTCCTCGTCTCGTTTCGCTCATTCGAGTCGATTGTCGTTACGACGTAGAAAAAGATGCGAACTTGCACGCACGGGCGTTCTTATTTTATTTATTTATTTATTATTTCGTGTTCTTTGATGCAACCGTTTTGAGAACTTCCACACCAAAATGACAATTCAGACAAAGTAATTTCTCAATAGAAAGAACCCCTTCACGAGGAGGCAAACAATTAAATTACCAATGCAATTACAAACATTCATCGCACAATCGTAATAATCTATTTCTCAATATTCGTGTTTAATTATTAAATCCCCTGGCTATCGGTGCTCCATCGACCAAGCCCTGATGGACTGCTGTTTACCCGAAAAAAAATACTATTTTACTGTCGAGTTATTCGCGCTGGTTAACGCTGGCGCGCCCTTCATTCGCCAACGTGCCATGGACCGAAAAATTGCGAGTCTGGTGTGCGAACCAGTATTTCTATTTTAACTACCCATCTTTTAACCGTTAACTGCTCTATTATTTTCGCCCTCTGCTGTATGCGCGAAAATACTCTCTTTATTGCCTCGAAATACGAGAGAGAGAGAGAGCCTGACAGCAGAAAATAAAAATAAACTTTAAGAATTTTTCAATTTTGATCGTCAATTTTTATTTTTTTTTTATTTTTTGAATCTCGACAAGATGATAATTTTCTTGAATGACAATTTAATTACCGTGGACACAATCGGATTGAAATTTTACTTTTAGGCATATCTCATTCATCCCAGTTAAACCAACGAACAATGTATCAAATATTTCACCGTGCATTTTCGTTATTTAAATTTTTCATATCTCGACAAAAAGAAAATTTCATTTTACTACGAGTACTTCCACGAAAAAGCGATGGGGAGAAGAGTTTCACGAACCGACAAAATTATCATAAGCTTTTCTCTCTTGAAAAAAAAAAAAAGTATATAAAAGCTACTCAACGACTGACCGGCGCGTCGTATTAGCCCATTCTTCCTTCATTTCCTCATTATACAGAATCTTTTCTCCCCCAATCCGGAGAGGAGAGAAAACAAAAAAACCTCGCCAGCAAAATGATTTCGCAAATAGTGCTCTTTTAAGAAGCGTTTCATCGCATTGTTCTGCACCGCGCCGAATACAAAGAACACGGGACCGTTCCCGGCATTGTGCTGGACTATTGTCGGAGGAGTTTGAGGGACTTTTTTTTTTTTTTGACAAATCCGTTCTGAAAACTTTAGCCGGCGTTATCGTGGAAAGAGATGCAGATACATATTACAGAGGAAAAAAAAAAGTGTGAAGAAATGCTCGGCGCTTTTGCGCGGTATTTTCTGTGTCGGGGAGGACGGTCGGGGGGGGGGGGGGGGGGGGGGAAGAGGGAGAACAGCCTTGCAAGCGCGGTCTGACCCACGACAGTTTTCTACTGGTTCGCCACCGTGGGTGGTGAGTAGAGACAGCCGCCCGTTAGTGGAACTCGAGCGTGAAGCGGCCATGCAACAAGTAAAACCCCGCGCCTTTGTTATTCGAGTAGCGATTGCACTCTCGCCACCCTCTTCCGCGCGCACACACCCGCACACAAAATGCATACAATTACGAGCAGAAACACACAAACAGCCGCCCCTACTTTTGAGTCACGTATGCAACTGGGCTAGAACGGGGTAATCGAGATCAACAAGTAATACGCGAGTAACTCCATTACGAAAGTTCTTGCGGGGTGATATCGCGGCGAGGCTTAATACCGGCTCTCGGTATCCAGCACTCGAATAAAGTGACTCGACGACCGTTGCATTTTTTTTTTTTCCTTTCCTTTCAATATTAGGAGTACAAAGGAAAAGAAGGGCGGTAATGTTCGGATTGTTTTCGCCATGGACGGTATTGATTAGAGGGGAGAGGGAAGACGGAAGACGGGGGCAGAACGGACCAGTGTCCTGTATTCGAGATCGGTTTTTTGTATCCCGTGAGTAATTGTCACTAATGGTCCGTTTTGCCCCGATGTTTCGTCAATCTCCCCCCTCGTCCTCCTGCCTGTGTGAAGCTGTGATAGGGTTAAGGTGGTGAATATGGACCACCCCGATTAACACGTAAAGCAATGAAATATGGACCGGTCCATATTCTCCACTTTTACCCTATAGGGGATTCAGTCATCGAGATGCTATTGAAAATATTGGTTATGAGAGAGAGAGAGCGGACAAAAATGGACCGGTGGCCAGCGTATCAGATGAGACACTTTTTCATGTCCCGCGAATGATTGTTAATAATGGTCCGTTTTGCCCCTCTGGCTCCCTGCACAAAGCCGCTATTGTTTCGCACCTGTTAAGCGAGACGATAAGTACCCTGGAAGGTTGCACCTTCCTCGATCGTCGAGAGGTTCGAGGAGCTTGCGTCTGGACTTTTTATTTGATTTTTATTTACGTCACACCTCATTTTAGTGACCGAAGAACTCGAGGAAAAATCGCTGCTGCAGCGATAGTAAATCTCGTCGCTCTGCATCGGTCCTCAACTTGTCGTTATATCGCGCGGATTTCGCGAGGGAATTCTGAGTTTATGTGAAAATATGTATACCGGGGTAATTTGTACATTAGAAAAATATGAAAAAAAATTAATGTAAATAAATGAATGTGAGAATGCACGAGTCACGTACGCGTGAAAGTGTCAAGATGCAATTTTTTTTTCTTTTGTTGTAAGATATATTGTAAATTGCGAATGAATGAATTGTAATAAAGTGGATCTTGTATGTAATTTTTACGACAGTATTTGTTGTTTGTTTATACTCTGGCGGTTAGGTTTTCACCGACCATTGCCACGAAACCCGCTCCCCTTTGCCACCCCATATCTCGAGTCTTCTGCATAGTGTCCTGTCTATATATTTGTATATTTACGGACAAAGTAGGGTGATACCGGATGACTAATTCTGTCTGTTAAGTTTTGTTCTACAGCACTCGGCAAAAAACGTTTCGCTCGATCATATCACCCGGATATTTTAGGTGATATGGCAAAATTCTTTGACCCAATGCCGTTCAGCAAGGCATTCGTGCTGGGCGGGTTAGAACGTCATCGGCTTTGTAATCTTGAACCATTAAAAAGCGACCAAATTATATCACCCGGGTGATATGATTGAGATGACCTTAACAGTTGAGAAAAAAAGTCAAACCCATCTGTGGAGCCGACCAGTTATTTGATAATTAATTTACGTATTGTGACTGGTCACATCACCCAATTATTCAGGGTGATATGGTGAAATTTCTCGACCAAACGGTTTTCATCATTGCAATCACACCGGACTGTCTGAAAGATGACTGAGCTCGCAAAGTTGAATCCTTGGAATCGGCTGAATGATATCGGCTGATTTGGCCAATGGCGAATTCGTTCACCAAGCGCTCAATAGTTACAACAAATTGTCAAAGTAACTCAACTCTTGAAATCTTTTCGAACGACACAGCGAAACAAGAACTCTTGACTGCCCATATCACCCGCTTATCACCCGAACGAAAATCGCCGCCGTTAAGTTGGAAAGTCACGGTGGTTGAACTTGCAACAACGAAAACCGCTGTGCTGGATTGGTTCGTCTTGCAAGAATATCCGCATCAACCCGAATCACCCTACACATTAAAATTCGATCGGACGAACGGATCCCAGCACATGGGCAACCAATGGCAGCAACGGCAGCAGTCGAGACTCATCATCCCTCCGAGCGGTTCAGCCCAGAATCCGTTTATTGTCCCGCGGCGTGCAGATATATACCATATGCGTCGACCCACACATGTAGACACAAAGTTTTCATGTGTGCGTCGCCTATACAGTACGCCGTACGACGTGGCGGACAATACCAGCAGTACCAGTAGAGCGAGACGACATTGGTCACTCGGTCCATAATTCACGTCGCTAAATCTACCCGGACACATCCGAGTCTCGTTGACACCATTGCTACGAACAAGCCCTGTGCCTCCCGTTCTCCTATTATTTACACAACAGACGACCATAAAAATTATCCGCTTCCAACGAATCGACCATAGTTCTTCTGCTTATATGAAGAAAAAAAAAGCTCGAGATATTTCGAGTGGCCTTTTTCCTGTGTAGAAAAATCATTAATAAATAATAAGAGTGCCTTATTTTTTTTTCGTAAATAAACGAGAACATTTATATATTATTATTATTATCGTATAAGTCGTGAGAGCGGGCATCGGGCACGGTCTGGAGGTGGCCCGCAGTACGGGAGGGGCCTGACGTCTCGAGACTTCGATTAATTATTGAAATTAATTAATAATTAATTACCGCACTCGCTACGAAATGATATTGTCGCAATCGCACGACGATCCACTTTCTCGGCGTGTGAACAATATTTTTCATATCCTCGCCAAAAACTTTTGTTCCGAAACTTGTTTCATTAGAGTTACTTGATGTTTTTTTTGCATTGATTACCGCTGGTGATGCAGGCGGAGATAGAGGACTAATGGCGGAGGGCGCTGGACGTGCTAACGGCCCTCGAATTGACTGGCTACGATTATTATCGATGTATCGCGGGTGCGTCGGTCGAGGCCGTATACGAGCGTAACTGCAATCTCTGGTGTATACCGTGCATCGGCATACACGTACGGCAACCGTTGTGGGTGCCAATACCAGTGCGACTGCCCTATCGCAATGAAGGGGGTGAGAGGCGCAAATGCAATTCGGGAGGAACGCCGGGTCGTAGGTGAACCAGGGCGTGGGGGGCTCCCCGCAAACCCGCGGGAATAATCGTACCGGGAATATTCCCGAAGCCATTAGAAGGACTAATCCCCCTTCGGAAATGGCGCGATTGCGAATTATCGCTGTATGGCTTGTGTGTGCTCACTCTTGATTCGCGAGATAGAGACTGTACCGAGAGAACTGTTTGGCGTTGCGATCAGACTTGCTATCCGTAACGATATGATTTCGAGATGATTTCGTCCTTTGGGTACTCGAAGTGCGTATTGAAGTACCAAGGCCTTCAAATCCGGATTGAAATAACAGGTGCTTTAAGAAGCAAGTACTTTAAGTGCCCAATATTTCAACTTCATGGTATTTGAAGTACGTATTGAAGTGCCATGTACGTAAAGTAGCGTATTGTAGTGAGTACTCGACACACTTAGTGGGTTACCGAGTACTCGAAGTAAGTATCCAAGTGTCAACTTGAAGCACATATTTAAATACCAAGAGGTTGAGTTACTCAGCCCGGACTAGCCCGAGTAGAAATTTTAGAGCGTTACATCGGAGCCTGACAAGGTCCTGATAAGGCCTTGTCAGGGCCGGTTGTAACGGTCGAAAATTTATACTCGGGAGTATTTGGGTACTGAAGCGTCAGAAACGGGCCGAGATTCACGTAGTGCAGTACTGGTACTTGATACATCAAATACTTCAGTACATTAATACTTACTTCAAGTGCTTAAAGCATTTGCCAATCATGCAACTTTCGATGAATCGCAGAAATTCCCAATTTTTTTTTTTTTTTGTCAAAACGAAATTTTAAAAAATGTTACTTTGCCTGTTTCCGATTAATTGATCATCGACGTTGTCCTGCTCTTCGGTCACCAAATCGCACGAAAAAGCAGCGCAGAGAAACGCAATTGATAACTCTTGATGATTAACGGGATCGTCGTGGACCGATTCGGGAGCGAGTGCGGTGAAAATAATTACGGGATGCTCGCGGAAATGGCGCCACTCGATGACGACGTGTCAGCAAGAAATTAACGGCATTACCGCGAGCATCTGTCGATTAATATCTCTGCAATTAAATTAATTTATGTATATAGTAATACTATAGTAGCATTAGTTAATACAGTGTAGTGCTAGATAGTTACTTCATCCGAGTAAATGAGGCCACGAGGGAGGTAATGATGGACGACGAGTCGCCATTGTCTCGTTTGTACACAAGGTAGGGGCGGGGCATAATGAACTCAAATCTTCAATTTCAGATGAAACTGTTTTGGGATGTTTTTCATCTGCCGCAAAAAAATGTTGCGTAAACAGTCCGTTTTGCCCCGCTCCGTTCTATACATGTAAGCGGCATCATATAATATTTTCGCCCCCGATTATCTCGAGCCCGGTACCGGATATTGGCGATAGCTAATCCAAGTCCAATCGGGCGGAACGATCGGAACGTCCGGAGTAACGGAGGTGGCAAACGGGGGATTCCCCTTTCGGGTACGATCGAGCAAGCCGGAGTCGGAATCGTTAGCCGACAGGGTTACCAACGGTACACGGAGGCCATTGCCTCCTACGTTGGCCCTCCTCCGAATGACCGAATAATTAGCGAACGGGACGGGGGAGGGCTTTAAATTAGCACGTAGTTAATTACTAATTAGGCCATCGTTACCTCCCTCTCGTCTCGTCTCCCCACCACATCGCCCGCGTTACTTTGTACACAGTAGTGCCGCTCTAGATTCAAGTCACGAGCTTCGACCGACGAGTCCAGCGTCGGGTAGAGGATGGACCGAAGGGCTCGGAGTTGTACCGCAAACGCCGCTGCCGAGAGAGCAATCGTTCGAGAGTTTCCCAAATTAATCGCTACGTGATTCGCGAACCTTAAACCGCCCCCCCCCCCCTCGCAACCTGTTCGGTATATATATATCTTTTTTTTTATCTTTCTCGAAAACCGACGGTGGACTCGAGTCAAATGTTGACGAGAATTTCTCTAGTATTCTCATTTACAGTTGTCCTATCCATTACTCGGGGAGTTTGACTGTGTAATATTTACAATATCTATCGAGTGGTGATAGGCATTTAAAAAAAAAGTTGATCAAAGAGTCTTATCATATAAAAATATAATACGACTATTACTCGATAGAGAAATCTCACTTGGTTATAATAATAATAATAATAATAATAATAATAATAATAATAATAATAATAATAATAATAATGACAATAATAATTTACTCTGCTCGCAAGTTTTCTAGATTGAGCTTCAAAAAATATATGCATGCACATCTCTGGGTAACTGGATCAATATACATATACATATATATGAATATTTATATACGTATATGTATATAAAGTATATATGTATATAAGATTTATCGTATGTATATATATATATATATATTATGTACGATTACATTTACTTTTGAAATAAGATGCGAAGCAACACTGGAAGATGGTTTACGTACCCTTTGATTTTTTTTTTTTTTTTTTATTGCACGTTTTGGTTTCCCGTATTTTTGTTTACTTTGAATTTTTGTTTATTAAGTCACGTGGCTGTTTGTTTTTAATTTTATGGCGCCGGAACGTCGAGCTTTAAAAGTCGTACGAGTCAGACTTTGTGGATTTTCTCTGAACCGATACTTGGTATTTGCAATTCATATTGAAATACTGAGTACTTGATGTACGAAATTGCTTCCAGTACTGTTAAAGTCCAAGGTGCTCCAAGTACCGAGTAACGAAAAATAAAGATTTTATTGTTTCGGATTCCATCGAGTGGCGTTGTTTTAGTTGTGTTTAAACTTTTTCATCGCGCCAGAACAACGAGTTTCAGAAACTCGTTCGAGCCTCCACTCGTGTATTGCCGGAGCTCAGTGAATTTTTCTGAAGCGTTTTAAGTTCAGCGAGACTGAGTGATTCTTCGTCTTCCAACGCGTACGAAATATACGCAGACACATCGATTCTTGGCATTTAATCCGACGACGATGAAAATCTGGGATCGTTTCGATCATACGCATACGCGACTCGCCCCGCGACGTTGATACATATATATATATAATATATCCGTTGCGAATTACTCGGATTTTACGGCCGATTGACTTTTTTATGTTACGGGCTTTACTCGAACTTGTCTCTTCTTCATTTTTATTTTTATTTTTTAATTCCGTTTCCGATTCGATGTCTCTTTTGATTTTTTTTATATCTTTTTTTCTTCGATTCTTTTCTTCTTTTTTTTTTGCGTTTTTTTAAATTCAAACGTTTTATATAATCTTTAATCCTTCGACTGGTCCGGAAGCGCGAGGGACCGGCATAAATCCAACGATCCGCTCGCCTCACGGGCGATTCCGTGTATCGAAAGTCGCGAAGGATTATACGGACGGCGTTGTACGCGCTCGATTTCACGGAGGATCAAATCGGACGTTTTCATTCGCGTATCTCCCCCCCCCCCCCGCCCCTCCCCAAGCCCTCCGAACGACGCTGCGAAGGGGGGCGGGGGGGGGGGGGGGTGGAGGGGAAGTGGAAGAACCGAGAGCGACGGCAACGGCGTCGCCGGAGGGTCTACCCTGTCGGTTCACCGACACATCACGTACGCCTATCAACACGTCGAAATACATCCTCCTCCTCACCGATCGAAACAGTAACACCGACCTCGATACGTCTCGAAGTTCCGCTGCTAATCAATCGGGTTTCTTTAATTACCAACAATATCGCCGTACAAACTATAATTTCCAAGAAGAATGTTGAAAGTTAGAAATAAAAGACAGAGTTTGAATTTTTGTATACTCCGAAGTCTGACAGAGTCGCTATATTGACACGGTGAAGTAGCCGTGGCCGAGAAGAAACTATTTGAAAACAAAATATTAAAATAGTATTAAAAACGGCTCACAACGGCTAAAAGTGTCGCGACCATTTTTAGAATCAGTAAATTTTTTTACCCGAACTGGGTGAGTGCTCAAAACGCTTGAGGTACGTATTAAAATACCATGTACTAGAGGTACGGAATACTGGGCAGAAGTATTCGATTACCGAATTGACGAATACTACGAATAATGTATAAAGTATTTGAGTACTCGAGGGAATATTTGAGTATTTGAGTGAAATGCGCACTTGAAGCACGCACGCGAGTCTTTGAAGAATTTGCGGCTCTGCTTATGTGTACTATTTCGTATTTGATACGAGTTGTTAGAGGCGAAGAGACGGAAGCTCGGTATTTATCCGCTATTCGAAACGGAAAATGCGGTATTTACGCTTTGTTTCGTGAAACTTATGCGGGCTTATAGGTGACCAATTATTTATGAACGATTATCGCAAGAATGTTGCCGAGGTCCGACATATTTATTGAACGGGTTCGAATTGTAGGGGCGCATCGATTGCTACGGTAGTATCGTGCACATAGATAAATTATCGCGTACGTTATACATGTCGACAAATACCGAGGAAATAATATCATCGGCGAATTGAAACGAATGAATTGTCGCGAAATCCGTATGCGGGCCGATTATCGCCGACGGTTATGATGTTAAAATATCGTACATCATCGCCACTGTCTGTCGGTTTTTCACGATGCAGCCAATCCGGGCTCTCGGTTGGCTCTCATTCCTTTCCCTCTTTAATTCGTTCGTCGATGTGAATTGGACGTGTTCTTTTCATCCGACACGGCACATTGGTTTTATTCTTTTTAGACCGAGATTTTTGTTAATTTAATTTTGTTTATTTTACTTATTTCTTTACGGTTTCTTATTTATTGAAAAAAATTGTTTCGTCATTTTATTAGTAAATGATTAATGACTCTCTCTCAGAAAAAAGTCTCCGCACGGCGGCTTCGCTAGTGACAAATGTTAAAAGGTTGGGGATCAATGTATACACACGTATATATATATTTTTTCGTTAATTGTAGGCTCAAAGAAAAATGGATCGATTCTACGTTTTCATTAATTAGGCTTTACCGGACCCGAGGGAAACCATGGTTACCTGTTGTACATGAGGACGTCCGGTTTCCACAGCCTGTTCGGTGTGATTCTCAGTCCCTTTATGCCACCGTATTCCGTCTCGTTCCACTGTAAATTGTAGTCTGTCCACTCCTGAAATAACAAAGACAATTTGCATTATTTTATAAACTTGGTATTTTAATTTTATACATGCGGGTCAAGTTGTTTAACCGCGAACTCCAATACTTGAGTACGTCAGTACGCGAGTGCCTAATCTACACAGTACTTAAATTCTACCCAATGCCTATCGCAAATATCGGGCTGATTCAAGGCGTAGAAATTAAGAACGCTGCTCCAACGAAATTATTGACAGCTATCATATTTCGCAGAAAGTTGCTTTCCTAGAGACTCGATAATATTATGTAATATATAATAATATACATATTTATAATAATTATATAATAATATATGATAAAGTTCTGAGGTCATCCATGGGTTTCCAATGGCCGCTCGATTCGGACTCCAGTGGTTCCCAATTAACGCTCGATTCCCGATTTTTACAGGTGACAGGTGACAAATTGTCACCTGTCAAAACGTCACCTCGACATTTCTTGACCCTGGCAAATAATCTGCGTATCATTGACGTGGCAGAAAAGGTTAGAATATGCTGATTGGCATTTGAAACTTTATTTTGGATATAAAATATCCGACATATGTAGTGTATTAATCTGTGAGGATGAATCGTACGTCATTCGTGTCTGTAGGTAGTCATATGTTTTTCGTTGTCGGTTGTTTTCCGATCACTTCCTGTGACAGTTCTGACAGTCTGTTTTAAGACTATGCGTAAATGGGTCACCCGAAGCCAATACCGATGATAAAAATTCGATATCTCGAAAAAAAAAAATTGGCCATTTTGAAAGTGGCAAAATGAGAAGGGGTACCCTGACATTTTTTTGACGAAAGTGGATTTTTTCCAAAAAAAATTTTTAGATTTTTTTCGCTAATGAAATCGATTAGGAAATATGCCACTTGAAAACAATGGCGGAGGTTTTAATTCGATATCTCGAAATTTTTTGAAGAAAAAACTCCAGATTTCTGCGTGGGAGAAATCCTCAGTTGAGGAGATCCTCAGTTGAGGAGATCCTCCGTTGAGGAAATCCTCAGTTGAGGAAATCCTCCGTTGAGGAAATCCTCCGTTGAGGAAATCCTCCGTTGAGGAAATCCTCCGTTGAGGAAATCCTCCGTTGAGGCAATCCTCGGTTGAGGAAATCCTCGGTTGAGGAAATCCTCGGTTGAGGAAATCCTCCGTTGAGGAAATCCTTCGTTGAGGAAATCCTCGGTTGAGGAAATCCTCCGTTGAGGAAATCCTCCGTTGAAGAAATCCTCCGTTGAGGAAATCCTCGGTTGAGGAAATCCTCGGTTGAGGAAATCCTCGGTTGAGGAAATCCTCGGTTGAGGAAATCATCAGCCGAGGTTTTTTCCAAAAAAATTTTTAGAATTTTTTAGTTCATGAAATCGGTTGGGAAATATGCCGCTTAAAAACAATGGCGAAGGTTTTAATTCGATATCTTGAAATTTTCTTTTCGAAAACCATTCTGTATGCTAAAATTCAAAATTTCGAATTTTTAGCAGATAGAATGGTTTTCGAAAAAAAATTCAAGATATCGAATTAAAACCTTCGATATTGTTTTCAAGTGGCATATTTCCCAACCGATTTCATTGACGAAAAAATTCGAAAAAATTTTCTTTGAAAAAACCATTTGTGTTAGAAATTTGTAAGGGTACCATTTTTTAAGAAAAAAAATTTTTAGAATTTTTTCGTTAATGAAATCGGTTGGGAAATATGCCACTTGGAAACAATGGCGAAGGTTTTCATTCGATATCTTGACATTTTTTTTTTTCGAAAACCATTCTGTATGCTAAAAATTCGAAAATTCGAATAATAATGTAACAGTTTTTTTTTTTATTTAAATACACTATTTGAGAAAAGTGACATCTATCAATGATACCATTGGAGCAACGTTGCTAACTTCCATCCAATGCTGATTCCGGATATTTAAAGTGCTTGTTGATTCATACTTCAAGGTATACTTAGAATATTCGGTACTTCGAGCACTGGGCACTTCGCGTTTAAAGCACTTTGTATCTCACCAAGTGCTTGAAGTATTTGCCAACCTCTGAGACTGTCATTACTCATTTAGACGGGTGTGAAATGTCCACAAGAGTACAGAAATGTACTCCGATATCTCGAATTGCCATCGTCCTAGCCCGATATAAACGGACGTCTGAGGAGTTCTCGAACAAAGATACAGTACTGGACTAGCTATTCGCAAAGACGGGAGAGATCGTTAATTACTTGTGTAGTAACGACTTTAGGACGACATCGAAAGTGCTCGCAGCGAGGCTGCTGTTGCTGCCGCTGTTGCGGCAATCACTGTAATCGACCGTCAATGAATGCTCGTTAATGGGAAGAAACGGGAAGATTCAGCGCATCGCCCTGGCACTGGATGTTCGTCGAATATACATGTACATACTATTCAGCGTTATCCTCATCGCGATACTGTGTACCTCTTGGTTACCATGTATCCGGAATACGTGCAAACTTCCAGGGTTCGCCTTCACTCTCTCTTCCTCTAGAGAGAGGAAGAGAGAGAGAGAGAGAGCTTCGGAGCAAGAGATTCGATAGCAATCGAGAGTTGGAGGGCCGAGAACTTGGTCCCGGGTCTAAATTCGCGTGAAACTTTTGGTGTATAAAGCCATTGAACGGAAAGCATGGATACGTAGGAAGGTATGCAATGACAAGGAAGGGAAGGGAAATCGATGTCGCTCTGATTTGTCACATCGGAGGATGGCACTGTGTCGGATACTGGGTCACACAGAGTATCCCCTTCAGATAGATGCTGGAATACATTGGTTCAACATCGCTTCTCCATTCTACAAGGTCTGCAAAAGAGTCAGTCAGTAACGAAAATTGTAATCAATTTTCCAAGCTAAACGCAAGGTATCAGCGTCTTCATCCAACAGTTTCGCTGGTAATTTTTTTGTCGTTTGGCCAAAAATTTGGTTTGATGAAAATACAGTTTTGGTTATCAGCTGAGCCAGGCTCGGGCGAAGAGAGGTTTCACATCTCCTTGAATTAAATCTACCCTCTATTAACCCGCACTCTGCAATGTGAACACCGCAGAGTCGAGTGTGATAACGGGAGCGGCGCTCGAACACACATAGCGTTATGAATATTGAAGCACAGGATAGCTGGGCAAGTGTAGACGGCCCAGAAGAAACCTGGGTCGTAATTTAATTTTCTTAGCAGGCTAATTTAGTGTTACTCTGATGAGGGACGTTTTACGAGAGTCGACATGCACAGATGTGTCTTTTTTCTTTCCACAGCTTTTCACTCAATAGGGTTAATCGTCTGAGTTGCGGCATCACCGATGCGGCACCTATGCCAGATCACAGCTGGATGAATACACTAAGTAGTTCCAGTACGTATTGAAGTACTCGATACGTAAAGTACTCGATACTTGAAGTACTTGGTAATGGAATCACACGAGATCGGTTTTGACGGGTTTGTTTGTCAAAGCGGAGTTAATTCTCAAAGTGAACATAAAAAAAAAATATCCGCCATTTCACATGAGACTTCTTTCCATGTGTCGCATTTTTTCCATATGTCTACATTGGTAAAAACATTCAACTTTTCCCTGAGTTTCGATTTCACAAGACAGTTTTGGTAAAGTAGACACACCCGGTACCATCGGAAGCAATGGCAAGCAGATATTTGCCTGGAAAACTCACCCGTAATAGTATCGGAGCGCTACATCGGAGGTCCCTATCAGGTCCGTACCATTTCCAGACCTTACTCACATCTTACTCACACACTCAAAAATGATGGAACTTTTGGGTGTACTTTCACCCAGTAATGCCACGAAGATTTCGTATTCGCCGCACTGTCAGCTTGTCAAGGAGTTTCACTCAACGTCGACAGATACACCGAGCCGAATCGAGGTACCGACGAATGAACGGCATCTCTCCCGCGTTCACCGATGTCCCGTCAAGGTATCGCGTGCTAATAAGCTCCAACCACGTGCAGATTAGCGCAACACTTGATAGCCATCTCAGCGGGTTTTGCTCGGAGAGCAGGTGGTTGAACGGGCCGCCGATCCGAGACATTTATCGGTGCAATACATAGGACACCGAAGTGACGCTGACAGCGGCACATGGTAATTACTCGAAGTTGGAGCTAACCTTAAGCAATCTCGTATCCCCCGCTTTATCTGCCTCGTCCAGTCGTCCTGTAGCGCAATTAAGTCATCTCGTCGGTATCTTCACTTCCTCTGGTACAAATATTTGTTGTCATTCAAGGTGCGCATGTGCGGACATGTATGGACTCTGCAGCACCGATTCTGGGTACTTTTCCGGCTGAATGGCCATTGTACACATTGAAGAGGTCATCGGTCCTGGATCCGCAGGACCGAACAGGCGCAGGACTAATTTCCTCCCGTTCCACGGGTTTACCCTTGGAAAGATCCGTCCCTTATTTTACGCGTAGGTCTCCCGTTTGAGTCATTGCTGGCTGTGAAATAAGAGCGAGAACTCGAGTGGAGGAGAAAGAGACTAGACAGAAACAATACCAGTCCCGAACTTCGGACTATCGAAGTCTTTTGCTACAAAGCCTTCGAAGATCATCCGTCCGTTCTGGCATCCGAGCTAGAGAGTTTGTGAAGTTTGCTCACGTTCGAGCATATCTCCGTCCGAAGTTCTTCGCGGAGCTGACGAACAGACTCTGCAAGCGAGGGTCGACCACCTGCATCTTCGGTAATGGATACCGGAGAGTACCGAGTAACCAATCCAGCTGCACTATCCCACCTGCGACGGACGCTCGGTCTTCGGTTCCACGAAGCTCCAGCCACAAAATTAAGGCTACGGAGCAACTTTCGGAATTTGTCTTCCGAAGTGTGTGAGTTCTGGCAGCGCGGTACTATGGGAAACCGCCGTATATAACGTAGCGGGGATGTAGTCTCTGTGCGCGACTGATATGCTCTTGCAGAAACTAAACCACCGATGTATCATGCATGCTCGTTTAAACTATGAATGATTCGACGAACCGCTTGAAGCACTTCAATTATGACGTATTGTCCTCAGAAGAGTGAGAACGCCCTCGGATAACATTCAAATCAGTGAGGATGCAAGCCGAATTGAACATCCCGATACCCTGTCAGAAAAAGTCCCGGTGGGAATGGTGAGAAAACAGGTGGAGGTGTTACAAATTCAGGTGGTTGAGCCGGGAATCCATCAAAGATCCATGGTGGGAAGCTGGCTCCCAC
Source organism: Amblyjoppa fuscipennis (assembly GCA_963575735.1). Taxonomy (NCBI): domain Eukaryota; kingdom Metazoa; phylum Arthropoda; class Insecta; order Hymenoptera; family Ichneumonidae; genus Amblyjoppa; species Amblyjoppa fuscipennis. Next base: position 463,219 of record OY754494.1, read on the forward strand.
CTGGAAATCTTTTATGAGGGCCCAACATTACAAGCTCATGGGAAAACATCACGTGCGATATTAAATAAGTTTCCCAGATAGGATCCCGTCCGGATTTTTCAAACAGGCTACACCGAGAATTCGCGGAGTCTCCTTCGACAAGTAAGAGAATATACGTACTCCCATGTAAGAGTTCCTATCCTCTGCCATTCTTGGATAATCGCTTGAGCTCCTCAGCTGAACTATCGAATTATGATCGCGCCGATGTTGGACTCTGCCCACGAGCGACGGTGACGACTGTGAGGGGGCTGGCGTTGGCCTAATGCTGCCAAGCGATTTGGTAACGTTGGAATCTCGGGATATGATCCATGATTGGCCGTAAGATGACCACACATTGGCGGTGGACGATCCGTAGTCAAGTATGTGCGAACCTCGTGCGCTCTATCGGGTAATAATCGTGCTGACATTCGGCTCTGTACTCAACACCTTGGAGGTCATGATTTAGATTCGTTGGGCGCCAGAACATCACGTTGAGATTCCTTCATAGATGTTCGTTTAATTTGGGTTCGCGGTGTTTAATTTTTTCAATCATAAAGGAAAACATTTTAAGGGAGTGGCAGTCTATGGGTTTGCGACAATAAAACTCGATTAATTATTTTATTCGCTAAAACTAATTATGCAATGTATGGACTGCAAAGGTGCTTGAAAATCCGACTCATAAATAATGAATAATTATTATAATTCGCTTAATATCGCCCGGTGGATCCGACGTGTCGGATTGACGATCGCTTTGTCCCTAACAAATCTACTGTTTGTCCATACAAATTGCTCGCAATCCCCCTTTATTGGCTGGACGAACCTTGAGCCACGCCTAAGGTGAAGCAATTGTAACGCCCGTTAAACCGCCACTTTACAGCCTATAGGAATTTACTATCGAGCCAACTCGGACTAGATGTTGAACTGGATCGAATGTGACGCGCGGCTTCTGCTCAGTAGTCAACAGTCGTTTCGATTATCATAAAACATTGTAAATTAGAGATTTTATTCCTTATCAACGAAGTTAACTTGAAATTGAGGATTTTATCGTAAGTGAAGTGAATCATCTCCCTAAGAAGACGTGTTCTTGACGATGTTGGTTTTGAGGTGATCGTTTGACGCCTCGAATGCTACGCTCAATTCGAAATGCACTGGCGCTTTTTTGGAAAATAGCTGACAAGAAGCGTCATTTGTGTTTTCCTCTACACCGCGGTCTCCGAGCTGTTGGAAAGCCTAGAAACAAGGTTGCACTAAAGAGAACGGTTATTCCGACAGCTTCAAGAAGGGAGAAACTTGGTAAAATTAAGTCTCGCGTTTGAGAATACAGTGTCGTTTCGAGCGCAGGGAATTGCGGAGAAGCGATACGGTGGCGGTCGGCTGCCGGAGAAGAAGACAACAATCTCCCAGGCGTTTGCCATCCGTCTTGTCGGGAGGGGGGTAAGCTTAGGCCCATGAAGTACTGCAGCGACAGCACGAAAGCGCGCCCTACAAAGGCGAGGGTGTGTAACCGAGGGGTATATCGCACGTCGTGAGGCATTAATGCACCATCCACTGGGAAATGCGCGCATGCCTTCGGTTCGGGGTCTCCCTCGTAGCCGGAGACTTAATGAGAAAGAGGTTGAGTACATATATAAACGTATACCATGTACATCCGAGGAGCTCTGCTGGAACAGAGTGGGATCTCCATCGAAACCGCGGGGATTCGACGAGTCACCGCAACAGCGACGCTGCCAGAAACCCACGCGGTTTTCGGGAATTCTCACGTCATCTCCTTCCGCATTAGATTACTGTGCATTTATAATTCCGTTTTGTGGGTGCGGGACATGTTGCAATTATAGATATTTCTCGTAAGAGGGCAAACGATTATAGAGTACAACCAGTATGTGTATGGAGTTGCACCAGGAGCCAACCCTGCGATCAATGCTATCATCCGACGTGCTATCACATTCGTAACGGATACGCGATTGTGTCTCCACTTACTTATGAGCTGCCTGTATCTGTTATTTTACAATATTATCTGGCAAGGCGTTTTTCTTAGCTTCAATATTACCGCAAATATGTCACTTCCGGTTTGGACATTTCATTAGTCGACCAGAAGTCACATAATGAGGAAAGTACGCGACCTTCTTCGGTATGATCGGTCACCTCCGATTGAAGAAGGAGATTTGAAAATTGGAGAAGCCAACACATAAATTTCGAAAATATCGTATATAATAATTATTATTATATATAATAAAATTATTATATATAATTTTTGCATTTTTGAGTACCGTCCGACTGGGGAACAACGAGTATAAATGTGAAACCGTTGCCAAATGTACTGATCCGAAAATATTTTCTCTGAAAGTTGGAAATTTGTGTTGCTTTTTTGCCAAATATGCAACGGGGATTCAACAAATTGCAAATTCGCGATGAACACTACCTCGATCCTAAATCAGACGGTATAATTGCACACAGAATATACATACACCATTAACTACCATCCACCGAAGTTATATGCTGACCGCCAGATGATTCCGATGGCTTGGATAATTTGATTGCCTTTTCTGAAGAGGTGTTATTACTGAACGGCCTCTTTCGTTGTCAAATTAGTCCAGGCAACGACGAGCCCGCCTCCCAAGTAAAAAACGGAGACGCGTCATACTCTACATGTGACGATTACATCGTGTACTACGTGAAATCAGAATGATTAAGCACCGAAATTGATTTCTCTATCCAATGATGATTCTAGACCGCCGTACGCACTTTCTTCGAACCTATCATTGCCTATCATTCGGTCACGTCTCAGGAGCGGTGAGGGAGTTTGGCAGGTGATATTTACAGCTATGGTGAACTCAAGTATTAACGGTAAGGAAGAGAAGCAGAGAGACCATCCAAAGCTGAGGGGGGTGCCATTACCCGCCCCATCCCGTACGAAACAATCGACGCGCTGTCGCGCTCTAACTCACCGAACCATAGGACGTAATTAATTAGTAAACCGGTCGCAATCGGCATGTTGATTTGGTGGCTTCGACCATTATTCAGCACTCACATGAGGATATACTATACGTTATGTATGGACAGGAACGGGAGGAACGTTTACGTAATAATCTGCGGCCAGCACGTGAGTGGGACGGATAACGGTTATTGTAGTCATTATTGGGCAAATGCATTGATGTAGGGGGATGATTGGCACGCGTCATCATTGACATTCCAATAGCGATTCTAGTATCACCATTGACGATGGACACGAGAAACGTTTGCGATGACAAATTTTTACAGAAATCGAAATTTCGCCGGTGTTTATTTAGGCCCGTGGGTGATTATTGTACAAAGGCTGAGGGCTGAGAGCGGGTCAATACGAAACCCGAGCCAAAAGCTCTTCCATTTGGGATGCGACTTTTTATTCGCCAAGATTGTTAAAGATGGTCCACTTCGCCTTTATGTTTGGTTTTACCCCACTGTCCTCTATGCAGCAAGATGCATACGACATTTGTTGATTATGTTCTTTCAAAGAATTTCCATTTGCATATATCACCAATGTACCGAGGCTATGGATATACTGGGGTAGGTCGTGTCCTTCGGGCATTCCACGGGAGATCTCGGTCGAGTCCTCGCGGCGATCGTGAAATCCCTGGCATTCGATATACCAACCTGGTATTCCACGGAGAATCTATGTATAGGTATAACGACCGGATATTATACCGGGCTTGTATACCACCGGCAATCGAAGGTTGATTCGAATAATTTCGATGGCTATGATTATCGTTCTACCTGTTTCCCATAAACCGGAAGGAATTTTGATATTGAGACGCGACTCGGTCGCCAGCATCGGTTCGATGTCGGTGAGTTTCGAACCGATTCTGGACTGCCTCGGTGTATTCCGATGAGCGGAAGACAACGCGGTGCGGTAAAGATGAACAGGAACAGATATCTAGGGTACGTCGCGGTGATTTCCGCTATTTTGGTTCTAAATGGTTGCGAGCTTTCCCAATGTTGTCCACAATCTCAAATGTCAGAAAATCTCGCCGTGCACGTTTTCTCGACGCTATTTCATAACGAAAATTTCGTCTGTATGCATCGCGGCGGGTTGATGATTACTCCGAAAAGTTGGAGCGCAGAGCCTCATTCCGTAATGACATCAGACACGAAATTTTTTTTTGTAGCCTCCATTTAATGTCAAATTACATCATACTTCCTTTATTTTTCAAGAAAGACGGTCTTCCTTCAACAGCTCTTTAATAAAGCCTTGGCGGCAATCTATCGGAGGTTCCTTCTGCTTAGATTATCTACACGTTGATTCGATTATCGTCTCGGCTACTACATTCTATTGGACACAGTGGATTTTCACAATGGCCGCTGAAGAAAAACATGAATTATCCAAATTGTGGAATCCAAATAATCCAAATTTTTAAATCGATATGACCAATCGTGGGATTCAATTATGCAAACTGTGGAATCAAATTATCGAAATCGTGGCATCAAAGTGACCGAACTGAGGTGAGCTTCAATTAGATTAGCTTAACCTGGGGTCGATGAAAATACACTCGGGATCCCCCGTGGACCCCCAAGGTTAAGAACCACTGAATAAGATGGATGGACAGAATTTCATTGGATCCTAGGACAAAACGTCTAAGGACGGATGGTAAAACAGAGAAGCTCTGATAGCAATTTTATAGCGCTGGGAGGATGCATTGGCGTGATATAATTTCAAATGCCAATAAGCTTCCGGAATTCTGGGTTCAATAGTGAAAGGCGCAAGCAAGACCCCTTTTCCGAACGATCAAATGTGTGCATGATAGCCCACACGGCTATCCGCCAGGAAGTTTCATCAAGATAGTGCAGCTAAACGCCGACGTCAATATCGTTCTCATATGGATCAGCGTAGTCCCATCGTGTATCGGGCACAATATTCCATCGGACTATGCGATGAGGATGAGGCGGAGGCGACGTGAACCAAACTGCGACACTGCCCAGTAGCGCGCCAAGGAAACATTGCCTCGAAGGCTTCTTCGAAACTTCCCCGCACTCTGCCGATATTGAATCTAAACTAGATCCATATTGATAACATGAATTAACCGTACGACACACACAGGGGGCGGGTTCGAAATTTCGAAAGATTAATATCCGAAGGGTCAAAAGTCTTAACTATAATATCTCATACGACGTATTCTACAATGTGTCGTTTCAGCAAAGGTCTATAGAAGCAATAAAGACAAACGTAAAATAATGCTTCTTACGTCGAAAAAAGAGAGATAATATTTACGTAATTAAAAACTCCGAATATGACAATTTTTCCGACTGTACGAAAGTGCGGCTGTCGATTTTTTACTTCGCGGACATTTGAGCTGTCAATTTTGTATCTTTCGGACTTACGAGCTGTCGATTTTCTGACCCTTCGTAATCCTAAGTTCGGTTTTTCAACCTTTCGCAATTTGAATCACTTTTTCGTATCGTTTATTTCTATATTGTAAGCTGTCGATACCGTTAATTCCAAGTATTCTTTATCGCAATTAACTATTCACGAATTAGTCTTTACTTAACTATGCTCGATAACAATTTCGGAGTTCTAAGCTTTCCGATCACGAATGTTTGGATGTTGTTGCGTGGCTCATTTCATTCTTGATCTTATTCCAATATCTCCAGTGTACTTTTTGACATTTAACCTCACAGCTTTTACCATGTTCGGACATTAACTTTTTTTGTTTTAAACGTGATACATGAAATTCGCGAAAATTTTAAATAGTGTAAAAAAAATCGGAAGTAAGACCGTTCGAATAATAATCATTCGGAATAACAACTCCGCCCTCAGCATCTTGTAGGAACCAGAATCCTGATCGTCAGCTCCAGCGTCCGACGAAGGACGAATTCTTCGCCATTGGTCCGAGCGGGACCAGATGCGCCACCGTTAACGTTGTGTTCGAGTGAATGCGCACTCCGGCGAGATTAGATCCGTGCTTCGCAACAAAAAAGACATTGCAACATCCTTTTACTACACCCTCAACGCGCCATTTCTCCTCTCACACTCGATTCAACGTTTGGCGACATCTATATTTAACGACGTGTTCCAAAGCGCCGTTAACGTCGCTCGTATTGGGAAAAGTGAGCGAGAAAACGTAAGAAAGAAGAAGAGAGGAGAGAGGAACCGGAGGGGAAAGGAGTAACGCGCGCGGAACTCGATTACCCGGTCGGTCCCTCAGCTCGAGGTCGTACATTCGTTCTTCCGCCAATTCCTCGGGGATGTTACGGCAGAGGCCCAGCTAGTTCCGGCGATCGAAACGCAAGAACTACACGCTTCCCCGAGCACCGGGTAGACCTCCGACGAATCTCCGGGCCTGCTAAATCACGTTTCGGCTCATGGCCTGCGTGGGAGAAAGGAGAAAATGTTCTCATTCGTTCGTTCACTCGTTCGCATGGGTTTGCTTGCGTATTCCGGGAGGATTTCACGTGGTAGGTATCGATCTTTGAGGTAAGTAGGCGAAAGGAATCTCGCTCTGATGCCGGTTAGAGAAGAGTGTAGAGGACGCAACACCGGAGCAAACATGCGAAACCCGCTGAGCTTGGGATTTCCAGCCCTCCAAAGGTGGAGTTTGCCGACTCTAGAAAAATTGTTATCCTCCGGCTCAGCACTGAATGTCGACCTGGTGCTGATTCTGGCCCAGCCGATTTTAGCATCGCTGGAACCAAGGCACCCCAGCCGGACTCAACATTGTTGATGTCAAACTACACCAGAATCATGACAATCGCTACAGGATTCGCGGGGTTTTTGGGTTAAATCGAGGCTGGCTCTCGATTTAACGTGTCTTCTATCCGTCGAATCATCGCAACTGACGGAAAATGAACATGTCGATCGATACAGCCCTCGATGCCACATTCCTCAGCCAACCGTCCCAATCAAACGTCAACTGAGCGAACTTCCGAACTAATTATAGCCGATGAGGGTCGAGTTAAGTCGTTAACGGAGCGACGACCAGTGGCTTTCAGTTCGCGGGTCTTCGGGTCTTCGTACTCCTCTTGGCTGAATGTTCGTCGATTGTCCCGGCCCTGTCGCCCGTTTCACAAAACCCAACTGATGCGATGATTTCTTCGACTGAAGAGAGTCTTGTTCGTTACACTCGCGGAATCTCCCGTCGCGTCTCTTTTTTTTCACTGCTCTCCACTTGAACCGTTATTTCCTCTATTGTTCTGAAACCTGTTGCTGGTGTTGTGAACTGCGTTTTAGAGCACGGTTTGATCGATCCTCGATATAGGATTCTTGCCGCGAAGCCATCCTGAATATTTTAGGGCTTCAATTGGACCCATTCACAACCATTGGCAGATCACAGCGTAACGGAAACTAAATGTTTTTATCTGCTGTTACCACCTTGTCCTACGGCTTTGAGTGATTGTTCGATAGTTTTCATCGGAGATGTTCCTCCCAAAAACCTGTCAAAACATTGTAATTGATCCTGTCAAAACATTGAAATTGATTCCGTTTGAAAAACTGGCTGCTATGGTTGAAATGTTTCATAATATCAGTTCCAATTGGTTCCTTTTACCCAACAATAATACAATTTGACAATAACTTCAAACAATGGAAAAACATCAGTTTCTGTGAAAAGCTTCGACGGGTGAAACCAATGAACGCTAAGGATTTTGGTCTTGAGGTTCCTTAGGCCGAGAATCGGGAATCTCCATCATTTCACCTTGATTCTTAAATAGAACAATTACACAAGGTTGGGTATCTGAAAAAACTCCGCTTCCAGATTCGTTCGATTCCGATCGGGGTTCAATCAGGATGCAGGGAAGCACCGGTCAAGAATAGTCTGAAGATTTATTGTGCATTGCGCCTGATTGCTAAGAGCCGAGACCTTCTATGCAGTTTGCTCTCCCGATGGTTTCGAGACATGAAAATTTATCATTTGTCCGAAGTAATTGTTCCTCAAACTGGTCGAGGGAATCGTCGGAAGGATTAGAGCTGTGAGTGCCGAATCGTGAATTCCATCAACGATAGAGCTTCCGGCTGGTGAGTGTTGAAGCATCAGAATCGAAGTCGTGGTTGAGGGATAGATGTGTGCCGAGGTGTACCGCCGGAGAATATGAATTCTGAATCGAGCTTACCAGTAGCAGGAGGCGGAAGGCCGGAGCGTGAGCTTTGAAAATCCACTATCATCGAGAGCTTCGGGGCAAGGGATGGTTTCCGTGGGAGCGCGAGACTGGAATTCGTAAACTTACCGGGTTGGTAATACCGACCGGGGAGAAACAAGATGGGAAACGAATATGTACCGTGATATACTGTCGAACGTGCGAACGAGACGAAAATTCATGATTTCACAAAATTGCGGAATTGCGGTGAGTAAAATCAGTAAAACATTATCGGATGACAATGATACGGAAAGTGCACGGACAAATTAAATAGGATCAGTAACGGTTCAATGCGTCTGTGGAAAAAATCACATGCATCTTGTGAGACTAGTTGGCTTGACATTCCGATACTTATTATCAGCCATGTGATTTTGAGCACTTTATTAAAGTCAATACCCGGTCAAATAGCGGTGCGGGAGAGAGAGAGAGAGATGAACACCGCAGTCTATATTCTTCCACGCCGTTTCATTGGATCATGAACAAATAGCGACGAGGGTGCTTTGCAAAGGTGCAGAAATTCTAATCATCCATTTACGTCACTCTCAATTGACTTCCCGTGTTATTTTATCGTAGCCAGACGCGAAGATTTTCACAGATTCGCACAGAGGCGATGAAAGCTTATGTGCAACCGCAAGTGCTCCATTGAAGGTACATAAACCAGGTATATGTTCGTCGAAGACCTTAAAGCGTGCTCCTCGCTGTGTCTCGGTCTTTCGATTTGATACACGCTGCAATCTCGCAGACCACTTCAGCCCCCGGAGCCTGGCGACCACCGTCGTTCTCCGAGCTTCCCTTTGACGCTGCAACTCGGATGAATACACAGAACCGAGCAGCAACTCATCGAAGGAAAATGGCTTCCATACCGTGAGCTGTTGCTGCTTCTGCTGCAGCTGTTTCTACCGCCTATGGCCGCAGGCGTTTAAGTCTTCCGCGACGGATAATTTTCCACGGTCCGCCACCAAATTATACTTTCTCCTAAGGCGCGAATCGCTGGCGCCTTTCCCCAGTTGCGCCGGTGACAGTGGATAAAAACTGTTCTCTGGACGAACGCCTTCGTTCCACCGTTCGCTCATCGTTCAATTATCCGTGTTAGTCTTGTTTGGGCATCGAGGACGAAACGTTTAACGTGAAGGCCAGAAAATCGCAGTGTCACATCAACGGCAGAAGCCTTCTCAATTTTACCTGAACCGGTTGTGGTATAAGATACGGGTATATCTCAACAATTTTTTAAAATTCTTATGGACAGACGTATGGACTTTCATGTATGCAGATGGAAATTTACAAATGGAAGGACAGATAACGAAAGAATCTTTCCCTTCACTTCCACTCAGAACTGTCATCATTCGTATACATTGTTACAAACAAAAATTCTATACGACAAAGCAATCGCTTGATATACAGAACAGCGTTGTAGCTCGCACTAACCCGTTCCACAGTCGGCGGATGCAAAGGCAGCGACGGTGGTAGAGAGCCTCAAACAATCGGACAGGATTACTCGAAGAAGAGACACTCCGTTGTTCGGGAGTTAAGTTGCCGCGAGGATTATTGAATCATCCGGCGCATAATGGGCGCCCTTTCGAATCGAAGACGCTGACACGGTTCGGCCTTTCGCGTGTCTCGTACAATAGAATGAATCTTTGATTCCCAGTCGCTCGGTTCTCAATATCTCTCGGGAAACTCTCGTCCCAGTCACATTGACGCCGAAGTGTGTCACACGAACGAACGGCTTTTCCTCGGCAATACATTTTCCAGCAAACACCGGGGCTCAGCGTTGTTCAAAGATAAATTCACGTATCGACTTGTGTACCACCTGTCTACCGTTGGATCCGCTAGGTGCTTTCCAGCTAACCTTTGTACTAACCCTCTTAACCCTTTCGACCCGCCTCGCCAGCCTGTGTCCACTGTACATTGTACATAATATGTTTAGCAAACGAACGCTCGCTGCGGCAGCGGCCCACGAGGATACGAAACTGTTGGGCGTCATAGGCTGTATAATAAAGGGCTCGCTGCGGCGGAAGCGTTCACGAGCGAGGACGCAAGGACGGTGCGGCTGATCGTGGGTGCATCCTGCGACGTATTCATCGTCGAGCCTGGGCCATCATACGATACTGCTCCAAAACTCTAGTGGAGTGTGTGTACACAATGTACAGGAGCAGAACGTCGCAGGACAGAAATTGCTACTTTGTGACAAGGGAAACAAGTGCGATGGTCATGTTTGTTGGTGCTCCGTGGGCCGAAATATTCTGAATTATTTATGGCGTTTCGCTAAAGTGAAATGTATTGTTTTCATGGGAAAAGGGAGGCACGGTCGGACGTGCGGAAAAATGTGGAAAACAGATTTAGAATGTAATTTAAGCGTAGTAGAACGAGTGCTGTAAAAGTGAAAGCGCTCGAGAGGCAACGATAATACTAAGTGTTCCTAATTGGCAGACAGCTGCAGCGATATAACGGAAGTTGCGAATAGTAGTAATGACAAGACGGAATCAGGATACAACAAATAGGAGTAACTGGCGTTAATGATCGGACTGCGCAATTCACAAGAACTGGCAGAGAGACGGACAAACGGACAAGATAATGGTGAGAAATTAAAGTAGAATCATGCAAACGGAACCTCGCAAGAAATAGTAGTAACTGACGGTAGTGATCGGACAGCGTGGAATCCAAGAACTGGCGGTAGCTTGCAGTAATTTCCGAGCACCGCCACTTACGACGCTTTCAAATCAAGATCTTTTTGAATATATAATGAATTTACGTGAAGTAAAACCGAGTAACGAAATGAAACCGACAATGATAATTGATTCTCCATTCGTCAATGAGAGCACCGAGAAACCCTCGGGACTTCGGCTATCGATTGCTTTCATCCCTGCACCCCGGGGGATGGAAGACTAAGCAAGCACAAACGGTAGAGTGGATCCTCTCGACTTTCCTCGCCCTCTGTCGTCACCTTCCACCGTTCCATCTCAGTCAGTGTCGCTTTCCTCTCATCCATCCTCGTCTCGATTTATTCTCTCTCCTACCTTTTTTTCCATTGCAATTTGCATGCGACGACTACAGCCTCGAAATGTCACTACTGTACACGCCACTCGCAATACTCGAGTGCTGTAACCGAACCGCCTTCTCTTCCGCCCTCGTACACTTTTCCTTCCAGTGCCACTACTAAGTACTTCGGATTCGTATCCTTCACGAGTCTCCCGGGTGAAAGCTAATACGGGTCTTCGAGCTTTTCTTTTTTTTTTTTTCTCGAAATCACTCGAACCTTCCACAGCCCGTTCTGTAGGTGTCCCATTTAAAGCAAATTGGGATTCGAGTTCACGAAAATCATGTTTCATAATTTTTTGTTTGTTTGTCTATTTTCAATAGAGTAACACGTTATCATACAAAAACTTTGATATCGGTATTATTAACGACCGTCCGCACTTTACAGACCGGCAGTACTGATGGTCGATAACTTTTGTTTTCCCTTATCCAGCCCCGCAAAACACCAGGTTTATATCACGCCGGAAAACCCACGATTTTGCTACGTAAACACATTAACGAATCGTGCGATGCAGAAACAACAACGGAAATTTATGGCCGTTCGTATTTCGAATATACCAATTCCATATGAAACAATTAGTTGACGGATTTTCCAAATGAGAGTGCTCAGAAGCATCGGCGACACAAGAAGAGCGAAGCGGACATATCGCCAGTAGTCAAAGCCGCTATTAGTCAGACGCTCGGGTCTCCCCTTCAGGTGCACAGACATTCCCGCGAACGGCGTCGAAAATAAATATGTTTTTACTGTGTAAGCGGAAGTTGAGAAACGGTGACTAGCGAACGCTTTGAACTTTTCCTGCCCACTTGTGCGCTGTGTGCCCTGCACTGCGTGCTACCGCTCTCGAGTTATTGATATTTATGGCTACCGCCTTGGTATAGCGTCACGGAAATGCTGACATGGGTGAGACTCGTGTCGTGCCTCCCTCGGATCTCGCACAAGTTCACAGGATGTACATGAGTAGAGGAGTTCCTTTGCCGCTCTGGGGAGAAAAAAAAGCTCGTGCACGTAAGTTTTCTCCCACGACAATGTTCTTTTGCAAGACGAAAAGTCAATGACTATCCGCGGATAGTCAGTCTTACACAAAGATAAAAAAAACCTGGGACAGAGGGACATGATGGAACGATTTTTTTTTTTTATCGGGTTGCTATATCGATAATGGCAAAGGTTCGACGGCGTGTCTCGGCTTCCCGCACACTTGCTCGTTTCACTCAGGCTAGCGGTTGTTCTGGCTCACGCACTCACTGGCACTCATAGTGAATGGAATAAATTACATTCCATGAGCAAAAATTCCACCATTAGAAAATTTAACCCACCGATTGGAGGAATTTCTATTCCATGAGCTAAAATTCAATCATTGGAGCATGTAATGGACCGTGTAATGGACCGTGTAACGAACCGTAAAATGGACCATGTAAAGAACCATGTAATGGACCATGTTATTATTTAGTATTACGTCACCAGCAATGTAATTCGGTCGATTAGGACTTTAGGACTTTATTTAAGAAGCACGTGTTTTTTTTTTTCTGTACTGCCTCTTGAATGTGGTTTCGTGTATATTGGTGTCGACTCTCAAGGAGCAGTCCTAGAGCCTTAGCTTCAATAAATAATAATAATAATAATAACCAATAGAACGGAACAAATTTCATTGTATGAGCCAAAGTTAAATCATTAGAAAATTTAGTCCATGGAATTTAATAAATTGTCTAGTGGTTGCATTGTAGCTTGCAGAATGGACAATCCCTGCTGACACCTATCACAGCAGCCTTAATATACATCCCGTTCGCCCATATAGGACAGTAGTATATCGGTAGTATATAATACAACCGGGACCTACTGCAGCACTCACCTAGGGACCCGTTGCACCGCAGCGGGTCCGTGATACGTTATGACGTTTGTTATACCCGAAGGAATCCGTTACACACGCACTTACCTATTAGTTCGATTTATCTGTCGAAGTCGATGATCTGGAATGTCTAGTTATTCTCCCCTATTATTCTTACATGTAAACCATCGAACACCCCGGGTACCTCGGGCAAATTGCTTTTACAGCAATTGAAAAGCGGTGTCCACGATATTCCATCAGAATTGAATTTTCGCGGCAAGAAAAATAGTTATCACAAAGAAAAGGTATTAAAGTTTAATTGATCGACTCACCAATTTCAGCCAAGCATTCGTAGTCAGTATCTGGTTCTTCTCATCCTGGAATAAAAGAAAAAAAAACAACGTCAAAACCCGAACGTATCAATCGGTCGTGTTGTATCTCGATATTTTCATATCCTTTGGAATCAAAAGAGGAAGCACATGGCTCGTGAGCAAAGCATGTACTGTACAAGTATATACGCGCGCAATTAAAATTCCAAGCAACCCTCTCGCTCGGTTAACTCGACCGAACTCTCCTCCCAGCTATCGAGGTTCCGTTTCACGCTCCCGGAATCCTTTTCTCTTTCACATTCTCATTCATTGTTTTTTTTTTATCCCGAAAGGAACTCCATTCTCCCATTCGAAAGGAACGTCTAGACTTATTCCGAATAGTTTTACCGATCATTAACATTTTTTTAGACTATACTACGCACGTATTCGATGCTGATTAAAGGGATCCGTTCGACGATCGATTTCATTTTTTTTTTTGTATCGGTTAAAAAAAACAATTGTATCGAAAATCCCACTTGCCCGATTGTTCACAACGGTATTCCTAATGCGTATAAAATTCCCAGGTTCGAGTACAACAAATTGCAGAAGAAGTTTCGTTATTCCCTTTCGATACTGTGTTATCGATATCTTCGATCGTTTTTAAATTGCAACTTTCCCTACAATTTTTCATATTTCAACTCCGGAGTTTTTTTTTTTTATACAGCATCAATACTGTAACGAACGGTCAATCGCATGGGATTTTTTGATACAGTTTTTTTACCGACAAAAATAAATAGAAATAAAAGAAAATTACAGAAAGAAATATGTGATTTGCTCCATTTACTAAAAACTATCCGATTCCTCGCGCCTGTCAATGCCAATCGCTGCTTTCCACACGGTATGCAGATTTCCGTATATATATTATTTTTTTTAATAGGAAATGAATAATAATAATTGAGTTTATAACTGAGTTACAGACTAACCGAGGGTAGCGCGGTTAATTTGCGAATTCGGTACATTCGGCGAAGTGGATCCGCATGGTTGGGAAGTTTGGTCCACCGTGGAAAAGCGTCAGGACAGTACAATTGCAAAACCATCAGCGACTCGAGAGCGGAAGAGTCGTTGAAGACCTTCGTACTGCTGCTGACAGATCTCGTGAAAAATGAAATTAATATAAACGAAATTCGTCGCGGATCGTTGTGCAATCGCGATAAAAACATCGGATATTTATTTCATTTTAAAGATTCTTCGCTCGCAAATCACCGCCCAAGAGGTTCACCACAAAAGACGCGTTTAACAATTTATATCCATATATAAAAAAATAACCTGACCAAGCTTTCTTCTGCGTCTTTGTAAGGCTAAATTTCTTCGATATTCTCTTTACACGTATTTAGTTAGTTATATTTTAATGACTTTTATAAAAATATGAAATAATACAATAAACATTGTGTTTTCGCGTCGTTCCGCAAAATTTCCAAATCATTAAGCGATAAGCTCGCCGTAACATCGATTTGACATTCGCTCCTTGATCTCTGAATGGGCATTAAAAATTCCGCCGTCTCGTCGATCGATCGATTGTGAAACACCCGCGGTCGGATTGTCGGCGCGAAAATCTATTGTCCCATTGTTCCCCGAAGATAATTCGCCGAATCGATTATCCCGCCCACCCAGCTGCCTCCTCCCGCAGCGTCGTACGCTCCAAATCAAGTATAAGTGCTCGAGGGAGACAGCGAGCGATCGCCAGACTGAGCGCGCTCGCTGCAAAAACCGTCCCGAAAGAAAATGTCTCTCATTTTCGAGTGTCGACGACAAAGCTATTCCCTCCGCTCGCGATGCGAGTCCGGTCGATTAATCGTCATGCGTAGCCAGACGATTTCCCGACAATTAAATTATACGCATTCTGTTCGCGGATGGAAGACTGAGAGTTGGAAAAAGGGGAGCTCTGCGGGAGACAAGGAGGACGGAAATGTTGAAGTTTCGCAAGCTCTACGGATGACGGAGGGTGCTTGAAGGGCCATACAAATGCTACATTTCCATTTCAAAGGAAAACAGACGCAGCCGATTTTATACCTGCTGCTCGCACGAGGCCGCGAACGCGGATGATTCTTTTCACCGTTCTACCCTCGCGTGTGTTCGCGAATATCTGCCATGCTGTTGTCTTCTTACTTTGGATACAGTGGCGAAAGAGTGGTTGAATAGTAACTTCGATTTTAAAGAGCCGCGCTGTAGTTGTACGACAATAGCTGGTTTCTTTCGTCAATATGGTGGATGTGAAAATAATAAATATCCGCTGTAACTTCACTTCCGGTTTGAAAATCTCATTTCAACTTCATATTTCAGTCAGGAAATCGTCACTCCCCATTTCAAAGTATCACTTTTCGACCGGAAGTAACGTCATACGGGAAAATTCAATAATCGTAATTATATCAATTCGCTCATAATCCGGAAGTAACGTCATACAGGACAATTAATTAATCGTAATTATATCAATTCGTTCATAGTCTTCGCTATGATAATATTCTACTACCGAGATTATTTGTGTGGAGATAGAAGAACTGTGTTCGGACGCCGTCTCCGGACTGTAGCGAAGATTACGAACCAATTGAGAGCTGTCTTACTCCCAGCGAAGCGAAACCCAGCGAAGCCCTCTCCGGTTGAAGAAGAATAGGTACCCGAAAACACCCTCAATAAAGACCTGGCAGTCAAACATTTCTATCATTTTTATCGGGTTTATTTCATTCGCTTATTCCGCATGCTGGGTGAAAATGGACCACAAACGGCGGCTAGCAATGGACGGCCTACGAATGTTTCGGAAAGGCTTCGAGCACGGACAATGAATTCAAGTTTCTTAGGCACTCAACATCTCTATGGAAATGAAGTCAATGTCGGCATTTTAATGAGATAAAAGGGTGGTCCATATGATCGAACTACAGGAAACTACATGAAACTTAAGGAAACTCGGGCGATGCTCGGGAAACTCTTAAATCTCATCAGGATCTCGCTCGTGCACCTGCACTTCGCAATGCCGATTGTGTATGCATATTGCACGCAATGCCGGTCATAACAGTTTTACAGAGCGACTTTATCGAATTTGTCGTGTTATCGAGACGTTAAGTAAATTCGTATGGACAAATGAGAACAATTAGGGCAGCAAACTTCTTGACGGGATCGATGAGCTCGTACTTATGATAAATACACTAGGTTCCCTAATAGGATGACAGCTCATGGGTGGAGGTTTCACTCCGGAAGATTAATGCATTACCGACGTCATAGAACTTCTGGTGGCCCTGTTAATTTACTTAGTCTGTTTGGGGGACTCTAACGAGATGTGCTATTTTCGCACATGTACACTCCATTCCGAGGGATTAATGATTTTTTATTAACTCGCTTCGAAAATGACATATATAATCGTAAACGAATGATAATTTCGTGTCGGCTCGTGTACCGTGTCAATTTTCACTATAAATTTTCACTGAAACATGGTGGCGTATCGAGAATTTAATGAAACTCAATGATTTTATGCCGGCAGGACGCACCGAGCATTGTATTTTTGTGAAAGTCAATACTTTTGAGGCCAATTAGAAATTACATACAAGAGTTGGACAAATACCCTAAGCACTTGAATTAAGTATTGCACAGTGAAAAAAAGTTTGCACCTTTTACAACAACTTATTGTCCACAAACGTCCACAATTTTTTATTTGTTGATTTTCTAGTTTTACAAACAAAAGTACAAAGTAAAATTGTCAATAACACGGGAAATGAAAGGAGAAGTTCGTACATTGAAATAAATGACGAACGAGTTTGTCACTTATTTAACAAAATTATTTTTACGAAATTTTACATTACGATTTTACGAAATTATTTTTTAATGTGTGAAGTAGCAAGAACTGCAAGTACCGAGCACTGGGTAGTTCTTGAGTACTGACGTTATTGAGAACCGGCAGAGTTTAATAGCTCAAGTTCTGAGTACTCGGCACTTTAATACGTACTTCAAGTACTTAGTGTATTTGCTCAGCTCTGATTTATACTGATATAAGTAAGTAACATAATGTGAGAATACAAATTTTCGGCTCGCCCCGAGCTTTCACTCCGCTATCGACCTGCGCTCTTCTTTCCCTACATTCAAGCTGTCGACGATCCGCGGTAGATCCGTACGCCGATGAGAGGCCATCAATCCTCTTATCGACTATGTTTAGAATTACCGTGCTAGTTAGATCCAACAAGTAAATGAAACCCTTCCCGCCGTTTATCGCAAATCTTTAGAAAATTCTCGTACGCGTTCCACAGCGACGACTCCGAACTTTCTCGACTGTTGATTTGAATGTAATATCACGTTAACCGTAATAACTACGTATACCAAAGTTCAGGCTCTCACCAAGAGAGAGAGAGACTTTGGCACGCAAAGCAAACTTTCCAGTTGCAGTTTGCACTGGGCCAGATCTCGCGAATGCCGAAGCGACATTTTGGATAAACAGCAAAGTTTAAATTATTTGGTTTCCACACCGGTGGAAACCAAATAAATTCTATTCTCACGAAACTTAAATAATAATTGCCACACTCACCACGTCGATTATTTGTTGAAGAGTTATGCCGAACTTGACTTCCAGTGGTTCACTCTCGTTCGCGACGGGTCGCTCCAGAATGTTGTAATTCGCTAGTAAATTGTTCAGTAGTCGCTTCTCGTGTCGTCCACAATGAATCTCTGAAAAAAAAAAATAAAAACAAAGTTAAAAAAAAATGTTCGACTGCAAATGAATCTGCTCGTTGTCTTCCTCATTGTTCGAGCTAGCATACGAAGCCTTGCGCGAGTAAGTGTGCCGATTAAAAAAAAAATATATATATAACATTTTTGCTTCCCGGCGGAAGCGAAAATGAGACGGAATGGAAAGAAGTAAAATTACTTCGACCGATGAATTTGATTAAGCAATAACCGAGTGCGGCATATACATGTCGTCTCGAGACTCGAATCGCTGCGTTCTACCCGTTATCGTCAAACCCAATTGGCCTGAGGAACATAGGTGTGGTTTAACCGACTTCGGAATCCATCCAGGGTGTGGTACTCGAGAGCTGGTACTGGTGCAACCTAGCTGGGAGAATCCGGAATGCAACAGGATTGTATCGGAGAATAATGGCTATCGCGGTCGGCCTCAATGCCCTAGTCCGATATACATACGTGCACGACGTTCCACGAAGAGGGAAGGGGATCGGTGGTCATGAGAGGGTGACAGTGAATCAGCGACATCGGATTGATGCCCCATCGACATCCGACACCGAACTATTCGTTTAATTCGAAATTCCGTGTTCACCAATTAATTATAGAGAATTCTCGGTTGTACTGTCATTGTTTCACGTTCAAGATACGGTTAATGCGCTCGATCGATGATCCGGACATTAAAACAATTTTCCCTTTCGGGATGAACTTGGCCCGGTTAAATTTATAACCGCCGCAAGTTGAATTCACAAGAACAAGAACCTTCGCATTTCGACGTCAGGTGAATCGTATTAGACGGAATTGCTGTCTGTGCAGCAGACTGCGCAGCCAACATCCAGCTTGCGTCATTTCTGATATCCGTTTTGCCAACGAGGAAATAATGCTTTTAGAATATCGGCTCCGCTATATTTGTACGAGGTTTATTCTGTATAAATTGCTCCACCGAATCTCCATTATGCCAATTTTTCTTCGCTTTGTCCGCGAATCGCAAGGGCCTCCCGGAAAATCGTGGAAAATCGGATCCGCATAGACGAAAGCGGAAATAATTATGTTACCTCATTCCATCTCATTCTTCAGAGAACTGTATAAAAAAAAAAATAAAAAAAAATTGCCGCTAGAAATGTTTTCACATTAAAGATTCACGAACACGTACGAGAAAGAAAAAGAACCCCCTAAAATAATCCACTGGAAGAGAAAGCTCGAATCTGAGACATAGTCAAATTAAGTATTCATCCGCCGCCCTACCTTTTTTCATTGTAGGATAATTTATTCGGGCTTACTCGAGCGCGCCGGGTAACTGGCAATGACGACGTCTTTCTCGGTCATGGCTTGGTTCACGCTAGAACCCCAGACACTGCTCGACGCAGTGTTCCAGACACCTTAATCAAAAGGGGTTTATTAAAGAAGAGCAGCGGCACAGAAAGTTTGTTGTTTCTCATTTGACAAAAGCGTTCGAATAATTAATTAAAAGGGTACATGATTTATAAGAGGATTGCGTGGTCCATGTTCAGCTCGAGTTTTAATCGCCCGATCGTGCCATTACACACTGTCGAACCGGTTGGCGAACGCCGTAAAAAAAAAAAAGAAAAAAGTTTGGACATTACCAAGTTCGCAGTCGCCTGTCTTGAGAATTTATTCATAGTCGATAATTCGAGTAACTGCTCGCGTCCAAGCACCGTGAACTGCCGCCTTATTTTATAACGTAAGCCAGCCGTATGCGCGGTCAAAGCTTTTTTCGGCTATGCGGATCCGTGTAAGTTGAAAGCTCCAGTTTCCAAGGCTCGTGGAGAGGTGAAAACTCCGAGTAGGTAAAAGGAAAAGAAAAATCAATAAAAAAAAAAAGAAGAAACCCCCAAGCGCGCGTGGTTTTCCTCGGTGTAATGGAATTTTCATTCGTTCGATGGTATGGCGACTACGAAGCTTGGTTCCCGAACCGCGTTGAATCGTATGCTCAGTTTTGTTCAGGCGATTCAGCTCGACCTCCGCAATTATGCAGATGCAACAGTTCGCACGAATGACAAAAAATGAAAGGGGGCGTCGGTGGAGGTGTGTGTGTGTGTGTGTGTTTTTTTTTTTTTTTTTTCACAACCAGCCGGCTTTCGCCAGAGTGTGGCGGGGCTCCGTGGCGGTTTTGTTGTTCCGTGAATGGCGGAGGGTGCGCCAATGTTTTCTGGGGATGGGCGCACACGTGCGGCCGGCGAGCGAATTCGCGGATCGAGCCGGAGAGCTGGATGTGCCATCCCCAACTGCTGGCCCGGAAAACGTGGCAGTTGGTGCGCAAGAGCAAGTCGCCCAGGCCGAGTCACGTAAAAGCCATGACACCGACGGTAAAGGGGCCAGACGGAAAGGAACAGGGAAGCTGAAAGCCCGACAACGACCCCACCGAGGACACTGCATCAGTGAAAATTTATCCCACGCCGGCTAAAAGACAATGAGAAACGTGTCAGCGTGCAACCGACACGGCGCGGCAGGTACACGGAACATGCAAGGATGAGACCGAGGAGAGGGACGAGGTGTATCGCGAGCCTACGCGGTCGTTGGAGCTTCAAAAGACCGTGGAAGCGAGACGGCGGGCGTGACGAGGCGCGGGCGAAGAAGGACGAGACGGATAAGGGATAACGAGCGAGCGCGAGGGAAAGAGCTCCGCGAGCGATGAAGACAAACCGAGATGGGCCAGAATGGAGTGGAAAAAACGAGGCAGAAGATGCCTCGTTCGTCTCGTACGTTTTCACGCACACGAACCTTCGGGGCTCTTCATGAGCCATCCACCTGCACAAAAGGCTCGCTCGGCCTCTTCCCGATTCCCGATGAGAAAGCGACGTCGAGGCGATGCATGGCGCGAGAGAGGCGCTCTCCATTGATCCACGAAGAATGCGCAACGCCCACGTGGACGGCGACTTTTGGAGCAACGCGAGATTCGCGCCGACGAGGAAGACGAGACGAGTATAAGAGTATCGGGGATTTACGAGGGACGACGAGGAAGGTGTTAACAATTGTCACCAACGATGTTTGCCTCTTTTTATTCTTATTTTTGTTTAACCCTTGCACGCCAGGGCGAGTCTCGAGTTTCTCGGTCGAACGAGGCCCCCGACGCTGCGACATATGCCGGAAATAAACACGAAAGCCTCGGGAGACCCGTAACAGTACAGTACTCGGAGACTTTCGCCCGTCGTTGACGGATCTCCCAAAGTAAATAGTCGGAAGATTGCTGTTTTATGCATTTTTCATTCCCTGAGACTTTTCGTTACTTGTGTTAAAGCTCAACTTACTCTGACGTTTTGAAATATTACGAATAAGGTGATTTAAGACACTAGTGTTCTAACGTCCTAACACTAATTGGACGAGAATCATAACGCTATTGGGACTAGCGTTCTAATAGTAATTTCTACCCGTGATAGAAGTTTGTTAGGGAGACCCGACTTAAGATTCCTCAATAAAGGGCGTGCTTGTAAAAATTCAGACGGATTCCGATTTGGAAATTAAAATATGTCATTATCGCCGCTAGAGCTATTGCAGGGACATCTTAAGCGTCCTTATAAGGATCCAGATGAATCCCGATTTGAACTTAACAATAATGCAGTTGTCGAGTTCGGGACGCCGCAAGGACTCGCGATGGAACATTTACTTTTAGATCTTTTCAATAAGACACTCATTTAATTTTTTTGTTTGCGCCATAGTCTCGCGTCTATCGGTAGAGCAACTTCGTATATATAATTAACCGTGAATATTACGTTCAAAAAGTATACTTGAAGATACTTTTTATTTCATTTAAAAAAGTTCAACAGGTATTCAGACTGGATCCTAGTCTGGAATCCCGAGCAGAATCTGATTTACGATCGTTACATCTCACATCTGGAGTCTGACGGAATGCCGAGTTGCACGTAGGGAGTCTAGTAAGAATCCAGCTGAATCCCTGCCCGAATTTCTGCACGGGTAGTTAGGAGTAGTGTCCTGACACTGGGTAGATCTAGCGTGGCAACGCTAGTTAGGATGAGTGTGCCAACACTAGTTAAAATTAATATGGATTAGGAGGGATTCGCGAGGTTAGTAGAGATTAGTAGGATTAGCAGGAATGCCATTAGTCACATACGATAAGGCACTACTCACTGCCCGGAAGACACCTAAGTGGCTCGTGTAAACTAGCCGTTTGGGTGTCCTCCGATCAGTGACAAAACTGGCGGAACGTTATTTCGCCTCGGGAGCAACCTAAGTAAATAGTCAGAGAAAATGTATAAATCCTGTCTACAGTCTGCGTACAATTTTCTTAAGATTTGCATGTCCAATAAATTATTGAGTCCTTAATCATCGTTATCACCAATGGAGCTCAGTGTCACTATTGATAGTGTGGACGCCCTAGTCGTCGAGGCGCGGAAGAGAAAAAACCAAGTGAAATTTAGTTCGCCACCGAAGTCATTAGCTATTTCAACGTTAATTCGCGTCGGCGTTCCGGCTCAGCTAGTTCCGGATTTTTTTTTTTTTTTTTGTCGACCAGTGTAATCGAAGTCTGCCTTTCCACGGTCGGCGTCGGCCCGAGACCAGCGCAAAGAAGTTTAATTAGATTTTCGTAGGAGAAGCGAGAGAAAGGTGAACGCAAAAGGCCGCGGGGACGAATTAAAGTGCTGGGAACGAGTGAGTGAAAAAGAAGGTTCTTCGCATAGAAGTAAACACGGAGTGACGACTGACGCGGTTCGTCCAAATGGTTTCTCCCTTCTCTTCGCCCTCACCTTCCTTCACTCACCTGTACTCTGTATACGAAATTGAATATTCATCGATTTCGGAATGACACTTTTAGCCGGTGAAAACTGCCGACGGTGTCGTGGCGTTATACGAGGGAAGACAAGTGCGAGAGCGGCGAACTGGTGGGAGGACACACTCTCATATACCTCTGCAAAGTTACGCCCAGGATAGTAAAGTTCTCACATTGGTTTACGAGAGTTGAAGAAACAACTTTCTTTCATTCTCACTGTAATAAGTTTTACTCGCACACATACACACGCGCGCGCACACACACACAGTGACTGACCGTGAAACTCAAGTGGTCCACACCTTGGGGAAGATAAGCGTGTCCCGTTGAGAAAAATCTTCCTCAAGAAAAATTCTTCGAGTACGATAACAAAGGGCGGCGAGGTTATTTTTCCAGTGAGCGGATAATCACGGACGATAAAAGGGCGCTTTAATAAAACGGAAAAAGCCTTGTGAGCAACCGATCGGGAACAAATTGAAATGTTCACATAGCTTCCTCTTGCAATTGATTCTCAATTGCCGTGGTTCTCTTGTGACCAATGATCTTCTATTCCTCCGGGAACACAAAGTGTCACAAGGAGCACACCATAAGGAAACGAAAAACCTTCCCAGGATAGCTGCATCATTAGAGTTGAAAACAACATAAAATACACCGAGAAAAATAATTTATTTGACGGCCACACTTTATTTAGATTAAGTAAAATATTTATTTGATTTAAATAAATATTTATTTAAATTAAGCAAATAGTTGCTTAAAACAAATAAATATTCATTTGAATCAAATAAATATTTTGCTGAATCTAAAATAAACGGTGGGCGTCAAATAAATTATTTTTCTGGGTGTACTTGCGATTTTTTTCACTTGATTATTAACTCGCCTTTGCGTCATACTGGACAAACGCCAGTCCCGGCGCTCTCAATTTGTGCACAGCCTCGCGAAACGATGCAGTTCCTCAGATAATCGGTACAATCAATTGAACAAAATTTTCTAGGGTGTTTAAGACGTAAATTCGTTTCCTCTGCGGCCATCTCGCTCCACCGCCGCCCTCCGCCCGACGAAGACTCATCAGATATAACTGTATAGACCTACAATATACCATGCGAAAGCTCGTCATCCCTTTGAAGGAAACCCCTTCGCGGGCTGTACAAGCAATAGTAGTGCTGAATCTTGAAGCGGACACTCGAGTCTCTAACTAGCCGTCCGGCACGAAGGCCGGGGAACTCTCGGGCGCGCCCCAAGGATAGGAGAAATAGAGTGAAGGAAAGACGGCACAAGGCAGCGTAAGGAAGGTAAAAAGAAATAAAGAAAAGAAAAAAAAATAAAGGAGAAAAGTATCCCTGGAAGATTTTCTGCTCGGCGGCTTTTCGGCATTACCCCACTTTATACAGCCGGCGGCAGCGGCGGTGGCTCCGTCGGCAGCGGCAGAAACGGGGCGAATGAGTGGTGTAGAAGGAAGGGACGAAGTTGAGGGGTAGAGAAAGCTTGTGACAGAGCGGATTGCCGGCGCGTTGCGAACTGCACCGGGCCGTGAATACCCGGGAACTGGAATAAGCACTTCACAGCGACACGCCACGCGTGTACGTATATATGGCAATAGCGGTGCAGACATCGCGATATGCTTTACCGCGAGGAGTGGCGAAACGAGACTCGGTGCCTACGGAATTCTGCGACAACGCCAAAAAAATATATATATATATGGATGGGCGGGGGGGGGGGGGGGGGGGGGGAGGATTGGTACTTACGGTTTCGCAGAAAGGCGGGAGAGCGGAGAAAATAATGTAAATAAATGCGCGCATGTGGTACATAGCATTACGTTGTATATGCGGTTTTGTGCGTTGGATGTATATACGTATCGTGCACGCGCAGTGTACGAGGTAATGCGCCCGTAGCGTGAAACGCGACGAGCGCGGAAACTCGACGCGTAACATCGGGTCTCGTGCGAACAATCTGTGAAAATTTCATTCTTTTCCTCCCTCACTCTCTGTCCCTCTCTCAGCCTCATCCGGCCCGCTGGTACTCGAAAATTCATAATCGTTATAATAACTAGTTGTTATTAACGAGAGGAAATGCAATTTTCTACGCCTGCGCGCGCTAGAGTGGCCGTCGCTCGTGACGATAACTCCGCACCTCGTTCTATCTCGTCGTACTCCCATTCAGGTCATTTTTTTTTTTTTTTTTTTTTTTTTTCACCGTACGTTTTCGCGTTGGCATCTAATTATTTATTTATTTTTTAAACATAATTACGTGCAACGGCAGAACCTATGTTTTTGCACATGGCTAACAGCGCGAAATGTATCGTGAAATATATGACTTACATACTATTTTTCGTCGAAGGTGTGTTGAATATATGAAGAAGTAGTCGTCGTGTTTCGGTCGCTTCGCGTCGTCGCTATGGACTGTGACATTTGAAACCTGGAAATTTAGTTTTTCAGAAATTTACTCCAAATACGTTAATTCCGGATTGAAAATAACATTTTCCGACCAGACGGGCCGTCATCGCCAAAATACGTCATTTGCGGTTTGGAACTCTCATTTTTCGACCGGAAGTGACGTGTGACGCTGTTTCGGGTAAAAAAATGAGTTTTCTGGACCGGAACCTAGAACCAGAGTAGTATAATTGGGGAATAGTTATCAGGGCCTGGTATGGAGACCTTTAAGGCGACTTAGGGTCATGTAATCAGGGTCCGGGAGAATAGAATAGAATAGAATAGTGTTGTTTTATTATATTTATTATAGAGGGGGTCCTCTAGGGGGACGAAGAATAATGAAGACCTGGGGGGCGCCTTGGGAGACCTAGATTCCTCAAAAATTGGGACAGACAAATAGAGAAATAAGCCTTTTTTCTATGGGTGGTTCTTAACCTTGGAGGTCCACAGGGGATCCCCCGTATATTTTGGGGGTCCATGAACCCCCGGTTAAGAAGCGCTGGTACAGGGGCACAGAAAAGCTCTCTGATCGAACCTCGTTGGAGTGCTTTCTATGTTTTCAATGTTGTTCTGCCTAGACCGAGTGTTTTCTCTCGGACCGTACCACGGGGCGTCCGCGTTTTCGTACACATGAGAATGAACCCCCTGCCGCGCTCACCCTCTCCATAGAAATCAGGGCACAGCTTTATACCGGTATTGTAAAAAAAAAAATATATACATATATATATATACCATCCTCTATCGATCTTCCTGTCCTCGTCAACCAAAAACCAGAATCAGCAGGCGGCAGTGAGAAGAACACCCGAGAACAGTAGGCATTTGAGTGCCCTCTTGCTTCGTGTAGCCCCGACCTAAAAGCGCTGTGGTAGCGAACTCGCTTGACGTTCGGTTTACCTTGGCCGATCCGCCCGGTCGCGCGACCGGAGCTAATTAAGTTTGGCAAAAACAAAAGGCCGCAAACACTCGCGGAAGCGAAAAGGTTGATGCAACGGTGACGAAACGGCAATGAACAGAAAGGCGATATCGCTGGAATGGTGAAACTCTGGATTTGCGAGACAAATGAGTTCTCCACTTGGGTTCAATCGAAAAATCCCAAGATTCGCTCAAACAACTTGAGACGTTTCCTGTCCGTGGTATTTAGGGATATCACGAGGCACAAGCCGCTTAGGCGGCTTGCTCCATGTTCTCAGAATACTCGTGACTCCGGTAATCCATCCATAACCCTCCCCAGCGCCATCAACGCTTGGGCAAGCCGATGGGCCATTCGGCCCCAGGGAAATTCATCCCGACCGTGACGAAGTCGAGGCAGTTGATGATCGTTCAGCATGGAGCCATACACGCGCCAAGCAGCATCGCCTCTCTGGGCATAGTCTACCGTAAGCACATAAATCCTGCGCCATTAACGCTTTCCCACCGGTCCTGGAGTTCTCAACGCTTGCCTGCGGAGTATCACGCCTGGTCGATGACGAGAGTTTCGACGGAGCTGCAGCAATGGAGTCGGAGACGCACAGAGCCCGATACCGTCTCTGATGGTTCTTCGGTCGGTGGTGGTGCCAAAACGCAAACCTGGATTGAGGACCGTTTGGCCTCTCGATGTTGAGTGGGCCGAGAACTGGTGGTCCCGCGTTGGGACCTCGAACATCGCCGTTCCAGTGGCTGTCAGAGGGGGTGAAAGCGTTGGTCTGTTGGCCTCGGGATCTTCTGAAGTTGCATACCGGAATGCAGCGGGTGTGATGTATCAGATATAGGTGTCGGGCGTCAGAGGAGCTCTTTACCACGGAGGAATTTCCCGTGCGAGGGAGCGAACATGAGTGAAATCGAGAGGATGGGCGGGAATGCGTTTATGACTGGTCGAAGCATGCACGTTTGGCGGAGAGCTATATGAAAAGCCTCCACGGATATTCTGTAGAGAGGATAGCCGAACGAAGCTCCATCGTCGAAACGAAGGATTAATAGCTTTTGATGCGAGGTCCAGGTGTTCTCGTGCTTCTCCATACGTGCGTCTCTGTATGAGCGCGCAGTGTGTGTGCGTTAAACGCTTCTATAAAATATATACCCGAGAGGCCCCTTGACGATAACACCTCGACCGCTGGAATTTTTATTCGACCATTCCCATAATACGTGGATGCCGCGCGTGGGCCGGTGAAGTAGTGGGCGCCTCCACGGTTACCCCTTGCTTGGGCTTGCGGACGGGATAAAACCCCGGTATTCCATGTACTCGCGGTGCCCGTTCCATGTACTCGGCTCCACCGGAGAAACCGGACGAGGGCGAGAGGGTTGGCGAGCGCCGACTGGACGTTGGGTGTTGAACACGTAACCTCCAGGCCGATCGTTGTCTCGCGTGTTTCTGCGTGGGTGAGGATGTAATGAGGATTGAGGACGGCGCTCGACGGTTCGTTGAGGGATAGATGAGGGGTGGTTCCATCGATGCTTTGGCTGTCGGTGAATAAGGGAAGGAGACAGAGTGATAGGAATGTTGCGATGCCGAACGATGCGACCGGCTATGTGGGGATGACCGTTAGTCGATACGGACCCTGCTCGTGAAGGATTCAAAGCACAACATGGGTAGCATAGAGCCCGCGATGCTTCTGAGGCCTCGGGAGAAAGCCCGGAATTTCGGGGCCGATATCGATCGAATCAATATCACTGTCCCCCGATGCCTCTGCTCCTGTTGATGCTGCTGCTGCCGCTGCTGTACACAACGTCGCACCGCCCATATTATTCCGTTCTGTGCCTTCGATCGAATACCTTTCGGGGGACTTGACGCTCCCATGGACAAATAGTGGACCGCAAATTCGGATGCTGGACACAAGCATTCTTGAGCGTTATATTTCGTCCAGATAAAATTAGGCTCGTATGCCGAACGGGTAAAGCTTCTTTCCCATGAAAAGTGTTGTGTCGAAAAAATGATGGAACAGTGTTCCGTATCGTCACTCGGAAGATGATAGGAGGCCACCATCTCTCAATGATGGTTGGTTTTTCTGGTTATCTTGCTTAATGTCTTGACGGAATTGAAGACATCCAGCCAGACATCCATCCTTGTTGAATTCCTTTTCTTTCTTCCCGGTGATTATGAATCAGTCTCTCTGATTCATCATCACCGGGTAGATTTTTAAATTAGCTACAGTGAAATTTTCTTATCTGGCATAAAAGTAAGAAGTACGCTTTGCAATAATACCATACACTTTTCATGAAAATCCTCTCATTCCACTGGTTTCACTTTGTCGCAAGCATTCTCTTATTCTCCCCGATCGTTTTTCAGCGGAAAACGACAGCGAAGGCGTTAGCGTTCTAGCGAAGAATTGATTTAATAAATGCAATGAAGGAGGGTAAGCATAGTGCTGGCCCAGCCACTGGGTTATAAGTAATAGGCAACGGGAGTTATGTCTCCGCCTTTACCAAGGAAAACGCACAAAGGATAAATTTTCGTCGCGTTTGGATTCCGGACTCCGAGAGCCGGTTGTTTTCCGCAGCCTTCTTCGCAGTCTTTCTCAAAGCAAGATTGATTTCGCAGACGTTCGAACGCTTCCCTCCCACGTTCCGATGCCTTATCGTCTTGAGTGTGACAATTGTAACGTAGCACCGGGTATCTACACGGTCATGCCTCATTATTATCATATTGGCAGTTGAGATACGGTTTGCAGTAAAGAAAAGTGTATGAGTTGCCAATGCAGACCAGATGTACGCAATCAACGACTTGAGCTAAAAATTCGATTATATATATAGCTTACAATTGACCAACAATTATTGAAACGGGCCCAGAAGAATTCTAGAGATAGAATGCGATTGAAATCAAGGTTTGTTTTCACCAAGCTGGTACGACGGGAAGCAGAATGGAGCCATTGTAACTACAATCAGTCGATCCGGCGCCGAATGTTCCCAATCACGAATATTTTATGTGGGCGATTTGTGTGCGCTGCGTTATTCCGACTTTCTGCGTACCCACATATAGCCCGAGTAGACACCGGAACCAGCGGGAACAATCCTTTGGGCGATCGACGAGCTTTTCAGTTGAATCACATTTACATCAAGTTTCGCAGTCTTCTCGGTGAGTCTCTCAACTTTCCCGAGTTCCTGTTTCCTCTCAACCACCACCGCCGCGTTCCTCCTCGATAAGCCTCCGGATGTCCGTCCGGTAATAGAACGAAATATTCGACACCGATCGGTCGTTCTGCCGAGACCTTGAGGAAAATTAAAGGGGTCTTCGATTATTCAGTGGTGCCGGCAGGGCAAGCTAGTCAACGCTGGGAAGTCAAATACCGAAGAGCGAGATCAAGTATATAGGCGGTACTGGTCGCGGCTCGAGGCACCCCGCCAATGCGAAGGTTCGTCAGGGGGTATTGCGGGCCTGGCAGACTTCTATTTGTTGGTACCGGTCAGCAGTCTGCTGGGACTCCTGTCCCAAGGGAACTGATCGAACAGCAGTCTAGTCCTGCGTGAAATGCCCGCAATATGTTCGGTACAGGTATGACGGTGGTGGTTATGTATTGTACCGTATCCACGATAGGTACACGAAGGTCCATAGAAAACCACCACCATTCTCTAACCCACTGCCGGAGTATTGCAGAACCCTGTGGCCTTTTGTGCACTCGGTCTTTCGATTCCTATAGTTTCCACAACAGTGGCCCCCATTTGTGATTCGAGTGCAGTTGGTAACAGGAGACATTCAGCAGATATTCGGGGGTCTCGTAACTTACCGACTTCGAAGAGCACCCTACCGAAAATTCAATCAATTGCAACATTGAGAAACTTTGATGGGGTTAGAGCGTTGATCAAGTCTCTGTTCTAAGGAACGAAGCCGGTTTTATCCTGGCGGAGACTTCGTAGCCATAGGTTGTGAAATAACTTTGTTCAGGGCACCACCCCAACTACGACCAGGCAAAAGGTCTCAAGTACTTCCTGTATCATCTTGTATATTTTTTCGGAAAACCCTCCGATGGAAGACCCTCCTGAATAGAGGAAGAAAGCGATCGGACGTTAAAAAATTGTTGAACTTTCGACCTGCGGCTCCACTCTACTATCCACTCACGGGATGGAGTAACCAATCGAACCTCGACGCGTATCGAAAATGATGGAGTAAATGGATCAGATTTAAGAGACTATATCGGGTTTGGCGATGGGTGCGACGCAGAACCCAGCGAAACTCGCTAGTGTGTGTGTATATATATATATATATATATATACATCGATCTGTTTGCTAGACGCACAGATAACGGTTCGGAATCTTCTATACCTTATCAGCCCAACTTCTTTCGGGAATTCGGGACGCTGGCACGTGTAATTGCCTCTAACTTTCCTTTATTCTTTGTGAATCCCCCTTTTCCGCTTCTTCATCTTATTTGTCGTGTTCGACCTAAGTACGCCGAAAGCCACTACTATATCAAACTTAATTTCGGACTATTGTGCACAGATGTATTAACCATGATCAATATTAAGGCAAGGCCGTACGGCCTCTTGGCGTCTGTCATCGTGTCAAAGTTGAGGTCGTGCTCTCTTGTCGTAGCATTACCGACAGATACGGAAACAACGTTTACGGAAATAACTTGCAGAAGATTTGTCCGTCCGTTTTGCACACTACAGCAATTTGTCATCCGATGTAACAAACAATTGAAATCACAAATTATGACGGGTTTTGGCAAAAATTGAATGATAATGCTCTTGAACACCTACGATCGATCGGCGGTTTGCGGATGTGCGATCGTCGACTCACGCCGGCCCGCCAGACCGCAACCGCAGAAAATGAACGACTAATCTACACCGATAATCCGATCCCTCGCTGGCTCACCTTCCATCCATGTCCCGTTAATCGGATATCGTCCTAATATATACATATGCCGCGGATTAAGAACCGCGCATTGAAAGCGATTCGCCGAATGAATCAATTGTCACTGGACCGGGAGAAAGATTGAGAACGGAAGATAAAAGTAGACGAGGATAAGAGAACTACGTTAAATAACTGATGTCCGGATACACGATTGATGAACGGCATTATGTCGGATATTTGAGCTCTGTCTGGTAAGCTTCAGGGGGCGGCACTTGAACCCTGATCCGTCCATCTCTCCGGATTCGCAACACGTATGATTACTCTGCGGCTTTGGCCGGCGTCCACGTTCTAATGTTGACCGATGAAATATTGACTATTCATTTCACTCGTTGGTCGCCGGTTGACGTCAACCGTGGTTCTTCGCCATGACGAATTTATCGCACGATGCAGTGACCGATCAGCGAGCGGGAAGCGTCGAAGCCGTGCGTTGCTGGTTAGGAACTTTTTGTTTTCTTGCATCTTTTCACACATTCCCGACAATTGGCCTGGAAGGGAGTCACAGAATTGCTACCCGGCATGTATCGTTGGGGTTGTCGACAGAAGTGAATACAGATTGGTATGGGATCACCAGGACAATTGTGCCGTGTGGCATTGCGCTTGATGGTATAAATTATTATTTCCATCCGCAGAGAAACAAAAAAGAAATCCGAAATTCTCGTCCTGCGGTTTGCGAAACGTGCGCGCGTTCACGGTCCACAGGGAGGGGTTCGTCGACCTCGTTTCGCGTGCCACCAAGCTCGACTCGGCTCGCTCGCTCACCCGTCCTGATTTTATGCGGCAGCTCCGACGAGCATTCGCTGTTCCACCGAGACGTTATATAATACTAGACCCGAGGATGAAACCGGTGGATGGACGAGTGAGTGAGTATCCTAGGCTCTGTCAGCCGCTGGAAGCATCTGTAACCGGGATAACCGGAGCTAGCCAGATAGTTTGCTTACTCCCGCACCATTGAAAATAGATCCGTTGTTTTTCGGAACTAGAACATTGAGTCTCTTCCACCCCCAGGAGCCTTTCCTGCTTCAATCCTGTTACGCTAGGGAATCTTGGGCGCGAGCGAGACTGCGAATTCTGCGCAGCGATCGCAAAACCTCGAGGATTTTGAGAGCCCTTGGGAAGCCAAGGGTTTATCCGCGATATACCGAATGCGCGGTATGCAAATCAAGCGTTCGATGCGCAAGATCTTCAGTGTACGCTGCTCGTCATTGATGCTTGATTGTGCTGGATATACTGCTCGAGGCCTTAACGGAATCGAAGATGTCAAGCAAAACGTCCGGCAGGACAGAAGCACCAAAAAAAGCAGGCATCAATGGCGGGCGGTGTACAACCGCAACATGTCCGGCGAAATTAAGCAACGATGGATATCTTGATTATGGATACAATTATGGATTATGGATGCAATTAATGTCGAAAAGTGGCGTCATCATAGAAGAACTTAACGACAACTTAATCTCATTGACGATCATTTGAGTAAAAATGCTTACGATAGTCCACAAACAATTTCCACACACATTAGAAGAGGTCCATTCATGAAGAGAGGTCTGAGGGGCTTTTTTCTGGGGTACACCGTTTTTTTTTTAGAGTTTCGGCGTAATGGAGAGAATCAATGAACTAAGAACCAACGGTTGCTTTCCCTAAATAAGACCACCTCAAATAAACCCAATTAGCAACCGTATGTTTATGATCGGCAAGTGAGTCACTTCATGGCGCGCGTATAAAGTTCGCTTTACCGCACTTGTATCGCAAAGTACTACTTTACCGCGGCTAGCTAAGAAAAATCAACAGTGGGCCAAAGCCGAATTATGAAGAAATTGAGAACACCGGAAACGTGGAGTGTCCGTTCGCGAATTGATTCTATCATCTCGCTATCAGCATTGACGTATTCGGGGCGACTCTGCTGGAGTGAAAAAAAGGGGTGTGGGGGGGGTTTGTACGTAGCATGTGCGAGGATAGAGAAGGATCGCGTATTCCGGCGAGAGTGCTTGCAAATGGACCAACAGTTTGATTCTTGTGTCGATCACGCGTGTAATCGAAAGCGATGTGAAAGCTGAATCGGTTATGCGAGAGTGAAAAGATATTTGACCCTCGTCATATTCACGTTGAGGAACGATCGAAAGAAAAAAATTGCATAAAAACCGGCGACGAAACTGTATGGATGAGTGGTATTTGGTTTTCTGCCAGATGGCTTTCACACTCCTTTTACCCTATCGCTTGTCCTTTCCTCTTGCTTTTAAGAACTGTCCTCGGCTTCTTCTGGAAACAAAGTCGGAGCTTGATCTGGTGGCACATACTCCAGTTTCCGGTCTGACTGCAAGTATATATCCGTGTCTCCACCTTAATTCACTCGATCAAACATCATCAATACCATCACATACTGGGTGGCACAGATAAATCGGGCAAAAAATGTGTTCCGGCTGAGATAGCGCAATTCTTAATGCTGATAAAAGAATTCCAAACACGTGATACGACGATTCCTCAAACCTAGTTTGATAACTCTTAACTCCTGGCAAGACAGTTGTGAAAACCCTGCAAGGAAATTTCTAAAATCCGGTGAAACAATTCTTAACCCTTATAAGGCAACTTCTAAGACCCGGTAAGGTATTTCTCCTTTGTCCAACGCTCATTCGTGAAAAAACATATTGTCACATAGGCCAACTTGTCTATTGAAATAACAATATCATTATTTCTTCCATCACTTTTGCAGCGTCGTGTATACGAATATTTTCTATCCTTTGCCGCTAATAAAATAGTAAACTTCATTGGTAAAAGAATAAGACGAACAAAAAAATCAGTATTGCACGTAAAGTCTGGTCCGATATTCCAAGGCGCACTGTATACAACATGCGAATGGGAATACGTGAGCCGGAATACGCTGGCGGAGGGTTGTCGAGATCCCAGCAGAGCTCCACCGAGCCGAAGGACGGAAAAGAAGAGTGATAGTTACGAGGCCAACGGCACGAGCAGCTGGATCGTCCCAAAAATAAGACGACAAGAGGAATGTCCCCCGTCAGAAGATATGTAGAACGTACGTGTGTTGGTGGAAAAGCAACAGAATTATATGGTCGTAGATTTGCCGTTACGGGTGGAAGCAGTGGCAATGACAGTACATGAGCAGCCAGCGGTGTGTAACAGCGACTGGGAGTGACAGAACCGACGATAAAAGGTTAAATCGGCATCGTTACTCTCGTGAGCGAATGAATAAACAGGAAAGTACATTTGTAACCTTTGAATAATTTTCAGCCCTAAAAAAAAAAAAAGATTATGAACACAGCCCCGATACCTTTTTTTGCTTCTTCGCGGAGCAAGCGATGGTCGAAAGTGGCTCTCCGGTGCTTAAATAAATAAGCAAAACAACAATAATAAATGAGAAATCCTTCCTCTCTAGGAACGTTTGAGAGACAATCGGCTCAGCCGGGCTCCGGCAACTTCGCAAGACATTGAGGGACGTTGGGAAAGAGAATAATTCAACGACCGAATGGACTCCGATTCGTTACAGGGAATAAATCATCGTGTTCATTGGAAAAGTTCTCGGGGAAAAGGGCGTTGCCGGTTCGGCGAGCTCGAAGTTCATCATCCACCCCTCCCATCTACCATCACGGAAGTCCTGCCGTAGGCCAGGACCGTACCGTATAAAAGCTAGTGGAAAGAGATGTGTGTCCAGCCTCAACACCTGAACGTTTCCTCGCTCGCACATCGTCGGTGCTCCGTTCCGATAATCCTCGGTAACGTTATTCGACACTTCGTTGTCGCCGCAGCGAGACGTGGTTGTATCAGTTTCACCACTGGCGCTACAATCGAACGCCATCAAAATAGAACCGAGATAGATGGACCGATGGATAGCCTCTGGACCAGGCGAAGCTGTGCAAATATTTTAACGAAAGTATCGAAGTGTTATCTGCCAATCACTTGGACAAATTCCAATTACAATCGAGATAAATTGCCGACAGGAGAAACTGCCTCGAGACAATTTTGAACCGGATGATCGAAAGATAATCTCGACGAGATGGACCGTGGATGTGTTTTGGCACTTTGGCTCGGAAAATTCTCGTGAACATGGTATCGGGCATGGTTAGCGAAGAACCAATGGAAGTGGAAATTGCATTCTCGTCATCTGCCCTGGTAGAGATTTTAGCGTGTGACATCGCGACCTCGTCTGGACCAGATCAGGCCCGGACTTGGTCGAAGCCTGGTTTGGCGGCCGAAAGCTTCAACCAGGGTGGCTTCGTCCCGGTTCCCATGCCAAGCGTATGTTACTCGAGTAACTCTGCTCGTTCCGGAGATGGCGGAAGCGCAGTGAGCGAGCAATGGCATCGGGAGTATATTCCGTATAGTAGGGCGCAGCAGCTCTTGCGAATAAATGTGAAAGGACCCTCCCTCGCTCCCTCGGCCGCTGGCGCGTGGGGAGGCTAAGGGGGGCCGAGGGCGAAACCAACCAACGGGTACATAGTCACGAGGGCCGCACAGGCCGTACGTCGGCTAATATTTTATTATTATCTCGTTAGCGAGTTGTCGTTAGAGATAGAAGCGGTGGTTGGCGAGGACAGGCTTTCGTTTAAAACATGCAAGAGGCTTGGGACCTGGCCCAGGCTACTTCACTCAACCCAATGAGGCATAAACAATACATGGACCCCATGACCTCGCGCACTGTGATACTATATGTCCATACACATATATATATATATATATATCGTTACGCGGTACGTTTCCTTGTCACAAAAGAACTGCGTAAACGACCAGAGTGAACTGGCATACGCCCTCATGGCGCACATTTCAATTTTCTCGGGCAATTCCGTGGGCTCAGTGCAGGCTAGGCGAATAAATATTTAATAAAGCGAATAATTTTCATGGCCAATAACACAGCGTGGATCGAGAATTCGAACGAAGTATGGAGGAACGGTCTACCTGCTCTCAAGTTTGACATCGTTTGCCGTGGCAAGTCGCGGCAAATCACGGAAAAGCACAGAAAGTCATGAAAAGTCATGGGACGTCGTAATCGTATCGCGGACATTTCGAAGACGACTCACCCTACACTCCCACAGGCACATTATACAAACACTTAAAGGAAATCTGACATAAGTCAGAATCTGCATGAAGGAGCCATCAGAGAAACATGCTAATAACATATAAAAATCAAGAATAAAACAGAGATTAGCGAATTGGTTAGTACATCTCTAGCACTCTCGATCCCATTAAGGCAGGAAAGGAATACAAGTTGTCAGTAAATTGAAACTTTGCGGCGATGATGACACGAACGACATCGACAACGATCAAGAAAATTATAAGAAGCGCAAGCACGCTGCGTGGCGGGGGGGGGGGGGGTGGGGTAAGAGTAGAGCTTTTGCAGCATGCCGTTAAGCCAGGAAAAACTTCAAGTAGACTACTTTGCGAGAATCACAAACAACATTCATCATAGCGCAGTCGCACGCGAGCACGTTTGCCGAGTTTTCCATATGTCGGAGGCGCCAGCGACGTCGCCGGGATAAAAAATATATATATATATATATAAATGTTGTCTATGAGCTGCGCATTGCGGAAGAACACGATATCGGTATAGCATACAAGCACACGAAAACTCTGTTCACTATCATCTCCTTTCACTGGGATAACCCAGGAAGACGTTGACACGTACTCTCGTGTGACTCACTGCCGCTCTAGTCTTTTGCCGGATAGAGAAGTGGGATACGCTGTCGGTGCTTTACTGGAGTGAGATGAGGAGGGACTTTCGCTCTTGGTTGGAAGGTTCTTTCGCCGAAGCCACCCTACTCGTTCCGGCAGAGAAAACGTGCGATCCAGTTGCGCACACGCCGCGCGCTTCACAACGGCATATCACTTGTGGGAGATGTCTCAATGCTGTGCTTGCAGCAAGTGGCCAAGATGGGAGTATGCGAGTTCTCTCTTTTATCTTCGAAGCAGTGACAAGAAAATGTAAAAACTCCTCGCGAACTAAAGGATTCCGCGTGATGGTAAACGAATTTCAGTTCTGGATCCTGTCATCGAGTGATGGGTGGTGTCACGTTTGGGATTCCGGGCGAATCTCATTGTCTGGTTACGGATACCGTTTCGAGACTCTTGTATCGTTTTTTACCTGCATTGTCCGAGTGATCGTCATCTATGTCGAAATGACAGCCGACGAAAAGTAGCTTTTTCTATCTCAGTTCATCAATCTAGGGTTCATTACACTAAGTACTTGAAGTATGTATTGTAGTACCAAGTACTTTACGTACTGTGCACTGGGTTGTACTCGAGTGCTCACATTTTGAGTCCTGGAAAAGCGTAAGTGACGAAGTTCTGAGTGCCGAGCGCTGACTCACTACTCGATACTTCAATACGTACTTCGAGTACATACGGTATCTATCCAGCTCTGATCAACCCTCCGGAGCCATTGTGGCGTTCCACAGTAGGGGCGTTCAGTGGTCCATGTTCCACGATCCGAACTGGAAGATTCCAAATTCGGGACATAGGAGCCCTTTACTGAAAACTCCGACACGCCGATCTCGAAGGAGTGTCAATATGACTGCGAGACTGATAAGCTAAGTGAACTCGGATTTTCTACGTAAAGAACATGGCGCGGTAGTTACATATGCACGGAAGGGCCACGTCGGTATTTCACGTCATCTCAGACACGCCATGAAATACGACGGGAATAATAATTTCATCGATCTTTTGAAATACCAAGTACTATACTCAACTCCGTTTGTCCTGTGTCCCTTCCTGTCTCGCAAACAACATCAATAAAGCTTAAATAAAATATTGCAATATAATTC
Organism: Amblyjoppa fuscipennis; assembly: GCA_963575735.1. Taxonomy (NCBI): domain Eukaryota; kingdom Metazoa; phylum Arthropoda; class Insecta; order Hymenoptera; family Ichneumonidae; genus Amblyjoppa; species Amblyjoppa fuscipennis. The sequence goes on from OY754494.1 coordinate 500,972, forward strand.
CACCGTCAAGTGACTGAGGGCTGAACCGAACTTTTGTTGTGGAGAAACGCAAAGAAATCGTGGATGTGCACAATGTGAAACGTACACGTTATATACAAACGTTTTTATGCATGCATTACAATAAATGAATCGGCGTCTCGGATGAAATTCCCGAGAACAATGCGTTCAACGGTCTCACATTCGTCGCCTGCTTTCCTGGGCCTTTCCAAGTCGTCTCCGTCGGGCTCACCATTTCTCGGTTTATTCTCTCCCATGCCATTTCCTCCTCAACTTCCACTGATAGCCTCGCATATATATAATATATATATATGTATCATATACCATCCAGTAAATACGAGAGTGCGATCTCGTGTCCCTCCCTGGGTCGGATTCCTGGGGTGAGAGCGGAGAGGCGGAGTTTTCCAACTTTGACAACGTGGTGATTTCGTGCCCTTCGAACCATCCGCGAAGATTTCACTTACGTCAATACGAATCGACTATCCTATCTCACCACGGAGTCCATGAGGCATGTTTTTTTGGCAGAAGCAGAACAGTGGAATTTGTTTCCACAAAATGTGCTGGCTTCAATCTGGGAGATTTTCCAGGCTTTGATTATGGGCACGCTTCACGAGGATGATTGGCAATTTTTTACGCTGGTCACTTTTAGCCATTTTATATTCTACAGTAGAACCCCGATTAACCGGGAAGCTCAGGACCGAAAATTTCCCGGATAATCGAAATCCTGGTCAATCCGAACTGGATAGCGAAAATATGTAAGTGAATAATGGCCAATGATACAATTTTATTTTGACTAGTTAAAATGACATTTGATACAACTTGCTTAATCACTTCGCTGTCAGGAGCTCCTACAAGGGTCCCAACGTATAGGGAACGTTTCTCTGCCCGTGAAGCGGTTAATCGTTAAATAGTGTGAACTAGAATGTAAAGCTTTAGATTTTTCTTCCAATTAATAGTACATAAGCGAGTCCAAAAAAAAACCTCGGAAGACGCACTGTTAATCCACTTCCCGGTTAATCCGACCCCGGTTAATCGGCGTTCTACTGTATTAATATTTTGCTCATTTTTAAGTTTCGTTTTAGTGCGCATACATTGCTATGCATATTATTGGAGTTGTTGAGTGGAGTATGCCTGGAGAACGCCCGGTTCACCGCATAATAAATTCTTTCATTCATTCCTCCCCCTCAGCCTTATCTCCGGCCCGTCCCTCGTTCCCTTTGCGGAAAGAGCAAAAGTTGTTTTATCGCCATAAAAAAAAAAACAAACAAACAAAAAGAAGGAATATCTTTTACTCCTGTCACATGCTTCAGCAGAAGACCGAATCAACGGGTACTACAAAAGTACCCTTGCAATCTTGTGTCGCGCATTAACGAGACGGTGGTATCCGTAGACTGGCATTTTCGCTAAAATTCACTTCATGTCCTGCCGCTGGCTGTAAATCGGTGGTCGTAAAGCTCTTTTTTACGATCACGGCGAATGAGCACAAAGAGCGGATTTGCCCGATAGTGGTGGTGATGGGAAGCGGGAGGGGGAGGGGGCGAAAATACGATGAGAAACCAGACTTGTTAAGCTGACAAAGAGACGCCGGTGCGAGAGTCGTCATGGACTTGCTATGACTATATATTTCCGCTTCTCTCCATGTTCCATCGTCATCCATGCAGCGGTGACGGGCAGTGTCTCTAGTCTTTTTCGATATACCGGCGAGCCGGTTGGAGAGGACACGGAAAAGGCAATTTGCGCGGTGTCCAACGGTCAAGGGGGACCTGCCAACTGTATGCGAGGATTCGATGCTTGGCATGAAGAAAGGCAAAGGGACTTCTGGGAGAGACTCCGCGACATTCGCAACCTTCTCTCACCGGTATATCAGCTATTGACCGGAGCCATGAGCCTCCCGATGAAAGCCGTTGTTGGGGAATCTCACGGAGAGATGGATATCGACGTTTCGGATTGGTGAAAACTGTCGCTGCATGCGTGGTCCTGGTGTTCCTTCGTTCGAATCGGAAGGCACCGCCAGCTCGAATGTGGCAAACCCGCTGAGCCCCGGGCGAATTTTCCCGGCGCTCTGGAGGCAAATGCGACATTCCGAGGCGAAGCTTTCGATAAAACGTTATTGCCCTACCGAGCTATTAGAAACATGTCAACGGTGGTATAATCCAATAACTCGGGATTCTCGAATCCGGGACTCGTACGGGTTGTCTCTTTTGTGTGCTTGACGTTTTTCCGTTCGGTTCCAGTGATTCGTGTTTACTGTCGCTGCATCAGAATTTGGTTGTGCGTGCGCATTTCAGGCATCGACGGTTCAAACAATTCCCGAGTTACTTCACTTCGGAGTACCTTGTATGCGTAAATTACGACCAGTCAAGATTCTGAAAGTTCGCGTACGGCAAGAAGGGACGAGCCCAGCCTACAACGTCCTCCGGATAGCGTGGTTCTTTTGAGAATCACTTGGAAGACTCGAGCCCTTCAGAGCTCGGGGTGCGAAACACAGAGGCGCCAGGGGCAGAAGTTTTTCGAGAGCGACGAGTGGCGACGGAGGCCTCCGGAAGCTTGTGCAGACGCAGCGAGTGCCACAAGCCTCGCCGATGCGCAGGTAGTGTGCGACTTGAAGGGACGAGGAACTGACGGGGAAACCGAGGAGCAATCAGCCATGGGAATGGGACAGAGCAGGAGGGGTTCGATAGGGATGAAGGTTTATTAACCTGACCGAGCCTTGGAACGAGTCACGGTTCTCCGAAAGTCAGCTTGTCCCACTTGATCGCGTACGAGGGTGCAACGAGGACCTCGCAGAGCTTTTAATAACCCACAGGCAACACATCCTAGCACAACATTTCGAGATTCATTGGCGTCACGGTGAAACAATTCGATCGTTAGGTGTTAGATGAGAAAACTTTAGTAGGGCGAAACCCTAATGGAATCATTAGGTCATTCGAGCACTTCGTCCTTCCGGGTACTTTGACCAGTCGATCTGTCGACGGTACGTCAATTGGCCGACAACTAAGCAGTGACAGCGCAAGACGGAATACCCAGACCGCGCAGGACAATTGTACTACCATAAGCGACGGATCGGATTATACCGATGATGGAAAAAAATCGCCCATACCCAAACCAACAGCCGGAAAACATAGTTTTCAAGGCTAAACTACCACTTAGCACCGATCGATCAGCAGTTGATACTACCGAGCGACAACCAATACCGAAGCGACAAGTGGCAAAAGACATTGTTCGAGCTACAAGTGGTCTGACCAGCGATACGCGACTCCTTCGTGCAGGGTAAACGATTCTTCAGTATGGGCAAAGAGTGACGGTGATACAGGTGCGGCTACCACTTGCTCAAGGCCCGACTTGGAAACGAGCCATGTGGCCGAAGTCTGCCCGAGCGAACACTTTGACGATGCTGGAAACTCCACTCGAATGCCGTGAGCTTGAACGCGTTATCTTCTTTCCAGAAAGAGAAAACCCGATCGATGTCCAAACCTGATTTCCTCAATGCCATCGATAAACACGTATAGTATACGTGCGCCGTACTAGGTAAAGTATCCTTAGTGGTAGTATTTATTCATGAAGGTATAGTATGTCGACACCGGTGTACCACTACAATACCAGCAATATCGCGAAGTGTTCTACTGGCCCGGGTGCGGGGAGGGAGCGTGAACCTATATCGTCAGACGTTTAGTCCCGGATGGTCGCCATAGCAACAGGCAGCCCCGAAAATTCGTCGACTTCAAGAGCTAGCGCCCTCGGAGGTTCTCCAACACGGAGCACAGGACAGTCCTATGTGCCGTCCCTGTTTCTTGCTCGATACAAACGGCAGATAGCGAGGGAACCGAGAAAGGAAGGCAGGACCAAGGGTATCGCTTGAACAAGGGAGAGAGAGTTTGCTGGGGTGAGCGAGTAGGGGCGGGGAATGATCAACGGTGGGGCAAGGGGCGGGCGCGGGGTGGTCTGGGGTGTCAGGCTTCTGCCGGCTGGTTTCGTCTACTTCCACTTCGCCTCCTCCTTCCTCGCAGTTCTTCTCCCTTATGCTTATTCCTATTCTCGCACTCACGAACCCCTCGCCCTTTCTCGACTTCCACCACCAGAATAATTCGGCATGCGCCGGCTTGCGGCGGCGCCCTTCACGTCCTCCCCGGTCCCGTATCAGCCAGCCCTCCCTTGCGCTCTCGGACGCGCTCGAGCTCGATCCGCAGGCTTCAGCCTCGTTCGCTCGATCTTTAGCCCTTCGAGAATCCGGGCCGCGATACTCTATGACCAGACTCGACGGCACCGTCCAAGCTCTCTCCGAGGGTGCTTTCACTTTCTCGCTGGTTCGAGGATTTTTACCGTGCGCATCAGCCCGCATGTGTCGGCCTGGTCATTGGCAACGACGAGAGCTCGAACTTGAGCTCGCGAATGCCCGGGCGACCGGTGGCTCTTCAATTTTATGCTCAAGCGAGACAAGAAGTTCTCGAATCCTCCGGCGAATTGGCGGGTCCTTCGGTTTCTTGCGGCGGAACTGCTGCTACCCTGGCGAAGAACCGCGTACCCTAAAACATGTTTGCCGACGAAACTCGGAGAACTCCAGAGCCGTATGCTTTCCAGTCGATGTAATCTAGCTCCAATTTTTCACTTTCCTTCCGGCAACTTTTTACTTTCTTTTATTCTATAATTTCGCGTCTCCTCTCCAGATAATCAACAGGGAGGTTCGGCTTGTTCGTGTTGTAAAAAAAAGTCTTGAGACGAGAGAAAGAGTGAGAAAGACTGTGTGTCGGGTCGAGAAAACCTCTTAACGCCTTCTCGCGAGCAACAGCATTTCGCTCACTACATCAACTCCTTCCGTGTGCGCATAACCCAATTTTGTCCGAGTCGCGAACTTTTACCGACTCTAATGGATACAGCTCGTCTGACGCGGCTGGAATTACCAAGTTGCTTCTCTCTGTGACGAAACTCGGAATCACTTCCGCGCATCTGGCTTAAACGCACCGGAGGCCTCGTTCAGTTGATCTTTTCGTACGAAGTGAGTGTTGCGATGCTCTCTTATTGTTTTTACTTTCTCATCACACGCGAAGGATGTAAGGAGAAAGGTATTGTAATCCGAAAAAAAAAGAAATTGGAATGTCAAATTATGGTCCAGAAACAGATTTCGCATATCCTAGAATGCAAAACAAGCGCCTTTTTCTTTTTCCATTTGTTGAACTTCTCGCAGCTATTGCTACACTGATCTATGCGGCAAAATAAATCAATCGGCATTATGAATGCGAATACGGATGGATCACGATGAAAACGACGATGTTGGCTGGCAAGTCCACTGTTGTTCGTTTGCCTCTATCGGGAATCTCTAACGATGTTGTTAGCCTGTCCCGACAATTTCCAACGACTTCAAGTGATTTCTCGAAGCTCAATCGTTAATTTATCGTAGGAGATACCATGCCGGATTTAAGCGGAACGGGAAAGCCAAGCGTAGTGGCAGTGGCAGCAGTATAAAGCGGCGACTCGACTACAGGATATCTTGCTTCGAACGTAAAATGACAAATCCATTACTTTCGTCTCGCGACTCTCCATGCGATAAAACTAACGATCAATTATTCGTGCGATCCTGAATAGTTGAAGGCGCGACCGCAACCATTTCACCCATGCATTGCAACCTCATCTACCTTGGTGCCCCGATACAATTCTCAGTGTCAAGAGGTGCGACACCGGAGACCGAAAGATTGCTCCATTGAATTGGATTTTCATGACTCCCAACAGTGCGCCCTCCACCCTCGCGGCCGACGATGTTACCACCGCAGGAAACTCTTCACCAGGGAATATTGTAAGGGTACGTTGTAAATATGCCAAAAAGAAAAACGATCCAACGGAGCATGGCCCAAGCTGAACAAGCGAGACTGGATGAGTGCTCTTCCAGTCTTGCTTGTTTGCCGTACGTATGTTGTGTCGAGCTTGTCGATACAAATTCGTAACGTCAGAACGAAATGTCAATGTTCCCCTCTAGTTCTATGGTACTTGCACGAGCGCGTGGGTGATCGATAAAATAAGCTGCCGCGGCTTCGCTGTTTCACAGCAGTCAATTTATTTTTCTTTTTTTTTTTCCGACAAGGTTATGCAACATTTGTCCATCCTCATCGAAACTTTGATTCTGCGCTTTATCGGCAATTTAATAAAGACATTGTTTTTTAGTTAAAAGAAGGAAAATACGAAGAAGAAATATATGGGAGACCGGGATAAAATGGACTCATTCCAAAATGGTGATTTTGCAATCGCCAATTCCGAGCCACGTTTATGATGGCCTTTGAATTTCTATTGTAAATTTCTTTCGGGCGCCGCTCATCCGATGCGGTTTATTTTACCCGATGTCGTTTTCCGTCCATTTTACTGAGCCTCCCCGATGTTGCTATTTTCGTTGTCATAAATAATAATTAATATCTCGGTTCCTTTTGTATCTTAAAAAAAAAACCTTAAAATACATGTTGTCGATAAAACTTTCCGAATTCTGTATGTATGAATGATGTCTCGGGACGCTTGGAAAAATTAAGAGTTCAAATGCGTTGTGACAAATTGCAGTATCACTTATAAGAACAATTCGAAAAGGGTGTTATTTGCGACCTAGCTCAATTGTTGGAGCAGTTGATCAGTAACTTGAAACATCTCGTTCCGTTTTGGCCCTGCATTTTGTTCGCCTTTTTTTTAATGATAATTCCGACGTATGTGTACAAGTGCAAAGTTTAATCCCTGGTAGAATAATTATGCGCCATACAATGGCTGATATGATGAATTATTAAATCTGCCGCAACGCTAAAGTTTGGCGTAGCATTAGTCGAAATTAGCCCCCCCCCCCTCCGCCCCACCGCTCGACTATGCCGACTCGATGGAGTACGCTGTCGTACGATGGGTATAGAAGATACATAGGTATTACTACGGACATACTTAGTAGTCGGATAACAAAGTACCCGTTGTATATCAGCAATGCGCATAACAAGTAGCGAAAAGTAAGAATAAGTGGAAACATGGACAGCAGAGGGTAATTAAGTGACGAGTTTGTTTAAGGTGAACGAAGGTAGTAAATGAGCGCGAAAGAGGGAGAGATGGGGAGGGGGACAGAGTAATTAACCCCGAGTCGCTGGAGTTACGTATACATATACATATTTTTAAATGTTGAGTGAGCTTGTCAAAGATAAATGCCGAAATAACAAGAAAACTAAATAATGCTAATTACTTTTTCGCTCTCGTAACGCTGCCTCGCGCATGTTTAATCATTTTTTTCCCTGCTTTCTCCGGCCGGTAAGAAAATGTTTATTCGCCCATATCCGTCGTGAAAAACATCGAGGTTATTTTCTTCGAAGTGCCATACGATGGCGTCAGCCACTATGATGGATTAGATATGTGTCAATGAGAGAGGTTTGAAAAGTGCACTTATAAAGTTGATTCGCCTGATTATTCCAAGTTCCAGCCACTAATTGGTTTAAGTCCTCCTGATTATTCCAAGCTTTTCCTTATCCAAGCACGCCCGAGTGCCATTCAAGTTCCAGATCGATTATAGATCCTATCCCCTATCAGGTTACGGCATTTGTCCGCTAGATGGACTCTCTGCGATGCGTTTCTCGCAAGTGAACGGTCGCATGAGAATCTACAAAAACCCCAGTATGCCTCTCATAAAGACCCGTTTTCGAACCCTCCATATCTACAAGCTCATGCATCAAGCTCACCTTGAATAACATCGCTTGAGAACATTACGCATTACGCGCGGTGGCATGAAGCATTAACACTTCCTTCTAAGCACAGCCCACAGTTTTACATTTTATCAAGTTTTTGAGAACGAGCCGTAGACGAATGTTATTTCTGATTCCTAATCCAGACCATCCCTTCTATCAGTTAATTGTAATCTACCTCATCAATACATTCAAGAACCAAAATTTCCTATCAACATATCACCAGATGAATGTGCCGCGGTGATAGAGTAAAAGCTACTTAAAAATTTCTCTGCACGAGACGATTCACGGTCTATGACGATTCCTGAAATTTTCATTACAGATCGGACATACGAACTTTCATTACAACACGCCCCGCATACACATCGATAAAGTAGTAAATCGCGAAGACAATGGTCGAGCCAGCTGCACAATAACAACGCATTTACTTCAGGCATGGCCGATCGAAGTAGGTCACCCGTACCAGCAGCCGAGTTAAGTGTGCGAGCGAATCGTGCATCCAACGACTCGTCCGCTATCTCCGATCCTTGGGATTCTCAGCTCCTGTCTACCAGTTGATGGCCCGACGATTCTCTATCCGTGCCCGTCGCCGAGGACTCTATGAACCACGACGACTTCCAAGGTTCTGGCACGTCGTCAAGTGTTCTCGCGCAGCGTGCGTACCTCCATCAATCAAGCCACTCGGCAACGGTCAACACGCATCCGTTCCAAAACGCCGACGGGCACAAGAGATGTGCTCGCGTGGAATAACAACTTGACGACCAACGACCGGTCGAAGTAAAAGGGAAACAAAACTATGATTCCACACGGTCCATTCACGCACAGCCGTTCGATGAAATTCTATATATGGACCAAGAAACTCGGGTATTTCCGGTGTTTACCGTGAGCCCGACAGTCCAAAAACCTCACCAGCGAGCAAGGACTCGTGCACTTGGTTGAGTTATGGTGCGAGAGGGTAGGGTGCAAAATCAATGCTTGGGTTATACGACCCCACCAGCACCGGCACCACCGCCGCTCGCTGCCACGGTGCCAGGCGAGCGAAAGAGAGGCCCGGCGGCATGAGCGAAGTGAGAAAGTGAGCCGTCGGACTACGAGGCGTTCGTCCCTCGTCCCGACGCCGTTGCCCGATCTGCCTCCTGGCTTCAATGTGTTATAGCTATGGGGTGAGAGCGAGCGAGATAAGAGACACAAGACACAGAGGGAATGCCGCTACCAAGACGAAGACGGAAGGAAAAGAGCCGCGGGTGCGAGGATAGGGTCGTCGGAGTCTGAGCAACAGCAGCCAGCAGAGCAGCAGCAGAAGTTGAGCCTCGACCGAGCCAGGTCTCGGTGTAGCAGGGATCCGCCGTATCGTGGGAGGGTCGAAGAGAAAGAAGAAAAAAAACGGAGGGGGATGGTCGGTTGGTGATGGGGAGGGGGGGGGGGGGGGGGGGGCGTTGAGAAAGTGAAAGAGGGAAACGAAGTACATGCTACAGTACTGTAGATACACCGTGGTGCTAGGTAAAACGCAAGAACTAGAGAGAGAAGAATAATGAAGGAGGGAGAACTCGAAAGAGCGGAGAGTATAACAGGACTCTCTTGGAGTGCTGTTCCAACGGAGAAAGCTAGTGGGTGCGAGGGAGAAATGCGGCGACGGGAAGGAATAAGAAAAAAAAAAACTAGGGAGTTGAAATCGGTGTGGTTGGTAGTGGTGGTGGTGCGCTACGCTGGGTAGGCCAGTGGTGTATCCGCCGATCCCGGGTATGAGCCAGGCGCTCGTTGCTAGAAGGGGCTGCTGCTGTGCAGGAGAGCAGCAGCGGCAGCTCGCACGGGGAATGTACGGAGCGGAGCGAGAGAGAGAAGGATGACTGGAGCGGTTCAGTAGGGTGTCGCTTTGACACACTGCTCCACATTCCGCAGCCGCGCCAGGCTGGTTGGCTTGAGAGCTTTGCCTGGTTTTCCTGCCTACGGGGTATCGTAGCGCGCCATATCTCTGCTGCAAGGAAAATCTTTAGAGTCCATGCCTTTTGATGAGGTGAAGAGGCCGATTTGAGACGAATCGCCGGTAAGGTCGGAGAACATTGATAAACGTGGATGTGTTTAATTTTTGTTGGAAAATTGCTTAAGTCTTTTTGATACTTCATATTCCAGACCCAATGTAAAGATTAAATCGTATTGAGCTGTGATTTCCCTCCTATTAAGGAGGAAAAAGAAAACATGGCTTCTGGTGACAATTTGTAATGGGACCGTTTGGACATTCAGAACGGTAGCGAAGGAAACCATTCCGACTCAAGAGAATGCTCAAAATTTCCTGGTAGGTTTTCAGCCTACGATCCCACCCACAAAGTGGTGCAAAGCCCACTTTGCACTGGCTAAGAATCTTAAGGGTTTTCCACGTAGGACGGCAGATGCAATCGGGATGGTGTGACAGGCTACGCCACAGAGACATCAGACGTTGACACTTCCAACTCGAGTATCACCGGCGACGGTCCGATAAGACTGCCTGGATACTCATAAGGAACGAACCTATCAACGCTCAGAACCGCATGGGAGTTCCATATTCCGGCTTTTCGAATCGGAGGTCCATATACATGGAGTACCTGGACCGAAATGCAATAACAGTTGCCAAAGAGAGTATCCTCTGTAGATATATGAGTGTCAGGGGTGCCTTAAAGGACGGAGCCCTGGTGGGGCTGTTGCAGCGATGGTTGTGGTGGTGCTTGTACGCACGATTGAACAAGCCTTCCTTTCAACTCCAGTCACTCCGTCTCTCACTCTTTCCCCCCCGCTCCCTCTATACTCTCTATTCGCCCTTGACTATCGACGCGTGTGTGTACCCTTCTCCCGGCGTAGTTGTATGGTGGACTGTATCGAGACCCACAAGCGGCAACACACAAGGGATACGGTAGGAGCCAGGCGGCCGGAGGCAAGCCCCAATGTTGATACTCCGCCGACCACATATTCGTTAAGTTGTTCCCTCAAAATCGAAGGTTCGCCGACGCGCTACCCCATCGCTAGGGATGATGACGAAGAACCCCCCTGGATGGATCACCCACAGGAGACTCTTGCATATCGCCGAAGGTCGACGCGGTCAAACCCGCATAAATGCGGGCACAAACTACCAAGGACGCGCACCCGCGCTCCCTCCGAACGTATCTCGACTGTCTTTGAGATTTCACTTTCCAGAAAAATAATATCGGAAATTCGAAACCACTGGATCATGTCGGCTTTGTAATTGCATGAACGATGCAACGTATGCTCGGTATAGCTCGGCAAAAGTGCATAGCAGCATCTACATTGGGCTTATTTTGTGGAGTATATTTCATTAAATTGTTTCGGATGACTTTTAGGATATGAGAATATGAGTTTGCTGCATAGGGTCGATGTTGGCTATCGGATTTCTTGATTGAAGCATTATAGTTGCAAGAATTTGTTATCAAACAGTATTCCATGTTGCAGTGAATAGCCAGATACGTTGAGGTCTTGCGAGCCGATCCAATTGAGTATGGCCAGTCGGGTACTACCAAATTGTAAAACATTCTTCAGTAGTGGCAGTGCGCTGCGGTATAAAGAGTATACGATCGTTGCCCTGGTGGGAACAACACACAGGGTCGGCGCTGGTCGACGTTGGGCGAACACTATCCGACGCTGTGCCAATACTGGCCCTGTGTGGCATTCCTACCAGGGGTGATCATACCACGTTATACACGCAAGCATCGGATTTCTAGGAATGGGCTTGTAGCTGACTACTTTTTAGGCAGGGATTTCTGGTATCATCTAAAGTCGGCACGCAGTCGCAATAGGGTTATGCCCGTGTACTTGGCCACTCTTCCTTCGCGTACAAAAGTCTCTCTCTCTCCGGGTGCGTCCACTCGTAGGCATTACACACAGATACGCTATTCCAGCCGGTGTCCAAATTAAAGGAGCATTCTGATTTTCACCTAGGAAGGAAAGATTATTCTGTTTTCCAGAATCAGGTTGATGGAACGGAGCCCAAGAACGAAGCCGGACCTGTAGTTAGAAAGTCGACCCGACTGTGGTCGCTCTGACGACCGAATGAAAATATTTTTATATGGATCCGCGCCATTTCTAAATGCTTTTTTTGTGCGTGATAAACTTCCGCCGTTTTCTAGTGGAAAATCCGCATAACCCCGGCGGTTCAAGCAAATATAAGCGATTCCTGTAAAATATACAGGTCAAAAAAGCGTTTGGATGGTGAACACAAGTTTATCGCGTGGTACACTCAAGTTTTTTTTTGACAGAGATGGAAGTGATGCACTGTAAGCGGTCGGTAGTGCATTTTACTTATCGACAATGCTCCTACACATCCGTCAGGGAAGACATTAAAGACACTGAGCGACTTGTGAAAAGGAACATACGTGCCGCCAAATGATCTCATATCCAACCAATGGATGCCGTAGTAATTAAGAGGTTAAAGAAAGTACATCGGAAATACTTTTTCCGAGAGTTTCTGCTCAATGACAGCGAAGTAACATTGTTGAATTTTCTAAACGGTTGGAATATACTTAAGTCCTTAAGTGCTATCTCAAAGTATTACTTCTGTATGAGGTAGGTGCATATATGAATAACGAGGAAAATATGGTGTTCAATCGATTGAGGTTAAGCGTCTAGGTAATCAGCCCCAGATGCTGATGGGCTGCATGGGCCAGGCTTCATAGGCACAGCGCGGAGCGAACGGAAACCGGAAGAAGACCTCTGATGCATCCGGGCACTACTCATCTTTCTGCAGATATATGCTGAAAAATACTGGGCCACAGATTTTCTCTGTGGTAGCACAAGTACGTGCTAGCAGAATGGTGACACCAATCAAAAGAAAAGTTCGATATATTTAAAAGTGATCGTTGGTAGGCGTTCAACCAAAGGACGGAAGGACATATCTAAGTTGATCTAGCAAGTAAAACCACATGAAGCAAGCCTTTCTGTTCTTCAGTCGCGAAGATTGAATGACAGAGAGTGGAAGAGTACAAACTTGAAGCAAAAGCGGCCGCAGAAGCGTCGATACTCCAGTTACAAGAGCTTATAGGGGGTCCGATGGATAAACACTCTGCAAACAGTTTCCAAGTTGGTGAACGTCGTCCTCGGTGGGCGAATAGCGAGAGGTATGGAGGTATCGATTTGCTTCGTCAACAGCAACATCTCCCGTTCAGTCACAAAGTCTCTCGGTGCAATGGGCGAAAGAGGCACGAGTTCGAGGGGATCGAGTGCGGCACGGCACACACGCACACATGCACAACGGGCATTGTTTCGGTAGATGTAACGCAGGAAAAGGGGACAGAGTTCCGAGCAACAGTAAGTAGCAGTTGAGAACTATGAGGCAAAATCTAACCAATGTACTTCGCCATCGGGAACAGGAGAGGAATCAGTGTCCTGCCAGACGTAGACTTCGCTTACACGTGAGTGTGTCGTCGTGTAATCCAAGGCGAATCATTCGGACGTATCCGAATTCGCTCGCCAAATAGACACTCTTCTCGCGGATGTATCCATCACCAAGAGCCTGAATTTCGATTACAGAGTTTTGTCCCTTGGCGGGTTGCAAGACGTATCGACGGAGGAGAGACGCTGAGCGTGTGAGACATCGCCAGTGAACCAGCTGCTCCAACGGAGTTACGCCGAGTAATGCCTCGCGGGAAAGCAATTTCGGAAGACAGGAATCGACCCAACCGGTACAGGAACGAGCGTTGGCAAAGTGTATCGGACAAGTGTTGGAAGGTGGATGAGGTCGATTTAAAGGTGACTGGGGAAAATGACGGGCTCGAGAAGCTGAGGGACCATCCCAAGGATGGACGAGAATGACTGTTCCCCATCGACGAGAGCCCCTTCATGTATTATCGTCGTGCCGCCAGTGGTGGCACTCGCCGAACACCCGGAGCGATACTCGTCTACCTTGCCGGCATTCTCCCAGTTGGTATCGCGTGCCAAAGGGGGTTACGGAGACGACCGAGCTGGTTGGCTGTTCCGCATATAACTGAATAAGCCTGGAGAACAACGAGGAGGCAAAGCGAAGCGGGTATGAGGGGAAATAGAAGGGAAGCGAGAGACTAGACAGAACGGTGAGCGAGATAGGCAGAGGCAGCAGGCCACTTACTCGTTCGCCGGGGATTGTTGGACAGGTAATTAGAGGAGCAACGCGTCGCCCCTGGGCCTAATTATAAAAGGTTTTCCCTCGTCAGCCTTTCTACGACGTTCCCTTTCACTCTGCCGCTTGAAAATCAGGCCTCCTCTCAAGGCTCTCTCGCTTTATCTATGTACCACCGCTTCCTTTACCCCCGGGGGAATAACTGTACCAACGTATTATGAGGCTACGCGACAGTCGGGTCCGAGGAACTTGAACGAGAATGTAGAACCCCACTTCCCCCAAAGCCAACGCCAAGTTCGCTGAGCGATCATGATGTATCGATATCGCAAATTGGTGAACACGACGATGGAGTACCGGAGCGGGCGAGGTGAGATTTACACGTTTCGGTGGGTTATCAGTAATTCTGAGAAAAATTTATCATGAAAACTTTTTATGTCTATTTTTTATTGTAGATCATCCGTATACCGTTCGCAAATACATTTACTTGTAGGATAGGGCAACGGATGCTCAAAAGGCTGCAGGGTTAAAGTGGCTAATATGAACCGGCGTAGTAAAATGGACCAGCGCGTACTCCCTAGCGAATCTGGCAACGGTTGCCGCTCCGTTGTTTTCGGTCGACAACGAAAAAGTCTTGTTAAACCTTGCCCCTGATGAGATTAAAAATATCACACAAACTTCCTTGATTATCGTAAACCACAGATATCGTAGTTCGATAATATGGAGAGCCCATTTACCTTGTCACAGTAGTGAAATACATAACATTTCAATTCTGTGTCCGAAGCCGTCCCGAGACATTTGTAGGTGGTCGTAGATTATTAATCGATTGCTATGATCCATATAATCAAGTGTACGAAAAACAAGTTAGTACAATGGACAACCTTGCGAATTTTGTCTTCGTAAAGGTGTTTCTTTCGCATATCTATTCCTTCCACCAAAGAGAGATTTATCTCTCGAAATATTTAGTGGCCCATATTCACCACTTTTGCCGTGCCTTTATCTCATATGCCAAAACCATCTTTCAGTAATACGTTTGCATAATTCCGACTGACATCACTTAATTTCCATTCAATTCACTGCAAGTTGGAACCGGGGTAGACCCGCTAAGGTATGAGGGGTCAATTTCCTGCAGTGTGTCTGATCACGGTCGGCACTTTCAACTGAGGTTCCCACAGCTGAACCGCAACTTCACTGTTGGAAGGTTTTTTGCTAGCCCTCTTAAAAAGTAGAACCCAAAGCTTCCGCCGTTGTAAGGACGGATATTAAAGAACCCACGGGACGAGACTTCGGCGTTCGTGCCACGGTAAGTGTATCCCTGGTCATTGGGGCAGGGATCACTGGGGCAGAACTAGCGAAGCGAGAGGTCGAAAACGCCCGAAGGAAGTCAAGGGAAACGAAGGGAGAAGCAGGGAAGATTAAGGAGAAGTTGCTGTGCTATCGGAGCAATCCATCGAGTGACCTAAATTACGTAGAACCTGCCGTCCACTCATATTCATCCTAGACGAAGCCAGTTTGTATTGAACAAATTCAACGTTCCACACTACGACATCCATGGAGTCGCAGGAAATTGAACATAAAAATAATCATTTGCGAAAGGCGCATGCTTAAGAAGAACTTGTACTATCGGTTGCTACTTTCAGCCATCCGGTTAACGACATTCAGACAACCAGTCGAAGTGTGTGGCGAGCCAATCAGACCGTGTGGCGATCGTGTGCCAACACCACAGGATAAACATATTAACAATTATTGGTGTAGTGTGCGGAATAATATCGAGGGTTAGTCCAGTTGTCAGCCGACTTTACAAAACGAATGGATAGACATAATCTTTCCCCGATTTTGGCAAACCCGTGTACTAGGCTCAAGGCAGATGAGGCCGTATTTGACCGGTCACTAATTGGTCACGATAATTGCCAGACCGTCGAGTAAAAAGATCGCGGCCGCGATTGCCGTTTGAGCATCAAACTACCTCGGCGCAAATAAACATTGCAGAGAAGATACTCAAATTTACTTTCCCGTCAACTACACAAGTCATACCCAATGCTGCTGAAACACTCTGCGTTTTCTGACGCACATGCACGCTGAGAATGCCCTGGCTATATTTATTCCTGCTTCTCGCGCACGTTTGTGAATTTCCACCACGTCGATGTTTCGTGCGTTCCGCGCTTGACGCTTCTCTCGATCCGTCTGTTTGCATGCCCTCTCGGTAAACCAGGCGGTTTGTAAATAAGCCAAGTTCGCTTAGAGAGCCGCTTTGCAAAGCTATCTCAGAGTCTGTAAAGCCCGACGGTTTCGACGATGGCGTTCTACCTATGGATAATAGAAAACCCGAAATTATCTGGATATTTGCACCGACCGCAATAAAGTACAAAGCGAAACTGGTGTGTCGTTTGCAACAATTTGGGTAAATTCTTCTGGTAGATTCGCAGAGGTTCACTTTATGGTTGATGGTTCATGGGCCGAGAGGGTGCAAAATGGCGTAGCCCAACGACGGTTTCGACGATGGCGTTCTACCTATGGTTAATAGAAATCCCGAAATTATCTGGATATTTGCACCGACCGCAATAAAGTACAAAGCGAAACCGGTGTGTCGTTTGCAACAATTTTGGTAAATTCTTCTGGTAGATTAGCAGAGGTTCACTTTATGGTTGATGGTTCATGGGCCGAGAGGGTGCAAAATGGCGTAGCCTAACTGGCCGCTCGGCCAAGTGGGCTACGACTCTGTAACCCCGAGTGCAAACATAAATCTCCATTAAGAGGTTGCCAGCAATGGCATGCGATGCTCGTGCTCCGAACAAAACCGTTCGCGTTGCTCCTCGCGAGAGCAACCCGAACACAACGCTCGGGTTATGAATGTCCGGACGATTTGAATAAACGGATTGGCGTGTGTCCGTCCGTCGTTAAGCTTGCCCGAGGGAGTCGTACACGCGTTTGCGCATATATCCTGCCTTCATTTCGGATGCGTATGGGCCACGGACTCGGGGATTGTAATATGCGTGTTTTGGCGCGGATTCCTACGATGCTCCGCCTATCCCAAGTATACATTTTGGAGTGCTCTACCGGGGCCTAATAAGGTCCTGAGAATTCCTAATTAGGGCCTCATGCAACCCTCGAAAATGTGTGCCAGGGTACCGGCCGTCCGCAAAGCACAAATACTCATGCACATTGAATGCCAAAGAAATTATCTACATAACGGAAACACGTAAATTGACATGTATTTTTAAGATGGGCATCAGATCCGCTTAACTATATGTAACTTAACTGTATGTACTGTGACATTGGCACAGAATTGAAGTGTCAGTGGAGTCGTGGTATAACCCCACATAGAAAATGGTCGCTGGACAAACACTTGAGTCCTACTCAGTACCGAATAATTCAGTACTCAAGTACGCAACTACGTAAGTATGTACTGAGCTATTCGAGTACTCGATGCACCCAGTGCTTCAGTATTTCAGGATTTGGGCCCCACTCAGTACTCGACACTTGAATACTCAAGTTCCACCCAGTACGCAACACTTGAAGTGTTTTGTATTTCAATGGGTACTTTGAGTTCTGACACATTTGACTGACTTTACGGGAAATACCCGGGGTATCATCTGGCGATAGTCTCGCCAATCTATTCAAACTTCGTTTTTCTTTATTCGAGAAAAAAAATGGCAGGAGTGTACGATCACTCGCATTGTTGTGATATCAAATGGAGATTCGAATCCTTTTCATCTGGGAATATCAGCCTGATAATCAAGAGCAATCGACGGACGGGAGGGGGGAAACGTGGGAAAGGAAAATTAATGAGAACATAGTGGACGAGTGTTCGGTGGTGCGGAAAGTAAAAATATTTTCGCCTCTTAGCCGAAGACGAAAATAGAACCCCATTGCTCGGATTGTTGGTTATTGTAAGCCCAATTATTTTTCATTGGTACATTTGAATGAACTCATGAAGTATATTGGGAAATATGCGGTGCAGAAATATGTGATCATACCGAATTTGGAAAGTGCAAGCGAAAAATTAAAGCTAAAAAGAGCCATAAATAATCCACAGGAACTGAACCAAATCGGTATGCGGATCCGACAAGTAATTGCAGATTAAGAAGATATAAGTGAGGAAACTTACTTGTTCAGCTGAACAAATCGACGCGGATGACTTATGATTCGCTGACTTTTATAACGAGGCAAGAAATCCGGGAAGCGACGTTGTTATACGAATTATTGTTTTTGATTATACATAGATATACTTTGTTTATATATGGTTATGTTCTCGTGGAATAAATAACGGGCGTATTTGGTTTTGGGGAGGAAATTATTAGTACAATCGCAGCTAAATATCTCCAGCATGAACTGTCACACGTCTGTTCTCTCTGAAAGTTCGATCAAGCCTGTTGTCATCTGGTCAATCGATAATCTGTCCCTTTGTCATTTGTCATATCGAGCTATTCCGGTTATCTATGTAATATCGTGTGTCTCGGTCCATCCCCGTCTCTATATTCGTTACAATACAAATATATACAAGCGAGGGAGAAATTGTTCAGAACAGAAACAACAAAACATTTGGAATTCACACATGCGGACTACGTTAAAAACAGTTTTAGTTCGAGATTCAGTTCAAGGTTGAGTAGCAACTCAAATTTGAATATGGTTGTTAATTAAAGTGTGACTTTAGTATTAACTCAAGATTAACCTTACGACTCTCCATTCAGTCCTGGAGATCTTTAAAAATTCTACATCACAAAAATCGAGCGTAATCACGATCCGAGAAAAATGTTGTAGAAAAGCGACTAATTACTGTAGAAACAACCAAGCTACATTCAAAAGCATTCGGGTAACAAAACATTTTTATCCGAAAGACCTAACGGGGAGCTTCAATTTTATGCCTGGCAATTACTAATTACCGTTTTTTTTTTTTTTTTTCTTCAGGAATACAATATCGGTATAAAGATTGGTAAAATAAGGTCCAAGGTCCACTTAATTGCCTGATATCTTCTCGTCTAATCAGTTCCGTCTTTG
Organism: Amblyjoppa fuscipennis; assembly: GCA_963575735.1. NCBI lineage: Eukaryota > Metazoa > Arthropoda > Insecta > Hymenoptera > Ichneumonidae > Amblyjoppa > Amblyjoppa fuscipennis. The sequence goes on from OY754494.1 coordinate 519,722, forward strand.
ACTACGAGGCGAGGACACGCGAGGCGAGGACACGCGTAGCCGTCGAGCCATGATAGTCCGACCGGCGTTATGTATAGTATACAGTTTAATGAGATAGTTCAAGGGCTACAAGGGCCGTTATCGATCGTAAATTGAGCAGCAGACGAGAAATATTATGCAGCGTGAGCGTAATGATACGAGGATAAGTTCAAGTCTTCAGTGTGTATCGACGGTAAGGCCTGGCTATACTGGCCCCGGTTAATTAATCCTCCGCACAAGCATCAGCAGTGTTCGATCAAAGATAATAAAAATAGAATGCGCCGGCCTAGTTTCACTATTGGCAACGCTGACACCTGTTGCGGTTGAGTGTGTCCCAGCCAAGGACTAAACCGAAACCGCTGAGCCCCGTCATCAACCCCATACGCACAGAGACTGTCAGGCGAGCGTGCATATACACCTATCGATCGCGGTGTCATAAAAAATAATCATTTTGATTTAACAACAGAAATTAAATAAGGTTCGCTAAAGAAAAGTTGCAAAAACAAACGTTGCTCATTGAGAGTTTTTATGATTTTTTATTGAAGAAAAACAACCCGTTTGGGAAAATATGACGAGGTGCTAATTCATCATTACTGAAACAACAATGCGGTGAAAATGCGTGACGGATGCAACGGACGCAAACTTGGCGAAGAACAAACTCCATCGATCGTCGACCCCGTTACAACTGGGAAGATTTTCTTCCTCGTTCATCCGATCCTCACACGTTTCCCGTTTTCGAGAGTACGAAGATTAAACTTTGCATCTGCCACCCCGATTTCTCACCTACGCTTCATAACCCGAAGTTCGTAACGATGAGAGTGTACCGGTGTCGCGTGTTGCTCCACTCGATGAAACACGATCTCTCTGCACAATTGAGCGCTTCAACACAAGCACTATGCATCGATCGTGCGATAGCGACGGGATAGGTGCAATTTACAGAGAACACAAACATTGAGTCGGTTCAGAATGAAATTGGAGTAAAAAGTGCCGTTGTCAAAAATCGCCGTGTCAACAAATTTTTAGACCATATTGAACCCTTGGAAAATCAGTCGAGATATGTTTTGGCCAAAAAAATGTAATCTATTTATGTGTGTCTAAGCTTTTTTGGCGCCGTTTTCCCACCAAAAATGTGTCACCAAAAAACACCGTTCTGAAAAATGGACTGAAATTTCCAAAGACTTCCTCAAATGCGCTACAGCTCAATAGGAACTTAAAATAGTGAAAGCTTAGGAATCGTGAATCATCAGGTTCTCGAAAAAAGACTCCTAGAGGGACGTGGAATGGTCAGGATACGAAAATGAAATCCTACGGGGACTTAGAATATAATAATCAGAATCTGAAAGGGGGCTTCTAGTTATGGCGTATGAATGGGTCCTTAAAAGAAGGTTATTCTAGCGAATATGATTAATCAGAACCTAGAAGAGGGTTCCTAGAAACCTAGAAGAGGGGACTTGGAAGGCAATCAGCTCTGGAAAAGGGTTTCTGGGAGGACTTACAATATAATAAGGGCTGAACAGGGAGCTCCTAGGGAGCTCTTAGGAATTTGAGGGACCTATGAATAATCAGGGGGCGGAATTAGGTCCCTAGAGGGACTTGGAATAATCAGGGCCCGGAGGCCGCTCCTGTGATGGAATTAAGGCAGAAGTTAAAGTATTTCTAATGACGACAAAATTAGTAACTTGCAAAATACGCCCTAATTTTTTTTTTTATTCCCAAAAATACTTCTATGTGGAACCAAACTCCTTGAAGCCCTGCCATTACGATGCCGCAATGTTCGATTCATGAAATTGTTTATACCCGAAATCTGTCTGGAAAGTAAAAACACAAACAATTACCATTCAATCGAATAAAGCAATAAATCATAGTTAAAACTTTTCCATCGGACGATCATCTTTTTGCTATCTGCAACGGCTCTCGGCGTCCCGCTAGGTGGCTGACGTTCTTTAGTTTCAGCCGGTGATGTTGGAAACCTGGAAACTACTCGCCGAACGGAATCCACCGGTACTCTCGCCGTCTCGAGATATCGCGAAAAAAGAGGGTCCGGAAATTCTAGACGTAATGCGGGCACTAGTGTTGGTACTCCAAGGAATACCGCTACTGAGCTACGGAGAACGTCGGAGACTCCGGAAAATAAGAGAACTCGATACTTTGGAGATAATCCACCTTGTATACCGTCTTGCAGAAAAAAAGAAAAAACTTTAGTTCTATGTTTACCGGGTATAAGTATAACATGCTACCGTGGTAACCCCGGCAGAACAACGGTCGCGCACAAACACACCTTTTTCCCGCGGATCGGGGTAATTGAAAAACAGCCGAGGTCAGCGATAAAGTAACCTGAGATATACGAGGCTTCGAAGTCTTTGGCACTTTCCGCGAGCCGGGGATTTTTCCCGATCGCAAGAGAAGAAAAATATCTAACAGCTCTTCGGATGTGTTGCAAAGAATCGCGAGAACCTCTCATTGTTCACCGGATGTGGGCGGATGAACGGGGTTGGAGTGGCAATCCCTCCAATGAAAATCGTTCTAATGGACAAACATTTCTGTTAATATTATTTATATTTTTCGTGTATCTCATAAAAAAAAAAACAACAACAACAAATTAGTTCCTACCATTCTCAACATATTCGGAACAGATTTCTTTGAACACGAATCGGAACAATGTTACGACTAATCAACAGTCGGTAAGTACTACAAAAATAACACGCACAAATACCATACATGGAAATACAATCTCAAAAAAAAAATAACACTTTATGATAAAACAGATCATTTTTTTATTATTTTTCATTGCGACTAATTTTCGTTTTATTTATTTATTCGTTTACTTTCTTATATAAATGTAAACGGGCTGAATCTAATTGCAAGTTGATGGAAAATACCATAAACCGATTTGATACAGCGAGAGTGACCAGACTCCGAATGTAATAAGGCGAAAAAGAAAAGATACATAAAACAATTAGCGAATAACAGAGGAAGCATAAAAGATATATGCTAAAAAATAATTCAGACTCATAATCTATAATCGTAGAAGCCTTCAATAACGTAAACGTCCGATCTGTTTACACTAATGTTTAACAAAATATCGAGACAGGGGATGATAATTATATCGAGAAATAATAACTCTTCTGACGCCCGTCAGAATTAACACTACCCATTAGAAAAAAATGGTCATAATTAACGGCGTGGACTGCGATCAACGCTTTACAGTTTTGAGAGTTGAGTTCTTAAGCCTCGCATATCTTGAAAATAAACTGGTAAGGCCACTGCTCGAATTTAGTTTTTTGAGACACATAAATTAATGTCAATTGCACATTTTATTTGTCAATGTTATTTTGACATTTTAATGGTAATTGTCATTTTGCCATGTTATTTGTACATGTTATTTTGTTGTACAGAATAGTTTTTTTGCGTATACCATGCATATTTATGTTATACCGTCGAATGAGTAACAGTCTTAAGGAGGGAGTCTCGCTGAGGCTGACTTCGCATAAGTTCGACAAAAATAATAGAAAAATTGCAAGTACTTCTTGATGGTATAAAAATCTGAAAAAATTCATGCATACTAAAGGTACTGAGAAGATTAATTTTGCACAATAATAATTACAAAATGTTATTAACAAATTGATGAAAAAAATAATCGCATAACAAATTTGCCCGCAACCCAACTTTTTTTTCGTGAAAATGATTCCTTTATTTTTCTGAGTACGCATGAATTTTTTCAGATTTTTCAGTAATCGTTGATTTTTTTTTTTTTTTTTTTTTTTTTTTTTTCATGGAAAAATCAACAATTACTGAAAAATCTGAAAAAATTCATGCGTATTCAGAAAAATAAAGGAATCATTTTCACGAAAAAAAAAAGTTGGGTTGCGGGTAAATTTGTTGAGCGATTATTTTTTTTCATCAATTTGTTAATAACATTTTGTAATTATTGTTATGCAAAATTAATCTTCTCAGTACCTTTAGTATGCATGAATTTTTTGTTCAGATTTTTATACCATCAAGAAGTACTTGCGATTTTTCTATTATCTTTGTCGAACTTATGCGAAGTCAGCCTCAGCGAGACTCCCTCCTTAAGTAGCATTGACTGCACGTAGTAGAATCATTGTTACAGTTGCGAGACACAAGGAGAGTACAAGCCATCAATACAACGTTGATTCAGCAACTAATGCGAGAGCGGCGATTGTTCCTCGCAGTTGTTATTCCGAGCTCGCGAGCCTTGTTTCGTCTCTGTCGTGCGTCAAGTGTTTCCACGACCGTCATTATTACACGCTACATCGTCAAACTCGACGTCAGGATGTGAAAAGTCGATACGTTACATGACGATATTGCAATGATCATGGCGAATGCGTCGCGTTTGGTGTGAGAAATATGAAAATCAATAAACAACCCGAGACAATGAATTCTGAAATACTGTCACAGAGAAATCAATTTCCCGTGACTTTTTAAAATGGCGACGAAGTTCGGCAACGTTGCACATCAGCGATACATACGTTAGCTACCATTGATCGGTACATGTCGTTTTGTATTTCATGATAAATAAATGCTCCAATTTAAAATATGTCAATCTGCAATCGCTGCAAGTTTCAGAGGCCTAATTCTCGAGCCAATCGAGATAGTTATGTCAGTAAAAAAAAAAAAATAGGCTATATGTGTCACTGTCACTGTGAACATAATAATATGAAAATATTTGAGAATTTTCTAAAAATTGTCACGGTCACGTTCACTTAATTACTAACGATAGTGGAATGCTTTTATTACTTTTATTCTTGTTGAATTAAAGTGATGTGATAGAATAATTTATTTGGGCAAATTATACGATTATCTTTATATTACATTTTTTGATGATGAATTTATCGAAACATCAGTCGTTGACGATCGCGATTAGTGCAAGTAAAAACTTAAAGATTTAAAAACTCAACGTGCTTTCATTGCCGGTCGATCAGCCGCCGACCGATAATGCGGCGTTGTCATGACGTACCCTCGGACCTCGATTTTAGGGACCTCGATTGTATCGACAATCGACACTTTTTTGGCCCCCACTACGTCTCGCCCCAACGCGGTGGGACAAATTTACGCCACGCCGAGCCGTACCGTACAAATAGTTCCGTATCCAGATAGTAGCATTCGACACCCCTTACGGTACGTGTCGAGAATATTACAACCAATTTGTAGATATCGCATCGTAATGGAAATACTGAAAAAACGAACAAAAGTATTCACGAACAAAGAGAAACTTAGATTACTCGACAAACTCGACGAAGCACGAGGTCGAGGGAACTTGCCAGCGAATGCGGTGTCTCGCGCACGTTCGTGTATAACATCAATAATAACGACAAGTCTCGCACTCTCGCTAACTCGTCAAGTGCTGAATTTTTAAATCAAAAGAGTTTGAAAACTGCAAAAAATATTAATCCCTAGATTATTATTATTATTATTATTATTATTATTATTATTATTATTATTATTATTATTATTATTATTATTATTATTATTATTATTATTATTATTATTATTATTATTATTATTATTATTATTATTATTATTATTATTATTATTATTATTATTATTATTATTATTATTATTATTATTATTATTATTATTATTATTATTATTATTATTATTATTATTATTATTATTATTATTATTATTATTATTATTATTATTATTATTTACAGAAAGGAAGTTTACAACTTATAATATCTGCATCTTGTATAAAGTATTAAGTGGACAAGTGTTTATGTAGTCTGTTTTTAAATTGATTAATTGACTCGGATTCGATTATTGCTATGAGGCAAGATATTTGTGGTTTTTCCAACAGAGAACCCTCGGCGAACCGATCAGTGACCCGTTGCGGGTGTGTGAGAAAGCACTCATTCTGAATGTCAGGTCAAATGGTGATCGTACGTTCAAGGTTTGCAAAATTCTATCGTTCAAGTTATTTAGATCGTTTATTTATCGTTATTTAGATCGTTTAAAATACCCAGCTTCTATATCTGCATCTTGTCTCGATCATATTCAATAAAAATAGGGAAAGAGTCGTTTGTTTCCTCGCCGAGCAAGTACATTGGATCTTAAGAAAGGACCGAATTGGACTTACGTGGTCGTCACTTTTGGAAATTCGCAGTCGATTGGAATTGTGCGATTTGGAGATACGCAGTTGTCTACTGTATATACATAATAGAGTCGACAATGCAATAATTAGAAACTTACCGTGGGGCAGTACGACGAGTAGGAAGAAAATCAATCCGACGCTGAGCATCCAAGTTTGTATCCTCCGTCGATGTTTCGATGAACCGGCTACGTTTATACTCATTCCTACGCTTGTCCACGACATTTTGACTATTTATATTTATATATATATATATATATATCTATTATTATATATATATAAATATACCGTCGAACTTTCGGTCTCGAGATTCTTCAATAATCTCAATTTTTTTTAAAGATCTATATATTTATTTCTCTTCCTCGTACTTTCACTCACTAACAATTTTTTTTTTACACTGGTCCCTCCGACCGTACCACTGTATTACCGACGCGAATCACTGGACCAAACCGGACACGCCGTGTACTCTAGCTGTGCCGTTATCGATCTTTTGAATCTCGCGCGCCTTCCACTATCGCTCTCTGCGGGCAACGCCCTCTAACTACGAGAAATGAATTCCCGAGTTACACGCCAATGGCGCTAATCACCGAGCAACAACGAGACTTCCTTCAACGACGGCGAACCTCCCGACTTCGCCGTCATAACCGCCGCGAGAACTTGTTATATTTCCACGCGATCACTTTTATTTTTATCTTGCAGATATCACCCTCGAGCTGTGTCGTTCTTCGTGCAATGGAGCGGGAAGACGGTCGTTTCGATGCAACTTCTACCGATGTGCCGATTATCTCGCAGTACTCGTCGCTACGCTCCTGTCGCACTGCATCTTTACCGGACCCTCACTTGGCTCTCGTGAGACGATGTCTATCTCTTGATTTTCTGTAAACAAAAAAAAATGTTTAAAAAATTAAATATTAATATTAATTAAATACTTTTTTTTGCTTCGTCTCGATGGAAGCTTTGCTTTCAAGAAAACAATTTTCCTCTACTCGCGAAGTTGTCGTGAAATATAGAAAACAAGAAGTGATGCTTTCACACCGAAGCTTTGTCGACAAATGTAAATTGCATGAGAGAGCAGTGTGAACATTCAAGATGTTCCGCTTTTCTTTTCAAGTCAAAGCCCAGACTCAATTGTCGATTTGTAGATTCGTATGTTCAAAAAAAAAAGTTCCTGCTATTACCCGATCTCGATTCGAGCAAATACACGATTTCTTGTTTAACTTGAAACTTTGCTTTCCCATAGGTGACTCTTGTATGCACCTATCGTGCACACAATCTCCCCCTCCCAAACGGCCCGCCGCGTCTCTCACCAATGACCGATTCGCGAACCGGAAGTTCCCGATAGCAGAATATAACCATACCCCAACCTTTTTCCTCATCTCGCGTCGGTCACACATCACACACACACACTCACATACATTCCGCTAGATATTCTCTATCGCTCTCCCCCGCGTATTTACGTTCTCGTTCGATGCATTTCTCTGCAAATCGAGACGTTGAATCTACCGCATTTTCTGCGTGATTGACGGAAATTACGTTTGCACGTGACGCGAGCCGCATATATATATACCTCACCGGTGAAATTGTATACCTCCCGGCGCTTCAGCGGTACCTTCGATACGAGGTTAACCACGCGTACGGTGGTTCCACCGTGGCGCTGGCAAAGCATATTCGCGGCCCTCTCTGGCTGATCGGGGGAACTAGTGAGCGCAGCGCGCCTAACAATCCAACCTCACAGCATTCCCATTTGAGCATCCATGCCGATCCTGGACTCGCTCGCGAATGTTTCGCATTAAACTTAACGAGACTATGAAATTTTTTAAACGTACGCTATGTGCATGTGTGTGTGTGTGTGTGTGGGTCCGAACGAGCAAGCGTGGTTGGGCACACGGACTCGGGGGGGGGGGGGGGGGGTGGGTTTGCTTTGCACCGGCGATGCGAAGCGACGAACCGAGAGTACGAAACCGCATCCAGTGGTGAGCTACAACCCACCAGCCAATTATCGTTTTAATGTACGACAATGAGTGTCGAGAGCTCGATTCCGCATAATGGCTCGCTAGCGCAAGTACACCGTCGTAAACATTTTTTTAATGATTTTACACAGGCGAATATTTATGCGCGCGAGGAAAATTATTGCCGAATGTTTTGCCTCTTGCAGCGTACTACATAATACAGCAAGGCTATTATTATTATTAATATTATCATTATTATTATTATTATTATTATTATTATTATTATTATTATTATTATTATTATTATTATTATTATTATTATTATTATTATTATTATTATTATTATTATTATTATTATCGAAAAGTTATTTGTTACTGTGGAGCCCCTATCCATATTTGAATAGAATAGAATAGTTTATTTCGTGTTCTAGGGCCTCAGCCCCCTAAGGACACCGTGCCACACAGTACAGAAATTGCCCAGAACAAACAATAAGCCATAATAAAATATGAAATACAAAAATAATACAATAAAATATAACGATAATATAAAGGAATAATAAGATTTTTTTTTTTTTTACGAAAAGAGGATGCGCGGGAGGAGAACAAAGTTTGTCGAACTTCGAAGTTCCGGATATCAATTCGATGTTCGGATCTGTTTACAGGGTACGGATTAGCCAACTCAACTCCGAGCGACAGTTTAGGCAGGGTCGATATCTCCGAAAATGGCAACGTGCGGGCGCTCCTCGATGAGATTCTACATTGACGTTGTCGCCAATAGGGGTTGCATTATTGACGCTTCGAAAGTTTGAAAATGTTCCTATTTACCTTCACTGTGACAACAAGTCGCCCTTCGATTCCCGGGCGGAAAAAGAAAATTTATTGCTTATTAATAGGTTTTTTTATTCAACGTTGGCTGGACATCGGCAGCCAACGTCGGGGCAACATCGTTTGATGATGTTGGACCGATGTTATCACCCCAACGTTCATTGGCCGTTGGGCCAACATTGGCGACCAAAGTCGGGTCGACTTTCTAACTCAGCAACAGTCAACTTGGTTAACAGTCAGCTCTACCGCAACTTTGGGTCAAATTTTTACCGTCAGGTGACCGACGGCCCAAACGTTTTTCGCAAGCAAAACGCAATCTGGAACCGCTATGAGTTCGCTGCTCATCCACCACAATCGGGAGGTGACGAGCGATTGTTCGTTCCACGGTTCGAACCAAAACAATCGTGCGAAGGGGCAACGTGGGACCGCGAATAATCTTCTCGATCGACGTCGAAGACTCGGCATATCCGGCTGTGTGCCTATCCCGCATACACCTTGAGAGATGGCGACGGGTATGTCACACACAGGTGCCTCGAATCCACGACGATACACTGTAAGCCGCATCTCACCATCCGCTGTGCACTCAATGTGTGTATTGAATTACACGGGATATGCGCTTTTGCCCTGGGGTGGCACGCGCGCGAGCGGTCTGTTTAAGGGCTCGCTTAACCTGCATTTAGCTGGCCTCAACCGCGCGTTGGCAGTAAAACGTGCATAATACTCGTAGGAGGGATTAAAGTTTTCGCTAGAGCGGGCCAACGAGTGAGCGATAGGCGCTTAGACATCACACAGCTTAAGCTCGAGCGAGTACTAATACCTTGTGTAGGCAGCGTTTACCAAGCAACTCATCCGGGCTTCCTCTTTAATGACCGTTTTAAGCGCATCTTGGTCGCGCGATTCTGACCAACTAATAATCGAGATTCAATCGTCAAATTGATGTGTCAAATTGATTTTTCATAAACTATAGTGTAACAACGCTCATCTATACACCCTCCCTTTTTCCTTTCCACGCAACCACCGTACAACTGCATCTCCCACCGATATCTCTCCAACCCGCCACCTTCGCTCGTCGCATCGCCGTGCATCCCGTCCTTTCTTGGACGAACCCGAACGCCTACTCTTTATCTCCCCCTAAAATACACAATCCTAGGCTCGACCACTGCATTCCTTTTTCCGACCGTTGACCACTTTCCCAAAACCCGAAACATCTGCCTTTTCTAGTATTTTTCCGACTCCCAAATTCCTTCCCTACTATCTGGACTTTCCCACAGGATAGATCTATAAATACAACCCTCGGCCTGGCTTGAGCAGTCATTTAGTCACCGAAACTCCGCGCGACACTGTTACGCTGCCGGATCTGTACTAAAGAATAAACGTCTTTGACAGTTCGACAAAGTGTTTACCGAATCTTTCCCGTCCTACAACCGCGTTCTGTGGCAGAGTCGACTACCACCCGTAATAAAATTACATTAAATATTCCTCGCGACATCACAACAGTTATCGTCTGGAAATTGGCCCGGGACGTAAGGGAGGTGTATCTGCAAAGTTTTGACAACCTTTTTTTTCCCCCGTTCTTTTCCATGCTCGTCCACCGCGAGCGATTGCACTCGAGGGCTCGAGGAGCCCCTCTCCGGATCGTTCGAAGCTTGTCGAGAGCTTACAGGTGTCTCCGTGGGTAAGCGAGGCTCGGCTCTCTCGCACTTTATATCTCCGGGATTTTTCGTTGGCGCACCCTTCGATACCAGGGTGAACATTCGGGGCGGATGGGAGCAAAATTTCTATATTTTCAAGTATCTGGCAATTCATACGTTTAATTAATTAATTTATATTTACAATGTATCGAACATACAAAAGCGCCAAATTTGATATATTTCGAATATATATATTTTTTTTTTTTTGCATATACTTGAATTTCGTGGAGGTGAATTTTATTCGGGGTTGTCATTTTAACACTCTTATGCCGCCGGTTCTGCACGATATTCTCGGCAACTCGGTTCTATCGACATTTTTTTTTTTCTTCTTTTTCCAATAGTCAGATGTATTACTTTTTTTTTACTTCTTTTTTTTTTATGAACTTCGCTGCATGCAATCGCCGGTTATCCGTATATAGATCGTAAAAAAATGCTGTATGAAGAATTTATGAGCATCATATAAAGTTTTTATGCAGAAACCGATGGATAAAATTTAATATACAAGTGTGATTTACCTTCTTCTTTTTTGTTTTTTTGGAGCGTGCTTGATATACCCATCAATTAATTTGTTCGCCTCAGTTTTGTTGGTATATTATATTCTATATTGCCGGCTTGTGCATAATCAACATCACGACGTTCTATATGAATTTTAAAAGAATATTATAGTGGCGCTTTTGATATTCCATTTAATTAGTTTCACCTCTATTTCGTAAATTAATATTCGATCAACCGGATGTGTAATTAGAAATTGTCTACAAATTCATATCCACTTGCGTTGTGCTCGTTCGATTGGCTCTTCCTCTGGCTCAAAAAAGTATTGTTCTGCTCGTCGTTTAAAAGCTCAACGTTTTTGGCCACCTCCTTGACGACCAATTGTTACACAAAATCCTCGGTATGCTTTCAACATCCAAGTAAAAACTTAGCCTAACGTAAACCTTTACGAAAACCTTGATTGCTAGTTACGGGGAACATTTTATAGCGCTACATCAGGCCTTGATCTGATGCGGAAAAGGCCCGACGGGTTCCCAACTTCATCTTTTTAGCGCCCAATCATGCCCCGATGCAATCCCGTAAAATTTCTACCCGCGAATATGTATACAGCTTGTTTTATCAATTCTGCTACGTCTATTTGTACTTGTGCATGTGGTTTACTGCATTTTTAAATTGTATATCAACTTTAGTGGGCACAGCGCTTGAGGAGACTGTTACAGGACGCTCAACAAATTTCACCTTCTTTCATTGTTCGCATGCGCGTTTCTGTGCCAGCAGCCCTGCAACACCGCGAACATGTCCAAATCCGAACGTCCGTCGAGCCTTCGCAATTTTGCCAACATTCTTTTACACTCGTACGTAAACAAGCTCCGACGTTCTTTCATCGTGTTAACATTTTTTTTAATTCCAAGCACTCGAACTCTACACGACGTTCTCAACGTTCCCATAGAGTTTTATATATATATATATATATATATATATATATATATATATATATATATATATATATTAGGGTGTGTCAAAAAAATTCATTTTTTTTTTTAATTTTCCTCCCATCTTCTTAAACTACAGATTTCAATCTGAAATTGAACCTTGCGAAAGGCGGTGCCTAGAAAAAAATCCTAAGAGGTGCCGCATTCGACGTTTGAACACAAAAATGCGGCACATTTTAAACGTAATTGTCAGCGACTGCCTTTCGCTGGATTTTTTCATCGATGAAAAAATGTAGTTCTACGAGGTGGGAGGTCAACTTTTTGTCTTTTTTTTTTAATAAACACAAACGATTTCGATTTTTTAATTCCTGTACAGAAAACTATAAATGTCCAGTAGGGTGAATTTGTTGAAAGAAAATCTTTCCACCTTTCAAAACTATATATTTTCATCTAAAAAAACACCTCCCGAAAGGTGGTCGTTGACAATTGCGTTTAAAAGGTGCCGCATTTTTTGGGTACAAACGTCGAATGCGGCACCACTTAGGATTTTTTGCTAGGAACCGCTTTTCGCGAGGTTCAATTTTTAATCGAATTCTATACTTTAAAAGGGTGGGACCAACATAAAAAAAAAATATCCTTTTTGAGAAACACCCCAATGTATATATATATATATATATATATATATATATATATATATATATATATATATATAACTCCAACAATATTACCGCAACCTGATTAAAGGCGAGCTCGGTCGTGTTCGACGTTACGCTATCCCCACCCGTTTACTCGGTTACGCGTTGCCCAGGCGACGATCTAAGCAAGGAGTACTTCCGTATCTCAGCCGTCTCAGCGACGAACAAAGATGTCGACGCATACTGTGACGATAGAATCGACTCGACGATCGAACAAATTTCATAAGAATGCGGTTTCGTTAAAGTATTTTAACCCTTTGACTCTGCAGCTCGGGTAAAAAAAAAATATTTTGGTGCCACAACTAATTTACTTGCTAATTTCGAGACAACAGATCATCTCGCTGTGACAGTATTTTTTTTGTTCTTTTGCCGGTGGTGACTTATTTTGTTCTAGCAGCAAACTTTGTTGTCACAGCGAAATAATTGCTGCTGGAAGAAAAAAAAAAAACATTTTTACGATGGGAGAAAATAAAGGAAAATTTGTTGCAAGGGCAAATTTGCTGCGACAACAAATTATTGCCGCAACACCAAAAAACCAAACAATTGTCGCAAAACCGATAATTTACTAGGGCAGCGAACAATCTTCTGCAGCAGGAAAAAAATTACGAAAAAAAAAAAAATACTGGAGCAATAAACAATCTTCTGCAGCAGCAGAAAAATATTCTTCAGCAGCAACAGAATATTCTCCGGCAGCAAAAAAATATTCTCCAGCAGCAAAAAAATATTCTCCAGCAGCAAAAAAAATATTCTCCAGCAACAAAAAAAATATTCTCCAGCAGCAAAAAAAATATTCTCCAGCAGCAAAAAAATATTCTCCAGCAGCAAAAAAATATTCTCCAGCAGCAAAAAAAATATTCTCCAGCAGCAAAAAAATTATTCTCCAGCAGCAAAAAAATATTCTCTAGCAGCAAAAAAATATTCTCCAGCAGCAAAAAAATATTCTCCAGCAACAAATAAATATTCTCCAGCAGCAAAAAAAAAATTCTCCAGCAGCAAAAAAATATTCTCCAGCAGCAAAAAAAAATATTCTCCAGCAGCAAAAAAAAAATTCTCCACCAGCAAAAAAATATTCTCCAGCAGCAAAAAAAATATTCTCCAGCAGCAAAAAAAAATTCTCCAGCAGCAAAAAAAATATTCTCCAGCAGCAAAAAAAATATTCTCCAGCAGCAAAAAAAATATTCTCCAGCAGCAAAAAAATATTCTCCAGCAGCAAAAAAATATTCTCCAGCAGCAAAAAAATATTCTCCAGCAGCAAAAAAATATTCTCCAGCAGCAAAAAAATATTCTCCAGCAGCAAAAAATGTACTGCGACAGTAAACAATTTGCTGTACCAGGAAGTTTGTTGTTGTCCCTGCGTTAAGAAGATCAATTATTTACGGCATGAAAAATCTTGCTGCTTCAAGACATTTTTTTTTTTCCGCTCGCATTCCAAATTTGCTAGCGAGATTTCTAGCCATTTCACAGAACACTCCGCACCAAGAAATACTCCCCCCCCCCTCCCCCCCCCTCGCGCCTTCATCGACAAGCCTTGACGAAACGCTCGACTCCCGTCGTTTCCCCTGGCAGGCAGTCCAGAGTAAAAAAAAAAAAAACCCACGGGTTGGATAAAAGATTCGATGAGTTGACGAAAAATCTTCGGTTCGTCAGGCTAGAGCAGAAATATTTTCAGTTCGCTTTGGCAACGCGACGACAGCGAATAAGGTCCTTCACCTTGAGCAGTTTTATCGCCGTTCCGGCTTGCATCCTCGCCTCTGCGCGACACTTTTTTTTTCTCTTTTTTTTCTCTTTTTTTTTTTTGTTCCCCGGAGACTCTTATGTCGTCGTAAAAACACAACGGATTATCGAAAGTCCGTTGGCACGAGCTCTCATCGACACGATCAATTATTCCAACGTTTTTCTTTTTTATTTTATTTTTTTATTTTTTTTATTTATTCAACAGATACGCTAACCTCATATTAGTGTTTACTTGCCTCTTCCGCAACACTCATTGAACCGAAGAAGCATAGATATCCGTTGATTATCGAACAGCAGTAATCTCCCATTTTTGTTTTTTTTTGTTTTTTTTTTTTACTCGTTTTAAAATATTACTTCATTAATTTATTTTATTTATTCCACTTTCCGGTTTCCACGAATAATTACCGATAAACCTTGTCAAACGATTCCTCTTCTTATCTTATGTCATTTATTATTATTATCATTATTTACTACACGAGTTCTCTCGATACGGATCTCAGTAATTCCGTGACCGTTTGGAAACCTTCAACGTCCGCAGATCAAACGTTGGTATACATAGATACATATACATATACACCTCGGCTACAGTGAAAAATTTGTGCGATAGAATATTTTCTCTCTTTTTTTTTGGTTTTTTTTTGGTTTTTTTTGTTCGTTCCTTTATTGTTTACCGACTAAAAAATAATAATCACGCGATCACGGGTGGCTCGGAGAGGCGGTTTGTAACGAGAAAGTAAAAACTCGGCGCGCGCGCGCGCGCGCTCTCGCCTAGCTAAGCGCGCCTCGACAAAAGGGAGCCAAACAACAAACGAGACACGACACGCATTAGCCGGTCAGCTCTCTCGTGCGAAGGGTTGCAACGGAACTGAGAGATGAGAGGATTTTCCTATCTCGGGGAGGCTGCTGGATACAGAGCCGTCGGTGGTACGCGTAGCTGACGACTCGCAGCAGCACCTCCGACACAGAGAGGAGAGAGAGGATCGAGAGTGGGGGTGGGCGTCGAGGAGGAGGAGGGGGGGTCGGTTCCCCTACAAACGACGGGGAAGCAGTGCTTGCGGCGTGATGAGAAAGCGAGAGGAGCATCGGGTTCTCTCGGAGTTCGTGGCGGTTGGTCGAGAAGGAGGGAGGGGATAGGTGAGCAGGTCAGCGCGGGCTCGCAGCGTGTCGAGAGAGAAAGATAACCCGCCTAACCGTCAGTAATTATTAAATTTTATTTCTCCTGCGTTAATTTATCATCGACAAGTTTTAGTCTAAAAGTTGTTAGGGCAGTTACGGCTGCTGGGGCAGTTACGGCTGCTAGGGCAATTACGGCTGCTAGAGCAGTTACGGCTGCTAGAGCAGTTACGGCTGCTAGGGCAGTTACGGCTGCTAGGGCAGTTAGGGCAGTTACGGCAGTTACGGCAGTTACGGCAGTTACGGCAGTTACGGCAGTTACGGCTGCTAGTGCAGTTACGGCTGCTAGGGCAGTTACGGCTGCTAGGGCAGTTACGGCTGCTAGGGCAGTTACGGCTGCTAGGGCAGTTAGGGCAGTTACGGCAGTTACGGCAGTTACGGCAGTTACGGCAGTTACGGCTGCTAGTGCAGTTACGGCTGCTAGGGCAGTTACGGCTGCTAGGGCAGTTACGGCTGCTAGGGCAGTTACGGCTGCTAGGGCAGTTACGGCTGCTAGGGCAGTTACGGCTGCTAGGGCAGTTACGGCAGCTAGGGCAGTTACGGCTGCTAGGGCAGTTACGGCTGCTAGGGCAGTTACGGCTGCTATGGCAGTTACGGCTGCTAGGGCAGTTACGGCTGCTACGGCAATTACGGCAGTTACGGCTGCTACGGCAGTTAATGCTGCTACGGCAGTTACGGCTGCTACGAGTTACGGCTGCTACGAGTTAAGGCTGCTACGAGTTACGGCTGCTACGAGTTACGGCTGCTACGAGTTACGGCTGCTACGAGTTACGGCTGCTACGAGTTACGGCTGCTACGAGTCACGGCTGCTACGGCAGTTACGGCAGTTCCGGCTGCTACGGCAGTTACGCCGGTTACGGCAGTTACGCCAGTTACGGCAGTTACGACTGCTACGGCAGTTACGACTGCTACGGCAGTTACGGCAGTTACGGCTTCTACGGCTTCTGCGGCTTCTGCGGTTTCTGGGGTTCCTGCGGCTTCTGCGGCTTCTGCGGCTTCTGCGGCTTCTACGTATACTACGGCTTCTACGGCTTCTACGGCTTCTACGGCTTCTACAGTTGTTACGGCTGCTTTGGTTGTTGTGGTTGTTTTTACCGTTAAGGTTGTTAACATCCGTAACCCCGTTAAAGTTGCATTTACGATTTTGTCGATAAGCTTTCCGACTATGTTTATTTATTTATTAATCTATGGATACTCCGACAACAATAACATTAGCAATAATAATGATAAATAAAAAATATGAAGTAACTTTTTTTTCTTGTTATTTCGCATATATTTTTTGTTCACGTGTACGTTTGGATTTGGATTTTCTTTGCACTCGATTAGAGATTGAGGGAGACGGTGACGGAGCTTTGGAGGGAGGAGGGTGATTGCCATTTCTCCACCATAGACGCCGAAAGGGAAAGAGAGTGAGAGAGTGAGAGAGGGAGAGAGAGTGTAAGAGAGGGAGAGCTTCGTGTACGAGAGTATGAGAATTCCCGCGCGTTGCGCCGAGCGCCGTACGATTTTAGCGTGAAGCCCGCCGACTGGACCGCCACGCATGCCCCCTCAGCTTCACCACTAACCGCCCCTCTTGCGTAGCCGGTACGCCCCCCAGCCGCCAAGTTTCGCCACTCTGCCCCTCGCCGTAGCTACTCCGCCAGCGCCATCCACAGACCACCCCACCCAGCAGATCAATATTGTGCCCAGCGTGCGCCGGCACACGGGGCTCACGCTCTTCGGGGGATCTTCTCTTGGCACACGGCCGTGTCGCGGCGGCTGCCACTGTGCAATGGTGACCGGCAAGCACGACACCCACCAGATCCGGCAGGAGCTATTACAGAATCCGGGTACGGACTATGTGTACCCAGTCGAGCCGCGCTCCTCGGAGAGGTGGTTGGAACTCGGAACACTTCCGGGTCGTGCAGCAACAGTGGCCGGCGTGGTAGGCCCTTAAGGAGAAGAGTAGCAGTCGCCGAGAGGCTGATACGCGCCCGGGTCAATCGAGCCGCGGAGGTCCGTGCGGCGCCCGGTGGGTTTATACCCACGGAAACTTTGTTCTGTGTCCACACAACGGCGGCCCCTTCATACGCGCTTGAAATATGTAATGAAAAAAAATAAAAAATTATCGTAACAAATAAATCAATAATTTCTGAATCGTTTCTTTACTCGCTCGTATTTTATTGCTATTTTGTTATTAGGATTTTTTTTTACAACTGATGAAGTTGTTCGAGTGTTGTTCAAAAATATTGAAAAATCACAGAGTTATGCGTTATATCGCGAAACTCCTCCATCGATACGGACACTCGACCGTATATGGAATTATGAATGCCATTTAAATGATACTACGCCAAACATCAATTGATTCTTTCGATAAAAACCCAGTAATAATAATAATAATAATAATAATTATTATTATTATTATTATTATTATTATTATTATTATTATTATTATTATTATTATTATTATTATTATTATTATTATTATTATTATTATTATTATTATTATTATTATTATTATTATTATTATTATTATTATTATTATTATTATTATTATTATTATTATTATTATTATTATTATTATTATTATTATTATTATTATTATTATTATTATTATTATTATTATTATTATCATCATCATCATCATTAGTATTATTATTATAAAAGATATTGCTATTGTCGTCTGCATCTCTGAACGGTAAAAAATCGGTGTTAAAATTGGCACCGTTTTAACACAAGTCTGTGTGATGACTATTATTACTGTTATTGACCTTTATAACGGATAGATAATATGTATTTGAAATGGGTATTAAACTAATGAATCCCAACAGACACTCACTTTATCAATGAAATATTAGACGACCTTCGACGAACAATATGATTTTAGCGAAGTTAATAAATCTTTTTCGCGCTTTACACTGAACGTCTCTTCGCCGTCGGTATGTTAACACTAAATTGATGAACCTATATTTACACCAACAGCAGTGTTAAAATCGTATTTTTTTTTTTATTTCAACACCGAATTATGACAATTCTACACCCCTATAGTATTGATTCGCTACAAGACCAAATGCCGTAACTTGTAACAAAGTAACACCAGATCGTGTTTTTATACTTTGCACCGAGTAAAATGAACTCTATAATGGTGTTGTTATTGACACTGGTGTTTTTTTACACCGCACACTGTGGCATTTCACACCGACAAATTTTTTACAGTGTACAGTGTGTCTGGCTATTAATGACATTTATCGTCACTGGCAGTTACTTGCTAGTAACTTTTTTTTTTAATTTTATTTTTACCACTATTCCCGGTGTCCGGGCTGTCTTAAGGGAGAGCGGGCTAAGGCGGACTGTTTTTATCAACTTGTCGTGGGACGCACATAAAAATCTCGTCTCTGGTGCATCACACCAGGGCTCGTGTTGCCTCGACTTCCCGTCATACTTTTACTGCACTCATTCTATAATTTTTATTTTATTTTTTTCGCGATGAAAACAAAAACGTGTTGAAAGCTAATATTTTGAAATTACTGATTCAGACAGCACTGTGCTCTTTTGTTGTCGGCTATTGTTCAAATAAACAATAGGCCATACATCGGTGACGCGCGGTCGTTGAAAGGCCTTAAAAAAATAACACCAATTTAATTGCGCAACCTCGACGGTACGGTATATTTATTAAATAATAATAATCAAATAACGGCATTTTTATTAAATAATAATAATAATAATAATAATAATAATAATAATAATAATAATAATAATAATAATAATAATAATAATAATAATAATAATAATAATAATAATAATAATAATAATAATAATAATAATAATAATAATAATAATAAGCATTACGAAATTACAGCGATTCTCGAGTTCAGAGATACGGGTAAAACCTTTGTCACGGGCGGAGGTGAAAATTTCGTTGTTTCTCACTTCCGTTTCACCGTGGTGAAAATCGCTAAGCGCCACGCTCGGACTGGAAAAATAGCCTGGGAACATGACTGTAGAATACAACGGTACTTCAACGTGTAGACACTTGTACCGTTGTATATCGGAGGACTTTATGGTGTAGCGTCGAGCTGGATCCTTTCTCACTCCAGCCCGCTTCGACACTCTGCGAACGGATCTTGCGCAGCCGTCCACACTGCGTGCTCACTATTGCACACAATATATGTATTTATATAGTTATATATATATATATATACACACACACATATGTACATATATATATATGTGAGTGTGTGCATGTACGCTCACTCTATGTAAGCTTCAACTCCGGGCCAGCACTTCCGATGAATGCACGCGCGCTCTTCCTATTCATGCCGGAAGTCAATGCTGCTGCTGCTGATGTCGAGTGGCCTGCCGCCGACCCGAGACTCAGCTATGGGTTATGCGAGTTGGAGAAATCCGTAAAGAAAAAATTTTGTTCACTGCAACGGAGAAAATTATCGTCGGTGATATCGTGTATGCGATATTGTTTTTCTAGGAAAAATCACCACCGACGGGTTCTTGGGTGTCAGTAATTTCTTTGGGATTTCAAGGTCGGTGGGTTCTGACAGTGGATCGAATAAAAAATCGAAAGATTGGGTTGATAAAAGCAATATAGTTAACAACAATTGTGGAAACATTATTTATTTATTTATTTATTTATTTATTTATTTATTTATTTACGGGAATAACCCTTTTACAAAGAAAAAAATATAATATAGTCTATTCGTTTGCTATTCATTACATAAAAAATTAGTTATTTTATTATTATTAATTAGTTCTTTTTTTTATTTATGCACGAGAAAAGTTGTTTTTAAAATGATATTTACATGGCAGTGTGCGTATTATATCGAAATGTTCGCGTGCTTCGCAAACTTGTTTTTTTTCGAGGTCGAACCCATACACACATCGGCACTGAATCAAATGGGTTGTCATTTAAAATCAAATTGAATCAAAAGGATTGCATTAAAAAAAAAAAAAAAAAACTATGTAAAAATCGAACTTTTTTAAACTTTTAGTTTTTCGATTCCGCAGACTCTGTAACAGTGTCGAAACTCTACAATTCCCGTTCACCTCTGTACAAATGTATTCCTGTATTTTCTTCTCTCGTTAAAGGTCCGCGCGAGTGGATTCACCGTAATCATCCGAGGTGTCCGAATGTCAATGCATTTTTTACGAGCACCATATCGCCAGGCTACGAAAACTATTGGGGTCATTTGTAACGCACGCCTTGCGGGCCTACGTTTTCTTTTTTTTTTTTTTTTTTTGCTTTTGAATAAATGATCCCCGGTCAATGTTTTAGCGCTTGAGATATCGAGAGGCCTCTCCTCGGTTTCACGTCGTTTCGATCTCGATATACCGAGCGGCATATAATAAAAATTTTACCAGCAGCGGCAGCAGAGATAGCCACGCGATTCTACAACCTCTCGCCGTTAGCTACCGGCTATTCCCCTTTATATTAGAGTGGAATATGTCTATGTACTCGTGCTGCTAAAAGGATGTCTAACCCGATCGCGCTGTTACTACTCGCATTCATTTCCCCTCAGCGGATGTTACTACTTCGACGATCGGGAGGGTGTTTTTTTTAATTTTATTTTTCGTTTTACGAAAAATAAAAGGTGTCTCGTGAGATAGTAAATAGTTACGATTTTTTTGTATACAGCCTTTCTCTTAATAGAGGGAACTTAATACTCAATAATGGAACAAAACAATTATTTTAAACAAGTCATTTTTTTTCTTTGACAGCTTTTTTAAAATTCGAACAAGGTAACTCGTTTTGAGTGCAAAGTTCCAGCCCAATTGTTAACAATTTGCCGAAACGGCAGCACACACAAATGGTTTTAAAAAACTATCTTGAATTATTTTATTCACGAAAAATATTTCTATATGTAGAAGCAAAGGTTTGGCATTGTAAATTGCGACGATTAGTTTTTCCGTCAATTTCTGATAGATCAATATTCCTGCATGAAACATATATTGCTGTGGCCATATTTTATGTATAGTTTTATACTGTTTCATTCCGCTGCTGGTAGTCAAAAGTAATGTTCATTATTAGAACCGAGGTATAAAAACATTGTTTTTTTGATAAAAGAAATCTTTCTCATTGCTTTCACGAAAACCCACGACTGGTTTTGTGGTGTTTTAACGATACGTGTAATTAAGTGATTAGCGGTCAATGGGTTCAAACAGTCGCAAATTGTTTGCACTAAACTTTATTATTCGTTGAATATAATCGAGATATTTCATTTACTTCCAGAAGCTGGATGTTTGAAACTATCTAAATTATCTTAAACGACGCTACACTTAATAGGCAACCGATATATCCAAGAGGCAATAAAATATAGCATTCTCGGTCGCTAATGTAAGCACCGGTGCATCCGATTTATTGCCAATCACTTTATCACAACTTACATTGGTATCGAGCCACAGGTAATAAATCGAGGATACCGTTTATATTACTTTAGGCACTTGGCTCATTGATCCATGAATGCGGCATAGTATAAGAAAAACAACAAGAATATAAATTGAAATTTTTTGTCAGAGTAAAACCAAATACTATTTTGTTGTGTGAAAGCGGCAATCGAGTTTCACACAAAAAACTTAATCATAACAGAAATAGCATTTGTTAACTTTAGCAAAGCAAAAAACAAATAAATATAAAAAAAGTAATTTATAGAACGAGATTTGTGACATGTAAAGGCGAGTGTCCAACTTCCACGGTCGTGTCTAATTGGCTTGGAGCCCAAGGTTTAGTCTCAAACGTGGTCTACTGTAAGTAAAATTTGGATACATGTTGTTTATCCAACTTTTCGACGGAAATGAGTTTCGATTGAAATTAATTGGGTGTTAATGATACTCTACCGACAATGAGTTACAGAAAAATTTGATTCCACGGAAACAAGATAAGATCGTGAAGAAGATTATCAGTTGTCGGCCAGGAAGATTAAGGTGTATCCGTTGTTCTCTTTGCAATTTTTGGGAAGGCATCGAACACAACATTGACGCCCCGTCGGCAACTGTGAACTCTTCACGTACTTATCAGTTCTCGCGCCGCACTTTGCAATCTGCAAAATTTTTTATACACCAGCAATATTTTCCTTGGACGATAAAACAGTTCGGAAATTTATTTTTAAAAATTTGTTTAACTTGGTAGCTTGGTCTTAACAAAAACTATATGACTGGAGGCTTTATTAATTTAATTAATTAAGGCTTTATTAACATTTATCAAGTAATAAGTATGGGTAATGTGTAATTATTATTGTATACAGAAAAATATTAAATTATGCGTATTCATGTATTTTCGTTGGCTTCAACGGGTTCTGGTAATAAATAGGGATGGAAGCCTTCGTTTGTGGATACAGAATTTGTTTGACTCGATTTCTCTCGCAGCGCGAGTATCATGTGTCTCACACCGGAAATCCATGTACTGCACACAGTAGCGTGGACCATAATTAGAGAAACGTGGATTTTATCGGCACCTTCGACGTCGCCGTTTCTCAAAGCTGTGCAAGAATAATGAAGAAAGTTTATTTTTACATTAGGCACAGTCTTCAGGAAAATAAGTTAGACACTATGATGGGTCTACATATATTGACCCAAGCCTAGTCAAAGTACACCAAAAAAGTGAAAAAATCTGATCGACGAAACAAGGCTTTTGTAAAGCAGTTTACCGAAAACAATATTTTTTTATATCTTTTCCTCATAGAAAAAGCTTCAGTTTGGTGAAATTTTTTTTTCTTGATATTTGAATGAAAACATATTCAGAATGTTTTATTCTGAATCTATTCGACAGTTTGCGCTGTAGAACCTGTAATCACAATTCCTGTAGCTAAATTGCAAAAAAATCTGGTTAGAAAGAAAACTAAACATTGCACAGTCATTTTCATTTGGCGGCATAAGCCCAAAGTTACAACAGATGCTGAAAATGAAAACAATTATCTTTGACTAACTGCATCATAGAATTACCGTTTTGTTGATTAGATTCTTTTGCTCCTTTGGTGTTCTTCGTGCAGGTTTGTATCAAATGTTTTAATCCACCCTAAAGTGCGATTGCACTCCTCTTGCATTTACACAATCTTGAGATAACTGAGCCTTTATACACTTATATTTGGTTGATTGAGTAAAATACCGCTTTCTCACTGACCTTTCGATATTTCAAAAATGCTTTTGCAAACTCCGTCCTTCAGTTTATCCTCTCTCCACATAGCCTTCATTGCGTCCAGTTTTCTCCTCACCTCGTCAGTCTTTCCATTGGACACGAGGTCTTTGCTCATAACAGCTTCAAAATTATCCAGTGTCTCGCACAGTGCTCGATCTTTGTCGATTCCAACTTCGGAAGGTTTGTCGCATTCTGTCCTGCCTGAGGGTCCCAAGAGAGGTCCGTGCGGAGCTGACGTCAAGCAGGAAACTTGACCAGGCAAAGGCGGTAAATTTCTAGGCAAATCAGCTGTCGGCTGCTCAACATTGGAAGTTTGAGAAACAGTCGAACTCAAAGGAAAGGCGACTCTTCTATTCAATTTCTTTGTCGGAGTTTTCACTGCAGCCTCGCCTTGCGACGGCATAAATGCCCATTTAGGTGGATCGTTCCAGCCTGGCTCGTGGCTAGACGATAGTGATTTTTGCGTGGAAGTAACCTTGACAACTAAAAAAAAGGCAATAAAAATATCAACATTTATAGAAAATATTTAAATAAATCAATTGCATTTTAGTAATAAAAATAAATTTACCGTCCTCCTTTCCATCCATCTCCCTCGTCTTATCGCCGATCTATTCGTATTTGAATTCTGAGCGGAAATAACCTCAATATCTAAAGATTAAAATTAAAAATAAAAATTTAAGAATTTTCAAAAATATGGAAGAACATTAAAATTTTTTACTTAAATTGTGTCTCCATCCCTCACCTTATCGACGATCTATTGTTGGAATGTTCACGTTTCTTAACAGAGCAAGTACGACTGGGCGACACTCATCCGATGAATAATAAAAAAAATTGTGCAAAAAAATGGCACAAAAAAAAACGAAAAGAAAGTGTCGAAAAAAATGTAAACACGTATCGATTACAATCGAATTGCGATAGTCTCGAGTGAATGTAAAAACGAGAAAGAACCTCACGGTTTTTTAAATGTCCGTTTTTTTTTTTTCATCAGCTGATTTCAAAAAAGTAAATTTTTATTATTTTTTTGTATATTATTATTACGATCGAACCGCGTTTTGATATTAGCTGCGATGTGCTAGCAGCTTGGAGACAATAAGTCGTTCATTTTTTATATTTAGTAGATGGAGCTCTCTCGGGGTGAATGGGCCATTGTGCACTTGTGCACTTGTTTACGATCGTTGCACTGTTAAGGCTGTAAATAACCGGTAAAATAACCGCAGCGACTAACAATTCTTCAGCTGTGTATTATCCGGGTTATCTCAATAACTATTTAACTATAATAATTTACTTAACTTGATTCACCAATGAATTAAATTTCACTAACTATTCACAGTTACAAAAAAAATTCCAGAATTTTTGAAAGTGTAAAACCGACACCATTGAATATTATCAACAATATCGGTCCCGGATGAATTATAATATTCGCAGACATGCAATTTGATTATTCGGCGAAGCAAAAATTGTTGACGATTTATTGAGGATTATATCATTTTAATCGTAAAATAAGTTCGTAAAGTAAAGTAATTGAAAGTTCGAATATTGCAAATTTCTCTGATAAAAAAACAGTCGTAAGCTGACATTGCGGTAGTACGAAAGCCGGCCACGCATGACGCTTTTGTCGCTAACAGCGTAACATCTCTCGGCGCCTCGCACAGTGGACATAAACTCACAGTGAAAATAAATAATAATTTCCCGAGTATAATACTTCGTTATAAAGGCACAAAGATGTTATATCGGTCGGAAATAAAAAAATACATTAGAAATCAAAAGAACGGCGATCCAAAGAAAGAACAAGATTCGGTAATCACGGAGTTTCGCGATAACAAGCCATTCGATCGTTATCGGGTAGTGAACATTTTTTCACACTTACCGTGAATTTACTCGAAATTGTTGGGTTTTATTTTTGTTTTCGTTCTTTTCTTTTTATTTACATTTCGATTTGTGTCGTCGAGAAGTGAGACCGAGAAATTTCGCGCAGTGACAAAATTTGACGATCTAAAAGTGTCACTCTGTGTCGTCCGCTGACCGAAATAGCACATAAGGAACTCTCCCGTCTCGGAAAGCTATCGCACGCGTCACGCAGGTGAGATATGTTCGAAGAGCGATCGTCGCGGCGGACGAACGTCGACAGTTCGGTCGACCTTGACACTCGCAAAGCTCGCAAATACCTGCGAACGATCGTCGATAAATATTTCAAGGTTTTCTCGACGATAAGTTTGATTTGTCTGTGATTAATTAGGTATAACTGCGATGACCTAACCTGCAATCGGTCGCGGTCGTCGCGGTCTTTGGTCTCGTCTCGCGTCGCAGAAAAAAAAACAACACAAATATATAATCGCGGTTTAGCGAATCATATGAAACTCTATACTTTCATTTGATTTTTTTTTTTCTTAAAATTATCGATTTCTTTTGTTTCAAATAAGTCTCACGACAGAAAATCATACTTACCTTTAGTCCACGCGATTTGGATCGTAAAAAGAGTTTTTGTACCAAAGGAAACGTACATTTGTACATTTATTTATTACTTCAATTACTTATTTATTCATTTTCGCAATTTTGTGTCAATTGTACGATGACAATTTGTACATTCATTTTTGTAATGTTAAATTGAACTCCCGTAATACTGTACTGTGTTGTTTTAGTAACATAAATATCTTCTGACCTTTCATTGAGACTGCGATGGAACATTGTATTGAAAATTATAGTTGTCAGATCATACCCAGGACAAAGAACTGTATATAGCATATGCCAACAAACCATTAAAGAAAATCAATAATACCTAGGATAAGTTAGTTATAAGTATGTTACATTAGATTGCGGATAAGTGCTTACTGAGTGTTTGCAATGTTTCTTCTTATGAAAAGCAATGGAAACACTAAATACACATCACACACTATAATACACATAAAAAAATGCTCTATTTGTGAGTCACCAATTCCAACAATAAAACCATAGAACCTTGTTTATCTAAGGTACTTCCGATGAGCAAAATTCTGATAATATGGAAAATATTGCCCGATGAAAAAAAAAAAAATTGCACTGGTTTCCCTTTCTGCAACTTTCAAGAGTATGATATAAACTATGGTTTCAAGGGGTGCGAAGGGAAAAAAAAATTTTTTACACATTCTAATATATATTGAAAGTATATATTAAAAACAATGTAATCTTTGGTATCCAACTTGTAAACAAGGGTGCAGGTACTTATGCTTTTAGGATAATGTAATTAAAAAATTTTCTGAAACGAAGCTTCAATTTTACTACAATCCCTGCATAGTTGAGAAATTTTTATTTTAAGGAAGTTACTAGGGCCGATTTACAAATAATTTCATTTTGCCTTATACTCTGTGACCAATTTATTATCTTTTTAAATTCTTCTTTAAGGTGGTGATTTCGAATGAGAGCCAAGCACGATGCCTGGAAAGATAAAGGTGAAGATACTGGCGGGAAGGAACCTGCCGGTGATGGATCGTTCAGGCGACACAACCGATGCCTATGTAGAAATAAAGTTCGGCAATACAACGTACAAGACCGACGTTTGTAGAAAGTCATTGAACCCGCAGTGGAACTCTGAGTGGTACAGATTCGAGGTGGACGACGCCGAACTCCAGGATGAACCGCTTCAAGTAAGACTGATGGATCACGACACGTATTCTGCCAATGACGCTATCGGCAAGGTATACGTTAATCTCAATCCCTTGCTGCTGCCCGGTTTGCCACCGACTGTTAAGAACATTTGGACCCTCGAGGCTACGATGAACTCCAGCATTGGGTCGCAAGGTGGTCGGTAACATTGTTCAGACAAATATTTCAACCTACCTCGGCTTGATTGTGGAAGATCTAAAAAATGGTAATGTTTTACTTTTTCAACAGGCTCCGTAATGACCGGATGGATACCAGTGTTCGACACAATGCACGGTATCCGAGGCGAAGTCAACATAATCGTCAAAGTCGAACTGTTCTCAGACTGCAATAAGTTCAGACAGTCTTCTTGCGGGGTTCAGTTCTTCTACTGTAAGTCGGATCGTAATTTAAAATAGTACAAAAAAAATGTTGTGCGTTGCCACAATGCGCGTAAGAAGTGAAATTTCTGCTAGTGAGTGCCTAGGAAAGACAACAATGCAATAACAAAGATTTATTCAATTTGAATGTACAAAGTTGCAAATGCAAATGCGTATATTATTCATATTATTTGAAGATATCCCGCCATGAATTTCTGAGGAATATCGAAGGGAAGGTTGTGATAATTTTGTTGAGAGGGTTAATTATAATCTCTTTTGTTGATCCATGCTTCGGTTAAACCAATTGACATAGATGTAAATTTGGAACATGGGGAGCTTTAAGTTTGAATAAATTTGTTGCAGCTCCAAATATACCCCACGGATATCACGCCCAGGTGATACACGGCTTCGTGGAAGAGCTCGTAGTGAGCGACGATCCGGAGTACAAGTGGATCGACAAGATCAGAACTCCCCGAGCATCGAACGAGGCTCGTCAGACACTATTCTTCAAGCTGAGCGGCGAGGTGCAGAGAAAAATTGGCTTGAAGGCTCTGGATCTCGGTGGAAACGCGGTTATTGGGTAGGACCGATTACAGATCATGTTTGACTTGACAACCACTAGTTTCCGAATTACCTACAATTTCCGAATAACATTTCATTGGCAAATGTGCGACAACTGTCTATCTAACACCATTCGGCAATGCACATTTTTTAAAATCAAGTCCAATTTTTTAAAATACCGAACAATTTTAAAAAATGGTTGATTCCGACATTAACTTTTTTTTCAAATTCTGACTTATCTTCTGTATTGACCGATAATTAAGCAAAGTGAGTCTCGTGTGATTTGTATTTATTTATTTATTTGATTACGGGGTTTAGCCTCTTTTACACAGGTTTATACACGTTTAACAAATAATAGTTTTTATGACAAGAAAAATAACAAATTGCATAAGATCGTATCTGGTATAGCTTTAAGAAAAATGGATTTAGGAAAAATCTGCACGTCCGCATGAGAATAGTTGAGGATGCCCGAGGCCTCTATTCGTAACAAAGAATAACATTCCGCATGGTGGTTTTAAATTCTCCGTTTTTAACGTTGATAACGTTTTAACGTGTGATAACGAATGTTAAAAATCTTCACAATTGCCAAACAGCAGCACTCGTCCTCGCAATAAGATAATTTACGTGTAAATCTCAGCGAACCATTGGTTCGAATCCATGAAAACATTTATAATGACTTTCATTCGCTAACCAGATACGTGCAGAACTTCGATCTGGAAGGAGAATCAGGAATAGTCGCGCGAGGAATAGGCACAGCGGTGACGCTCGTCAAGCTGCAGGATATCTCCTCTGTCCTCCCGATCGAGACTTCCAACATCGAAGAGTGAGTTCGGCAAAAGCCTTACATACATGTACCTTATGAAAAAAAAATCAGAAATAGCAGCTACGCTGAAAAAAAAAATTAGGCAAAATATTTAAAAACAGAGAAAATGTTTAAACATATATTTTTATCACCAACGTTGAAAACTCTCAATTTAAGAAAATCTTACTTCCACCCCTTCCCCTTCCAACCCCGCATGAAAAATAAAAAAACGAAATTAAAGTCTAACGAGCTTTTGTTTGCAATCGAAGAATCTGTACGATCTGTCCGAGAGCGACGACAGTCTGCCGCTGCTCTCCCATTCGCCGAATCTCACCGTCCCGTTGTCCCGTTCCCCGACAAGTTTGCATCCAACATCCGTTAGCAACCGATTTCCTAAACACGAGAGATCATCGACGAGGCGCCGCGACGTTCGGATATCGGAGTACCGAGCTCCGAGTCTTCGATCGCGACAACACTCCCTTCAGCACAGCCCGATCGGCAACAACGCCATGAGAAAAGGAGCCCACAGTCTGTCCTCCAGTCTGTCGCTCGCCGACGATCTCATAAGCGAATCCTCGTTGATGAACATGCTCGCTCTGGAGGACATGCGCGGCGAACCCGCGAGCAATCCGTTCTCCCGTGGCCTCAAGAACTTTCGTTATCTTCACAAAAACATCCTGCCGCGAAGGGTCGCCGAGATAAGATCGAAGATAACCGATTCCTTCGACGACGAGAGCGATCAGGAGAGCACTTACTCGAGCACGTGGTCGCTCGCCGGCTCGGAGTCCAACCGATCGCCCTCGATCGCCGATCTCAGACAGTCCATCAGGAGAAAAAAATTTACTCACAAAAAAAAGGCCGTCGACGGAATCGCTGCTTTGCTCATAAGATCGGTACACAGCGGTTTTCCGCTGGACAGCGTGCGCGAGGATCGCGAGACTCCGACACCCTCGCCGGTTAATTTGCTGGACGATCGGCAGGATTGCGGCGAAAATCGGGTGAGATCGGCAGGGACGAAGGACACCGAAGCGATCGCCGATTCCAATGAGGAGTCGCCTAGCTCGCAGATCGAGGATAATTATTCCGAGAGCAAGATTCTTTTGGGGAAAAGGAAGAAGCGGGATGTCAAGTACACGAGTGAGCACGTGATACCGATGATGTCCTCGTCGGAAACCGATACATCTACTTCCGATGAGGAACCGTCGGAATCGAGCACGAATTACAATATTCTCGACGATACTTACTCGATTGTTGATCTGGGATCGGCAGACGAGAGAAAATCGGCGCAGAGCCGAACGATGAATACCAAACAGCTTACCGATTTTCCTGGCAAGATCGAGATCAGATCGGCAGGAAACGAAGAGACGAGAATTCATGATACGAAGGAGGAAGATCGGTATTTCGCTGAGGGGAGAGATGAACATTTTGAATCGAGCACCGATTACAATATTCTCGAGGACAATTGCTCGATCGTTGGGACAGACTCGAGCGATAATGCGAGATTCGAAGCGAATTTGAAGCGTTTTATGGAAGAGGCGAAAATCGGTGAGATATTCGATGAAAACGATTTTTTCGAGCTCGCGGAAAAAATTGAAGAGTCGACGATTAAGCATACGAATGAGATGAATCTTTTACCTGT
This sequence comes from Amblyjoppa fuscipennis, assembly GCA_963575735.1. Taxonomy (NCBI): domain Eukaryota; kingdom Metazoa; phylum Arthropoda; class Insecta; order Hymenoptera; family Ichneumonidae; genus Amblyjoppa; species Amblyjoppa fuscipennis. The sequence continues at coordinate 550,459 of OY754494.1, forward strand.
TTCACAGGCTGATGAGACATTTGAACCAAATTTCAAAGGTTCCTTAAAAATTGTATCGTCTACGAAAGACAAAATGGATTTTTCAAAACCTTCAGAAAAAATTGAAGGGTCGAGCATCGAGCCTAACGAAGATCAAAATCTTTTCGCTGTTTCGCAGGCGAATGAAGAATTTGCAGCAAATCTTGAACTCCCGATGAAAGTTTTATTTTCTACCGAGGATAAAATGTACACTTCTCAAGCCTCAGAAAAACTTGAAGTATCGAAGACTGAGCCGATGGATAATAAAAATCTTTCGTCGATTTCACAGTCGGATGAAAAATTGGAAGCAAATCTTCACCGTTCCATGGAAGTTTTATCTTGTATGGAAAATAAATTGGATTTTTTAAAATCGTTAGACAACATTGAAGCGTCGAAGATGAAGTCAACTGATGATAAAAATCGTTTATCTATTTCGCAGGCGGATCCTTCTATTGAACCAAATTACAATATTCTCTACGATACTTATTCGTTCGCAGGTCCGAGTCCGGACGACGATGAAAAGTTCGAATCGAACATTCGGCGAGCTGTGGAAGACTCTGAATTCTACAAAACTGCCGAAAAAATTGACGAAATCTCAGCGATACGGCAAGAATTTGCAATCGATGCTGCGAACAAAACCATTTGTCCGTCAATTTCGCGATCGGATGAAAATATCCAATCGAAGAGCGACGACTATAATGCAAAAGAAAATGATCGACTCTTCGATCAAAGTGACCTCTCTCATGGTACAGTTTATCCGAGCTCTCTGCCAGTTATCGACGTCCCGAAACTGTCGGAGATTTCGGATAGTCGACCGACGATTGTATCGGTAATTTTTAAAAAAGTCGAGAAAGACCTCAATAAGATCGAAGAAACAAAAATCGAGCCTACCAATGTGAACAATCTGTTATTCGCCTCTCAATCGGATGATAAGGAAACCGAAAGTGATTTAAAAGTTCTCGACGATAATCTCCTGAAATGCATCGAAGACTCGAGTGGAATCAATGAAAATCCTTTCCTTTTTTCCCAAGTGGATGAGATTTTGAAATCCAGCGCAGATCACTGTATTACCGATGATAGCTTACTGATCGATCGCACTTCTCCCGATCGTAGAAATTTCGATCTGGTCATCGATCGAGCAACGGAAGTCCCTCGCGATTCCAATACCTCGAGAGCATCCGCGTCAGCTTTGTCTCCATTTCTGGAAAAAATCGAGGAACCGTCGGTAAAACAGGAAGAAATCGAGATCGATCGAACGGGACAGGAAAATCCAACGACGACAATGTTTCGAGATTGCCACTCGACATCGAGCACTAATTATAATTTTCTCGACGAATGTTGCTCGCCGATTGAGGCCGAATCGATCAATCCTAAAAAAATCGAACAGATTCAAGGATTTGAGATCGGCAAAATTGTTGAGATCCATAGTAACCCTAAATTAATTTCGCCAACCAAATGGACTGTTGAGAACGTCTCGGAAACAAGAGAATCGATGGAAATTGAGCCAGAAATCGGGGAAAGTCTCTCGATCTCGCAGTCGAATGAAAAATTGGAATCGAGCACCGATTACAACATTCTCGACGATACTTCCCTGATCGAACCGATCTCGCTCGACGGTTGGATAATAAATTCGGGTCTTCGGCATGCTATGGAATTTGTGAAATTACCCGAAACCCCGACTTCATCGAGCCCGTCGTCTTTCAGAAGAATCGATAGATCTTCAGAAAAATCGGCAGACATCGTTATTGAGCCCGAAATCAAAGAAGACACGTCGCCACTTGGGCTCGCGGATACATCTAATATTCTCGCCACTCCCCCTGTCTCCCCAAATCACCACGAGCACACATTCGACTATCACCCGTCGAGATCGGTATCACCTCTACCGAGATCCTCGCCAAGCACGAAACTGAAGCACCTAAAATTTCTTCCCAAACAGATGGGTTTCGACAGCGCCGAAGACCCGGATTTCGTAACGAGCACGCCCGTTGAAGCCGACCCCTCCATAATACCCAATTTTGATCCCAAGGAAAAATCGTCGAACCGCCAATCTTTCGAGTCAACGAGATCGGATCGCGAAACACCGATTTTCTCCGGTGAGAAAAGAACGGAACTCCCCGATTTTGAAGCCTCCGAGAAACGATCGTTATCGAAAGTATGGCTCGACGGTGAAAGATCGTCGATCGCAGAAAAAATCGACAATCGCCCGGACGAACAGGTCTGTCCCTTGGGCCTCTCTCTCGACAAGATCACCAAAGCGAACCAGATAAAAGTGGCCAAATCGTCGAGTCTCGTCGAAAACAACCGAACCGAAAGCTTGGATCTCCCTCAATCTCCGAAGACCGCAGCTCCCCAGAAATCCTCCGATCTTCAGGACGGCAGAGCTTTAACCGGCAAAAGGGACCGATCGAAGAAGATCGAAAGAACCGACACCGTGATCTACAAAGGTCCGGCCAAGGATCGATTCGTCGTGCCGAAAGCAACGAAAACCCCCAATACCGCAAGATCGGCCAGTCCGATACCGATCGTAGTGGCGCCACCTCCCGAGGAGCACGCGACCCGCCTTCAGGTCCCGGTAATACGCACCACAAACATCAACGTCCAGAGTACTTTCTCACCGGACGAGATGAAGACGCAGCACTTCGGCAGCATCGGCAGTCGAAAGTTTCCCCTTGACGATCGCGCGATCGGTGAAAAGTTCGGCAGAAAGTATCGTCAGCACTGCATGCTCGATCTGATAAGGACCATAGACGCCAAGATGATGATCCATCACGCCCATCACGATCGTCGCGATTCGACGAAGAGCCGACGAAGGCGGCGCGATCGCATCAACGCCAGCGCCACTCCTTCACCGGACTCGATTCATCGGACCAAGTCCCACCGGAGACGATCGAGATCGCGATCGCCCGATCGACCTCACTCGCACACCAAGAACCAAGTCTCCTCGCTCACGACTCATTCCTTTCCCGTCTCGGGAGCCTCCTCATTGAAGTGTCCCTCACCAAATCCTCAGCAGGATTCGCCGTCTTGCGACTCATCGTACGAGAATCTTTCGCGATCTAACACTAATCCCCCGATCATCTTGTGTACGAAGGAGTCCGCCGCGGTCCCAAAGGAAAGCACGATATCCCCGGCCAGCGACGATCGTCCGGACGATCGACCGCTAAGTCGGCAGTTGACCGCCGAAGATGGCGCGCCGGTCGAGATAGCGGCCGGTGCCTATGTAACGAGTGAATTGAAAGTAGGGTTAGACGAGTTTGTTGAAACTTCGATGAGTCTGCTTAGACCTAACGATATCGATCATCCGGTCATCAAGAGCCACAGCGCCGGCAGTCTGGAGAGGCTACGCGAACGTTTTACCCCGATAACTAAAAATACTAACGACTCTAATACAATTGACGATTTGTGTGTGCCCTGCTCGCCACTCACCCCCAGACAGCCGGACGAGCAACATCAGCAATCGTCGTCGCCGCTGCAGGCGGCATCGGCGCTGCCGTCGTCGCTGGGCTCGAAGGTCGAGACGATCAGCTCAACGGTGGGACCGAAGACCAACGCCGTGCCGAACATGCACAGGAGATCGAGCGACTCCGATCTCAGTATAACGCCAAAAGGTGAGGCTTATCTTCCCCGTAAGCATGATAATTTTCTACTATTTTTATCTAGAGTATCGTTGCGCATCGCGACGCTTCAGAATTTAAAAAAAAAGCAGCAAGAGCCCAGCCTTTTTTTTTAGTAGTACAAATGGTAGCGACAAATTAGCGTTTCACTGCTTGCCCCGGGTATTTTGAGTATGTATTTTTGGAGGAACCCGATTGATTATCGCTCACTAAGCTCCACGTACGGGAAAGCGATCTAGCGTCGTAAACGACTTATTTATTTTTTTTACCTTTCTTCACATGTGTAGGTACGTGAATATGATAGGGGCGAAAGATGGAGATGTAACATTGGTAGATTGTTAGATTCTTGGGCTTTTGATTGTTCCTTGGAGAAAGCTTTGTATTTTCTTTTTTGTAATTTGTGACAACTTCAAATTGAAGGACACTTTGAGAACAATTTTCATTCCATTGGCCAAAAGAACTCCGGTAATTCATCCGCAGTGCGGAATTCTTTTGGCTGATTTTGATTCACTTTATTACAAAGGCATTTCTTTATTCTCCCGCTCCACGTGCGAGTCTGTGCGAGGGTCGTTGTAAGTTCCTTTGCGAGCGTCCGAGCGACTGTGAGTGCATCTGCGAGTGCGAGCGTATCTCTGGGAGTGATTTTGTGAGTCGCTTGTATAAGTATCTTGTGTAAGTGTTTCATGAGTGTCTCGTATGATAGTCTGTTAGAGATGACAAAGTTCTCTCTACGAGTAATCAAAAGTCGCATTTGCCAAAAATAAATCAACGTTTTCCTTTTGGTTTTAATTTTTCTCCCCGTGTCGAGCGATCCGCTCGCCCCGATATCTTTTCTATAACAATTCGATTTCATAAAATCGCATTGTCCCATCATCGAACGATCGTCAGGAAGTTATGTTTTTTTTTCTGTTCCATTCACATTATTTCTCCCGCCAGGATTTTATAGATTCTTTCATAAACGTGAGTACCCGTTTGTCAGGAAGAATTTCTGATCTTTCACTGTATAATGATGTTTCGTCATTGACCCTTCTTACCTCCTTCGGCCCTAAAAGACCTGAGGTCCCAAAAATACTTTGTTGCCTTGCGATGCAATTTTCGCAAACCTGCGAATGTTTGTTTTAAAAAAAAGCTCAGTGCTTTTAGGGTCCGTAAATGTTGTAATTATTAGTATCATAATTTTTGTTCGTCTACCATCTTAAATCGTAATCACAAGCATTCGACGTTAAGAAACGTTGCCAGATAATCATTTTTGTACAAGGAACTTAAACTGTTTGTACTAACTTACACCTGTATAGAAAAATCACTTGTTTGGATGTACCTTGATGATTTGCACGATCGAAAGTCCCGCGTGTGCATGACTCATTAATTTCATAAGAATGGTATTTCCATGTGTAAGAAGATGTGTCGAAAACTAGTTTGCGACTTTTGTTTTGTAAGCTAATTTTTCTCCTATTTTCCCTTAAAAAAGCATGACCGAAAACCCTGAAACATATAAAACGCCTAAAAATGCGACTGACATAACAAGATTCTTCAGTAAAATATCCGGCGACAAAACACAACACACCTATGTAAATATTGTTCAGTAAAATGCATATTTTCGTTTTTATAATAAATGACAATTATGATAGCAAGTTGTTGTGGCCCGAGCCGTTCGCGTCCTCGCTATGGACTACGGTATTTAGAAACTGGAAATTCCGGTTCGCTGATATTTAACAGAAATACGTAACTTCTAGTTGGAAAACCTAATTTGTCAACCGGAGATGCGTCCCTTCCGGTCGAAAAATTGGATTTTCAAATCGAAAATTACGTTTTTCCGGTATGACGTCATTTCCGGTTGAAAATAGGATTTTCACACTAGGTAATCCTCTCACGATCAGAAAAACAATTAGAGAAACTCACGAAGCAGGCTCCGCCTTTTTTCTATCTCTTATTGGCTGTACAGTATCTTGTTTTTAGTTTTTATTTTTATTTTGTACAGATAAAAAAAAAATTTCAAACATTTTGTCGTTGGGATATTTTATCCTTTTAACAAACCAGCGTGTACGTTTATCGACAGATAGTATAACAACGTGTATAAATCAATAAACGTGTGATCGCTGTAATTATAATTTCCAAAAAAAAACAAATATTATTTATCGACGCTACAGTAAGTGGAAAAAAAATGTTTATAAAATTTTTTTACGAAGAGCGGTGAATTAATGAGTTTCGATTGTAATTGAAGGGAATTCGTTGGCTGGGAGCGACAGATCGATGGGGGGACACTTGAGGCCTTCGACCGCTATCGTCAGAACGATGAATCAAGATACCATGGAGATGCTCGAGTATCCGTTCATTACGATGCAACAATATCCGGCCGGGTTCGTTCTCAACATTGGCGGTCTCGTCAGTGCGCGCTCGGTGAAACTTTTGGAGAGGATAACGAATTTGGAGGAACCGGAGGGACGTGACGCTTGGTGGACGGAAATTCGAATGGAAGTCAGATCGCACGCACGCGCTTTAGCCTGCAACGTCGTCCTCGGCTACAAGGAAGAAATTAGCATATGGTAAGATAGTCAGAAAAATAATTTTTATAGAACTTTTTTTCACTTTTTATCACATAATATTTTGTTAACGGCTACTTGACAATTTGCACGTATTCTGACACTGTTGCCGCTAATAGAACAACATAAAGTAATTTAAATCTACAACGAAGGCTATACGAAGCTATACAATCACGTAGACACCTTGTCGTTCTAATTGCATTCATACCCATTCTATAGTTAATTTATTATAAAAACGTATAGAATTTTAAGCGTAAATTTAAAATCTTAAATTTACGTCCACTACGATATCTTAAATTTATCTCACTGCGCAAATTCACGAACCAACATCCGTATTCAAAAAGATAGGCTTATTTAAGGTTTTCCATAATGTATTTTTATCAGGAACATCGATGTCTGTTATCGACAATAAATGTTTCAATTAATGATAAGGGAACTTTTTTTCACACAAAACCGCCTTACAATATATCTTTTCTCTACTTGTCTTCTACAGTTTAACGATTCTCATCAGGAATGCTCATCGAAATCATGAAAATTCATGCTTCTGATGAATAAAACACTAGTAGTCTGGTTGTTTACCGTTCGAACGCTTTTCACGATTGACATTGAAGCCGTCACCGGTCAAATAAAGCATACGAATCCCGGGCGACGCAGTAAAAATCCACGAGTCACTCGACTGTAATGGAATCGATGGAATAATGGAGCTCGCATTAATACTTATAATCGTGCAATTCGTCAAAAGTACGTAACGAGCCTCGCTCCGATTAAACGATTGAAAACACGTGATGATTGTTATTTTCTTTTTTTTTTTTTACTAGTAAACGACGAATGTCATTCGAATCGGCAAATAACCGATTAAGTGACAGTCAATAGCCAGTTAATTAACCGTGGCTGCCAAAGTTAAATCACCGATGACAATTTATCTATTAAATAAATCATAAATTTATAAATACTAATATTATTTGTTAAGAGAATAAAGTTTTTTTTGCAACTTGTACAATTTGTTTTCGAAGGATCTCCATTTGGATGGGAACGAGTATAAAATTCACCAAGCCGTACATTAAAAACATGGAATAAAATTCGTATTAAAAAAAATGCTTCTTTAAATTATTAAAATTTTCTTCGCGGTATTTGTAGTGCGGAACTTCCGTGAGGAGATTAGCATGCACTGTGAAAAAAATGCAGTTGATTCAAATAAATGCATTTAGTTGACCGGAGATTCTGTCAGGTTGACCATTGCTGAGAAGTATTAAATAATTAAAAAAATACTACTTACTTCAGCTGAGTAATAGTTTCCCTTAACATTGATATCAATTTTAGTTTCAAACTTTACTATATTAAGTGAACAAACAACGTTTTCTTTTACAATTCTGTTTTGCTGTTTCAAAAAAATATTCAATTCAGAAGCACAGTTTATCTTCACTCAAAAAAGAGATATAATCGAATCATCAAGAAGTTTGCCTGCTCAATTACACATAATCTGTTGGATAAAATACATATTGGATTACTATAAACTAAATTCGTCTGAAATCCCCCGGAGTCACGTTGGTCATAGTGTTTCTCATTTAGGAAAAACAATGAATTATTTTGTTCGCATTACGTACATATTTATTTGAACTTATTGAACCGAGACATTTAATTAATCGAAACGACATTTGTTTGAGTCAACAAATCTTTTTTCTCAGTGTGAAGTCAACAGGTGACTCGAGGAGGTGTCGGCGGAAGGAATCTTGATTGCTTGCGAATTTATGAATACCCTCAATACGTGAAAATATTAGCGACATTTATGAATTATTTAAGTAAGAATGATCGTTCAACTTTTCAAGCCTCTGAACCGCGGTGCATAATCGGTTTAACACCGAATCGGATCGTAAATATCGGAGGTCTCTACTATGAAATTATGATGAACTCACCCATAGACGATGCGCATAATGCCAAAGTTCTCCGCAGCTTGTTGAAAAACTGTTCGAACTTTGACCGACAATTCCTTCTCGATTATGACTGTGACTTACCCAGGGAAAAATCCGTTATCTTTATCGTTATTTTACGCCGTTAATTTTTTTTTTTTTTTTCAGCGACGACGTTTGCGTTCTAAACGCTTCGGGGACAGCGGCCGTGATAAATTTGCTGAACGCGAGCCAGGATCAGGACAGCGTTCTGCTGAGTCGCACGATAATGACGACATCGGTGGAGAGCGAGCGCGACGCAAAGAGCCAAGTTAAATCGTCGAACACGAAGAGCGACAAGAGCGAGGATAACTCGACATCCGGCCAAGCTGGAAAAGTCAAGAGAACGTCGGAGAGCAACGACCACGAGATTCCGTACTTGCCGACCCTGAGCGCTTGCAGCCTCTGTCATTTGCCCTACAACGAAGCGAGCGTACCATTTCGCGTCGACGTCACCAAATGCGCGATATGCAGACGCGCGAAAGTACCCGACGTGCTCTTCACGACGATCGAATTACCTGAGAACATACCGATGACCGGTCGGGGCATTTTTCTCCAAGCGACCGTTTGCAAATGCAAGAGGGACCTGAGGGGTGAATTGAACGCCAAAGAAATATCAGACTGCCTGCCATTCTTGGAATACGAGCTTCACAGTCTCTTGCTGAACAAACTTAAGGTCAAGGGAATGAACGCGATTTTTGGTCTAAAAGTTCAGGTCTCCGTGGGGGAGAGACTGGTGATCGGCATGGCCGTCGGTACCGCAGTTTACCTGACGGCGCTGCCGACTCCATCGGTGCCGAAGATCGCCTCGGGCAATTCTTGGCACAACGAGGAGCAATTGGCGGAAATACAAAAGACGCTTATTGAGACTGTCAGGAAAAATCGAGAATTTTATCGACTGAAACCGATCATTGTGAGTAGAATGAAAAAAACTAACAGATGCATTTCTTTTATGTATTGACATTTTGACAGCTGAGCCTGTTTCTTTTTGATTTTTGAAGAGGGACTTTTCTTAACTTTTCAACACAAACATTATTAAAAGTGTGCAAAATTTCTAACAATTCGACCTCGATTCAATGGGAATAATTATGTTCAAAATTGTTAATGTTTTCAAAATTTAATCGAATTATCCACATAATTCATAGAAGTATTCAGATTGTCTTCAAATGATTCGAATGATTCGGGTGATTCGATTAATTCGGTTGATTCGATTGATTCAAAGAATTATGAGAAATCTATTTCTACGAATTTGGCCGTTAATACGTTTAAAAATGTATCATACATCGATGAAAAAAAGAAAATTACTGTCACAGGAAATGGAAAATGGTCGTTCAGTCGCGACATCGGACACCGAGGAATCCGACGACGATTTACCCGATCTCGATCTCGGAATCGGCACGAAAGACGCCTGCGTCCTCGAGGTTGACGACGTCGAGGATATGGATCGTATAAATCTCTTGATGGACGAGAGACCGCCGGACGATTTTCACGTTGTTAACACGCAAACTATACCGGGTCTCGAGGATCTCGAAATTGTCAGAAATTTGCAAATGTTCACGCAAATATCGAGAGCGAAAATTCCTGCCGGACAATATGCATCTATGCCGTCGAAATATTTTGCCCGGATGCTTCAGGTGTGTATGCAATGCTATCCTTGAGCGCTCGAAACGGCATGAAAATTTGATCTTTTTTCATTTTAATTTTTATGACCAATTTTTCCATCAGTCAACTTGACCAATCGATCTTTTAAAAATTAATTTCAGCGTGATACAATGATTGTTATTGCGATTTTGCTTTCAGACAGTTCTGTTTAAGCTCCGCAGAATGGTACCGTGCGCTCTGTGCGATATGCAGTTCAAGGTAGCGCTCTCCGATCAGGACGAGATCCAATTGTCCGTCGTCGGGATGGCTCTCGGATTGGGTGAACCTACGCGATTCAGTAAATATAAAAGAAAGATCATACCGAACTCCACGAGTAAGGATCCAGTAAAGAGGACAGGTAAACTTTTATTAAACCGTTTAAGGCGATGAGTATAAAACATGCTCAGTCGGTAACAAAAACTGTAATGCAATTTTTTCAAGGTTCGCCCAAACTTTAGCGTCTAAAGGAGATAGGGTTTCAATGCGTTTGTTAGTACTACATTAGCAATATATTTCAAGGCGACTCGGAGCAGACCGAGTCGATAACAAACCTACATAATCGTTTTATTTCTTTGTTTTTTCCCCACGGATCTTCAATCGTCTAACAAACGCTAACAATTTGGTGTTTTATCGGAAAATTATATCGAATTTGAAAAAAATTGATTGCAGTTTTCATTACCGAACTGCCCAGGGGGGGAACTCGAACCGTAGTATTTAATATTCTCGTACCGAATAATGGGTTTATTTCCGTTCTACTTTCTTGATGAAAAAATAATTTTGCAGTGCTCACAATTTATTATTAAAGCAAAACAAAATTATAGGTTTCTGTATACAGCTTTTATTATTTAGACTTGCTTTAATTTGGATTTCTTTGTCTTGCGTCTAAAAAATCAATAATCTTTTTTCCAAATACTGGGGTGCTGGTAGTTAACCTATTGATCCATTTCCCACCAAAAATTATATTCACGCGGGTCAGCTCGCGAACTCGATTATCAAAGCGACAAAGAATGCCATCATCGATTACCGCGAACTAATCAATCGTCGTACGAGCAAAACCTCGTTATTTTTCAATCGGCATATTACCTTAATAAATGATTCTATAAAATTAACTGACAATTCTTACGACTGGAACAGTCGATTCATCGGTCGCGTAAATAATTTTGCTGTCCTGCATTTATTTATTACTAGATGTAAGGTTGTGTATAAATATACGTTTTAGACGAAAACGACATGATATTCAGTCTCGACGAGGATCAATCTGACAATACGACGGCTATTAACCAGGAACCAGTGACCAATCAACCCACGACGAATGCGTCGAATTCGTCGCCCATGACTGGTACGTCGGCACAGAGGCACAGGCCACGTTCGCCTTTCCGTACGAGAACGCATATGCAACATAGACACAAGCATGTAAGTAAGAATAATCCATATACAATTTTCACTAATGGCGATCGTTCAATCGAGATTGCCGACGGTGTCACTATATATATATCTATTTTTTTACAGGTACCTCTCAAGGAAAGGTACGGCGTTGATATAACACCTCTTTCGTACCTACCGGGTGGGAAAATTGAGAGATACCTTGGGAATCTGAATTTCTTTTTCATCCGCGAAAGTACCTCTATCAGAGAGGTACGTAATTTCATTAAAAAATGTACTCTTCATAAAAACCTTTCGTGACTTTCCTATTATCTATACGATAATCCATTTAAGTGTGCTGTTCCTTGCACACAAATTTGCGCAATTATTGTTATTGGTTCTTTTTTTAATTCATCAACATTTTTTTAATCGATCGCGATTGTTTTCCTTTTTTATTTTAGAACGGTGGACTGAGCGGTTTCACGCACAGTTTCGTAACGGAAATTCTGGCGATTGTGCGTGCTCACATAACAGCGCTTGGTGGTAACGCCATGGTCGCTTTCTTCATGACCCAGTGTGTTCTTCTTCATAGTCCACACAAGAACCAGGTAAGTGCTGCATTTGAGTAAATTCTTCTTTTTCTTTCACCCACTCCTAGAGCCAGTTATGTTTTCGGGAAAAAAAGAAAACCGGTTGAGGACTCGCATCGCACGAGAAGTCTCGTACACGTGTGTCCTTTCAACGCTTCTCGACGAAACGCGGAAATTTCCAGTCTGTGAATCTACTTTGATAATCATCGTGCAAAAGCTCCGCACTCGGAAGCGTTATATCCTGGCTATAATTATTATGCTGTGACCTGACGACGAACATTACTTACCGTCGTACAGCTCGACTGTTCTATACAGATTCGAGCTCATCCCACGTGCTTCCGTATGATTCGACTGAAAATTCCACGCATTCACACCCAAAGCGACATTAGCCCCGCATGAACTGTCATTGTTCGATGACAAACCGTGAACTTGCACTCCTCGTACGATTTTAGATGTGTAAGGGAGTTCCATTAACGAACACTGAAAAGTATTATCGGCGTGCTTTTTCGCATCGGCGATCGACGATTGTGCAATTAAAAATGATTTGTAATGCATGAGGAAATTCTTCAATGAACGACGATTGACAAATATTATCGGAGTGCTTTTTCGCATCGGCGATCGACGATTGTGTAATTAAAGAATATCGTTGGCTCCTTCAACAATAAACGACCTTAAGGCAGTACGATAGCGAGCTTGATTGTTAGATAGAATGCCAATTTTTTAAAATATCTTACAGATAATCTTCAAATGATCGTGTCCAAAAATTGAAGAACTGATACCGGCTATTCTCTTATTTTATTTTCTCGAGGAGAAAAAAAAATGAAGGAAAGAAAGAAATTAATTGATTACACTTTTTGTTACCGACCGTGGTATTTCACATTTCCTTGATCTTCGTCCGACCTTTGCACTCACGATTGGTTTGTATCTGAGCCCTGAATCCGATAGCTATTGACGCTCGACACCCGATCCTCGAATATCCGATGGACCAACACACCCCGCTAAGAAGTTTAAGGAATCCAAAAACTCCCTTGATCTTATTAGTTTCTCTGAAATACAAAACGTCCCTGCGAACGACCGTCGAACGGCAAAAGTCTACCTCAGCGTCGGGACATACCTGATCTACGCTCCGGTTTTTTCCCCCAAGAAAAGTCGTTAAAGTTGCTTGGTAGAGGTCAAGCTGTTTCTATCAATGTTAACGACGACGCTTGTCCCGCTGACAATTATATCAAACCTGATCGAGGTGCAATTATCGCGACATCCTATCGGGCATAGCATTGCCGTCGACGGATCCTTAGTCACCCATTTAAAAAAGCGGGGGGGGGGGGGGGGGAGATCGGGGCAAAATGGACCATTTTCATACATTTTTCTTGGGACATAAAATATACAATAAGTCTCATCTGAAAGGAAAGAAACTGGACCTTTTACCTCCCCCCACCTACAAATACGATCGATCCGATTTCATTCATGCCAAGTCCGACCCTTCATTCTTTCTCTTTTCCATATATATATATATACATATATATATATATATATATTTTTTTTTTTCTCTCGTTTAATTTTTCTCGCGTTAGCTATACGGAAACCGCACAGCAGGACCTCTTCGAGCACCCTGTAGCCAATTACGTTCTCGTAGAATCATCCCTTTATTTATTGAGAGTAATGACGTCGAGGTCGTAATAAATATACTCTTCCGACGGAAACAACATCTACAATCGTCGAGGAAGCCATGCAAGGGGGCCAATTATATTCGGAAGTTTTGCTGTCATTAATTTTTCGATGGCTTCCCACGACGTTGCTTCGCGTCGTGCAACTAACACCTTCATCAGTCTTTCGTGACGCGACGACAAATTGGAATCGAAGAAGTACATTTATATTGGATAACGTTGAAATAAGTAACAGTAACAACACCAACATTAATAATAACAATAATATGTATTTGTACTGTCACCTTGAAGGGTTGCAAGTTTTTTTTTTATAAGGTCCACTCTAAGGTCGTGATTTTTTTTGTAATTCAAATTTATAAATTCTCACTACAGTTTCGGCACAGTCCATTATGCACTACTCTCACCTTGGTATTATTATATTATTGTATGTATACTACGTGATATATTACTGGTTTCTGAAAAATTGTTTCGAGTACGAAATCCGTCTCGATGCTATTTTTTGCTTGCGGTAACTGCGGAAAAGATAATTAAATTCACCGTCGCAACGCGAAGGCGAGCTTCCGCACGCTCGTTGGGCATTGTATGACAATTATTATATTAACAATCGCATCCGGTACTTCTGTCGTTGAACTTCGATCCGTTCCGCAAAGCCTCGACTCAGCTCGATAACCGATCACCAACGTTTCCCAATAATAGTAATTATTATTATTATTATTATTATATATATTATAAATAATCTTCAGTACCTGACCCTCACTTTTTTTGCGTTTTCGAGTACCATCCGTCTGGGGAACAACGAATATGAGTGCCAAACCGCTGGCAAATGTGTTAATTCGGTAATATTCTGCTTTTTGGACCCACAAGACAAATTGCGCTGGAAATACGTCGATTTATGCACGTGTGTATGTGCAGGTACACGCGACCACTCTATTGGATGCATTTTTTCCCCTCATATTTTCCCAAAAACTAATAATTGCGGCCTTTATGTGCGGAGAGCCGCGGAGGGCGAGCCAGTGAGAACCAGTGAGAGGTGCATACGATTAGGTCATATACCAAATTGGTACAATAATTGGTTAGCGCGTCGAAATACTTTGAGCCTAAATCAGACGGTACAATTACCCACAGGATATACATACGTCATTTCATAATCGTACACTGCATTCTATATACGAAGTCTGTCCAAAATGGATACGTCAATTTCGAACCGCCAGACGATTTCGATTGCGCGGATAATTTAATCACATTAAATAAAAATAAAGTAACGTAAGGTCAGGTTCGAAGTGCCTGATCGCTAATAATAATAATAATAATAACAATAATAATAATAATAATAATACTTCATAATATCCTCGGGTTCGGAAAAAAATTATGAAAAAATTGGAAATGAATAAAAAATCAAATATTTAAATGAAACAAACAATATTGAATTAAGAAAAAATTCATTTGTGAGTTGCTGACTCTCAAGGAAATTTGCCGCGCGATTTTGATCGTTGAGTCTGGCTGGATAATTTGTGTGAAAAAATAAAAAATGATCCTTCTCACCCTGCGAGCCAAGGGCTCTATTTCCTGCGACGCAGCGATGTGCCGGAAGGTTGAACTCGTCGCATTGAAAGGGAAAGCTACGACAGAAATGCTCCGTAGTGGAGAGAATTCGTTACACATTTCCACCTTGATAATTTTCCACGTGCTATCCGCAAACGTCGTCTTTCACTCGAGATTCTGTCGCCCTCGCTGAAATATACCCTTGGCCTCGGCGATAAAATGAATGTCGACGTCGCATTGTATTCGCCCACGTAAATGTAATACTATCAACCGATAGCTTATCTGGAGTGGTGAAGACGGAGGACGATCATTGAACCGAGATAATCGCCCCCGTAAATATGTATAAACATATTTATAGGGGAAAGGAGAGCGGGGCAAAAAGGGACATTGGGGTAAAATGGACTACTTCTGTCAATTTTACCGTGAGACAAAAGAAACGCAAAAGAATTATCAAAGTTTATCAACAGTTCGACCGCTTATCGTTGACAAATTACAGACTGAGAGAGATCGGGGCAAAACGGACTACCGTTACAAATATTCACTCGTGTATAAAAATGGATAAACATATATGTAGGGCAAGGAGATCGGGGCAAAAAGAACAGTTGGACAACATTGGACAACAAAAAAAAAGCAAAACAATTATAAACAGATTGTTATATTATGATAGCGACATGTATCGAAAGTTCGACGTATGATCGTTGAAAAATCATTGAATACCGAAAAGAAACGAACTATATTTTTTAAACAATTGTCTAATCATAAATTAAGGGACCTGGTCCATCTTGCCCCATATCGACAGCTAAGAATCAAAGGGGCGTAGTCAAAGTAAACGGCTCATGTCCTTTCGACTCTTAGTCGTGGATACATCGTGTTACTAAAATCATAAGGGCATATCTTGTATGCTTACACACAGAAAATATGCCCTTCTGATTTTAATCAGGCGATACATCTTCGGGTACGTGAACCGCACTAACAAGATTTCCCCCGTTGAGTTTCTACGATCGATGTCGGATACCGCGCATTGTTTATCTTCAAGTGAAGCTATACGCGAGATCTTCCATGAATACTAAATATAATCTTCTGCACGAGCGGTTACAAAGTAGGGGATAAGATTAGAATCGAGGGGTCGGTGGTTGGATAGCTGCATCGCGGATCAGCCTTACCATCGTACCGAAGCTTATAACCGTGATATTCCAGCGGAAATTGTTTTAGGTTCATACCGTTACCGGATAAAAGGAATAAGAATTCAAAAGTTTCTTTTCTTGTTTTTAGGATGGAGACGAACTGTACAGCTGCCAATTCTACACGAAGTCAGGTCTACACAAGAAGTATGCATCAAGCCACTGTACACGTAGGCAGTCCTAGCAGTCGAGTTTTTGGTGTCGAACTTTCGTCGTGTCGTATTTCTTGTCTTGTGTACAGTGGCTCGGTGTCCAATATTTCCTCGGTGACCACTTTGCAGTTGGTTGGTGTAAAATCTTCAGTGCATGGTTATTTGGTGCAGAATTGATTTTGTGTACAGTCATTCGGTGCATACTTTTGTGTAGACCTTTCGTCGTGCATAGTTTCGCTGCGTACGGTTTACAGTGCAGAGTTTTTTGGTGTACAACTGTCTACGTGTACGGTCGTTTGGTGCATACTGTGAAGTCGGGATTGACTATTTACCATTGATATATTTAATTCGAGTAGCCAACTCTGTCACAGAATGCGGTTTTAGGAAGGAAAGACTCGGTTTACACTATGTGAGCTGCTCGAACCGTTTACTAAAAGCACAAACCGGCAGAGTGACGTCGTACAGAACTTCGGTGACTTACTAACTAACTAGCCTAGAGGAGTGTGGTTCTTATGGGTTTGTCCGTGGTAAAACGTGGTCAGCGGGGAGAGATTTTGGGAGTCGGAGTCTTCTGGAAAAGGCAGGTGTTGTGGACGATGCTGGAGGCAGCTGCTTAAGATTCATGGAAGGTCACTTGGCATTGAGGAGACTCTAGCAGGTCAAACGACCATTGAAAACGCCCGCGAAACGATATAAAAAACGACCGGTCGTTTTGTGCCGTTTTGTCGACCACCGTGCGACCAAAACAACGACCAGTTTTTAGGTATAGACTTGGTCGTATTTTCTTTAACGCCCTAAAAAACGACCGAAACACGGCTGATACACCTTGCAACAGAAGTTACCTCGGTCGTTTTTGGGGTCATTAAAGGAAAAAACTACTGAATCTAAAACAGTAAAAAGGGTCGTTTTATTGGTTGTTTTATGGTCGTCAAAACGGCACAAAACGACCGGTTGTTGTTTTTGGTCTTACGGTGGTCGCTTGACTTGCTAGGAAAGCGGAGTAGCCTGTCTTGACATAGGTTTACGCAATGTACTGGCAGTTCCGTGGGAAATAGAAAATAGGCATTGTTGGGCATTCCGGAAAAAGGGTAGAGGATGCGTGTGCTTGTCCTTTCGGAAAGGTGCCACGGCGGGAGTCGGAGAGCGGATGGTGTCGTAAATTGTAGAACGAGAGGAAAGAAGAAGGGTACGCTCAGCGAAAAGGTGATACTCGGGCTGGACCATCGTTACAATACTTTTTGTGTAGACCTGTCTTCGTGCAGACTTTGCAAGTGTACAGTTGACCTGCCCCCTGTTTTTTTCTCTATATAAACATTTGCCTTCGGTCTCTGTTCCAGGGTCAATCGCTCATCAACGTCGGAGGTGACGTCGTAACGGTCTCTTACTACGGCAATGACAAGTATCAGGGTAATCAGAATTGCTGACAGCAACCACCGTACTCGGCGCCACCGTAACGACCTTGACCGAAAGCAGCCCAACGACGCAACGCGTCTCGACACCGGGCACCGGTGGTGACGAGTCAACAATCGTCCAAACTCCAAGCTTGACGAGCATACGTAATATAAAGTAAGGAAAGAAAGAAAAAAAAAAAAGAAAGTTCGAATGACAACTGAGCAGCTCCCATGGCCCTGTGTTCAGATCCCAAAGCCTTGCCCGAATTGTACCTCGATCTCGCTATTGTCTAGACTGTACATCGATCATTTGTACAAAATTGATGTATATCGGTATATAATATATATATATATATATATATATATATATATATATATATATATATATATATATATATATTGTTTTAGCGATTATCGGACAGGGTGCTTAGTCGAGTACACTTTTTATCTTGTAATTGAAGTTAGTCGATATAGAATGTAATGCACATTCATCCATCGCCTGAGGCGATCGCGTTCCCTGTGAGACTCAACGCGCTTAAGCGCACAACATTTCGTTTTTTAGCTTTTAGGCACTGAAGGTTTCCGATAATAACCCTCCGAGCTTGGTCAGTTCGACGATGAAACATAATACTTGGTGTACATTTATTTTATTTTTTTCTAAGTCGATACGAGTCTCGGTCTAGCTCGGTCGGTAACGAAAACTGTAATCCATTACCTTTCAAGATCAATCTAATTATTAGCGTTCGGGTAACTGTGGGACGAATTCTTCAATAATTTGCATTCAGGCAAAAAAATTGCGGGTTTGAGAGAAAAAAAAAATTGATGACAGTTTTTTATGCCGACTGAGTCTGCTTGAGTGAATACCGTGACAGACTGAACGGAGAGTAAAATTTCATTTGGGAGATTCTTCACGATTTCGCGGGTCGACGTTGATTTTTCTTCCACCCTCTGAAACACACTCAGTCGGTAACAAAAACTGTAATAATTTTATTTTCTCGAGTCTTCGACATTCTGGGCTAAGCGAAAATTTTTGACGGTTTCATCCAACAGTCGAGCCGAAGCTAATAATTTGCTCTTCTTAAAAAAAAAGTTTATGTATCGTAATGAAAATGTATTATAGTTTTTGTTATCAACCCAGCAGGCTTCGAATGAAAAAATTTTTTAAAATCTCCCCACGTATCTGATGGACGGGTACGAAATCCCGCAAACATTCGGCACTATACGCAACAATATATTTCATATATACGGAATAGAAATTGAAATAAAAATCTATATTTTCTTTTATCGTAAAAAATTCAGAACTGTTATATTTCATTTATATTTAGATATCCTAAAAAATATATAGGCATGGTATCGGAAATGCCTATGGACTGATAAAGCCCTGACGAGCAGTAGAAAAAAAAATGAATGTATTGATTTAAAAAACGTTCTTCTACAAACCATGAACCCGTGATTGGTGAAGGGTTAGCGTATTTACACCGCTCGATGTTTAATGTTGATTTTATAAATTTCCGTGCGTTCGCCTATAGTACGATTGATAATATATGATTGTTCTCGTGATATTTGCACGTTTCGCAATACTGGGAATTCACTCGTCCCATCAGTCTGCAGTTCGCTGTAATATTTAATCAAGCTCGAAACGAAACGCTCGGAACTTTCGAGTACACCGATCGAACAATGTTTCCGCTTGGTCCCCGTATGTAACGCAACAATATAATTAAATTATCGTGATGTACATGACCCCATGTTGGGAACTACGAAGCAATACCGTTGTTTTATGCATAGTCTGTGATTCGCGCTGGTGCGATAATTTTCTCAATTAGTTACTTCAGCCTGTGTAACGCGAGATTACCGTCGGTTGTCGAAATATTGTCTCCTAAAAGAATTACCGATATGCGGCGCTGCGATCGATCCGCAAAGTTCGGCGTGAGATTTTTGTTTTAAATTGTTTTCAATTTTTATCATTGCTTTGCGCGCTGTCAAGCGAAAAGAACATTTCGTGCCAAAAATGTGTTGATTTTTTTTTTTTTTCAAAATGCGTGAATAAAAAAAATGAAAGATAGCCGATCGAAATCGAAAAAATTATTTGGCTTTGAGTAACTGCACATACTCTTTGAGATCTCGGTTTAAGGATCTGGTATCAAATTTTTTTTGATACCAGAAAATATTGGAATTTCAATGAAATTGACTATTCCGCAATTTTTAAAGTCGTGACGTTCAAATGTCATGTAATAACAAATTCAAAATGGAGGACCAGAGTCCGAAAAATGATTTTCAATATAATTGGGTGTCACAAGATTTTTGAGGTCGCCAGACAATGAATGGGTTGCGAATATGTGAAATACCACGGTCGGTGTTAACACTGTAAGTAACCTTTTTTTAAAGGTACCGATTATGCATATTCAAAAAAAATTGTTGCTCGATGCTAAATTCATAAGTCATGTAAAAATTTGTGACCGGCAAGAAATTGTCAGCGCCGGTTAAAACAAATATTAATTACATTTTTTTTGTTACCGACTAGGCACGGTTTACCGCGCTTTCGGTGTAAAAAAAAACCGTAACGGTGCGAGTCATCGTACGTCCGACAGTAGACTTTTTGGACGCGTGATAACTCACATGGATACCGACTTTGGCCGAATGTATATGAAAACAAAAAAGATTTTAATTGAGTTTGTAAATAAAGCATATACACACATGTTTGTATTATACGACATAAATCTTGTAGTGGCTTCATTGTCTTCGAAACCCGGCGGTCGATTAACCCGTGAGCATAAAAATACCTGCACGGAGCTCGGGCGTGGTATCCACATTAATTTCCCTCTCAATCCCCTCAATCTCGCAAAATTACATAAGCTGATATTAATTTACATGATAACGATTAATTTTTACATAAATTGCATAGAAATATCTTTTAAAGGAAAATTTAATGTTAAAAATGAATTAATATCAAACGAACAGGGGTACAATAAAAAAATGTGCCGATTAAAAGATCTAAGCAGTTGTAAAAATTGAATGTAAATTGTGGCAGAGGTAACATAGTCGATAAACCAAACAATTCAACGTAAATATAAACGTTGACGACTTGAGGCGAACCCATCTCGAAAGGTTAACGGTTACTCAACGGCGTGTATTCTCCATTTTATTAACGAAAACAATGACCTTTTGCTTTAGTGCTTACGTCTTCTTTCGATCGTCGAGTCGGCGGAACAATGAACAATTTGCATCACTAATAGATTTACGAATAATTTGCATAAACAATAGACATCAATTTTTTTTTCCTTCCCGTGAATTTCGACTTCCAATGCGTTTTACTTACATCCGCGTTGCGAACTTTTTATTTTCCAGCGATGAATTATTGCTCGGACTGCGAAAAACGATCAGATTTATTGAGCGACGACGCGGAAGCTCTTTACTCGGCATTGAATGGCGAATCAATCTAATGAGATTCATTGAGGCACTTGCGGATCGGCAACGATGCTTTTTGTTATCAATTATGAGCCGTGGAACACCGATGTGAGGCTTTTCATTTACTAATTTTTTTTTTTTATTCTAAGCGAATTTGTTTATCGACAGAATGTCGCCGATAATCGTTTGGATTTTTGTTATAGACTGAATCTCGGTTTTGGATCGCCTTCGGAGAGTGTGAAAGCCTGTCGGAGCGAAAAAGAGACGTTTTGAGAGCTCCATCACGACTTTCCAAAATAAAGTGAATTATCGCGGTTGCAGAAATTTTAAGGTAGTACTTGCAGTACAGTCTCGCCAAACGTGAGTTTCAGAGAAAATTTCGAACACTTCTCGATGGGATAAAAATCTGAACAAAATCAAGTGCATGGGAGGCGCTGCAAAGATTGTTTTTTGTGAAATAATAATCGCAAATTTTTTCTTAACAAATTCAAGATAAAAATCATTATTCAACAAATTACCCGGCAACTTAACTATTTTATTCTATAAAAATGATTCGTTTATTTTTCTGAATACGTATGAATTTTTTCAGAATTTTTTGTGATCTTTGAAAATCGCGTTTTTTCTGTGTTCAAGCTGTGAAAAAGTGCAATTTTCAAAGATTACTAAAAATTCTGAAAAAATTCATACGCATTCGTAAAAATAAACGAATTATTTTTATGCAGGAAAATAGTTATTTGCCAGATAATTTGTTGAATAATGATTTTAATCATAAAATTGTTAATGACAAATTGGAATTATTATTTCGCGAAAAAAATCTTTGCAGCACCTCCCATACACTTGATTTTTTTTTTCATATTTTTATCCCATCCAGAAGTGTTCGAAATTTTCTCTGAAATGAATGAATTTATTTATTTATTTATTTATTGTGAGGCAGGACCAGAGGTCCTCTAGGCACATATACAGCGCATTGAGCATCAACACAAATGCATAACAAACAAAATAAAATAAAATAATATAAAATATAACATGAAACAAGATGAAATGAAAGAAAATAAAACAAGATAAAATAAAATAAATAAGATAAAATAAAATAAAACTCACGTTTGGGGGGACTGTACCGCGAGTACTACCTTAGTACACTTTTTTCGATGATGCCATATCTGCAGTTTGCTCATCTGACAAGTGGACGCTAAAAATTTGCGTTTCTCCGATAGTGATCGAAGTTTTTGCAAAAAAAAAAACCAAATTACAGTTTCCCAGACCGACCGAGCTCGTTTTACGCTGTCCCGAGTCGTATTGTAAAATTATTCTCTTCTCATATCAATAAATCCAACGACAAACCGCAATAATATCGGGGCGTGGTGAGGCTGACTCGGTCGGTAACGAAAACTGCAATCCATTTAGTTTAAAAGACTTCAAATTTCGGGCTAAACGGCTATGATTCAGGATTTCATTTCTCTCAGAAAAATGTTTGACACTAAAAAAAAAAAAATCAAGAAAAAATATAGATTGCAGTTTTCATTACCGACTGAGCCTTCGGACGTTTCGCGGTCGGTCACAGCAGCAGGCGTGTAGTCTCGAAGCAGGGAATACCCGGAAATGCCCGTCTGAAGTCGTTGACCTCGCAGCAGTACGACATTCCTCGATCGGCTCGTGTGCGATTCCAGCTTACGTAATCAATTTTTTTGCACACGTCGGTGCAAATGCGATAGTCTTCCGGAAGATCGTCGAGGTGCGGATTGTTCGCCGTCAAAAAAACGACACCCGCACGAGTACGATAGTTGTAAACTACTTTGAACATGACTTTCGGCACCGGAACGACTCCCTTGTCGTTCTCGTTTACCGACAGATAAATCTCTCTCGGATGACCTCCGTTGTCGATCAGCGTCAAGATTCCGTATCCTCCGACCCATACGTCGAGATCCAAGTTACGCCTCGTCGCGTACGCCCTCACGCTCGACTCCATTGCCAGCCAATTGCCGGCATTTACGATCTGCCACATCGGCACGGCGTTTACGTAAAAAAATGTCGTACGCTGATGAGATCCGTAGATCAGGTCGGTCTTCGCTATGAGATGCCCTTTGCTGAGGAAATACGGACCTGCGGAGGCGACAAAAAAGATCGTCTCTCGTACACGTGTGGATTTTAACGTTTTAGACTTACAGGGTAGAGCTGCGCAAAATGGAGCAGTGGGGGCAAAATTGGGCAGTAAGCAAAACGCAAGTTTCCAATCATTTTTTTATGTCCCTTTTTGGCCTGTTGATGCATCCGGATTTTCTGTCCCATTTTGACCCATTCTACCATTCAAACGTCATTGGAATAGGGCGTTTTGCTCCACCGTCCCATTTTTGCCGGCACATTTATATCTCTACCACTCACAACTCTACCAGAAAACATTTCTGCCCAAACAACTCTATCGGACAATAACTCTACCAAAAAGGGCAGTTCTGACAATTCTACCGGATAACAACTCTACTAGAAAACATCTCTACCACTGAAGAAAAGACTTTCTCGCAATTGAAATAAAACTCTACCAAAAAAGGCAGTTCTGACAATTCTACCGGATAACAACTCTACTAGAAAACATCTCTACCACTGAAGAAAAAACTTTCTCGCAATTGAAATAAAACTCTACCAAAAAAGGCAGTTCTGACAATTCTACCGGATAACAACTCTACTAGAAAACATCTCTACCATTGAAGAAAAAACTTTCTCGCAATTGAAATAAAACTCTACCGGAATTGAAATAAAACTCTACCGGAATTGAAATAAAACTCTACCGGAATTGAATGAAAACTTCGGTAGAGTCTTAGTTGCATTCCGGGAGTTTTATTTAAATTGCGAGAGAGTTCTTTACTTCAGTGGTGGAGATTTTTTGCAGAGTTGTTAGCGCTGCCTTTTTTGATAGAGGTGTTTGGGGAGAGATGTTTTCCGGTAGACCGGTTATCTGTTAGAGTTGTGAGTGGTAGAGATATGAATGTGCCATTTAGCCCCGCTCTTCCCTACTGACATTCGAAGAATGTAATTGTCCAGCAAACCTGTATCGGGAATATATTGGCTGGCCAATTCGTCGCTCCTCAGTATCCGCGCGATGGTCCTGCGCTGCGAATCTCTTTCGTAAATTTTTTGTATGTCGATGCCACGGAAGAATCTTCCCTTGCGAAAAGGCGTTCTCGGGAATGACGTCTGAGCCGCGTCGATTACAGCGAAGATTTTGGCGTGAGCGTAAATTGTGTGACCAAGAGCACTGTCGTGGCACAGGTCGATAACTCGATAAAACTCCTTGCGTCTACAACGAAAGAGAGAAGCGTACGCAAAACGGTTGAATCAAACCCGCCGACTCACAATGATATTTTTTTGTCAAAATAACAAACGCTTTACATTTTCAAATACGTCAAATACAAAAATTTTAACGAAAGAGACATCTTCACTAAACTTTTTGTTTTTCGTCATTTGAGAATCCAGCGAAAAGCCAATTTCCACCGAAACACCATTTCCGCAACGAAAGCCGGTCTCTCTCGCAGTGTAGGCCGGATATCTTTCGCACGATATCCTGTCGAACGATTCCTCGATCCTCGGATTATCGTGCAGAGAAAAATAATTGTTACCCACGCACGTTACCACTGTGTCGTTGTAATTCTCCGCTGTGCGCAGATTAAGTCTGCTTCCCGGACAGGCGATGCGAAATGATTCACCGACGTCGGCGACCAAATGACCCGCTCCGGGCTCGATGGGATAAACGAAGTCGCGATGTCCCCGACCTGGGCAGAGTATCAACGGCTGCGGCTCTCCTAAACCTCCGTTAATGCGAATTCCGCAGAAGTGCGCAGCCAAATAGTCACCCGAATCGTCGTCCGAAACTGGTTGAAAAAAAAAAAAAAAGAAAACCTTTCGGTAAGGTAAACGGCCCAGTTTTCGCCATCTTCAATTGTTAAGGTAGCTACAGCGAGTGGGTGTTCGTTTCGCCTGAATTCAAGAAATTCGGGCAAGAATTTCAAAGACTTTCTGATTTTATGAAAATCTGAAAAAAAATTCATACTCATTATGAGGCACTGAAAAGACTAATTTTACATAATCATTTCAAAATGGTATTAATAAATTGTTGAAAAAAAAAAAAAAAATTGTTGATCAAAATATGCCGTGACTCAACTTTATCTTTAGATTAAAATGATTCGTTCATTTTTCGGAATGCGTATGAATTTTTTCAGATTTTCATAACATCGGCAAGTGTTTGCAATTCTTGCCCGAATTTCTCGAATTTAGGTGAAATGAACACCAATCGCTTGAGCTACCTTGAAGGGAACATTTTATAACAAAAAAAATATACGTATCACGGCATTAACCAACGGTACATGCCCTCAATTTCGTTTATACTTAACGTATACTGTATTTAATTGCGGCGGAAATTGGGCCGTTTGCCTTATTTTGGCATTTGAGTATTCGCTTGCGTTAATTCAATTGCCATTTTGAAATGTTTGGCAACTGTTTCTTTATCTATCAATTTTTGGCACGTTAATATGTAATATTGCAAAGATTAAATAATTACTGACACGAGGCGACAATGAGACGAAACATCGCACGGAGAATAATAGTTCTGTTTCTCTATCAAAGTGTGGCCCCTCAATAATTTCTTGTTGTGACAGCAAAAATATTTGTTTGCTACAGCAAAATATTTGCTGCCGCAGCAAATTATTTTGTTGTCCCTAAGTTAACCACACTGTAAACAAAAAAAAATTGTAAATTTAATTTCCATGAAATTGTAATTTCCTTACATTATTTACATTAATCGAACATTAATGTACTTTTACTGTGAAATTACAATACGAGATATTAAGATTACAAATCTTTCGGCTGAAATTAAAAAAAAAAAAATGTCCATCAAAAATACTAATTTTACTGTAAAATTGCAACGCATACGTATTTGAAATTTCAGAAGCGGTTTATGTAAAAAAAAAGCTTCCAATACTGTTCAGTAATTTTCAAACAAATTTTTTTTTTTTTTTTTTTTTTTACAGTGCAGGTAAATCAGTTATGGTAACAAAATTCTTGTTGTCCCAACAATTTTTTTTTTCTGCGTGCGTCGAAATTTCTGTGCATTGATTTATGTGCTCTTACCTTGTTTTTTGCTCAATGACATTCCACGATTGTCGACCGCGAACAATAAGAGAACTCCCACAGTTCCGAATATTCCGCATTGTCTGCTAATCATGATAGAATAAAATTCGGAATTTCCGGTGTCTCGCGGTGCATCTCGTCACTTCGAACATGTTTCCATCATGCTCCTCCGTTGCTTCGCTCGAGAGAGAGAGTCCGATGATTGATCGGTTTGTGCACAACAAAAGTTAAACATTTAAACAAAAATCGATGTTTTTTAAAACACATACACACTGTAAAGAAAAATTTGTTTGAAAATTACTGAACGGTGTTGGAAGCTTTTTTTTTACATAAACCGCTTCTGAAACTTCAAATACACATGCGTTGCAATTTTACAGTAAAATTAGTATTTTTGATGGACATTTTTTTTTTTTTTTTTAATTTCAGGCGAAAGATTTGTAATATTAATATCTCGTATTGTAATTGTACAGTTAAAAGTACATTGATGTTCAATTAATGTAAATAATTTGAGGAAATTACAATTTCCTGTAAATTAAATTTACAATTTTTTTTTTTTTTTTTACAGTGCACTTGTGCAAACAACGATAAAGAGGATATTCTTCACTCGTTCTCACGACAGTAAAACCGAATAAACATAAAAACTCGAAATAATAATTACTCTCGAATTATCATCAGATCGTAGCATCGAATATTTTGAGCATTATTTTTTCACTAATTAATATAAAAAAAAAAAAAAAAATTGACGACCGTGCCACTTTGAAATGGGTTTTCGAGCACGCACTGAGAAATTCCTGCTTAAACAGTTGAACAAAAAAATGTGTGGTTTTTTTTTTTTTTTTTTTTTGCAAAACGGCGAGTAATAACCGTCGGCGATAAGAGAGTCGATCGTAAATCTCGACTGTCGTACGTAATGCGTGATTTACAATTTCCTATCCTGACGCTGTGTTTGAGTTCCGCTCACGAGGTCGGGGCAATAATCTTTTGGCGATTGCTGAACACCGAAGCCGCTCGAGTATTCATTTTCGTTGGAATCTTTTCATCTGGTGGTAATTTGATTTTCCTAAAAAGAGAAAAATTTGCAACAGTTAAAAAAAGAATTTTTACAGTTTTTGTTAGCGACCGCGAGCTATTGCACAAGTACTTTTTTTTTTTAATATTAAGTTTTAATGTTAAGTTTTTTTTTTAAATATTAATTAGTGAATAATTAGTGAAATTAAGTTTTTCAATATTGTTTTTTTTTTTTTTCTAATATTAATTAGTGAAAAAATAATGCTCAAAATATTCGATGCTACGATCTGATGACAATTCGAGAGTAATTATTATTTCGAGTTTTTATGTTTATTCGGTTTTATTCGGTTTTACTGTTCGGTTTTACGCATTTGTTGCTCGCCATGAATCAGTCCACGACTATGCGGACACGGAAAAAGTAAATTGCGAGCATTCGCCCGTTATCCAAGACTTATGACAGTGCGGCGAGATATCGCAGCGCTTCCGAAAATGGCACTGTAAATATTACCTTGTTCGTGCACAAACTGTATGAGTTTCGGAAAAAAAAAGTGCATCAATTTTACAACGCGACAAAATTGAATTCCCCGAGCTCAGACGCGCCGAGTCCATCGCACGCTCAGAATTATTGCACGATCATTAAACAATAATTACAGTGTGCTACGGCAAAAGTCGTTGTATCTGAATACGTGTAGCAAATTGGTAATTACGCTATAAATATTAACAACCTTGCAAGTAATCCTATGTTTTCTAGCACTCTATTGCTTGTTTCAAGATCAATAATCCGCTATCGTACTTGCTACTTGTTAAACTGGAGCTCGTCAAAGTGCCGAAAATTACTTAAAGTACTAAGTAGCGAGTACCGCAAGTACTTCAAGTCCAAAGCAAATTTTCCGCACTTAAAGTACTTTTATAAATATACAAAGTACTTTTTATTCTCAATCGGGAGAGACGAAGTTCCACGAGTACGAAATTTAGAGAGGAATATTCAAATTAAACGGCGCTGTTTGGGGCCAACATTTTTTTTTTTTCAAAACGTCCAAACTCTTCGTTTTCGATACTCGGTAACAGACTAGTCGACTGAACTACGACGACTGAATCTTGGGCAACTAAGTGGAGGTCGACTGGATGTATGACGACTAAATCTAGGACGTACGCATCTAGTGGAGTGGCCGAAAGTAAGAGAGAGGTCTCGATTTTATGCATAAAAAATCGTATTTTTGGGATTTAAATGGAAAGTATCGAGTTTGGAGTAAAATAATTGTTATATTCGTGATCAGCGGGAATTGCGATTTTCTAAAATAATTATTGCGATATATTTTGACGATTTCAATTTTATGAGACAGAAATTTGCATAAGTAATTTGTCGAAAACTTTATTTTTTTAATCCGCGTTAGCGACCTTCAAAAAATACTTCAATTTCATAGGGATTTGGCAGTTTTTTTTCTTATGCGCTATACTCTAGAAGCTCGAGGGTTGCTCCAAGGAAGTCTCGAATTTTTCATTTTGTCTGTAAATTGAGATGTTCCGAAATTTCTAATTTTTTCCTCTACCCCTAAAAATGTCTTAGATGTCACGATAATGCGGGTTGGTCCCGTAGAAAATTCAAAAATCTTCAATGTAAGAACCACCCCAATGTGCACGCATGAAAAGTCCTTTTTGCCGTAAAAAAAGAAGGTTCGCCATACATCGGTATTCTTAGGGATTTGGGATTTGGCAGATTTTTTCTTATGCGCTATACTTTAGAAGTTCGAGGGTTGCTCCAAGGAAGTCTCCAATTTTTCATTTTGTCTGTAAATTGAGATGTTCCGAAATTTCGAATTTTTTCCTCTACCCCTAAAAATGCCTTAGATGTCACGATAATGCGGGTTGGTGCCGTAGAAAATTCAAGAATCTTCAATGTAAGAACCACCCCAATGTGCACGCATGAAAAGTCCTTTTTGCCGTAAAAAAAGAAGGTTCGCCACAGATCGGTATTCTTAGGGATTTGGGATTTGGCAGTTTTTTTCTTATGCGCTATACTTTAGAAGCTCGAGGGTTGCTCCAAGGAAGTCTCGAATTTTTTTATTTTGTCTGTAAATTGAGATGTTCCGAAATTTCGAATTTTTTCCTCTACCCCTAAAAATGCCTTAGATGTCACGATAATGCGGGTTGGTGCCGTAGAAAATTCAAAAATCTTCAATGTAAGAACCACCCCAATGTGCACGCATGAAAAGTCCTTTTTGCCGTAAAAAAAAAAGAAGGTTCGCCACACATCGGTATTCTTTCAATTGCTTCCTCGCGCTCGATGACTCTGACAATTGTGATAGTCAAGTTGATTGATGAATCGTTACCGGGCTGCACCTGCCCTGACTCCTAATTCGGTGACATTTCCCTCCCGACCGACACGTTCGTGAGTCTCTCCGGCAATTACGCCCTCACGGCCGCGCGCAAAGAGTCGCCACTCCGTGTGTTTGTGCAACGACAGTTTGACTAATCGCCGGAATGCTCCTGGAACGCAGGAGCTGCTGCTTCTCGCAGGGGGCGCTCCGGTGCGTGTTGACTTTCCCCGAAGACTATCGGCTACCCGGGATTGATGTTGTCTCGGGATCTCTTCCGGAAGTTGTCGCGGAGACCAATTACTCGTCGCGATATTTGCTCCAACGAACCGGCTCGCTTCCTGCATCCTAAACAGTCAACGCAGATCCGGGCAACGTTCAGCCGCGGAGCCTTGGTTTAGTCATATATATATACAGTGTATGCATATATTTATAAGAGGGGTTTCTTGGGGTCGCGCGCTCTCGTTGAAAATCTCAGAAATTTACTTACAATAGGAACTTAGATTAATCAAGACCATGGGCAAAGACCGCCGAGGAGTCTTAGGGTCGAATTTTAAGACGTTAGTTTCAACTTAAGATCGCTCTTGAGGTCGAACTTAAGATTGATCTTAAGTTGGGACTTAAGGTTGATCTTAAGTTCGGACTTAAGGTTGATCTTAAGTTTGGACTCTCAGTTTGATCTTAAGGTCGGACTTAAGTTCGGACTTAAGTTTGATCGTAACTTTGAACTTGAAATCGAATTTAATATCAAACTTACGTCCGAACTCAAGATCAAACTTAAGTCCGAACTTAAAACCAACTTAAGTCCGAACTTAAGAACCAACTTAAGATCACACTTAAGTCTGAACTTAAGATCAAACTTGAGCACGCAATGAAATTTGGACCAAACTTCGATCTTCGATCTTAAGTTTGAGCTCAAGAGCGAACTTAAGTTCAAACTGATGTCTTAAAATTCGACCCTTAGAACAATTAGCCCCCCCCCTCAATCCAACCCCTCAATTCACCCCTCTCTAAAGAGAATATTTCAGCCCTAACGGGGGGAGCGGGTCAACTTCACCGGAAGGGGCGAGGCGTCTTACACTATAAGGTGACATTTTTCCTTTACCATCAGGGAAAAACGTAAAAGGGTCGCCTTCAGGCAAAGGAATTTCCTGCCCAAAATTTGGTTACTTAAGTCTTTTGGCGACCCCCAATGGGAGCGCGCGTCCTGCGCGACCCACCGGAAGCATTGGTACATTACTATTGCACGCTGTGTATTAGTTTTTTTTGTTTTTTTTTATTATGTCTTCCACCGTACAGCGACTTCGCTTTATACACCCCCATTCTTCTCCATACCAGTACTCGCTTTTTTCCCCACCGGCGGCCGCAGCCGACTTCCCCCTCTGTACCGCATTTGCCATGGCATTTCTGCCACGGGCATAGGGAAACTGCGGAAAACCTATGCCGATACAGCCGGTCCCCGATTCGATTTCTGGCCTCGGAGCTTCGTCGCGTTTCACCGAGGATGTAATGATGGAGTACAGCTATATACATACGACACTCACAATTAGGCGCCATTACGCGCGAGTGACCGATGTATATATCTGGAGCTTTGTCCCGCCCATATTTTTATTCTCGGCGAAACTACGAAACCGGAAATCGAACGGTCGACCTCCCGATGCTTTGGTCTAGAGGCGAGCACGCTAACCACTAGACCACCGCACCGATTTTACGCTGTGTATTAGTTACTTTTGTGGATGGAAGATGAATTATTGAAATATAGAAAAAAAAAAGTGTGCACAGTGATTTGCACAATTGCTTCGTCATGTTTTACGCTTCTGCACATAACTTCCTCTATGATAAATTTCGTTATTCCATTGTGGCTTCCGCACACGGGAAGCTGTAATTAAAATACAATTTTCACCATAAACATAAAGGAACATTAGACGAAGGCGATATGTGTTTTATGATCTAGAAAAAAAATTACGGTATCCACCTGAACGCGATGAATTTTTCTGAATTCCAATTTATCATATTGTCACTGCAATTTTCGGATGTCATTTAGGATTCAAGGATATCCATTTTGCTCCATTATTAATTTTTTTTTTTCGTTATTTTTATTTCGTCCAAACGCGCCAAATGAGTGGCTAGACGATAATTTGATACGAGCCCATTTTGCCCGCTCTCTCTCCTATATCGAAAATTCGATACTCCACGACTCTTCGGAGAGATAAGCAAAACGAAGTGAAGGGAAGAGGAGGGAGGCGAAAACGCAGCCAGTATTTATAGCGTCCTCGAATTTTCTCGGACGGAGCGCGGTAAATGATAAAGCGCAGCTCCCTTGAGTGTTTACTCTAGTTAACGGGACGCGATTAAAGGCGAAGCAATATTAATCATTATTTTATCCGGGCTATCGATCGTTAAGCATAATATACGAGGTGTATTTGTGGCCGCTTTCGCTTCCGCGTCGATGTTAACATTTTTTTTTGTTCTTTTGGCTTTGTTAAAAAAAAGTTGTTAATTTTTTTACGTGCGTGGAATTAATATCTGGCCATTAATTGTCGTCGAAGCGGTTTATCGCATTATTCGTCGGAAGCTTGATTTACGCGATGATTCATAATGCGATCGCGCGAGCAGCGAAAAAAAATGGGACATTTTTGAAAAAAAAAAAAAAAAAAACGTGATACGGAATTTCAAGAGCACCACATATGATCTCAACAATTTTCGAACAAGTGAATTGAAAAAAAAAAAAAAAAAAATGTTCGCACTTGATATTTTTCGGTCGTTGAATTCGATCGTACCGATGTGACAACCCTCTTCCGTATCCGAACCAAACTCTGTCGGTAAGGAAGATTTTAGTAATTTTTTTTTTTTATCTTTCACCGTGGCCAAGCATTTCCGGTGAAAAGTAAATTTTTCGACGAAGAGGTGACAATTGGGATTCACGAGAGAGATTTTTTTTTTCGAAATCTAGCCGAGTTATAGTGGCTCGGGCGGAACTATGGAATTTACGAATCAGAAATTTAGTTTTTCGGAAACCGAAAATACGTTATTTTCGAGTTTTACCAAACTCTGTCGGTAAGGAAGATTTTAATCATTTTTTTTTTTTTTTAATCCTTCACCGTGGTCAAGCATTTGCGGTGAAAAGTAAATTTTACGACGAAGAGGTGACAATTAAGATTCACGAAAAAGATTTTTTTTTTTTTAAATCCAGCAGGTTATCGTAGCTCGGGCGGAAGTATGGAATTTACGAATCAGAAATTTAGTTTTTCGAAAACTTACCGAAAATACGTAATTTCCGGTTCGAGAAACCCGACACTGAAGATACATCACTTCCGGTTGAAAAGTGAAATTTTCAAAGCGGAAGTGACGTATTTCCGGTATGAAATCGCTTCCGGACGAAAAATGAGTTTTCTCGGACCGAAAATGACGCGTGGAAAAGTGTTTTTTTTTTTTACACACGACGATAGTGCGCAGCGACTGTTGTGCACCGCATTATTGAGCATAACTCACCGAGATGCGCACAATGGAACCACGATAGTATGATAGGGTATTAATTATTAGGGTCTGGGGGGCCCCTAGGGGAAACCCCCTGAACTCTTGAAAATTTAGAGAAATAAACAAACAGACACCTTTCCAAGGTGTATCCTATAAGATGATCAGCATTGTTAGAGAAATCTCATTACAGCTTTCGTTACCGACCGCGATAAGTCACGTTCTCTTGAAACTTCGACGACGGAAGATATCGCGGACGAAACATTCAGCTACGAGTAAAGTACGTAACAGATTCGTAATCGGCAGAGAAAAAAACACTTGTTGATATGCCAATTTTAGGACATTTTTTATTTTATTTTATTTTTTTTTTATTTTATAACCACCGACTGCAAAAAAGAAATTGCTATCGAAAAGTTCTTTAAAAAAAAGTGTCTCGTTATTACGACGATTATCAGGAAACCGATTAATACACGTAAAAAAATAACTCCAAAAAAGATTAGCGAAGGCGACGCAAAGTTCGCGCCGAATTTTCTAGGAAATACCAAATATGCGAACTTCGCGATAGTAAGACGAGAGGCTCGCGAAGGTTCCTGATCGAGACAAGGGAGTTCCATACAAAGGGTGACCTGATGTGACTCGAAAGGCTTCGACGACTTCTTCTGACTGTAGCGAAAAACGATTAATAAATTAATATAATTCGTTGTAAAAAAAAAACAATATTAATTATTATTACATAATTACTCGTTTCAATCGATGATCAAATTTTTTTAAAAAACTTATTTATTTATTTATTTTTATTATCGAAACTGCTTCCCTTTTAGAATAGAGATATCGTGGGAAGTAATTAAGAAATCGAGTAGATTTGATAGACGTATTTTATATACATATATATATATTATACAATAAATATATAATCATTTCGTATGTCAGTATTTGTCGCACATACAGTAATACATATTGATAAGTTTAATGATTGTAAAATGAAATTTCATCGCACATTTAGAATTGTATTATTATATATATTTAAAAAAATTTTTTTTTTTAGAAGATTTTCTTTTACATTGGGGGAGGGGGGGGAACAAGAAGGATATCGAATAATTTTTAAATCGTGCAAATAACGTTGCAAACACCCGAGAGCCTTATCGATCAAAGCGACGAAAGCTCACTCCAATGCAATAATTTTTTTTTTTTTTTCATCTTTTGTTTAGAATCAACTTCTTTTTCATTTCCCATCAGCCCTTCGTTGCGCAAAAACATTTGATCGATTACACGATATCACATCGAATTGCGATCTAACACTCAAAAACGTTCAAAATGTTAACGGACGAATTTGAAATTTTTTAATTTTATTAATGGCAAGTAGCTTTTTTTGTCAGTTTTTCAGGATAGAAATACATGTATCACGAGTGAAAAAAAAAAAAAAAAAATTCATTCAATTTGAAGAAACGAAAAATCTATGGTCTTAATACATATTTGGTCTTAAATATATATATATATTTTTTTTTTTTGTGGTATTAATGCGCAAGTCTGTGTCTCTTGAATCTCTCATGATACATAGGAAGCTATATGCGGTTTGTAACTGCCGGCTAAGATGGGCCTGTTGAAGAGTTCCTTGCAACGATACAAATTGTGGAAAACAATCTCATTCCTTTTTTTTTCCCTTCTCAGATCGCAGTAGCGTGTGGAAGTGCGCGAATAACCCAGCGTCTTCGCGTCCACACCAATTACAACGCATTTCGGAGACGGAAGGAGAATCGTTTAACGAAAATCGATTCGAAAGAGTTACGGTATGAGGATCGTGGGGATTTTTTTTCTTTTTTTTTTTTTTTTTGCTTCTTGTATAATTTATTTAACAGAATGACGGAATAATGTCTTGCGGCAAGGGCGACGACAAGGGCGACGATGGATGGGAAACGTTGTCTAACGCCGTCTTCCGAAGCGAAGAAACACGTGATCGACGTCCTGACGCTTGACTCCGCTGTCCGGTAGTGGCATGTTCTGTTGCATAACTGGAACTGAATTTCATTTTTTTTTATTTATTTTTTTTTATTATCACGAATTTCGCGTAAAAAATATGTCGTAAATCGTTAAAGTACAAAATGAATGAGAAAATAAATGTTTTTATCGAAAAGCGAGAAGATAATAAAACTAACTATCACTTAAAACAATAATTATATAATTACTATAATTACAATAATAGGCTAAATGAAATAATAAAAGAAGTGGCGGGTGACAAAAAAAAGTGACTTCCTTCCTGACTTCCTGACTGTTTTGCAATCAGTGATGTCGGCAAAAAAAAAAAAAAAAATTGATGAATATAACCAAAATAAAAGATCAATATTGATTGTAAAATTTGTCAAGGGGTTTTTACCTTTGTCGTCGATGTAATTCTCCATGGCCGAGCCGAGCTCGTAGAGGGTCGAGAGAGCCATGCAGACCTTGCGTATGCGCGGTGGTACTTCGTCGAGCAAACCAGGATTGCACTGAGCCGGTGGCATGCCCAATGCTCGATCCGTCATCATGGCCAGAACAGCGACGAAGATGATCGTTACTACAGCTGCGACGCACTTCATTTCTGCAAAAAAAAAAAAAAAAACCGCAAATTATTGTCACACATCTTTACTTTTAAACTTTCAAATTTCGAGGTGATTTTTGTTACTTTAGTCATTTACATTTTGTAAAAATGGAACCTTGGGGCAAGACGGACTATTACCACAAATTCTTTCCAGCACATAAAAAAAAAAGTGTCATCGCGAATCGAGAACGCTGGTCCGTTTTGCCTCGAGATTCCACTGTGCCCCGAAATATCACTGTAATAAAAAAAGGGAATCCAGCACAAAGTTTCCGGCCTTACGTAATAGCGCGCGCAAACACATAGTGACGCTGACTTAATATGCCTTATTATGCGTATTATGAGCGGTTCATTATCCACGTTTTGCAGAACTAATGAGCATCGCGGCTCGTGCTCGAGTGTCACGGTTACTCGGGTCAGTTAACGAGTTAGTAATTTTCGCATATCGTATCGAACAATAGGTTACGAAAATGATCGTAATGTTTGTGTGTATAGCGATCCTAAAGTTCGCACGGTAATGTTACGAATAATTTTAATATATAACAAACGTCGTGCTATAAAAGAAATTTTCCGTGAATTTTCAAACAATTATAGGAATAACTGTTTTCGATGCAGGCTGATATCTCGGAGAGTCCAACCGTTGCCATATATTAAAATTTTTATTTGATTTTTATTTGTCAATACTCGTTTTAAAGTATGCATAGTGTGTTCAAGGATCTTGTTAATACCACTTGTAATCCGAGGCTGTCTGACCATTTACTGTTCACTACTACCCTTAAGATTGTAAGGCTGCCGGGTCATTGCTGCCATTTACTACTATTTCTTGGATTTTTAGGTTGTCTGACTATTTACTGCCATTCACTACTGCCTTTGGGATTGTGAGGCTGCCTGGCCATCGCTGCCATTTACTACTATTGGTTGGATTTTTAGGCTGTCTGATCGTTACTGCCATTCACTACTACCCTTGAAATTGTGAGACTGCCTGCTGCCATTTACGACTATTTCTTTGATTCATGCTGTCTGATCGTTATTGCCATTTACTACTAGTTATTGGATTTTTAGACTGTCTGATCGTTACTACCATTACTACACATTGCCGTTCTGTTGTGTATGCTTTCATTAAAATACAATAAAAAGTAGTGACGACCAGTGATGGTCAGACAAACCCAGAATATCAATAGTAGTAGTAATTCTCATTGATAACGAGACACCGTCGAATTATGAGCGATAATATAAGGACTCTAGAGTAATAATAATATTAATAAGTACTCTATTACACAATGTTATCGCTAGAAAAAAAAACTACGCCCAGTTCCACCTTGCGTCGGATGAAAAATAACGATGTAGGATTTTCAACTAAGCGACACGATTCACCCGACTTTGCCCTACATAAGAATGACGGAGCGAGCATGGAAATACGCTTCGCCTGACTCTCGCCGAATTAGCGATTCCGTACACGCGGGTTTTCCCCAAGTCCGTCCGCAAATACTATGTAGTGACTAAACGATTTAGTAGTCGCAATACTTCGTATCCGTCGGCAAAATAATTCTTTGTAGGTGGCGAGCAAAGCGGCAGGGGCGGGAGGGGGGACGGGGGAGGTTACAACCTGCACCCCTGGAGTCACTCTGCAGCCGGCGGAGAGGGTTGCTTTTCACGGTACCGCAAATGTTACCCTCCCACGGTCTCTATTATTTCGCTTTAGCGCTGTTTCCGCCTCTTCATTCCCACCGACGCGTCCCGACGGTATTGCTTCGAGGTAAATCCGAGTTAGTTACTACTGTCCGTACCTCTGGGACGACGTAGTGTCATCGGGCTCTTCGCCAAATGAAAAAGCAGAGATGGAACGAAGTACAGTAGAACTTCAATTAACCGGGGTTGGTTCGTGTCTAGGATTTTTTTTTTTGTCGTTCACATGTTTGTGCGCAGAATTCCAATGAGAATTTAATGTATACGATTGTACGGGCTCAGTCGGTAAAAAAAAAGGTAACTAACTTTCAAGGGTGACCCCTACAGAGGGCCAGAAACATGTTGTAAGAGGATATTCGAAGCAGTCATGCATCTTGTACGAATTTGAAAAAAGTTTGAAAAACCGTAAAGTGCAATTTTTTTTTTTTTTTTAGTGGTGTTCAATATTTTGACCTTACAATTACTATAAGGTTTTATGATCGTTTCAGATTATTTGTGGTTTTGAGTTGCCTATGATATACAGTAAAATAAGCACCAACGTTTCTTGTTCACAAACGTCCACAATTTTTTCTTGGTAATTTAGCAACAACAAAAAGTTATTTGTTTTACAAAAATGTTTGATAATTTTACAGAAAAAAAAAAGAAAGTCCAAGTAATTTATAATTTTGTATGCAATGAAACAGAGTCTGATTTCACGAAAGGCAATACGTTGAAATGAAATTGTTTTTCCACTGTTTTTCTATCGGAATTGATAGAGCTAAGTAGTTACAAGACATACCTTTAATCGAATTGTGGTCAAGGAGACATCCGTTAATAAACAAATAAACAAATGAACAAATATTTTTGTTGTTGTAATATAAAAAATAACAAGTTTGCAAGCGTTTCGGGACAAAAACTACAAATCTTTTTAATCGAGGTTTCACTGTACAAAAGAATTGTGGAGAACTCGTTGCTCTCACACTCTGAGCAAGCTCGAGGATTAACTCCGGTGTAGCTCTATTTTCCTCTTATTTCTCGCACCTCTGGTCTACAATCTTGGATGATCTTTAGCTTTCGAGTTGCCCGTCGCTCGGAGATCTCTCACTTTTCCGCTCCCTCTCATTCGTCTCAAAGAGAGAGAGAGAGAGTAACGTCACGCATCGCCAACTTCTTTATTCCGCTTTTCCCACACAATGCGTACGCACGGTCGAAAGACAGAAGGGCGCAACTCCGATTTAAAAATCTTACTACTTCATGCCCTTTTTCTCCTTCAGCCTTCTATTCTTCTTCGTTTACTTTTTTCCGACCCCGATATGCAGTGCGCATACAAATATGATGAAAATTTATCGGGACGCAGATGCGATGGAAATCTCTTCCGTCAGCTTCGAAAGTGAGGACGGAAAAAATTGCGCGAGACGCTTTGTGAATAAAGGAAAATCGCACACGGTAGAAGTGGCGAAAATGGCCCACGGTGATTGTCACGTCAATAAATTATACAGTGGAAAGCAAAATAGTAATAATAATAATATCAATAGTACATTGAGAGTGCTTGGAATTGGCGATCGGCGCTTCAAATGGGAGACAATTCATGAAAGCATGAATGGCTCGAAAGAGCCGATGAGTTAACGCCGTTCCGGAAACTCGTCGAGTGTCGGTGACGTAGGCAGGAAGCGTCAGCGCTTCGAGCGTCGGATATTGGAAACCCGTGTAATTATCGAAGTCTAAAACCCTCTGGCAAACGCGTTCCTGTATGGTTAACCGGGGCAAAACGGGATTGAGGAGAAACAAAAACTATCCTGATGAAGCCGAGACTATGAACTGACTGTTTATAAGAACAAAACATTAAAGCATCCCAAAATGTCAGCCCGTACACGCACAATGTCCAGAGTTTCTGTTTAGTCCAGCCTTTTCGAGTGTTTGATGGAATTTTTCCAACCAACGTTTTTCATTTCGCTCCGTGTATGCAGTTCCATTTTGCCTTTTACCTCATGCATCTTTGTTTTTAGTGGTGAATGCCAATGATCGTCAGGCAACATCGAAACACGAGGAATGGAAGTTGCTGGCCTTATGAGATAGACTCGGAGTCTCAAAGACAGTAGTAAATAACGGTAATAGGCAGACAATACTAGAATAAGATAAATAGTGGTAAACGCCAGTATGATTAAACAGAAACAAAAGTGGAGGAAATAGTAGTGACATAGCCAAACAATAAATACCAGTAATCATACCAATCGGATAAAGCAAAAGAATTACCGAGGCAGTAGTAAAGGGTAGTACTGATCAGACTCAATTAAAAATTCAAAACACCGTCATAATTGGCGATAATAACCGGACCGTTCTCATTATTTGAAAGATAGTGAATATCAGTAATAGTGAGGCAGTATGAAAGTAAATAACATTGGAGTAACTAACAGTTGTGGCGAACGCGAAAGCAGTACTGGTCAGACCCAATTATTTTTTTAATCAATATAAACAGTGGTAACGTACAGTTGAAGAGAAAAGAAATACCGAGGCCGTAGTGAAAGACAGTATTGATCAGACATAATTAAAAAATAAAGACACCGTCATAACTGACGGTAATAACCGAAGAATCTCGCGATCTGGAAGATAGTAGTGAGTATCAGTAATAGTCAGGCAAGATTGAAATAAAGTACCAGTTATGGACAACGTAGTTAAAGGCAGTACGGGTCGGACATCATTATTTTTTAAATCAATAAACAGTGGTAACGTACAGTTCAAGACAAAAGAAATACCGAGGCCGTAGTAAAAGACAGTATTGATCAGACACAATTAAAAAATCAAG
This sequence comes from Amblyjoppa fuscipennis, assembly GCA_963575735.1. Lineage (NCBI taxonomy): Eukaryota > Metazoa > Arthropoda > Insecta > Hymenoptera > Ichneumonidae > Amblyjoppa > Amblyjoppa fuscipennis. Next base: position 590,457 of record OY754494.1, read on the forward strand.
ACACCGTCATAACTGGCTGTAATAACCGGAGAGTCTCACAATCTGGAAGATAGTAGTGAGTATCAGTAATAGTCAGGCAGCATTAAAGTGAAGGAAACAGTAGTAAGTACCAGTTATGGACGACGTAGTTGAAGGCTGTACGGGTCGGACATAATTATCGTTTTAAATCAATAAAAAGTGGTAACGTCCAGTAATGGTCGGACACGATAAGAAATAAACACCACCGCGGTCCGGCGAATCTCGGAACTGTTATTCCAGTGTGGGGAACTGTTGCTTTCGCTCATTGGCTCGCGACATTGTTTTCCCGAGCGACACATGGCGATTGCGTAACTTTTAAGGGGGTTCCAATGGTATTGTGTCGCTTCATCGCTGGTCTTCGGCGGCAAAGGTCAAAGCTGCCCGTAAACTTGAGTTTGCCTCAAACGACATTGTGCAAAGAAAGTTGGCAGCCACTGGCTCCCATAGAAACGAGGGACTCGCGCTCGAACGCCCGATAAACACAATGGAGAGTCCATTGGAATTTTGAAATCAGCGCAAGTTGCGCTCCACCACGTCGGGGCAAAAGCTCCTTTCCATGGCAGAGTCACACCGTGACCCACATGACCAATGTCTCGGAAACTTACTGCCACCCATTTCGCAAACATCGCGTGAACGCTCGTGTAAAATTATTCGCCGAAATTGCCCTAACCAAGGTGAGCCACCGCTTCGACAAACGTAAAAACAAATGAAAATTAAAAAAAAAATGAATACACACTTTTATAATCATTAATTTATATTACATATTTGTAAGATTAAAAGATATTATTGAAAAATTTAAAAAAATCATAATGTTCTCCGAAAATTGTCCGGCAAAACGGACCTTCGTTCTACATTCCGGGAAAAAAAAGTCCGTGTAGAAAGTCCATCTTGCCCCCACCGAGACCGCCAGACCATTTATCCCCACTCTCCTGTACTTCGTTAGTAGGAAATTTGGCGCCCCTTTGTCGTCGCACTTTGTCCGACAAAAGTGTCATCAGGGGTGAGATTCGGTCAGTCCTTTATTAGCCGGACAGCGAAAGTCGAGTTTAGCTTCGTCAGCCTTTTGATTTGCCCGCGTTGTTTGGCAAAAGTTTGCTGTACTCTTTCGAGTCTCACCGCAATCGGGCACACCGAAGCAATACGATACACCCACGCTTCGTGGCGGCGGTAACATTATTAAAAAACTTGTCCGCGCGCTCGTCGTGCACGTATAAGGGGGCGACAGCTCGGGTGGATTGCGCAACTCGCAAGTACACAGTGCATTATCTCAGTTTTTTTTTTTTTTTTCTGTTCTACGAGGAAAAGGGGAAAAAAAATGTAAAATCGTCGATTTTTGTGGAGATAATTTTTCACGAATCAGAGTGGAAGGAAAAAAAAATCTTTTTTGTGAAAAAGTTCGTCGCCATTTAGTTATTTGTTTCGGGCAAAGATGCAACGTAGTGCCGGGTATGTTTTCCAGAGGAAGAAAAATTATTGTTTTGTGTAGAAATAAAAAGTGATTATTATTTGTTGTTCTTTTTTACTCTTTTGTACAGTGAAAAGGGGTTGGGAGAAAAAAAATCCAATTAACTCTCCGTGCCAGGTGAGTCGTTTTTTTTTTTGTTTTATTCTTTGCCAAAAGAGCGTGCAACGTAATGCATACGCGCTGTTAGCCAATTATTGTGTAACGACCGTGCAAGCGCAGCTTTCTCGTGTGTATCCTTGCCCTGTAGTCGGCGCCTGCGTGACATCAGGAAAAATTCCTCGCCGTGACGGGGTGTTGGAAGTACTTTTTTTTGTTTCTATTTCTCCTCACCATGTAGAAACATTCGTGAGCCGTACCAATTTACGAAACAAAATTGAAAGATAAGTTTGACAATACAGTTTTTTCACATTTCATGGATACACTTTTTTTTTTACAAAAAAAAAAAAAAAAAAATTAAAAATTCAACAAGTTCGTGGACGAAGAAAACGAAGGAGCCATAAAGGGTCGACATTTCAACGGAAGTCTCGGCGGAAGCGAGAAATTCGTCGGAAAGTTAACGAGAGCAGAGACAAACTTATTCGCCCTATTCATTTCCACGGCTTCCGGTCTAGAGTGCCCTTACTTTGTCCCGCCGACTCGAGGAACCGAGCGATTAACCGAGTGAATCTGCGCGTGTTTCACCCGAATAACACGGGTGATATAATTTTTCCCCTCGACCGATTCGGTTTGAAAGTCAATGTGGGTCAAAAATCTTGGCCATGGCTGAGAAAGATGTTTTTTTTTTTTTGGTCATATCAACCGAATATTCAGCTTGATATGGTCAAATTTTCAGACCGCTCGGTCAAGCTTTAATGTCACTGCGGATTGAAGGAACATCACGTGGGAAAATTACGACTCACGGGTTCAAAGTATGACGATGTCACCCTCATATCTCGGATGATATGGCTGGATTTTCGAGCTGCCGGTTCGATTTGAGTGTCACGGCGGGTTACAAAAATTTCCCCTATGACCAATTTATGAACCATGGCTTCGAAACACGACCATATCACCAGGGTGATGTACACCCACAAAAATCAATTTATTTGAAGGTCACCGTTTATTTAGATTACGTAAAATATTTATTTCATTTAAGTAAATATTTATTACATTCAAGTAAGTATGTACTTAATTAAAATAAACATTTATTTAAATAAAATAAATATTTAACTTAAACCAAATAAACAGTGGCCGTAAAATAGATTATTTTTCTGGGTGTATCGTTGATCCCAGCCTGGATTCCTGAACCAATAGCTGACAGAAACTTCGCAGCGTTACATGAGATTCTGATAGCGCTCTGACAAGGTTCCCTCATGACGTTACGAGATCGCGGTGTAACCCTGCAAAATTTTCACCAGGCGTTTACAATATTCTTGGAACCAATCCCAAGAATCCTTACGCGCCACAACGCTAAACTTTGATTCCCAGCCGTATCTTCCTAAACAAATCGCTGACAGAAACTTCGCAGCGTTACATGAGACTCTGATAGCGCTCTGACAAGGTTTCCTCATACCGTTACGAGATCGCGGTGTAACCCTGCAAAATTTTCACCAGGCGTTTACGATATTCTTGGAACCAATCCCAAGAATCCTTACGCGCCAGAACGCTAAACTTTGATTCCCAGCCGTATCTTCCTGAACCAATCGCTGACAGAAACTTCGCAGCGTTACATGAGACTCTGATAGCGCTCTGACAAGGTTTCCTCATACCGTTACGAGATCGCGGTGTAACCCTGCAAAATGTTCACCAGGCGTTTACAATATTCTTGGAACCAATCCCAAGAATCCTCACGCGCCAGAACGCGAATCTTTGATTCCCAGCCGTATCTTCCTGAACCAATCGCTGACAGAAACTTCGCAGCGTTACATGAGACTCTGATAGCGCTCTGACAAGGTTTCCTCATGACGTTACGAGATCGCTGTCTAACCCTGCAAAATTTTCACCAGGCGTTTACAATATTCTTGGAACCAATCCCAAGAATCCTTACGCGCCAGAACGCTAAACTTTGATTCCCAGCCGTATCTTCCTGAACAAATCGCTGACAGAAACTTCGCAGCGTTACATGAGATTCTGATCGTGCTCAGATCCCGGCGTAACCCTCTAAAATGTTCACGAGACGTTTACAACATCCTTGAGACTATATAATCCCAAGAATCTTATTCGCGGCAACGCGCAAGATGAAACGACGAGGATCTCAGAGAAGTCGAGGAGTCCTTTGATCAAGGGAATCTCATCCCGAAGACACCTCCGTCGCAGCTGCGAAGCGTCACACGCCCGAACGGCTCCCGATGCTCATCCGCCAGCTAACCCACTTTCGACAACGAATTTTCAACTTCGCACTACGACAAAAGAGTTTAGAATTACGTGAGAGAGCCGAGTCTCGAATTGCGAGTCTCTTGTGCGCGCCTTTTGTTTGCCGAAGCAGTTCGAAACCCACGCATCGAAACACGTCACCGTCCCCATACGTACGCGAAGCCACCTTTCTGTAACGAATCTTCAACCTACTTCAACCGCTCGCAACGGCTAGGGATTGCCGGATAAAGCTCACCGAACCGTGCATCATCTTAGGCGCGCGAAGATCAAAGTCACGGGAAATCACGGTTGTGCGGCTTTCTCCCACTTGGCTTCGTCGATTCGCCACTCCGGCGCTTATTTTTTGTTGCTTTTCCTTTCGCAAACTGATCTGGCGGGTCGCACATCGGGTATCTTATTATTCTTATTATTTTCTTATTTTCTCACTATGTTCTTTGTATTCTTATATTTACATTACTTATATTCTCATTATGTTATGTTTTGTTGTGCTCTGATTTCTTGTGTGCGTTATCATCTTGGTGCACAGTGTTCTTAGGGGGTCTTAGGCCTCAGAACACGGAATAAACGAAACTATCTATCTATCTATCTATCGTGATTTCCCCGCCACGCAGGCTTGGTCCATCGGCGGAGTTTTACTTTAGTCGATTGGGCGGTGATCGGGAAAGAACGAGCCGGAAGCTCTTGAGGCTTTTTACCGATCCTCGTACCAACTCACCGCTAGTCGATCCTTTCCCCCCCCCCACGTTTTCATTGCATCTCTTATTTTCATACAATATTATTAATACGATAAGCACATTATCTTAGGCGCGGGAAGATCAAAGTCACGGGAAATCACGCCGATTCGCCACTCCGGATCTTATTTTTGGTTGCTTTTCCTTTCCAAACTGATCCGCCGTGTCCTACATCGGGTATAGCGATTTCCCCGCCACGCAGGCTTGGTCCATCGCGGGAGTTTTACTTTACTCGATTGGGCGGTGATAGGGAAAGGACGAGCCGGAGGCTCTTGAGGCTTTTTACCGATCCTCGTACCAACTCACCCCTAGTCGATCCTTTTTTCCTCCCCCCACGTTTTCTTTGCATCTCTTATTTTCATACAATATTCATTCGGAGGGCGACCCGCAGAATCCTCCCTTGATCACACGAGGACCCTCGAGATTCCAGGTGATCGTCGATCGGCGGAACGATCGGCAGCGGGAAGCAGATTTTTTTTTTTTTTTTTTTTTTAAGGTTCTTGACGTCCTGACCTTTTTTTTTTAATAACTGAATTATTCGGGACGCGTGCGTCGATCGCGGGAATAATTCCTACTCGAGACGAGGCTGTATCGCCTGTTTCGGAAGCGGTGCGAACGGCGCCAGCGGGAAAGCAACGAGGAGGCTTCTCCATCCGGCAACAGGTTGCTCATAGCTCGGTACGTGACTTTATTATCGAGAACGGAACTCCTCGACCGCTGGATACTAATAGTTTATACCTGCTCCGAAAGTTTTTATCGCACTTTGCCCGATCCCGCACCGCGCTAAAGTCGTAACATTCCGCCTTGAGAAACCACGGTCGTTTGTCACTTTGTCAGAAAAAAAAAAAAACAAAAAAAAATGAAATGAAATTTACTACTTGGCCTTAAAATTTTCGACTCTTTCGGTGTTCAAAAAAAGTGAAATAATATTTTTATATATATATATTTATATTTTTTGTTTTCAATTATTTTATTATTTTTATTTACCGATTCATTATCCGAAACACACCGAACGAGAAGTCAAGTTTTTATAATTTTACCAATCGTTTAGTTTTCTTTTTTGTTTTTAATCGTTTTTATCGACTATCCGGTTTTTGATATGTATAGATTTTTTAATTCTTGTCAATGGCTGGCTCGACCTGAGACCAAAGCTGATATCGGATTTATGTTCGGCCCGGAAAAATACATCGGATTGCATGGAGGCGAAGAATTTTTTTTTTTTTTTGTTGAAATTTAAAGTCTTTGCGATTTTCATTGCCCTCTAACGACGGGAAAAAATTATTCTCTGCTTCCAAAAATGGCACGATGGAATCTCAGCTTTCTTGTAACTCAATCGAAAAGCGGAGATATCACAGTTTAAAAATATCATTTAAAATATGTAAAAAAAAAAAGCTCTTGTTGAGCTTTTAGGGCGCACATGCAATGTTTTCCCGCTGGTCACGAATCCGTCGCTCGTTTCACTCTCACCGCAATATTTCGCACAAAAATCCCCGCCGGAACGGAAAAAAAAAAAAACTTATGGTCCTCGCGATAACCAAAAAAATGTCCGGTTATGCGACGATAGAAAAAAAAAAAAAATCGTAAAAAAAATCACAACGTTTTCGAAATGGAATTTTTCACCGATTAAGCTCTCCGATAACGAAATCCACCGTTCGAGTCGGTTTATCGCGTTGTCGCTTATCAAATACACAGCCGCCCGCACCGATTGTACAGCCGTTGCGATTGATATCCGTGGCCGATAATGAAAAGGTCTTAACGCCCATTCGAAAGTTCATTTGTTACGCCCTTCTGATTCACAGCCGTCGATATGTGTAACGGCGAGGATTCGATGCGTATCGATGGTATCGGATCGCTTCGACAGGAGGCGAAAGGGCCAGAACGGGGCAAAACGGAACATCGGAACAAAATTGATCACCCACCGAAAGATCTACGCTCGACACAGCACATCCATTAATTAACGATTCCGATATTCGTTAGTGAAAATGACGCAACAGCCGCTGCACGATAGATCACGGATTAATGAAAAATTGCCATCAGCTGCGATCGCTTACGTAACACTGCCGGAGGCGATGCAACTCACTTATCGATGAGACAATTTTATTTTATTTTTTTTCATATAGAGATCGTCCAGTTTCGTCGAGAAAATTTTAGTTGTTAATTTCATACAGAAAAAAAAAGTGGCAATAGCAATAAAAACGGCGGGACAAGTTTGCATTTGACAGGGATTTTTTTTGTCAGTACTACGATTTTGGATTTTTTTTTTTTTTTTTAATGTTCGACCGGTAAAAAAAATGTGTGGAACATTTCTTTAGTGGCTTTTATTTAACTAGAATAATAAGATAAACATATTATTTGTGAAATTAAATTATTTGGTTAATGAAAAATTTTCCACAATTTCTTTCGACAAATGTCCGGATGAATTTATCGAACTTAATTTATGAAAAGTCACACGGATCGATGGTTCGTCCGAGAGAAGGGACATTAATTAACAGCGCTCCATTTGCAATCGGCTTCGACGAGCTAATTTTCCGAATTTTTTTTTCGAGATAAAAAAAAAAGGTCAATTTCACTTATCGACTACTGGTAAATTAAGGGGGAGAAAATTCGTCGGAAATTTTTGAACGAGCGTCAAGGCGACTAATCCGTCGTTCGATTTTACGAGGTCGGAAGTTTCGTGAATTACAACCGTGCGAGAAATATCTCGGAGGGCTGGTGAAAATCGACCAATTTCCCACCATCCGTACGGATAAAAAAATAATAATAATAGTAATAAAAACAATTTCTTGCCAGCCAACCCTCCACTTTGAGTTCGTAAGTGAAATCCCGTTAAGTTTAACGCGCGGAGCCTGCAACGCTCGCGAACCGCCAATTTAATTGCAACTCGATACTATCGGAACAAGATAAAAAAAAAAAAAAAATTAAAATAAAAAGAAACTCTAAAGACACGCTGGTATTTTCCGTAGATTAAAAGTCCTATCGACAGCCATTCTCGGCCACTCGTCGAAAACTCGTCTGATTGGAATTTCAAAGTTTTTTTTTTTTTTTTTTCATAGATTGCAAAAATATATATAAATAAAATATGAATACATTAATGTCTATCCATAAGTATGAAACAAGCACAAAAATTAAAAAAAATGAAAATAAAAAGAAACTTTTGAAAGGGCTGGTATTTTCCGTGGATTAAAAGTCCTATCGACAGCCATTCTTGGCCGCTCGTCGAATCACTTGTTTTCGTGAAATAATTTTCGTGAAATTGTTGTCGTGGAATAATAGTTCCAATTTGTTATCAACAAATTGAAGATAAAAATCATGATTTATTATTATTTATTATTATTATTTATTATTTATTTAGCAAATTATCCGGCAACTTAACTGTTTTCCTTCACAAAAATAATTCGCCTATTTTGTTATGAACGCGCATGAATTTTTAAAGAATTTTTTTGTAATCCTTGAAAATTGCGTTTTTCCCCAGCTTGAACATTGAAAAAAAAACGCGATTTTCAGAGATTACAAAGAATTCTTAAAAAAATTCACGCGTATTCAGAAAAATAAAAGAATCATTTTTTATAGAATAAAACAGTTAAGTTGCCGGATAATTTGTTGATTAATGATTTTTATCTTGAATTAGTTGACAACAAATCGCAATTGTTATTTCGCGAAAAACAAATTTTTTTTCAGATTTTTATCCCATCGAGAGGTGTCCGAAATTTTCTCTGAAACTCACGTTTCGCGGAGCTGCATCGCAAGTTCTTCCTTAAAGAATTTATAACATAAGAAAAATGCATTCAGTTAACAAGATGCAGATTTATAAGCGTTGCACTTTCTTTCTCTAAAGTTTAATAATAACAATAATAATAATAATAATAATTTTTTAACGGTCCGTTTCGCCCCGGAATCTCTGAAGTCACAGTTATCTCCGCGACTTCGAGCGAAATATTAACTGATGAAATCGCAAGCACGTGTGTTGGCTCTATGCAAACTTCCACCCTCCTCCTTACGTCGGAAAGCAGCGCGAGCGAAGTTGTCGCAAACCCGCAGAGCCGTCTGAGCAAATAAATGGCCAGCGAGGAAGTCTCGACGCCGGTTCAAACATTCCTAGCTCGGAGACGTTCCGGAGCTGCGTATTATTTGATCGTCGCAATTGCCATCAGTCCCGGTTGAATTGGCGAGACGAGACAGCGAGTTTCTTTATTTTTTTTTTTTTCTTTTTTTTTTCTTTCATTTTTCTACTCCTAAAGTTCGTCGACAAAGGTAAAGCTTCACCGCGCGAGGACGAAGGGAAGAGGGAGAAAAAAAAAAAAGAAATATAACCCTCCGAGGCGTGATGCATCTTCGCGTGCCACTCTCAATTCTTCGCAACGAATGTGTTGCTTATACGAAGGAACAAACCCCACAAGGACCTTTGAGCGGAAGCAATTTACACGCGAATGTCTCACGCTTGGGCGTTCGTGCAAACTCGCGGGACAAGATGTATGGAATTCCGCGTCCCGGAAGCGTTGCGGGGCAGTTCCACTACTCGTTTTATTCCCATCCGTGACGCAGATGCGCTTACGGTTTTTCATTATTTTTATTTTATTTTTTATTTTTTTATTTTATTTTTTTTTTCAACGGCCAACATGGATTCACGCCTGAAAGCCATGCAAGGGGGAAAAATGTAATTTTTTTTTTTTTTTTTTACATATTTTAAAATCGTACACGAGCGAAATAGCCCAATAAGACGGGAAACTTATTGCTGCCCAGTCCGATAAACGCACGACCTCTCCGGATATGTAAGGAAAGCGGAGCAATGCGGTTATTTTCTGGCGAAGATTGCAAACCTCTTCGTTACTCGCAGACATCCACTTACAGTGGACATTGCGCGATGAGAAGACGTATTAATATTTTTACGTTTCATTCATATTTTTCTATCCATTTTATATTTTTTTATTCATATTTTTCTATCCATTTTATTTTTTTTATTCATATTTTTCTGTCCATTATATATTTTTTTATTCACATTTTTCTGTCCATTTTATATTTTTTTATTCACATTTTTCTATTAATTTCCAATTTTTTTTTTTTATGGACATCTTTCTATCTTTTCCATATTTGTTTGCAAATATATGTCGACTTATTCCCACTAGAAAAGTGTAGATCGGAGCAAATTGGATTAACGATAAGACTCTAACACTTCAAAATTCGCCACTTTCACCGAAGATATTTGCAAAAGTGGACAATGATTATCATGTAAAAACGGCAGTTTCATTTGCAACTTACACCGAAAAATGCACGCATCGACAACGAGTGCCTCGGTGTCGGTGCGAGCGTTTGAAAGTTCTTCGCATCGCCGAGAGAAACATCTCATTTCAGCATGAACTCTCAATTTGATTCTCCCGAGGCTGCAAAAAAAAAAAAAAAAAAAAAAAAAAAAAAACAAAAAAAAGCTTTTACATCGTAAGCGAACCGAGCGGTGCGCACAGGTGGGTCGTAAAAGTGTCGGGCGCTCACCGTGCGACGTTGTATCGTTTTTGAATCTCTTGTTTGCTCGTTTTGCCGCGTAATTTTCTCGATGCAGGGCTCGCGCGTCGGTTTACTCAAGGGACGAATACACGAGTTCGGTTAAACATTTATTTATTTTTTCCCCTCTACTCGCTCGCTGTGCACACCAGACGTATCCTGCATTCCCGGAGCGGGTTACGCGTTGGGTAACGCGACCTGCAGCCGATCCGTAAATGTTGCAAGGTTAACGTAGCGAGAAAACGAATTGGCGGAAAGAAAAACTCGTACGGGAACCGTAAGAATCCAATACGTCGAGGTTTTTTTTTTTTTTTTTTTTTTTTTTTGCAGGAGAAACTGCTCGCCCTTGCACGACGATTATCGGGCTATATAAAGACCGGAAGCAGTTAAATTATCATTTTAATAAATTATACCACTTTTATTAGAATTATGGTAATTTTTTTCATTAAACAATTATTTATCTGTTTTTTTTCACAATTATTTATACATGTTTTTTTTAACCTACAATTTTTCGAAATAGACTCGTTCGAGGTCTTTCGAATTTTACGAAATTATTGTTACTTTTTTTTTTGCACGTCAAAAGAAGAAAGAAGTTCGATCCAAAAGAAACGCGACCCGCAGCCGGTCCGTAAATGTCGGAAAATTAACGTGGCGAAAAAACGAATTGGCGAAAAAAAAAATCGTACGCGAAAAAAAATCGTAAATAAATTATACCACTTTTATTGAAATGAAGGTAATTTTTTTCATTAGACTTTATCATTAGATTTTATCAAAATATTGTGTTTTTTTTACCTACAATTTTCCGAAATAGACTCGTTCGAGGTCTTCAAATTTTACGAAATTAATTTTTTTTTTAATGTCAAAAAAAGAAAAAATTTTGATCCGAAAGAGGCGCGACCTGCATCCGGTCCGTAAATGTTGGCAAATTAACGTCGCGAAAAAAAGAAAATCGTACAAGAACCGTAAGAATCCAAGACATCGAGGTTTTATGCAGGTGAAACAGCACGTCTTGATGCAACGATTATCCGCTTATCAACGACCGGAAGTACTCAAATCATCCACTTTTATTAAGATGAATGTTCTGTTCATCGGGCCAATTATTTATCGGCACTAAGACATTGTGTTTTCATCAAAAACTTTTCGACCAAGATTCGTTCAAGCTCTTCGAATCTAACGAAACGATTTGTTTTCATTTGCTCAAAGAAAGAAGAGACTTTCGATCCAAAAGAAGAAATAGAATTTGAGAATTCTGCGAAGCGCCGCGCCGACTATCGCGACGATTCTCACCGACGCGAAAAATTTCTCTCGCCCATCAATCGAACAAATGAAAATCCATAATAGCGCGAGTGTCGCAGCGGCGTGGGGCGAGTTGGAAATTTCCGAGTGGCGCGTCGGGGTTCAGGTGTCCGCATCGGCTGTCTCAGATCGGGCTTTTCATGAATCGTTAATGTCCGACTGGGCCTTTTGCTTGGCCAACCGAGCTTAAATTCGCATCGGTATGCACGCTCCGCGCGTTACGTAACCAGAGCTGGTAACCCGCTGCTCTCGATACATCACGCTCACGGAATAATGTATCTCACGCGCATCCTTTCCCCGATGCGATCGTCCGGCCAGAGCCTTATCGACACCCCTGCCAATCATTGACGAGGCTCCGATCGGAATATTAATATCGCTCTTGAATTTTCCCCGCCCACGCATCTTCGCCCCGTTCGACTTTGCCAATTTACGGCTCGTCCTCACCGAACGGAGCTCGGGATCGGTAAAGAAGCTGTAATGAACTTTCCTCGACGGTAGAGAGCCCAACCTCTCGTAGAAGCGAATCGCTCTAAAAATTTCCATATGTGCCAGAATCCCACACTCGTCGCTGACGAGATAAATGCATTGCAGTCTGTTTTACCGACTGCGTTTTGGACCGAACGAATGAACGAACGAACGATTGATTTGTTGTACAGAAGGACCAAAGGTCCTCCTAGGCAAACATAACAGTCGCAGTGGACATATAAATATTATACAGTAAACGCAATATGATTAGAAATAACATAGCATGATATAATAAAGGGAGGTTATAAAAAAAAAAAAAAACACGAAAGATAACCGTAACAAATGAAATGAGAAATAAGGATAGTTTTTAAGTTTGAGCATGACACGGACGTCCGATGCGCAAACTTTGAAACTAAAAAGGAGATATTTTATAGTGATCTATACTTAATTTGTTGATAACATTGTTATTAATCTTTTATATGGTTTGAAATTTGCAAGGCTTCATGTTAATGTTATTTAGAAAGTAATGTTGCCAGGTACAGTGAAATTCCTTCATCCATACTGAAATTGGAGTATGATACGAACGTCCGACCGACTAAAAGATTTATAAAAGGTAATTTTTCTTGTTTTTAGCTAGAATGCTTATAAACATTAACTTATATTTGTTTAATTGGTTTCAGATTCTCCAGGATCTTTGTCAACGATACAACCAAAGTACGTAGCAAATTTTAGTTGCGTTGGTTGATTCGTTGCGAAGATATACCATGACACGCACGTTCGATGGGAAAAATAGTCATTTTAATAGGCACTTCTTACGTGCAAGGAGTGAGTGCCTAAAAAAAAAAAAAAAACCGTAAATCAGTACCATAAAATAAAGATCGCAAAGACTGAGAGAGAGATGAATCGAACTATCGTGAGATAGAAACACTAAGAATATGTTTCAAACTATCTTACGTGAATGTGCAATAACGCGGTTGGTATTAAAAACTGTAATCAACTTTTCTCACAGGTTTTTCGTATGTACGTTCAAATTGGAGCATGATACGAACGTCGGACCGACTAAAAGATTTATAAAAGGTAATTTTTCTTGTTTTTAACTAGAATGTTTATAAACATTAACTTATATTTGTTTAATTGGTTTCAGATTCTCCAGGATCTTTGTCAACGATACAACCAAAGTACGTAGCAAATTTTAGTTGCGTTGGTTGATTCGTTGCGAAGATATACCATGACACGCACGTCCGATGGGAAAAATAGTCATTTTAATAGGCACTTCCTACGTGCAAGGAGTGAGTGCCTAAAAATAAAAAGAAAAAAACCGTAAATCAGTACCATAAAATAAAGATCGCAAAGACTGAGAGAGAGATGAATCGAACTAACGTGAGATAGAAACACTAAGAATATGTTTCAAACTATCTTACGTGAATGTGCAATAACGCGGTTGGTATTAAAAACTGTAATCAACTTTTCTCACAGGTTTTTCGTATGTACGTTCAAAATTAGAGTCTCATCGGAAGCCGAGTTGATGCCCGTTTCCGATGAGACTTTGATTTTGAACGTACATACGATAACCTGTGAGAAAAGTTGATTACAGTTTTTATAATCGACCGCTGTATTGTACATGCAAGACCACACGAAACACTTCCCTCCCGTAAATTCGTCAAAAGAGTTGAAAAACTTTACGAAGTTTTTGTTACCGACCGAGGTAAATCGCTTGATATTGATAAAAAGAGGCGAAAATCTCGCTGGGATAAATCTGAAGAGATGTACTTGTCAAGTTTGATGAGAGACTTTCAATTTTTTAACTTTTCAAACCCCCCAACCAACACAGTAACAAACAATTTCGCAAAATTCGAATACGGAGTTTCGTTAAAATGATTTTGTCAAACAAGTGACAAACTCGATTCCTCGGGCTTCGATATACAAACTTGTCCTATTATCTACCGCGTTATTAACAATTTTAGTTTGTACTTTTGTTTCTAAAACAAGAAGCGATAAGATTCAAAAATAAAAAATTGCGGACATTTGTGGCCAATAAAGTTGTAAAAAGTACAAAAATTTTTTACTGTGCATCTTGAACAGAATATTAACATTTTGGAAAACAGTTTCATTCAATCGATCAGTAATAGGGATTGCATCTGTTGGGCCAAAATCCGTTATTATCGCGACCCTACGGTCAAACCTGGCGTAAATGAACTCTAAACTCGTAGCAGAGTAAATGTGGGGCAAAATGGCCCACCCCGAATAGCCCGTAAATTGGATTGTCCATGCACCCGAGCGGTGTAATCCCACTTTAACCGCGATGCAGTTTCTATCCAAAAGCTGCAAATTTCGTGGGATCGTTGGACAACAGGGTTTCCCGTTATAGGAATTCTTGCAGCGCTATAGTTCGTCAGAATCACGACAACCTTTCAACGGAAGCAATCGACGAGCCAAACTTGCGGGCGTTTCCATCATCGGTGTAACCGGCGAGTTACTCGCTAACGAGCTTTCTCTGAACTCAGCGAATACTAAGCTTCCTTCTCTATTTTACCTAGAGGCGAGCATTTCACGATAAGCGAACTAAAAAAATCGTCGACAATAAACAATTTTAGCGACAAAAAGAAAGGTAAAAAATACAAAAGTGTTTTTTTTTCGTTTTTACCAACCGATTGTTGGCAAAGAAGATTGTTGAATGTTGTGAGAATATATTAATATGAAATTAAAAAAAAATCACGACTCACAAGGCTACTTTAATGGAGTTACTTTAATGACCATATTCGACAAACTATGTATTATTGAAATGCTAAAAATAATGTAGATCAAAGTGGCTGAACGGTGTTTAGGAGAGCAAAACCCATCACAATCAATGGCAAACAATCACGGTTTAATAAAATCATTATATTTTGGAGCGAGTCCATTTTACCCCACTCTCTTTCCTCGCTCTATACATCTGTACGTATAAATGTACATAATTTCGTTCGATGACATTTGTTTTCTCAAAATTGTTCATTATCCGTCGAACTGAATAAAAAAAATGTAAAAATTACGGTTTAAAAAAATAATTATATTTTGGAGCGAGTCCATTTTACCCCACTCTCCCGCCTCGCTCTATAATATATCTGTGCGAATAAATGTACATTATTCCGTTCATAACATTTGTTTTCTCAAAATTGTTTATTATCCGTCGAACTGAATAAAAAAAAAAATTAAAAATTACGGTTTAAAAAAATCATTATATTTTGGAGCGAGTCCATTTTACCCCACTCTTTCCCCTCGCTCTATACATCTGTGCGTATGAATGTACATAATTTCGTCGATACCATTTGTTTTCTCAAAATTGTTTATTATCCGTCGAACTGAATAAAAAAAAGTAAAAATTACGGTTTAAAAAAAATCATTATATTTTGAAGCGA
Organism: Amblyjoppa fuscipennis; assembly: GCA_963575735.1. Classification (NCBI taxonomy): domain Eukaryota; kingdom Metazoa; phylum Arthropoda; class Insecta; order Hymenoptera; family Ichneumonidae; genus Amblyjoppa; species Amblyjoppa fuscipennis. The sequence continues at coordinate 605,672 of OY754494.1, forward strand.
CTCCATTTGACCCCACTCTTTTTCCTCGCTCCATACATTTGTGCGTATAAATGTACATAATTTCGTCGTTACCATTTGTTTTCTCAAAATTGTTTATTATTCGTCGAATTGAATTTAAAAAATAAAAAATTACGGTTTAAAAAAATCATTATATTTTGGAGCGACTCCATTTTACCCCACTCTTTCCCCTCGCTCTATATATCCGCGTATAAATGTGCATAATTTCGTCGATACCATTTGTTTTCTCAAAATTGTTTATTAACCGTTGAACTGAATGTCACACGTGGAACATTTGTTTATTGCAGGCACATACTAATTGCTTCCCGACCGGATGTAAACGATTGTTAAAAAGTAATGAAAACAATTTTTCCCGTTGAAATGCTGCGTTCCCGATAATTTTATGCGCGCACAGTGTGCAGCCGAGAAAAAGAAGCGAAACAAAACAAAACCCTCACGAAATCAATGTTGCATTTCCATTCGTTTCTACTCTGCCATTCATTTTTTTTTTTTTTTATTGTCTCTCATTCGGTGTGTGCAACAGATGGTACGTGCGTATAAAACGCTCGAGCGAACACGCGCGGTAAACAACTCGATCATTTTTCTCGCGGAATTGTGCATGAAAAGAACGAAGAAAAATTATTATGAATATCTTTTTATTATTATTAAATTATAATTATTCAGCCGTCAGTGCGATTGTATTTATCGAACGTCGTGCAAGGACGTCGAAAAGCCTTCGTTATATAAGTATTGCAGGATTGCGTAATTTGGGGGGGGGGGGGGATGGACGACTCCGTTTGACCTTTTGTTTTGTGTCCTGCGAAGATTTTTTACTTTGAAAATAAAATAAAAGCTTCAAAGTTATTTGCAACGTGGCTTCCTCATTCGTTAGAATCTCGCGCATAGCTTTCTCTATGAGGAAGTTCGTTGATCGATTTTTGGCTGACTCGCAAAGCTATGCACCAAATTTGTAACAAATAAAGATGCCTTGTGCAAATTGCTCTGGACCTTTTTCAAAATTTACTTTACACATTTTTCAGCGATTTTTATACATTTATTTTACTTATTTTTTTTTTTTTTTATTGCTCTACTGTTAATATCTCCTTATTTTTATGTATGGTTTTTGAAAAAAGCGAAGAATATCTTTGTTCGCGATATTTCACGATGATTTTTGCATCTATTGTGAAAAAGGTATTTTGAAAAAATTGAAAATCTTGTAAAATCTTTGCGGGTGGATCGATTCTTGACAAATTCAATTTTTTTTTTTTTTTACCAAAAAAGATTTTTTTACTTCGATATCTAAAAAATCATAAGATTGAGAGTACAAAAAGATATTGCAAGCGTCACAAAACCCAAAACCCTCGATCGATTCTTACCACATTCAATAGCGAAAAGCTAGAGCGTTAACACACTTTTGTAAAAAAAATTCAAAATCTGATAAAATTTTAACGAATGTTTCAATTGTTACGCGAATAGTGACAAACCTCTGCTCTACTTGCGTGCCAAATTTAAGCCCTATTGTCAAAGCCGTTCTTGAGTTATGGACGGTTCAATTGTAAAATCCTAATTCGGACACCTGACCAGATATTTTTTCAAATTTGTCATTTTTCGACGTTTTGGAACCGCCTGAACATGTTTGCATGGAAATATCGAAAAAAAAAAATGCACGAGAACAAAGGTAGGAGGAAGCAAGCAAAAATTAAACACTTGTCAGATAATTCTTTCGAGATGAAAAAAAAAAACGTGTTTTAAATACGTCGAAAAATTCGTTCACCTTTAGGATTTATTAATTCATATAAAGTTCGAGGACACATTTCATCTATAGACGTGTCAAGGGTGCAACTTGTTGCGGCCCCTCGATAGCTATGCTTCACTTTTTCACTCGAGTTCCACGCTGTTTGACTATATTGTCAAAATATTCGTTATTATTATTTATTTATTTTTTTTTTCAATCGCATCGTCGTAGAATTATATTCGAATAATAAAAAGACTACTTCGCACCCTCAAAATCTCAAAGAATAAATCCTCGATGAATAGATTTTCGAATTTATTCATGTGATACAAAGAACAAACTCTTTTTTGGTAAAAAAAAAAAAAAATCGAACAATCCGTCTCGCGGACATTATTTTCCATCGAAAAATTCTGTAACGACTATAAAAATGTCGATTATTCATTTTCGAACAACCATCCATATATCTAGCAAGCCTGAATTCGATTTCTCTTTAAATCTCCAGTAAACATTTTTAGAACGATGTAAAAAAGCATCAAGAACAGTGATTTTTTTTATACTTTATCTCACATCACTAAAAACCTCGATAACTTAAAAAAAAAATCAAATCTTCATATTACACAACCCTACATTCCGAGAAAAAATTACCCTATAAAAAAAAAATTTGTTTATGTGGCAAAACATTTTCCGCGAAAAATGAATTCTTTTTATTGAAATAGTAAAAAAAATCTCAAAAGTTAATTCGCATTTCGGCATTTTCCAAAATTGCATAAAAAAATCGTTAAAAACATCCCAAAACGTGACTGTCAAAGAAAAACCATTAATACATTAACTCCCGAATGTCGGAGCGCAGTTAAAAAAAAAACAAAATCACTGCCGAAAGATGGATGTAAGATTCTCATAAAAAAAAAAAATGTTATTTATTCGTAAACCAAAGAAAAGAACCGAAATTTCCTCGAAAATTACTAACCTGCCTCGGTGGATTTATACGTAGGGCTTCGACGGTCGAAGTTCGGCAACGTGGTCGAGAGTTTCGTTGATTTCTCGCGAAACTTTTCGAAAATGTCTTTTGCAATTTCTTTTTTTTTTTTTTTGTTTAATCCTCAAATTTCGAGGGAAAAAAAATGATTGAACGCTGGTCGACGATCTCGATGACTTCCGGTTTATATCGCGAGACTGCGGCTGCCCAGTGATAAGTGTCACCGTGTTCCTAGCGTGGTCTAGCGTCGGCGGTACAGTGGTGAGAGACGTTCGACGATCAGCCCTTAAATACGCACCGTCGAGCTTTGCCATGCGCGTTCCAAGGGGCGCCATGGAATGGCATACGGCTATGCACAAACTGTCCTCTCGGGTCGGGGGAACTTTTTTTTTTTTTTCATTTGGAATTTTTATGACACGATAATCGCGAGGCTGCTTTTCTCCCTCGCCCATCACAATGCATCGTCGGTTGCGTGAAACTTCCGTACCATATTTTTCACATGGCAATGCGTTAAATGAGACACGATAGCCGTTAACTTCATTCGACCAAATTGCATCTTTAGATTTTTTCCGAAAAAAAAAAAATATATATATATATATGTATGTATATTTGCGAACTTTAAATGTCTTATTTTTATTATCGATATTGATTATTGTGTACTTTTATTTAAAATATTATATTATTTAAAAGTAGTATAGTATAGTATAATTATATTATTTAAAATATATATTTATATATTTTTGTGCGAACTTTAAATGTCTTATTTTTACTATCAATATTGATTATTGTGTACTAGATCATGTTTTTTATTTAAATTCAAATATTTTCATCGATATTAAATACTCTGTTCACTCAATTTTATTGAAGCAACAATTCGAATCGACTAAAAATATTTTGAAAGGTGAAAATTGAAATTTTAATATTACTTCCTCATAATTTTTTTTTTTAATATTCTCAAATATTCTTCTATGAGAAAAGATCTTCTGTATTTTTGGCTTCCTCGTAGAGGAAGCTTTTCGAATAAAGAACAATTGTGATGAAGCGATTAGAAAATATCGATTTTCGACTTTTTAATTAATTAGTTTATTTATTACATATTATAATTATATTTATTATATCATATATCAGATAGGGTCAATGATTCGCTGTACTATATTTTTACAAGTACCAACGGCGTGTTTAACTTTAACCGAAAACAGCAAAAGTACTTGAAAATAAGTGGTCTAAGACAGTCTGTGGAACGTTCGAATTTTAGTCAAAAAAATTTAAATGATACCTCTTTATTCAGTTTTTTCAAACCTGTCATATACGTTATCTTATGTATTTCTTATCGTAAAACATCGGGAACATCGGGAAGCAAAGATATTTGCGACTTGATTTGGAACTTGATTTAAAAATACACGCACACACACATTCATTCAGGTATTTTCTTTATGTTTTAGAATATTTTGAACATTTTCAACCCTCTCACACAAATAGTCCCGAAATGTTAATTATTTTTAATATCTTACACATTGTAATAATATATAATATACATAAATATATTGTAATATTATCATTATTATTATTATTGTATTTTCAAATATTATGATTATTTAAAAAAAAAAATCTATAACTATTTGAATTTTTAAATATATTTTATTGAAATAAAAAATGCAAATATTTATTAAAACGTTTAATATTGAATTTCCATTGGAATGTTTAACTTTACTCAAGGTATTTCGCTGCAGAGTTACATGCAAATTGCATACTATGTATTCAACTAGTTTTTTTTTTTTGTTTTTTTTTTTTAAATATTTTCTTTAATTTATTCACGAAGATGAGGGAATGAAAGTGTAGAAAGTTTCACGAAGAAAATATGTACCTGCGCATTATTAATGAGTATATCGATAGAGAAACTAGCCCTCCGCCCACCGGAAGGCAGTTTTTCGTTGCTCACCGCTGACGGTGACGCAATCACGCCTCGAAGACGAGAACTATTAACGAGAATTGCGCCCCGTTATGTAGTTTCCGTTGTTCGATATATCGGGTTCTTTTGTCAGGCTTCTCCGTAAGCTTCGCGGTAACCGATAACCGCTTCATCGTCCGCCGGTAATCACCAATATTAATTCTGATCGATATCACATGCATACATAGTCAGACAGCATTGTTAACGTAAATACACGCACACTTTTAAAAATTTTATGAAATTTACATACATATTTAATACACAAAGTCACATGAAATATACAACCACGGTACATGAAATTAGAATTCATATACATTGTATTTTAATTTATTTAATATACATATACATTGTATTTAAATTTTAATAAATCAATCTTAAATGCTTATATCTGTACATCAAAATTATCGGTGATGGCATTGAAAATTAAGACCTGCATCTATGAAAATTATCTTATTAATACAAATATTCTTGAAATAATATTGCTTTTAATATACCGGTAAGGCAATATTCTTACATACGTGTCAATGATATTTCATATACTGTATAGGCATAAAACTTCATATAGATTTTATGAATTTTCAAACAGACATTTTTAACAGTGTGTATGGAACGTTGATTTTTTTTTTTTACTTTTCGTACATTGTAACTGGATTTTGAAAAGTGGAGGGATAATGTGTGTCAAACAAAAGGAACACTTATTGAAAAAAGATCCGATAATAATAATCTGTGTTTTCCGCAATTCAGACAGAAAGTGTAAATTTTGAGCGTTTCAATTTTATGAAATGTACACATTTTTTTTTTTAACATTCCGATAAAAAGTATAATTGAATTTGCGCGTGGCTTCCTCTATGAGAAAGCTAAAATCAATCGACGAGCTTTCTTTCAGAGCGAGCTTTCGCTTAAAGCTATGCGCAAAGCTGTAAAAAATTAGGAAGCCATCTGCAAAGTACTTTGCTCCTTTTATTAGAAATTGAATTCGCAGGTTTTTTAAGGTTTTTAGAATTCTCAAAAAGGTTTTAGGTTCGTTTCTTTTAAAGAGACGACGACAACAATTTATCTTTCGACCCGACTCACCCTTCGACCCTTATTAGCCCACCTACAGCCTAACAGGGGCGGAGAGGAGGGGGCGGAAGAGATGGTCGTGTTCACGGGGTTTGGCAGGATCATCGAAACTACACGAGAACGGCCGAGCTGACCTATCGACTTCGATTCCATGGAATTTCCCGTAGAAGCAACGTTAAAGGATACGAGAAAATTAAAAATACAGTCCGGAAACACGGTTCTCGAACCGGGAACGCACGAGCGCACACACTATATGCGGTCATTGAAATTTGATAGAACTCGACCCAAACGCCGCACGCTTCAGCTACGTTTCCATCCCATACACGGGGATGACCCACAAAAAAAAAAAAAGCAAAAAAAAAAAACAAAAAAAAAAATTTGCGCAAACCCATTGTTATTCGACGCTTCGATACCCGTGAATACATTTCTGTAAAGTTCGCGTTCGAAAAACGATTTAACAATTCCGGCAATTATTGGCACAGAGCTCGTATTGTCCTTTAAAGAAAATTTAATTTTTAAAAACACTTTACTGCATACATAAAAAAAGCATTTATTGGCACAATGGCCGACATTTTTATTTTCTTATTGATGATTTCACTTTTTTTACACGAGTCGTTTTTTTGGACAAATAAAAGAAAAAAAACTATCGTATCATCGAGGAGGAAGAAATTGTAAAGTTGACGCAGAAACAGTTTGTGGACAAGTGATTTTATTTTATTTTTTTGTTTAAATGGACAAACCGCTTCTATCCAACAAACGAATTTCGTACGCTCACAACTAACGTAACATTGTATTAAGACTGGAAAAGACGTCACCAGTTAGCACAAATTTACTGTACCTTTCAAACTGTACCTTTCCCGCGGCTTTCACGCCTTCCCGAATTATCCATTGGCAGACAATGCATTTCTGCTAAGTGCCTGTGGCTAGATGTCTGACAATGAGACAGACCGCCCAGTTCCTGAAACGAAAGCAGCCGTTACACAGCCTAACAGCATTTGTTACTGACATAAGGGTACTAACTGGACGAACTATACGAATAACCACTCTTATCCGAATAACCACTCTTATCTGAATGGCTCGACCTATAAGAATGGCTCGAACTACAAGAATGACTCGAACTATAAGAATGGCTCGAACTATAAGAATGGCTCGAACTATAAGAATGGCTCGAACTATAAGAATGGCTCGAACTATAAGAATGGCTCAAACTATAAGAATGGCTCGAACTATAAGAATGGCTCGAACTATAAGAATGGCTCGAACTATAAGAATGGCTCGAACTATAAGAATGGCTCGAACTATAAGAATGGCTCGAACTATAAAAATGGCTCGAACTATAAGAATGGCTCGAACTATAAGAATGGCTCGAACTATAAGAATGGCTCGAACTATAAGAATGGCTCGAACTATAAGAATGGCTCGAACTATAAGAATGGCTCGAACTATAAGAATGATTCGAACTATAAGAATGGCTCGAACTGTAAGAATGGCTCGAACTATTAGAATGACTCGAACTATAAGAATGACTCGAACTATTCGAATAACTCGAACTATTCGAACGATTCAAACTATTGGAGTGATTCGAACTCTTCGAGTGACAAACTATTCGAGTGACTCGAACGATTCGAACTATTCGAGTGATTCGAACTATTGGAGGGATTCGAACTGTGCGAGTGATTCGAACTATTCGAATGATTCGGACTATTCCAGCGATTCGAGCCAATCGAACGACCCGATTTGAATTTTTGACAGAATTATTTGTATTCAATTCGGGTCGTCCTATTAAAAATGTCGAATATCATATCAACCAACATATCAACCAAACTTTGATTTTGTCATCGCTGCACCAGAGTTCCATTATATCCCGTATACGACAGCGCAACAGCCCAGCGACATGTGGTTTCGAAGATAAAGGGGCCGGGATGAGCTTATCGAAATTCTACGACACGGCGATTGATACTTGTCATGGATCCATTATCGTTGCACTCGGCTTGTGATTGAACCAAAAAAAAAAAAAAAAAATTGATTTTTTCAATTGCCCCTCCCACTGAGCTTTTCTTTCTCCATCCATCACGGACGCTCAATAATTGTCACATGCACTCGCGTTTTTTTGTTTTCCTTATCTTCGGCTCTATATCGAAACCCGCACCGTTAACAGCCGGTCACGAATGGAGGGTTGCGCTTTCACGCGATCGTTACGCGTCGGTCTGATATCCGGGAAAAGCGATTTTTAACTGCGATTGCGGAAGCTCCAACGGGTGTCCGCGATGAATTAATGATTCAGCCTTCAGCCGAGCTAATTCGGCCCCAACCCCTTCTTTCATTAATTTTTTTCTTCGCGTCTGTTTTACCGACAGAGCACGTGGCGATTATTGTTCTGCAATCGCGCTACCCCAAAGTTTCGTATTAATGCGAAGATTTTTCGAGTCTTTCGCGAAACGAGGAAACTAACGGGTAGAGTGGAGATTTTTTATGTAATTTTCACCGGGTACGAAACATTGGGACCTTCGCCGTTAAAGTGGTGGAGAAACGTAGCGTGTCGGCATGTATCATGCCGAGAGGCATTATATGCGGCGGGACGACACGGTGGGGCAAGATGGGAACTTATGTTTGCGAATTTCTCTTTTATCGCCCGATCGAAGGCAATCTTCACGATTAGCGTTATAAAATATTTTGTGCCCAGTTCGGTAGTTAACAAAAACTGTAATCCACTTACTTCGGAGGGTGTTCAACTGTAATCGAGAAAAATGCATTTTTAGTGCGTGCGCAATCGCCAGAAGAAGTCAATGAAAATTTGCGTCCCGTCGATAATGTTCGAGATCTGCATAAAAAAAAAAAAAAAAAAAAAAAAAAAATGATTACAGTTTTCGTTACCGACCGCGGTGTTTCAAATCGCTATGAACAGCGCGGAAGCGATGTGAAGATCCAATTACCGATCTCTCTGTCGACTGCAACAATCGATATCGTGGTATCAATTCCGATATAAAAAAAAAAGTTGTTCAGTTCGGTAAAAAAAAAAAGGTAATTCATTTTTTTTCACGCATGTCAATAATTTCCGATTAAAAGCAAATTTGTCACGCGAATGTGAATACGGCTTAGTCTCAGAATTTCAACCGTAAACGGTCGCCACCTTGAAGAAAGATCGATTACAGTCTTTATTGCCGATCGTGGCATTTCGCATGCTCTTAAATGTCAAAGTACACCGGTTTGTCTGATAAAAAAATTAAAAAAAAAAAATAAGATTCACGATGAATCTGTAGTTTGAGGCAGTCCGTCTTGCCCCGCATTCCCCCGGCACACAGTAGAACCGCGTGGGCGTATCGCGAAACATTGGAAACCCGACTCGTCGAGCAAATTGCCGTTGACGTTCGTCACGCGTTGCTCCTGATTTTGCCTTTATTTTTTTTTTTTTTTCTTCTGTCTCAGCGTTCGCAGTCAAAGCTCCGAAGCTCGGTGAACGAAAGCTCAGCCGCACAAAGTTCTGTCTGACTCGTTTTCAGTCGTGTTCCGATATTTATTCTCGGCAACTCGCCAATCAATTTCGGTAAAAACGTGAAGAAGCATCCGTTTAAAAAAAAAAAAAAAAAGTCATCTCCCAAAGCTGCGAAAATAAACTCTCGAAATATAATTAATAAACAAAAAAAAAAGAGAGAAAGCTCGCGAGGGACGGAACAATTTCGCGATGTCGGAGCTCTCGTTGAAAAACACCACCGAAAGTGATGAACTTTTCACGAGAAAATTTCAAATAATCGTAACGCTGTCGCGTTTGTTCGGTTGTCATCCGCATCCGATATTCTCCGGTGATTCACCGAGAACAACGAGAGCGTCGAAATTGTGGTCGGTTATGTGGATCGTCGTGTTGACGACGACTTGCGGATTCGCTTTGCGCGATCTGATAATCAGCGACGATATATTTCGCGACAACACCTTCAACAAAATCATTGTTCTCCTCGGTTTCGTTGTAAGTCCGACGATGTCGGTGATAATGTCCGAAAGATTCGACAACGCTATGACGATAGTACAGGAATTCGACGGTGCAGCGTGTTACGCCAAGAGACGCGGTATTGTGGAAAATTTCGTGGCTGTCGGCTTGACGGCTCTCACATTCGTCGTTGTGGCAAGGATATGCACCCTTAAAATCACTAAAAATAATATAGAACCGATTACGCTCATTTGGCTACTGGGTATTGGTGTCATTTCGTTGGAAGTTTACAAATATTGCTTCGTCCTCGCGGCTATTCACCGCCGTTTCGTGCACCTGAAACGCATCACTTCATCGGGTGAGTCCGGGGCGTTGCTTTTTTTTTCCCATTGATTTTTAAGGGCAAGCAAAATATCGAGGTCGTCAACGTCGAACACTTTTGTGATACTTCAAGTGATTCAAATACTTTTGTGATACTTCAAGTGATTCAAATACTTTTGTGGTACTTCAAGTGCCGCAAATACTTTTGTGGTACTTCAAGTGCCGCAAATACTTTTGTGGTACTTCAAGTGCTTCAAATACTTTTGTGATACTTCAAGTGCTTCAAATACTTTGGTGGTACTTCAAGTGCCTCAAATACTTTTTGTGGTACTTCAAGTGCTGCAAATACTTTCGTGGTACTTCAAGTGCTTCAAGTACTTTTGTGATACGTTCAAGTGCTTCAAATACTTTTGTAGTACTTCAAGTACTTTTGCGACTTCAATTACTTCGAATACTTGGACACTCTTCGGTACTATAAGTAATCACCTACTCTTGTGGCACTTCAAGTACTCATGCACTTTTATGGTACTTTAAGTACTTCAAGATTTTTGTGATACTTTAAGTTCTTTAGTACTTTCGTGGTACTTTGACTACATTTATGACATATCCAGTATAAAGTGTTGATTACAAAATACTGAGACTAAATACCGAAAATCTCACCTCAAAACTTAAATAATACTGTAAAATTACGGGCAAAAGTTAATACAAGTCACAATGTTTCGGGTTTTGATGTTATATTTTTGTATTTATCGACATCCCAGACTTGAAGGAGAAATTTTGGAGTAATTGGGATTTTTCGGTGATTTTAGGAAAAGTTGACATTACAACGTCGAATGGTGATTATTATCAACCATTGACAGTGCAGACGGTTTTTATCCTCAACCACAAGCTAGTCGACGCAGTTGACAATTTCAACAGATACTACGACGTACAGATTGTGTACTGGCTCGCCTACTTCATTACCGATCTGATAATCGTGATCTACGTACTTGCCAAAATGCCGGTGGAAGATATCGACGCCAGTCACATTGTTCGTCTCGCTTTCGCAATCTACAATCCCGCATTGATATGCGTCGTATCACATTTCACGTGCAAAAAGGTAAATATCCATTTACTTTGATTGCAAACGCGGATAAAGAGCAGGAAAAAAAATTTGGCGATTTTACATTCAGGACGTTCCTTAATCCTTCGTTGGCACTGCACCATATTTGCTACAGTTGACGTTTTGTCAACTGTACATTTGTCAATTTTTTTTTTTTAATACGTTTGTCAATTTGTATCCGAAAATTTTGAAGAAAATTGAGGCGCGATACCGCGGAGGAAGAAAAAAACGTTTCGACCAGAATTTCACAAAATTTTTTTGCTTACTTTGGCGTCAGAATTAAATGTTTTTTTTTTTTTTTTTTTTCTTAAAGTAACGTTTTCCACGTATTTTTGATACCGGCAAGTGTCGATTCAGGAAGAGGTTTTTTCTTTATTTTTTTTTCTAAGTTTGCTAGTTTCAGGCTAACGAGCTGGGCAAATTATTGTTCGGATACGAAGCTCCGAGCCTGGCAACGACGGTTTCGTCCCTCGTGAGTTTGATCGACGATTGTAATAATAAGCGTACGAAAATTGCGCCTTTTCCAACGCGATAATCAACAAAAATTATGATTTCAGGAAAATCTCGAGTTTGGATTTTGGTTGTTTCAGCAACCACTTAAAATCACCGGACTGCAATTGTTCTCCGTTGATCTGCCGCTTCTACTGTCGGTTCGTTTAATTTTCACATTTCTACTTTAAAAAAAAAAAATCTCAAAACTCGCTCCATTCGATTTATCGTTAATAGATCATTTAATTTCTCTTCCCTCAGATGATCGAGGCTGCATCGACTTATGCGACTTTCATCTTTCAGATGGAAAATTGAATTTTTTTTTCATTCACTTTTCTTCGATAAAGAGAATCATAAATCATTTGTTGTATCAAGTAAAAAAAAAATCAAATACAATCTTCTGTTAACATTTTTTTTTTTTAGAGATTTTACAAATTAAAAAAAAAATTGGGCTCTAATTTTGTGACGGCAGAGAAACAGCGCCGCTTAAATTAAGTGAGAAATTTTGAAAAAATAGGTCTTCTAAGTGCCGATCTTTTCTTGAACGATCCAACTATAGTGTGCAATGTTGATTTACCAGCAAAGTTATAATTTAGTCTCGCTGACTACCTTGAAATGATAATTAACAGCTCGTACTGACACTTGAACGTGCAATCATATGATTTCCGGTGCAATCACATTGTATCCAAGTGTACTAAAACTTTTGGAAACGACAACGCCATTCGCTCGTTGCGTTAAAAAAATCTTACGGAGAGCCATTTCGCCCGTCTGGCCATATCACCCTGATTTACCTTAACCCTTCGAGTACCGAAGACTTTTTGCTGATCGCAAACGACCGTGCCATCTTTTAAGCAAAAAAAAACGCCACGGATGTTCGTAACAAATTGTCTTCTGCGTTAATCAAACAAACAACACTTCGAGATAGGTCTGTGAATTTTTATCAGATTTTTCTTTAGCACATTAACTTGTTACTCGAATAGTTTGAAGGTTGCGTCGTGGCAAATTCTAGGTCCTCGTTGAACAAGGATCCGTGTTCAACGATGACCTAGAATTCGCCACAACGCAACCCTCGAACTACTCGTTTAACAAGTTAACGTGCTAAAAAAAAATCTGAAAAAATTCACGGACACACCTCGAAGTGTCGATCGTCTGATTAACGTAGAAGAAAATTTATTACGAACATCCTTAGCGTTTTTGTGCTCAAAAGTAGACGAAGGACTGAGAATCTGCTTTACGCAACGTTCGGACAAAACCACAGTCGTACAATCGTCTCCCAAGGAGTTTCGTTTCGTCAGAACCACCGTAGTTTCGTGCCGATTATCTTCAGGCAAAATCACGATTGAACGATTGTCTCCGATAGTTTTGTTTCGTCGAAACTTTCGTTCCAAACATGAAAGAACCGATTACGAGAACCTGCTTTAACGACGGAGAAGCGTCAAATCGCTTTGTCAACCATTCGATGTTTTCCTGTTTGAGCTTCTCAAGTCGCATGTCGTCAGGCAAACTCCCCGTCCTCCGATCTCATTGCGTTATCCACGTTATTCACCGTTTCGCCTATCCGAATCTGTTTATCACAGGAGCTGGAGTGCGCGTGCGAAAAGAGGACAATTCACTCATCGCCTGCTCGTGCTGACGGAGGGGGGCGGGGGGGGGGAGGGAGGGGGTGGTTGGACGTCTCACCAGGTCGCTTGGTTCAATTTTCATCGTCTGCGTTCCATGAAATCTGCTGTCAACACCGAGCGCAAAACACACGGGGGAGGAGGAACGGGCTAAGAGGTATGAGCTGACATTGCGAGACTGAGCTTCCGTCCGTAGAGGACCAGGTGGCCGAGTGAATGTCGTGAGAGCAAGTAACCGAGTTTTAAGGACGGGCGTAAGTCGTGTGGAGTGTTATCGTATTCCCCCATTTTTGAAACTATTATCGTCTCGTATAGATCGAAGATAAATTGGGATTGGGATTGGGATTGGGATTGGGATTCGGATTGGGATTGGGATTGGGATTGGGATTGGGATTGGGATTGGGATTGGGATTGGGATTGGGATTGGGATTGGGATTGGGATTGGGATTGGGATTGGGATTGGGATTGGGATTGGGATTGGGATTGGGATTGGGATTGGGATTGGGATTGGGATTGGGATTGGGATTGGGATTGGGATTGGGATTGGGATTGGGATTGGGATTGGGATTGGGATTGGGATTGGGATTGGGATTGGGATTGGGATTGGGATTGGGATTGGGATTGGGATTGGGATTGGGATTGGGATTGGGATTGGGATTGGGATTGGGATTGGGATTGGGATTGGGATTGGGATTGGGATTGGGATTGGGATTGGGATCGGGATCGGGATCGGGATTGGGATCGGGATTGAAATCGGCATTGGAATCGGCATTGGAATAGGCATTGGAATCGGCATTGGAATCGGCAATGGAATCGGCATTGGAATCGGCATTGGAATCGGCATTGGAATCGGCATTGGAATCGGCATTGGAATCGGCATTGGAATCGGCATTGGAATCGGCATTGGAATCGGCATTGGAATCGGCATTGGAATCGGCATTGGAATCGGCATTGGAATCGGCATTGGAATCGGCATTGGAATCGGCATTGGAATCGGCATTGGAATCGGCATTGGAATCGGCATTGGAATCGGCATTGGAATCGGCATTGGAGTCGGCATTGGAATCGGCACTGTTGACGTATCGCGTGGACTTTTGTAATTATGCTGGTATCTCCATACCAGCAGAATTTTGTTTTGTTGGTGAGAACTTTTTATACTTCCTCAGTGAATTAGTGACTACACTGATGACTTTTCGACATTATTATTATTATGCAAAATTAATGTTCCTAACAACTTGGGAGCGCTTGATTTTTTTTCTGATTTTTAAGGTTTCAAAAAGTACCGGAATTCCGTATCGAATAAAACTTTTCGTTGGGAATGTATACGGTGAAGCATTCTTAAATATTTTCATTGTTATGCATTGGAAACGCATCGGTGCATGTAACGTGTGCACTTCTCCGCTCCGTTACCGTCTGACCGATGCGCGTGGTCTTTGCTGTGGCGACTTCTTGATATTCGAAAAAAAAAAACTTATTATTCCGTATGACGTCTTCCAGAAACTTACCCATCAAAGATTGTAAAGAATAAAAAAAAAGATCGGTGAAATACCAATTCATTCAATGTGCCACGTCAATCAGAATCCAGACAATGATATTAGCATCGACCGCAACCGGTGACTAATCGAATATCGTTATCATATCAATTTAACCGAGTTAAAGAATTGGCCGATCGAAAAAAAAAAAAGAGAAAAATACATTTTAAACATATGATTATGAAGAAAACTCGTATTTTTGGGATTTAAATGGAAAATATTGGGCTGAGAGTAAAATAATTATTATATTTGTGATCAGCGGGAAAAAATACGTCGTATATAGCCTTGAATTAAAAAAAAAAAAAAAAATCAATTGCACAATGATTTTTCAATTTTTTTAGCCACTTTTGAAGAACGTCGATTTTCGTGATTTTCAAAGGTCGATATCTCGACTCCCAATGGAGCTAGGAAAAATTCGATGTGCTCGTCGTGTTCTACGGGAAAAATACACAAGATAGGGGCTCGTCCGAAGATTTGGAATCGTTTTACTTCGTCGTTCGAGGCCGTTGAAAAACGCGAAAAATTGTCTCGATAGGGAAATGGAATTTTTTGACCGAATTTTTATTTTCCTTTTCTAATGTTACCTGCAACGTATTCCGAAGTACTTTTTCCCCACTGAATACGAATCCGCTGGGCTTTTTGGCCTAAAGTACAGTGCGACGTTGAGACGCTCGTTTTTATGCACGAAAAACAAAATTTAAGGAGGGAGTCTCGCTGAGGCTGACTTCGCATAAGTTCGACAAAAATAATAGAAAAATTTAAGGTACTTCTTGATGGTATAAGAATCTTAAAAAATTCATGCATACTAAAGATACTGAGAAGATTAATTTTGCATAATAATAATTACAAAATGTTATTAACAAATTGATGAAAAAAAAATCATTGCTTAACAAATATGCCCGCAACCCAACTTTTTTTTTCGTGAAAATGATTCGTTTATTTTTCTAAATACGTATGAATTTTTTCAGATTTTTCAGTAATCGTTGATTTTTCCATGAAAAAAAAAAAAATCAACGATTACTGAAAAATCTGAAAAAATTCATACGTATTCAGAAAAATAAACGAATCATTTTCACGAAAAAAAAAGTTGGATTGCGGACAAATTTGTTAAGCAATGATTTTTTTTCATCAATTTGTTAATAACATTTTGTAATTATTATTATGCAAAATTAATCTTCTCAGTACCTTTAGTATGCATGAATTTTATCAGATTTTTATACCATCAAGAAGTACTTGCAATTTTTCTATTATTTTTGTCGAACTTATGCGAAGTCGTCCTCAGCGAGACTCCCTCCTTAAGTCTCGCAACGGACGTGCATTAGTGAAAAGGACGTTTGTTTTTTCAGTCAACTCACCTCAGAACTAAACTTTCGCAGTGCGAGGAAAATGTTGCTCTCGTTACTTTTTTTTTTCGCTCAATTCAGAGAGAGACCGGTCGGAGAGCCGCGAAGTTCTGGCGAACAAAAATTGGCCTCAAGAAAAATTAAATCTCAGGTGCCGCAATATTTCGCGAGAATGAAGCTCGGTCTCCCGTGTCTTGCAAATAAGCGGATGCCACGATAAACCAGAAAGTCTACGGTCACATTGGGTGTAGAAACTATAGCGACGACTTGACTTCTCGTGTAAATCGTCGTTGTTGTTTGCCTCGGGGACGGTCATGGGAGATTGAACCTTACTCACGCGGCATTTTCAGCCTTGACAAAGTTTCGCCTCACACCCGTCGGGCGAAACACTTTTTTCCATCGAGAGGGAACTCCGAAAGTTCATGATTTTCTTAACCCCTTTACGGCAGAGCTGCGCAACGTAACGTGACATTTTTGACAAGAATTTAATCGGCATTCGGCGGATAATTCCTCGACAAAGCTTTTCCATTGGGCGTTTAATGGTAACGAATGGTATCCAAAGGTATGAAATGGTATTCAAATACAATGAGGACCAAATGGAAATTCATGGGGAACATTGAAACGGTACTTTATACCGTTCGTTCTTAATGGGACTCCACTGGCAAATCATTGGGTAATTTTAATGGGAAGGTTTTCCCATTCGTTACCAGTAGGAGACCAATGGCAACTTCCTGCGAAAGTTCGATTGGTACTTTTTCCCAATTCGTTATTAATGGGAGTCCAATTCCGAATGACTGGGAAAATTCGAGTGGTACTTTCTCCCATTCGTTATCAATGGGAGTTCACTGACAAGTCAATGGGACGTGACAAACGCTACTTTTTTCCCTTCGTCATTGATGGTAGTCCACTGGAGCGTAACTGGAACAGCTGAAATGGTATTTTCTTAGCATTGGGAACAAATGGTAACTGAATCGAACGGCAAAAAGCTAGGGAACCTTTAATGGCACGTCCAACTATTTATGATTGACGAGGAATAAGAATTGAGTCGACAAACACTAGGGAATCACGTGTGTGAGTACCAATTTTCACTCAAATGGTATAAGCGGCAATGAATTGCAGATAAATGAGTCCACAATAGCAGCTGTGAACTTAACGACCGAAATTATTTATGAACAGTAGAAGACATTTTTCGGGAGCATTACAGCTTTTTTTATTTGTTACATATTTAGACACCGTAGAAAAGTGGACAATTATATATGGCATATTGAATGGTATATTAAATGGTGGTACGAGTGGGAATGATACCATTGACAAAACCCCATTGAATTATCTTTAACGAACACTTAATGGTAATCAATGGGATTTTTTAATGGTAATTAATGGAAGACTTTGCCAAGTGATATCAATAGCATTGCAATTCGGAATCGAAAGTAGATATTGATACATGTTATTATCTAACAATTTTTTTTTTTTTTTTTTTTTTTTTTTTATTAGTGTGAAAATATCGTAGCCGAAACATCAGTCGATAGAACTTTCCTAAAATATCCAAAGGCCTCGCGTGTTTGGGCCTTCCATGCGGCTACGTGAGAACACAAGCCACGTAACCCGAACGAGTGACACCCGAGTCATCGGGGAAAGAGAGGCACATAATCGTATCGCACGACCTTACACGTACACGGTGTAACGTTGTTGCACACCGAGTAGAATTCGTTCCGCTAAGCGTGCTCCATACGGAAACGTTCGCTCGGAAAATTAAATTTCACAGGAGGGGAACGACTGGTTTTCGCGCAACCCCTCGCAATATACCGCCTCAATACATCTACCTATCCATCTATCTGTCCTACATCTCGTTCTGCTTCTCATTGGCACACGCCCGCTGTTTATCCGAAGCATTAGGTCTGGGGCAAAATGGACCACCGAGACGAAGCGGACCACCGGGGCAAAACGGACCAGCGTTTTCGATTCTAGACGAGGCTCTGTCTTCGTTTCGTTTCACGGAAACAGTTTTTTCTCGATTACTCCCAAGTAACTATCGCTGTTTAACAATAAAAGGTAAGTAACTGCCGTCCACGTAAAAATCGTAAAAAAAACATCATGGATCACCCTGCACCAGAGGAGAGTGGAGGAAACTGAACGTGCGGGGTAAAATGGTCCCGTCCCGTGATATAATGAAATTTTCGAAACTACTCTCCCAATGATCGTTCAGCCTGAGCGGTCCATTTTGCCCCTGCATCATTAATGACATTACGAGAATTCACGTTCTATTCGAAATTCATATTTACTCATTTTCCACTACAGTTGCAGTCCATTTTGCCCCTTTTGTTTACCGGACGTGTTAAATGCGCGTACCAGATTGACTTCGTTTCTCAGAAAGGAAACTACAGTAAGTCGTCTAAAGCTACGCGAATTTCCAAGTCACTCGGCTCGTTCATTTTGCCCCATTACTCTCCCCCCCCCCTCTCCCTGCACTACAGTGGAAGCCTCGTTGCGAACAATGAACAGAATTACTCCTCTGCTGCAAACACCAGAAAGTCCTTTTTGATAATAACCAATCGAACCCAATTAATCGGTGCTAATTCGATGTGGGACACCGATTTTGCCGATGCCATTTTGCCCCTACCATCGCAAAAATTCATGTAACAGGGAAAGTCGCTAGCTCCGCATACGCCCCCCCCCCCCCCCCCCCCCGCCCCGATCATAAAAATCGGACCGTGAGGCATGAAAATATGAAGTTTATAAACAGCTACGCTACGACTTCGAGTGGGACGTTGACGTGAGAATGCGTCGCGTTTAATGTCGAGCGAAAAATTGCACGGTTCGCGTCTCCGAAATCTCGCCTCAACGAATGACTCGATTGTGATGTAAAAAAAAAAACAAACAAATCGATCTTAAATTCCGTTGACATATTTGGAGAAAAATATTTCGTTATCGGGCTCGGATTTCGATCGACAGAATTGTGACTCTGTTGAAAGAAAAAATAAAAATAAAAAAAGATTGTACTTTGCAATACTACTCGGTGCGAAAAAGCAGTCTCTCGACGAAGACTGTGAAGTTGCTCACTTCTCAATCGCCGTCGAGAGACCGCTTTTTCGTACAAGAATTTGCATACTGCTTTTTGTAATAAATGCACAAATAATCCCAATTTTTACGCCTGCACAGGCGTACGAAAGGAAAACTGCAGTGTTAAAAAAATATATATATATCTTCGAAAAAGTAGATAGAGTGTTGAAAAGGTGTGCGATAAAGTAACTTGTGCGATCTGCGCATGCGCAGTATTCTTCTCGC
The DNA here is from genome assembly GCA_963575735.1 of Amblyjoppa fuscipennis. Taxonomy (NCBI): domain Eukaryota; kingdom Metazoa; phylum Arthropoda; class Insecta; order Hymenoptera; family Ichneumonidae; genus Amblyjoppa; species Amblyjoppa fuscipennis. Next base: position 625,000 of record OY754494.1, read on the forward strand.
ACGCATTACTATAAAACGCCACTTTCGCTACGCGTCACATCCACGCAAAATGATACTTTATCTCTTCCCTATTGATGGTAGTTCATTGGAGCATAACTGGAACAGCTGAAGCGGTATTTCTTACCATTGGGAACTCACCATAAATGGGAACTGAATCAAACGATAAAAAGCCTAGGGAATCTTTAATGGCGCGTCTAACTATTTATAATTTACGAGGAATAAGAATCGTGTCGACAAACACTGGGGAATCACGTGTGTGAGTAGCAATTTTCACTCAAATGGCACAAGCGATAATGAATTGCAGATAAATGAGTCCACAATGGTAGCTGTGAACTTAACGACCGAAATTATTTATGAACAATAGGAGACATTTTTCGGGAGCAATACAGCTTTTTTTATATTTGTTACATATTTGGACACTGTAGAAAAGTGGACAATTGTATATAGCATATTTTAACGCGAATGGCAATGCCAGCGGAATAAAAATACCATACAACGAATGGGAAACTGAATGGCATATTTAATGGTACATTAAACGGTAGTACAAATGGGAATGATAAATGGCAACTAATGGGGTGTTTTAATGGTGATTAATAGGAGATTTAGCCAAGGGGTGGCGTGTGGCTATCAGGATTGTTATTATAATATTTTTTTTTATTGATAACTCGATTATCCGAATAATCGTTAAGCCGAAACTGATCTCGGCGCCAATTGGTTCGGATAATCGATGTTCTACTATATGCACATAATGTGCCCATGAAGCAATAGAATCGATGCAAATATGCACATAATGTGCTCGTGCAGCAATAGAAGCGATACAAAAGAAAGGACGATAAGATAAGAATATTTAATATATTCTCCGCGCTTATTACTAAAGCATCGGACGGCAAAGCCAGTGCAGTACGAAATAAATGGAGGTCCTAATAACAGAAACGTTGTCATTTACTTTTTTCGTTGTCACTCTCGTGCTACCTTAACACATGATTCGTAGCCGAAAGTTCGATACATGCGCTCGGCGATGTAAAGTTGATTTGCAAGTTGGTCGTTATTTTCATTAACCGTTCAGATTAACTTATTCCGTCGGCCATTGTCGCGTCCCGCCCGAGTTCAACGCGGTCATCCAGGAAGTCGACGCCGCGTCACGTGACGCTCATTGCCTTTTAGCCATAAATGCGGCGGGAGGGAAAAAGTAAAGTGATTCACGAGAAAAGAGCAAGAGGGAAAATCCCTTTGCGATCGAGCGCCATCGTCGACGATTGCTCAGTTCGATTTCGCGGGACTCGATCGGAACAATCATTGGGCGTTCAGCTTCGTCGGTCAATATCTTTATTCGGAGAACCAACAAGTTGTCGGGTCAATCACTCACGCGAATCACCGCTCTCACTCCTCTCCGTTAGGGTGATAAATTTTAAGAGAAAAAACAAATTGATCGATTAAGGGTGCTAAAAATAAAAGACTAACGTTTTATACATTTTTCACTTTTTTTTTTTTTTTTTTTTTTTTTTTTTTTTTTTTTTTTTTTGCTACCCAACTTGCAGTGTACAAAAAACTTTCGATATATGATTTGTGGATCAACGGGAGGATCGTGAAAAAAAATTCATATGTGCCGTCTCAACATACCTGTGGAATATCCGTTATCTGTCGCAAGTTATTTCTTTTATTTTCTTCATATTTTTATTATTATTATTATTATTTTTTTTACTTATTTTTGAACGCCTTTTTCGCAACTCATTTTTCGTCTGGATCGGAGACTCGTGGATTTATATAAGTTTCAGGCTACCTGAATTGCGACATAAGCGATTCTGAATTGTGAGTCGCGAAATCGGCAATTCCGAATTTCGAATTGCGAAGGCGGAAATTACAAATTACGAAATTGCCGATTTCAAAGTTCGAAATCCACAATTCCGATTTGTGGAATCGGGCGTTCCAAATTGCAAAATCGGCAATTCCAAATTAAGAATTACGAAATCGACAATTTCAAATTGAGAATTACGAAATCGACAATGCCAAATTGAGAATTACGAAATCGACAATTCCAAATTGAGAATTACGAAATCGACAATTTCAAATTGAGAATTACGAAATCGACAATTCCAAATTGAGAATTACGAAGTCGACAATTTCAAATTAAGAAGTACGAAATCGACAATTCCGAATTAAGAATTACGAAATCGACAATTTCAAATTGAAAATTACGAAATCGACAATTCCAAACTGAGAATTACGAAATCGACAATTCCAAATTGAGAATTACGAAATCGACAATTACAAATTGAGAATTACGAAATCGACAATTCCAAATTAAGAATTATGAAATCGACAATTTCAAATTGAGAATTACGAAACCGACGATTCCAAATTGAGAATTACGAAATCGACAATTTCAAATTGAGAATTACGAAACCGACGATTCCAAATTGAGAATTACGAAATCGACAATTCCAAATTGAGAATTACGAAATCGACAATTTCAAATTGAGAATTACGAAATCGACAATTCCAAATTGAGAATTACAAAATCGACGATTCCAAATTGAGAATTACGAAATCGCCAATTCCAAATTGAGAATTACAAAATCGACGATTCCAAATTGAGAATTACGAAATCGACAATTCCAAATTGAGAATTACGAAATCGAAAATTCCAAATTAAGAATTACAAAATCGACAATTTCAAATTAAGAATTACGAAATCGACAATTTCAAATTGAGAATTACGAAACCGACGATTCCAAATTGAGAATTACGAAATCGACAATTCCAAATTGAGAATTACGAAATCGACAATTCTAAATTAAGAATTACGAAATCGACAATGCCAAATTGAGAATTACGAAATCGACAATTCCAAACTGAGAATTACGAAATCGGCAATTCCAAATTGAGAATTACGAAATCGACAATTACAAATTGAGAATTACGAAATCGACAACTCCAAATTAAGAATTACGAAATCGACAATTTCAAATTGAGAATTACGAAACCGACGATTCCAAATTGAGAATTACAAAATCGACAATTCCAAATTAAGAATTACGAAATCGACAATTCCAAATTAAGAATTACGAAATCGACAATTTCAAATTACCAGTTAGGAAATCGACAATTTCAAATTAAGAATTGCTTTAATTAGGTCGTAAAAAAAATATTCGACGGCTAAGAATGAAAAGGGTGTAACGCGTATGTTTCAATAAAAAAAAAAAATGGAAACTATAAAAGATGCATGAAAATAAATGAAGTTTCGCGCTTCGCACTCACGAGTTGGAGCACACGTCGAAGAGTTTGACCTCATCTTCTTCTTTTCGTTCAGCCAGCCGGCCTCCATCGATACCGACACTCTTAGTATTCGTCCGGAGACGAGAAAACGAACTCGGGCTTTCCTCCAAAACACACATCTCCAGCTCATAGCTTACTGCGGATTCGGGAAACTTTGTGCCGACCGCCGAGAAACGGAAGGGCGCATCTCGCACGATTTAACCCGTGAAACGGTCCGCGACGCGTCCTTCATTTGTTACGAGTGGACGATTGTGTGCGCGTATGTGTGTGTGTGCAATTCGATTTCTGTACAATACGCCTGTACTCGGCCCACGCCTCGCAAAGTTGGAGGGAGCGATGTGTGGTTTTTTTTTTTTTTTTTTTTTTTTTTTATTCACCGAATAAACCAGACTTTTGGAACCGAAAGCAACGATAGCATTGTAAAGTTGAAAATTCGTTCATTTATACTGCATAATTTTCGGAGGGCTGATTTATTACTATTATCAGTTTTTTTTTTTTTTTTTTTCTACAAAAACGTGTTTCACGTGGTGACTTTTGAGACCTGAAAGCAACGATAACCCTTTAAAGTTGAAAATTCATATATGTATATTGCACAATTTTCGACGGGCTGATCAATTACGATTATCAGTTTTTCTTCTACAAAACGTATTTGCGGTGACTTTGGGCGTTTTCGCTTACGCGTGTGGTTGAAACTCGCTTGACCACTCGATTTGCAAAACGTTTATGGCTCTTTAAGATTGCGCAAGCATAGCGATTTATGTCGGTGTCTCATTTTATTCATGTATTCGGCACATTATCAGTGGCACGAAGATAAGTTCAATTATATTCAAAAAAAAAAAAAAATCACATGTCGGAGGGAAAAGAAAATTTTTTTTTGACGATTTTGAAAAGAAAACCGAGGGAATGGAAAAAAAAAATGAAGAGTTCCATTGATTTTCTCAGTTACACGCGTGAAAGTCGCGGCCATGATTGTGAAAAAATTTCTCTGAATATCTCCGAAAATATATCTTAATGTCACGGAAAATTTATGTGAAATTTCTCTGAAAAGTCCTCCGAATTTCTCTCACTTTTCCCAATTTTTCAGAGAAAAAAGTCAAATATCTTACTGAAACCTAAATATTTCTAATTGTTCTAACAATCTCCGATTTTGCCTGCCAACTTCACTGAAAAAAATGTGACCTTTGTCGATATTACAATCCTGTATCTCATCGACATTCGGAAACTATTTTCTGAAAAAGTCAAATTTTCGCTGAATTTTCGCCCACACTGTGAAAAAAAAAAAAAAAAAAAAAAAAAAAAGAATTGTAAGTTTAATTTACGGTAAATTGAAATGTCCTTACATTATTTGCATTAATTGAACATTAATTGTATTTTTACTGTAAAATTACAATACGAGATATTAAGATTACAAATCTTTCGTCTGATATTTATAAAAATGTCTATAAAAAAAAAAAAAAAATACTAATTTTAGTGTAAAATTGCAACGCCTATGTATTTGAAATTTCAAAAGCAGTTTGTGTAAAAAAGCTTCCAATATTGTTCAGTAATTTTCGAACAAATTTTTTTTTACACTGCACACAAAGTACACATAAATTATTGTTCACTGTTTTACTGTTCGTACGAATAACCAGAGAGAGAGAGAGCACATCTTAGAGTGAAATTCTCTAAACCCACCTTATCTGAAAAAAAAAACAGATCTTTTTCCAGAAAATAAGTCGTATATTCTCTGAAAAAGTCTATCGTACATCGGAGCAACAGAAAGAGTAAATTTTCCGGCACGACTCGTATTTTCCTTTGACGCACTTCATTAGAAAAAAAAAAATTCAGAGATATACAAAATTTTTCGGAAAATAATCTGAATTTCTCCTGATATATTGTGACTGCGAAAATGGCAGAGATATTTAGCATATAGCAGAAAAAAAAAAAAATCAGAGAAAATCACGGAAAAATCAATGAAAATCACTGAAACGCTCGTTTAAGAGTTTTGCGGACAAGTTGTCTAGAGAAATATTTGACAGGTGTACGGCGGCTGTGGCGTTCATAGATTTTATCGTAAACCCATGGCCAATTATCATTGTCGATTGGGCCCGAAGTTTAACGGCGAAACAATTACAATTGAAAAAATAAAGAGTTTCAGTCAGTGCGCGTCGCTCGATGCTCCACATGCATCGCACTTTTGTTCCTTTTTTTTTTTTTTTTTCTTACGGGTGAGAAGGGGGACTTCCCCTTCTCACCCGCAACGTCGACGCCACTTTAACACCGACTTTAAAACGCTGATTCCTCTATTGACACCTACATTGCGTTTTTAGTCGCAAGTCGCAACTGTTTTTAGTCGTAAGCCTTTTGAAATCGTTTCATTCCACAGGTAGTTGTTGTCGTAAGTTTTTCGCAGCACTCCATTTTTTTTGCTTTGCTTCCTCGTATAGCGAGAGAGAGTGTTGTGTTTTCGTAAAAAAAATTAATCGACATTGCAATTTCGGAGTAATTAAAATTGTCTAAAACGCCGAGAATTGCGAGATTTTTAACTGGCATTCGGTTGTATGTGTGCGTGTGTGTGTGCGTGTGTGTGTGTGTGACACATTTGCATCGTTTAAAGAGGCTTTAACGCGGAGGACGGCGATTTGAAATGTGGTTTACTAGTTCAGTGCGATTTTCATATTGATTGTCGCCCGATTGGAGTCTTCGCTTAATTTTTTTTTTTGTTGTTTTTTGAAAAATCTCCGATTAAAGTGTGGAGCTTAAATTTAGCAAGCTAATAGACTAACACTATATAGCGACAGCGATTTGAGATTTGGTTTATCAGTTCAGTGCCAATTATCATAATGATTGGCGCCCGATTAGAGTCGTTCACGGAATTTTTTTGTTTTTTCGAAAATGTCTTCGGTAGCATTGCGGTTTGCGTAAATGTTAAGCTATCGTCCTAAGACGGCACACAAATGCACACAAATATAACATTTTGATCGAAGAACTTTGGCATTGAATTTGGTAAAAATCTATCCAAGCGGTCGGATTTTACGGGTTTTTGGCTTTGAAGACAAGTATCTATCGTCAGTGCTATGATAGTTCTATGATAGTTCTATGATAGTTCTATGATAGTTCTATGATAATTCTATGATAGTTCTATGATAGTCCTTTGATAGTTCTATGATAGTCCTTTGATAGTTCTATGATAGTCCTTTGATAGTCCTTTGATAGTTCTATGATAGTTCTATGATAGTTCTATGATAGTTCTAGGATAGTTCTATGATAGTTCTATGATAGTTCTATGATAGTTCTATGATAGTTCTATGATAGTTCTATGATAGTTCTATGATAGTTCTATGATAGTTCTATGATACAGTCATAGGCAATTGAAGTGGAACACGATTTTTTTCGCCTGATTTGGCAAAAGTTGGACCCTTTCACGTAAACTGTCGCCAAAATAACCTTGTTCCACTTCAATTGCCTATTACTGTAGTTCTATGATAGTTCTATGATAGTTCTATGATAGTTCTATGATAGTTCTATGATAATTCTATGATAGTCCTTTGATAGATCTATGATAGTTCTATGATAGTTCTATGATAGTTCTATGATAGTTTTTTTAAATTCAACAAAATAGTGACGCGATTTCGAAAACTTTCAAATTTTTCATTTTTTTTTTTAACTCATTACTTCCCTACAAATCCCTACAACTATTCAAATGTAAAAGTTGTCCATAGTCCGGACGATAGCGAGCTCTGCTCTTAATAAGCCGACCAGATATGAAGTCAAAGTCTGTTAATTGGTTGCTGAGATATTGCGGAGCTAAGATGCAAAAATTACCACCTTAAGAATTGAATATCGCAATGAAAAATGCCTACATTTATAATGTCTATAAAAATATTCACTCGGTTTCATTGCAATAAGCACAAAAATTTTCTACAAAAACATTCCTTATAATACACCTGAAACGTAACCCGAACAGTCGATTATTCTTCTTCACAAAAAGAATATTATTTCTATCCAATAAGAATGATAATTTTTTTTTTAATGAAAATAATGATAACAAAAGTTGACAATCGAATAATATCAATGACGAACGTGAAAAATTATTGTCCCAGAGTGAGAAAAGAGAAGAGAAACAACGGTGAATGGAAGCCCTCTCACGGACACGACGGCTCCATCCGTTTTCCAATTTACTGTAACGCCCCCATCGCGCTTTCGCCCACTCGCCGAACGCGCAATATCAACCGCAGCGAAAGCACCAAAAAAAAAAAAAACGACAAAAGCAAAGTCGATAATATGTTGGCTCAGGTGAAAGGTGATTATCAGAAGTGCCAAGAAGGTTCGGATAAGAGCTTCGAGTCAAGTATCGTCAGATCGAAGATAACGCGGAAGGGCGATGTTGCCGACGGTGAGTAAAACGAACGTTTTTTTACCTTTTGCATTGCACAAATTTGAGATAAAAAAAATTCATTTCCCGTAAAAATAATAATAATAATAATAATAATTCATTTCGCAATCGCGTTGCATTAGAATTGCGAGTGCTAAAATGCGTCAGCATTTTCTTCGATCACGCCGACCATTTGGGTTGAAGAGCGAGTTCATGGACAAAATTCGACCCACATTCGCTACGCTCGATAATTTTCCTCTGACCGGAAGTCGTTGGCAATCGGTAACGAAAAACTGATCGCAGCTCTTCGTTGCCGACCGAGTTCGAATCGGGCGTGAATAATGATCGACGATTATCGTACGACGGGATTTGTACAAGATAACTGAACGGAGCAATCGTAAATGTCGTATGTTGTATTGTCGTTTCTCCAATGCTTATAAATAATAATTAATTTATCACAGTCATTAAAAATACATTTTACAAATTGGTCACTCAACTAAAATGCGTTAAAGCGGTTAAAAATATTTAAAATAAAACATGAAAATCATAATTATCATTTAAATAAAAACAAATAAAATTTACATTGCTTCTCAAACGAATCAGAACCTACAAAAGGTCTTTCACAAGCGTGAATTTAAAAAAAATGTTGACCCGACAAATCCCATACGAAGTATATATTTTTATTAAATATAAAAATCAATTTTCATTGAAATAAAAACAAATAAAATTTACATTGCTTCTCAAACGAATCAGAACCTACAAAAGGTCTTTCACAAGCGTGAAGTTTAAAAAAAATGTTGACCCGACAAATGCCATACGAAGTATATATTTTTATTAAATATAAAAATCAATTTTCATTTAAATAAAAACAAATAAAATTTACATTGCTTCTCAAACGAATCAGAAGCTACAAAAGGTCTTTCACAAGCGTGAAGTTTAAAAAAATGTTGACCCGACAAATGCCATACGAAGTATATATTTTTATTAAATATAAAAATCAATTTTCATTTATAAAAAACAAATAAAATTTACATTGCTTCTCAAACGAATCAGAAGCTACAAAAGGTCTTTCACAAGCGTGAAGTTTAAAAAAATGTTGACCCGACAAATGCCATACGAAGTATATATTTTTATTAAATATAAAAATCAATTTTCATTTAAATAAAAACAAATAAAATTTACATTGCTTCTCAAACGAATCAGAACCTACAAAAGGTCTTTCACAAGTGTGAAGTTTAAAAAATCTTGACCCGACAAATGCCATACGAAGTATATATTTTTATTAAATATGAAAATCAATGTTCATTGAAATAATAATATTAAAAAAAAAATAACCTTAATTCTCAAATTGATTAGTAAAACTATAAAAGTCCGCTTCCACGCGGACTTTCATGCGTACAATGACACACGCAACTAATAAAGCGCGATTGTCACAATTGGTCGATCCTCGGTTATATATTTTTTCTGTTTTCTTTCAGAATTCATACTGAAGAAAAATCCCTATCGCAGTCCCGCTTACGAGGAGGCTTACAGAAGATCGATAGAGTGCCCCGAAGAGTTTTGGGCAGAGGTTGCCCAGTGCGTCGACTGGACCAAACCGTGGGACAAAGTTCTCGACAACTCTAACGAACCTTTCACGAAATGGTAAATTTTTAAGTCGCGGAAATTCTCTACGGTACATCGGCGTCGTTCGAAGTCGTGCGCGGAACTCTGCGGACGGCGTACGAGCGAAATGTATTGAACTTCGAAGACTTACTTTTTTTTTTATTTATTTATTTTTTTTTTTTAAAGGTACGTCGGTGGCGAGATAAACGCGTGTCACAACGCGGTCGATCGTCACGTAAACGCGGGCTATGGAAAGAAGACCGCGCTCATTCACGACAGTCCTATGTCGTCGACGGTCCGTAAAGTCAGTTACGACGAGCTGTTGGAAAAAACTTCCCGGCTGGCTGGCGCATTGGCCGACATGGGGGTGCGCAAGGGCGACAGAGTGCTCATCTACATGCCTCTTATTCCTGAAAGTGTAATCGCCATACTGGCGACCGCCAGACTCGGGGCCGTGCATTCGGTCGTGTTCGGAGGTGAGTTGGCTCGTTGGAAGTGTGGAAAATAAAGGGCAGATTCACATCTCTACCACTCATAACTCCACCAGGAAACATCTCTAAGATATTACAACTGCACCGTATTAGAACTCTGCCAAATGTCTACCAGGAAGTTAAAAAAAATCTACCAAAATCAAAATAAAACTCTACGGGATTGAAATAAAACTCTACCGGAATTTAAATAAAACTCTACCGGGATTGAAATAAAACTCTACCGGGATTGAAATAAAACTCTACCGGAATATAAGACTAGACGGTAGCTCTGTATTCTGGCAGAGTTTTACGGTAATTCCGGCAGAGTTTTATTGCAATACAAAAAGTTTTGTTTTTTTTATTGTGTTCGGAGGTGAGTTGGCTCGTTGGAAGTGTAGGAAAAATGGCAGATTTACATCTCTACCACTCATAACTCCACTAGGAAACATCTCTAAGATATTACAACTGCACCGTATTAGAACTCTGCCAAATGTCTACCAGGAAGTTAAAAAAGATCTACCAGAATCAAAATAAAACTCTAGCGGGATTGAAATAAAACTCTACCGGAATTTAAATAAAACTCTACCGGGATTGAAATAAAACTTTACCGGAATATAAGGCTAGACGGTAGCTCTGTATTCTGGCAGAGTTTTACGGTAATTCCGGTAGAGTTTTATTGCAATAAAAAAGTTTTGTTTTTTTATTGTGTTCTGAGATGAGTTGGCTCGTTGGAAGTGCAGGAAAAGAGGGCAGATTTACATCTCTACCACTCACAACTCTACCAGAAAACATCTCTACCATATTACAACTGTACCGTATTAGAGCTCCACCAAATCTCTACCAGAAAGTTAAAAAAAAAATCTACCAAAATCAAAATAAAATTCTATCGGAACACAAAGCTAGACGGTAACTCTGTATTCCGGTAGAGTTTTGTTTCCATTCCGATAGAGTTTTCTTTAAATTCCGGTAGAGTTTTATTTTGATTCTAGTAGAGTTTTTTTTTTTTTTGCTCTCTGGCAGAGATTTTGGTACAGTTCTATTAAGATAGAGTTGTAATATGATTTGTTTTCCGGGAGAGTTGTTACGTGATATTTGTTATGTGTTTCACGTCAGGTCTCACAAGAACATCTTCAACATCACTTTTCCTCGTGTTACTGAAAAAAAAAAATTAAAATAAAACCATTTCTTTTTTTGCAAAGAGATACCGTGCTGTAATGATAGAAACAAGACCGACGTACAGACAAGACGGACGGACGAAGAAAAAAAAAAAAAAAAACGAAGCATTTTTCAACGGGAGCGGAAACGTCCACCGTTTTATCTAATGCATGCTGTAAAAATGCGAAAAAAAAGCGTTAATGAGATCGTGCGGCATTAACGAGCTCAACGGTCATAGCGGTCGAGTGGCAGACGCAAGGTCCGGGGTCGAATCCGGCCCAGTATGCCCAGAATTTGTTCGGGATGCTGAATAATTGCCGAATAATCGCGTTCCAAACGCCTTCCGGTGATTCGATTAAGCTAGTCTGAAGAGTGCCGTTCCTCTACCTTTCATCGGCTAATCCGAGCATTTAATACTCCCGCTCGAATACAGAATACCGAGAGTTCGAGTGCGATTCGGTCGAAGTCGACTCTGGCAGAAGGCATTGTAACAACACGAATAACAGCATTAATTACGGCAATTCGGATAACTTTGCTTCTTCATGAAGGAAGCTCTCTTATGGCAAAAAAAAAAAAAATCCTGAAACTTCCTCTATGAGAAAGTCAAAAGTACAGACAATGATTCATACTGGAATAAGTTTTGCTAATAAAGGAACATTATGAGAAAGCGATACGAAAATTTCAATTTTCAACTTTCATGAGGAAGCTATACGAAAATTTCAACTTTCAACCAGAGCTGTACTTAAAGTACAAAGTACTTTAATTGCGAAGTTTAAGTACAAAGTACAAAGTACAAAGTACAAAGTACTTTAATTGCGAAGTTTAAGTACAAAGTACAAAGTACAAAGTACAAAGTACTTTAATTGCGAAGTTTAAGTACAAAGTACAAATTACAAAGTACTTTAATTGCGAAGTTTAAGTACAAAGTACTTTAAGTAGGCAGTACTTAAAGTACAAAGTACTTTAATTGCAAAGTTTAAGTACAAAGTACAAAGTACAAAGTACCTTAATTGCGACGTTTAAGTACAAAGTGCAAAGTACAAAGTACTTTAATTGCGAAGTTTAAGTACAAAGTACAAAGTACTTTAAGTGGGCATTACTTAAAGTACAAAGTACTTATTTGGTACTTAAAGTACGAAGCCATGCTCAAAATTGTAATAAATGAGGAACCAATGTGCAAAGTACTTTGCACCTCTTTCGTAAAGTCAAAAAATATCTGTCGCATAAAATTATTCTACGCCCAACCCAATATTTTCCATTTAAACCTCATAAAATACAATTTTTCGTGCATAAAATCGAGACTTTCAATGTCTCACTGTACTTTAGCCCCAAACAAACAAAATAAAGCCAGCGGATTCGTGTTCAGCAGGGAAAAAATACGTGGCAGTTCATTCTTAAGAGAGAAAACAAAATTTCGTGAAAAAAATTGCAAGGCTACCTTTTTAGTCAATTTTTCGCGTTTTTCAACTTGCTGAAACTGCCCGATAGAACGCTTTTGGAATTTCGAACAAGATCCCATCACGAAAATCACGAAAATCGACGTTTTTCAAAAGTCGCTAAAAAAATTGAAAAATCTTTGTTCGCACGATTTTTTTTTTTTTTTTTTTTTCAAGACTATATTCGACGTATTTTTTCCCGCAGAACACGAATATAACGATTATTTTACTCCCGACCCAATGTTTTCCACTTAAATCCGAAAAATACGATTTTTTTAATGCATAAAATCGAGACCTTTCTCACATTTGGCCACTGTACTAGATCGATACGTCCAGGATTTAGTTGTTTTACATCAAGTCGACCTGCACTCACTCACCCGAAGGTCGATTCGTCATAGTCGAGCCGATTAGTCTCTCACCAACGAATTGGAAACGAAGATTTTTGACGTTTTGAAAATCTTATCTAGCTGTTATTGTTTAAATCCAAGTCGGATTTTCAAATGAATTCTTCGCAAATCAACGTCCGTCTCTTACAAAAGTTCGTGAACGATTGCCGCGAAACAATTGTCTCCCTTTTCAAAAGCGACACGCATCGCTCATTGACCAAATATCTTTCCGATGATCATTTCTCTCCTTCAATCGAACAACTTTTCAAATTATCAAAAAAAACAAAACAAAATTTTGAAATTTAAAGTTTAGAATCTTCCGTTTTTCAATTCATCATCTTTCGGTTGCTTCTTCGTCAATTCTCTTCGTCAACCAACTACATTACGGTTGTTGTTTATTTTTATTTTTATTTTTATTTTTATTTTTATTTTTATTTTTATTTTTATTTTTATTTTTATTTTTATTTTTATTTTTATTTTTATTTTTATTTTTATTTTTATTTTTATTTTTATTTTTATTTTTATTTTTATTTTTATTTTTATTTTTATTTTTATTTTTCACTTTGGTCACATTCTTTACTCCTCGTCCTTTCGCCGATGGATCGCAACGTTCCGAAAATAATATATACTGCCAGGGTAGCCGAAGAAATATACGGGATAAATATTTATGAGGCGCAAAACTAATTTCGTCCCCGGAGACTGGACTCAATTCAATGATTGACCTTTTTTGATCTTCGGAGAAGCGAGAGGCAAGGGTTCGGGCCTTTCCGGTGAGATAAGCCTGGACTAATCAGTATGCACGGCAGCTGGAGCTTCCACGGATTGAAAAATGAGTTATCTCTTCAACGGAATGTTTTTTTTTTTTTTTTTTACACCCAGAAAAAAAATTTATTCACAGCGAATAAAATTTATTTAGAGCAAATAAAATTGCTTATTTAAATATGGGCTCAATGGGGCTCTATTGAAATCTAATAAATTTTAGCAGAGTTAAATATCTCGGATATACTTGAATCAAGTAAAAAATATCCTCGAGTCAAATGAAAATTCAATTAATTCAAATAAAAATATTCTAATATCCGATTTTATTGACGATTAATAAACTTTTTTTTTTCTGCGTGTATGCGACGAGGTATCTCAAACGTTGGGTTATCGCAGACCCCGAAGAATTATCCTCCAATCAATAATCCAAACAACAAAAAAAACACATTAAGTTTTTTTTTTTTTTTTTGTTTCGCCTCCAAACTGAATTTTCGTCTTACGAAATTTTTACACGCCAAAAAACAACTTGAGTTTTTTTTGTTTTCCTTCGCTTCCAAACTGAATTTTTGTCTTACGAAATTTTTACACGCCAAAAAACGACTTCAGTTTTTTTGTTTCGCTTCCAAACTAAATTTTCGTCTTACGAAATTTTACACGTCAAAAAGCGACCTCAGTTTTTTTTTTTTTTTTTATCTCGCTTCCAAACTAAATTTTTGTCTCACGAAATTTGACACACCAAAAAAACTGTAGTTTTTTTTTTTGTTTCGCTTCCAAACTAAATGTTCGTCTCACGAAATTTTTCACGCCAAAAAAGCAACTTGAGTTTTTTTTTGTTTTTTTTTTTTCTTATCCGAACTAAATGTTCGTCTGACGAAATTTGCAGGTTTCGCGCCGAAGGAATTGGCCACGAGAATCGATCACGCACAGCCCAAAGTCATCATCGGTGCCAGCTGCGGATTGGAACCGTCCAAGATAATAAAGTTTGTTGAAGTGTGAAACCCGTATCGTCATTAGTGACTTCAAATACGATCATTATAATTACTATAGTGATAATCATTTGTTATTAATGATATTAATTCTAAACGATAATAATTTATTACAAAAAAAAACCATTAATTATTTATTCGAACGATACTTTCCTTTTTTTTTTTTTACGTTTTGAAAATTAACGAGAGTGTATTATTCGGACGACAATTGACGTGAAACGTTTCTCTGTTCGCAGATATACGACGATGATCAACGAGGCGATAGAACTCATTGCAGTGACGAGGCCAAAGTGCATAATATTTCAGAGAAGAAATGTTCTGGAGGTTCCGCTTTTGCCTTATCAGGAGGACTGGGACGAATTGATGGAGAGATCGGAGCCCCATCCTTGCGTTCCGGTCGAGGCCAATGATCCATTGTACATTCTCTACACATCCGGAACAACCGGTAATTTTCACATCGACGACAAAAACTAAAAAAAAACACTCAGTCGCACTATCGAGGCGACGTGAAAGCACCTTCGGACTTGGTCGGTAACAAAAACTGTAATTTACTTTCACTCCCAAGACGACAAAATGGGCCAATGGGCCAAAACGGGACAATGAGCTCAAAACTCAATTTCCCAATCTTCTTTGAATGTCCCATTTTGCACAGTAAAAAAGTTTGTCACTTATGTTAATATACGAACGTGTCCTATTTTTTCCTGTATTATTGACAATTTTAGTTTTCACTTTTATTTGTGAAACTAGAAAATTAGCAAATAAAAAATTGTGGACGTTTGTGGACAATAATTCGTTGTAAAAAGTACAATTTTTTTTTTTTTTTTTACCGTGTGCCCTGTTGAGACATCAGGATTTTTTGGCTCGTTTTGCTTCATTTTAACTATTCGAAAATTATTGGAATTTTAATATCTGGTATTTTCATTTTACAACTAAAATTACACTGATCTGATCGGATTCAGTTCCAGTACATTCAATTTACTGTTTATTTTTACAGTGCACAAGCGAAAAGATTAAAAACTCGGGAGCTCGATCGGTAACAGAAACTATAATTGAAAAAAAAAATGTCAATTATAGTTTCTGTTACCGATCGAGCTCCCGAGTTTTTAATCTTTTCGCTTGTGAACTGTAAAAATAAAAACAGTAAATTTAATGTACTGGAACTGAAAATTTTCTCACATTACTAACATATAATTGAAGATCAGTGTAATTTTAGTTGTAAAATGAAAATACCAGATATTAAAATTACAAACCTTTTGTCGGAAATTCACAAAAATCTTCATTGAAAATAGCAACGTTACCGTAAAAAATTGCAACGCACAAGTGTTTGAAATTTTCATAAACAGCTTATGTAAAAAAAGCCTCCAATACCATTCACTGAGTTTCAAACAACATTTTTTTACTACTGTAAAATGCGTACCAGATTTCATTGTGAAATTGAAATTAAAAAAAAAAAAAAAAAAAAAAAAAAAAACACGTCGATGAAAGTTTAAATTTTTATGTGGTTTTCTCTTCAAAGTCCCAAGTCGAAATTTTCTTGTGGCTTTCTCATAATGTTTCTGTATTTATGACTTAATTTGGAGAGCTTTCTCACAGATACGTTTACTTCCATCACTTTTGTTTACACTAATTTCTCGTAGTCGGTATAGATTTGTCGATGAACGATGAAATTTATTTTCACAAAGATACACCAAAGGGAATTCAGAGGCCGATCGGCGGTCACATTGCGACACTATGCTGGACGATGGAGATGCTTTACGGTCTGAACAAGACATCAATTTGGTGGGTGGCTTCGGATCTTGGCTGGGTAGTCGGTCACTCTTATATATGCTACGGTCCACTTCTTTACGGCGCGACCAGCGTCATGTACGAGGGAAAACCCGATAGAACCCCCGACGCCGGACAGTACTTCAGGTACGGCAAGTAGAAAAGAAAAAAAAAAAAAAAAAAAAACCACCGTACCATTTTTGCCAATTTTTGTTTACGCGTGAAAAAAAAAAAAAATCCTACGAATCACATCGACCAATTTCCCAATAACTGAGAGCAGAGGACTTTGAAGCCGATGCAAAACAGACTCGGTCGACAACGAATCGGTATCAGCAATGTTGTCTGTGAAAGTGAAATCTTCGAAACGGCAAGCAAGTTCGGTCCCACACCGAGTCCGATGGAGGGCGCGAATTTACTTTTTGCCAAGACGTCGATCGTCCGAGAAAGAAAAATACTAATTGTCGGGTAAAGCAGCCAATGAATGGACACTTTCCATTAGAGCACCTGCACAAAAAACGTCTGTTCACTGGCTTTTTCGTCTGCTTAACTGTTCGTTCATCGGCCGGTTCACTCTATTTTTTTTTTCTGTATATAATATAATCTGCAATATGGTATAATACAATATAATATATAAATATAATTATGTTATAATGTATAAATATAATTATAATATTATATATAAGGGGCATTCCATACCGATTCGACCTACGTCGAAACCTCGACCTCTTCAATTCGGTTGGCAATTTTTTATAATATCGTTCTAACTCTAAAAATCACTGATTTTTTTTTTTTTTTTTTTTAATTTGCATTAATTACAATTTTTCAAAGTGAACATATTGTCAGGCCAAATTACGAAATCTGAAAAAATTCTCAAAAATCCTGTATCAGAAATGAAAATTTTCGAGCCTAGAGCGAAAGTGGCATCGCATTAGCTTCCATTTATTTTATTTTTTAAATATAATTTCAAATCATTTTAAATAATTTAACAAAAATAAAAAAAAAAAATAGAAGCTAATGCGATGCTACTTTCGCTCTAGGCTTGAAAATTTTCACACCTGATACATGGTTTTTGAGAATTTTTTCAGATTTTTTCATTCGGGCTAACAATATGCTCACTTAAGAAAGAAAGCAAAGCTCAAAAAACATCTAGAAACAAACGTTTTACCATTCTGGATTTAGGCTTAAAAAATTTCATATCCGATACAGGATTTTTCAGAATTTTTTCAGAATTTTTAATTCCGGCTAAAAATATGTTCACTTTGAAAAATTGTAATTAATGCAAATTACAAAAAATAAAATAAAATAAAAATATGTTGAGTGATTTTTAGAGTTAGAACAATACTATAAAAAAATTGCCAACCGAATTAAAGAGGTCGAGGGTCCGACGTAGGTCCAATCGATATGGAATGCCCCATAAATATAATTATAATATAATATATAAATATAATTATAATATAATATATAAATATAATTATAATATAATACATCAATGCAATTATAATAGGGGAAAGTGAGGAATATAGACCGGTCAATATTTCATTGATTTACGTGTTAATCGGGTTGGTCCATATTCACCACGTTTACCCTACAATACCGATCGAGTCAGTTTCTCATAATCTCAGAAAAAAAAAAAAAAAAATGAAAACCAATCGGTCCACCAGGTAAATGCTTTTGTCTCGCGAGTCGCAGAATATTGGCAATCGATCTCATTGACCCGTTTCAGAATAATCGAACGGCACAGCGTAACCGCGCTCTTTACCGTGCCGACAGTGCTGAGGGTTCTGCGAAAAGCCGATCCGGAAACCCTCTTGGGAAGCAAATATTCCACCAAGTCGTGAGTAGCCACTTCCCGTCGATTGGTCTCGGTTATAGTCGAGAATTTAATCTTCGGCGTCTAAAATGTTAAGAGCATTCTCTCGAGTCTGTTTACCGATGACTTTGGTCTGCGTTTTTCATCGACAGATTGAAGACGATATTCATGGCCGGCGAGCACTGCGATTACGAGGCGAAAGCGTGGGCCGAGAGCGTTTTCCACGTGCCGATTCTCAATCACTGGTGGCAAACGGAAACTGGACACGCGATAACGGCGACCTGCCTCGGTCTTGGTCACAGCACGTCTCCGCCAAAGTACTCAACTGGAATGCCATTTCCGGGATACAACCGTGAGTCTAACATTTCCACCGAAATTTTACACTACGCCACTAGGGAGGAAAGTCCACCCTTTCACCTAGTGTGTGAATAGTGAGAAATTCACACGAGGTGAAAGTGTTCACTTAGTCCCGAGTGACATACGCTATTTTTTTTTTTTTTTTTTTTTGCCGACTGCTAAAAAGTTACTGTATTTCTGTGCTGGCGATGGGGATGAAAGGTTGATTTAGCGGGCGGGAAGGTGAAACTTTTCCGCCCGCTAAATTACTTTTGCACCCGCTTGTCAAGAATTGGCCACTTTCCAACCACTTTGCGGGCGTGAAATAATGCCTTTCTAACGTAGTAGGGGATAAAAAATTATTTTAAAAAGTTCGGTACTTCGACTGTAAGATGTAGCGAAGATGTAGCGAAGATGTAGCGAAGATGTAGCGAAGATGTGGCGAAGATGTGGCGAAGATGTGGCGAAGATGTGGCGAAGATGTGGCGAAGATGTGGCGAAGATGTGGCGAAGATGTGGCGAAGATGTGGCGAAGATGTGGCGAAGATGTGGCGAAGATGTGGCGAAGATGTGGCGAAGATGTGGCGAAGATGTGGCGAAGATGTGGCGAAGATGTGGCGAAGATGTGGCGAAGATGTGGCGAAGATGTGGCGAAGATGTGGCGAAGATGTGGCGAAGATGTGGCGAAGATGTGGCGAAGATGTGGCGAAGATGTGGCGAAGATGTGGCGAAGATGTGGCGAAGATGTGGCGAAGATGTGGCGAAGATGTGGCGAAGATGTGGCGAAGATGTGGCGAAGATGTGGCGAAGATGTGGCGAAGATGTGGCGAAGATGTGGCGAAGATGTGGCGAAGATGTGGCGAAGATGTGGCGAAGATGTGGCGAAGATGTGGCGAAGATGTGGCGAAGATGTGGCGAAGATGTGGCGAAGATGTGGCGAAGATGTGGCGAAGAAGTGGCGAAGATGTGGCGAAGATGTGGCGAAGATGTGGCGAAGATGTGGCGAAGATGTGGCGAAGATGTGGCGAAGATGTGGCGCAGATGTGGCGAAGATGTGGCGAAGATGTGGCGAAGATGTGGCGAAGATGTGGCGAAGATGTGGCGAAGATGTGGCGAAGATGTGGCGAAGATGTGGCGAAGATGTGGCGAAGATGTGGCGAAGATGTGGCGAAGATGTGGCGAAGATGTGGCGAAGATGTGGCGAAGATGTGGCGAAGATGTGGCGAAGATGTGGCGAAGATGTGGCGAAGATGTGGCGAAGATGTGGCGAAGATGTGGCGAAGATGTGGCGAAGATGTGGCGAAGATGTGGCGAAGATGTGGCGAAGATGTGGCGAAGATGTGGCGAAGATGTGGCGAAGATGTGGCGAAGATGTGGCGAAGATGTGGCGAAGATGTGGCGAAGATGTGGCGAAGATGTGGCGAAGATGTGGCGAAGATGTGGCGAAGATGTGGCGAAGATGTGGCGAAGATGTGGCGAAGATGTGGCGAAGATGTGGCGAAGGTGTGGCGAAGATGTGGCGAAGATGTGGCGAAGATGTAGCGAAGATGTAGTGAAAATGTAGTGAAAATGAGCGAAAACGAATCGGACTATTTTTTACCAAATTTTTCACTGAACATAAAAAATACGCTAGATCGGTTGCACCGGCGCACCTGGTTGATGTAATTTTTTGATTTCCTTTTTTTTCAGTCCAGATCCTGAGGGACGATGGAAGCGTAGCATCGGATCACGAGCTCGGCAGGATCGCCATAAAATTACCGCTGCCTCCCGGTACCTTGTCGACACTTTACCTCGCACAGGACAAATTTCGAGAAATATATTTCTCCAAATTTCCCGTAAGTTTCTTCATTTTCGAGGGTTTTATTGTTCTCGCTAAGAAATCTCATCGCCAATTTTCTGATTTAAAAACAAATTGAAGATGCGTTCGGAGACAGATTTGAAGAGAAATTGTAAGAACATTCGGAGACAGAATTGAAGATACACGCAAAGAAAGAATTAAATACACATTTGAAGATACATTCGTAGAAAGGATTGATAACAACTTTGAAAATACACTCGAAGACAGAATTGAAGAAAATTTTTAATACATATTCAAAAAAAAGTTTGAATATACATTCAAAGAAAATCTTGAATGTACGTTCAATGAAAATTTTGAATACACATTCGAAGAAAATTTTGAATACCCATTCAAAGTAAATTTTGAATACATATACGAAGAAAATGTTGAATACACATTCAAAGAAAATGTTGTATATACATTCGAAGACAGGGTGGAAAATACACGCTAAGACAGAATTTCACTAAAATTTTTGATTTGTTCACTTTTTCTCATTGTCAGGGTTATTACGACACGATGGACGCGGGTTACACCGACGAGTTCGGCTACGTATACGTGACCGCGAGGGTTGACGACGTTATCAACGTTTCCGGGCACAGATTGTCAACCTCGGCCCTCGAGGATGTCGTCCTTAGTCATCCGGATGTCGTGGACGCGGCGGTCGTCGGTGTGCCGGAGCACACCAAGGGTGAAGTTCCTCTCTGTCTCTACGTCATGAGAGACGGTGAGAATTCAATAATTCGCGGAATGTTCGCCCTAGCAGGTCAAACGACCATTGAAAACAACCGCGAAACGACTTAAACAACGACCGGTCGTTTTGTGCCGTTTTGGCGACCACCGTGAGACCAAAACAACGACCAGTTTTTAGTTTCGGCTTGGTCGTATTTTCTTTGACGACCCAAAACACGACTGACACGCGTTGCAGCAGACGTTACCTCGGTCGTTTTCGCATCGTCAAAGGAAAAGACGTCCAAATCTAAACAGAAAAAATTGTCGTTTTATTGGTTGTTTTACGGTCGTCGAAACGGCACAAAACGACCGGTTGTTATTTTGGTCGTATGGTGGTCGCTTGACTTGCTAGGGCGGATAGGCATTTTTTATTATACCGAGTATTTACATTTTCTAAACGTCGTTGTGTAAAAGTGGATAATAAGATTTTTTGTTTTTTTTTTTTTGTTTTCTCTCAGACGCCACGAAGAACGAAGAGGCGATAAATCAGGAACTAATCGTTCGGGTGAGGCAACTAATCGGACCGATAGCTTCGTTCAGAGTGGCCGCAGCGGTAAAGGCATTACCGAGAACGCGTTCGGGGAAAACTTGCCGAAAATCTATCGCCGATCTTGCACGATCGAGGACCGTTAAGGTAAGTTATCGACATTGAAAGTCAAAATTATCGTCGGCCACAACGACGCAAAGACTTTTTGTTCCTCGACATTCCGTAGCGGACCAACCAACCGTAAAACTTTGGGTTGTATTTGGGTTGTTTTCTAACTATCTACTGCAACTCAAGCACTCGATTGGTGCGCCAAACCAACTCTGCCCTAGCAGGTTGGGACATCGACAGAATACCAGAAAACTAACAGAAAACCTCTGCGAAAACACTCAGTTATTTGTGTTATTTGAACCACCGAAAACGAGGCGAAAGCACTGAAAAACCACCGAAATTCTCACCCGGAACTGCACCTTTCAGTATCAAACGGCTGAGAATTTCGATGGTTTTTCAGTGCTTTCGCCTCTTTTTCGGTGGTTCAAATGGCACAGAAGAACTGAGTGTTTTCTCGGTTTTTTTTTTTCTTTGTTTGGTGTCTCGACCTGCTAGGGTGATTCGAACCTTCCGGAGGTAGCTTTTTGGTTGATATCTCAAAACCAACCGTAACATCGACATCATTATGTGTCATATTGAAAGTTGGTTTGCAGCTGAACTTTTCCCAAAACAACCCAATTTCCGACTTCACGTCGAGAGCACCGAAAGTCTCAGGATTGGAAATCCGGTTGTTTTAGAAAAATTCAACCGTAAACGAACTTCGTATCACAACACATATAACGATCGATTTTTTAATATCGCCAAAAAATCAATCTCTCAAAGATCGGAATGAAAGTTGATTTGGTGCACAATCGACCGGTTGGTTTTCGGGTTGGTCAGAACGCGAGGGAATTATTATCTGTAATCAGGTTTTTTTTTTTCACTCATTCGTTTTGTAATTTTAAGATACCAAGCACCATCGAAGATCCAAACGTCTACGTGGACATCAAGGAAGTACTGCAGAAACTCGGATACGCGAAAATGGCATCGATTCCTGAATTATGAGATTACGAAAAGAAAATGTAACGTAACCATAAAATGGGAATACTGAAATTTGAAGAAAGAAAATTCATCGTCATCGAGTAACAAGGTTGACGAAGCGATTTACGAGTATTCAGCAGTAGATTATCGAATAGATGGGCGAAACGGGGATTTTACGTGTCTTGTAAAAATTATTCAGTTTTTTTTTGTTCTTTTTAAGTCTCAGTGAATCCAGCATTATAAATATTTTAGCGTTTAAGGAACACGCGCACTTTGTTATTTCGACGCGCGCGAGGCATATACATATACTTTTATTTGACGCGCACGAGAGTGACGCGTTAGGTTGCTGACAGTACAATTTCAAAAGATTACAAATAAATTATAAGTGAATTAAGAAAAGAAAAATTAACTATAAAGCTGTATCGAAATAAATATTGACAAAAAAATCTACAGCCGTTCTGTATTCGTTCTGTATTTGTTCTGTATTTGTTCTGTATCTGTTCTGTATTTGTTCTGTATTTGTTCTGTATTTGTTCTGCATTTGTTCTGCATTTGTTCTGTATTTGTTCTGTATCTGTTCTGTATTTGTTCTGTATTTGTTCTGCATTTGTTCTGTATCTGTTCTGTATCTGTTCTGTATTTGTTCTGCATTTGTTCTGCATTTGTTCTGCATTTGTTCTGCATTTGTTCTGCGTTTGTTCTGCGTTTGTTCTGCGTTTGTTCTGCATTTGTTCTGCATTTGTTCTGCATTTGTTCTGCATTTGTTCTGCATTTGTCCTGCATTTGTCCTGCATTTGTCCTGCATTTGTCCTGCATTTGTCCTGCATTTGTCCTGCATTTGTCCTGCATTTGTTCTGCATTTGTTCTGCATTTGTTCTGCATTTGTTCTGCATTTGTTCTGCATTTGTCCTGCATTTGTCCTGCATTTGTCCTGCATTTGTTCTGCATTTGTCCTGCATTTGTCCTGCATTTGTCCTGCATTTGTCCTGCATTTGTCCTGCATTTGTCCTGCATTTGTCCTGCATTTGTCCTGCATTTGTCCTGCATTTGTCCTGCATTTGTCCTGCATTTGTCCTGCATTTGTCCTGCATTTGTCCTGCATTTGTCCTGCATTTGTTCTGCATTTGTCCTGCATTTGTCCTGCATTTGTCCTGCATTTGTCCTGCATTTGTTCTTGTATGTGATTCTGTATTTGTTTTCGAAATTATTCAAACTCAGTCGGTAAAAAAAAAAAACGAATGGATTTTTTTTCTAAGGGCGCTAAGTTTTCCCGAGGAAAACTTAATTATCAGGCGTCCGCCCGATCGTCGGATAACGACGTGGATAATTTGCATTTTTCGCCCGAAGTGTCCAAGATCCAAAAAAAAAAAAAAAATAGATTACCCTCTTTGTTACCGACCGCGGTATTTAATATGCGTTCTCCAAGAGGGCTAAATTAGCGAAAAAAAAGGAAATGAAAAAAGGGTCAGCGAGTCGTAAAACATCGAAACCATTGGAAACGCCAATCACGCGATTAAAGCGTATTTTCATAAAACAGAATTGCGTTTCGAGCCAATTAGATGTGAGGCCAGCATATTAATTGCACACCGAGAGTCTAACAAGCCTGTTACATAGCCACGCGACGGGTGCGTTCGCTTATTGGAAGGTGACGTGAGATAATCAAATATCAAACGACCGGTTATGCGCAGCGTTCAGCGACATTGTGAACTTATTAAAAAATGAACAAAAACAATTCGGAGAGTGTTTCATACCGAACTCTATAATGAAATGTGTGATTCCCGCACAAAAGCTGAATCGATAGTCGCTTCATGCAAAGGGGCGGCTATCGAAAAGTGAAAAATATAATACGGGCGAACACGTTGACATTATCGATTGCTCGACGTTTGTTCGCACTTGCTGTATTCGTCCTCGCCCGTCCCGATTGTCGATGCAAACTCTCGTCTGGGGGCAGCACTGTCCGTGCGACGAAAACACCGAGGATAATTTTTTACCGACCTACATAGGCGTACACGTTATACACGATAAATATACATACATACATACTATATATAAACCTCCATTATAAACACTATCGTGCCAATCGAGTCGCCTCTGGTTTCGCTGCGACACTACTACCGAAGGCACAGTGATTGGCCACTTAGCAGCAATAGGTTCAGTCATTGGCATGGTCTAGTCCGTTCGGCACGCTTCGCTGCGGGGACTGCCAATGACTGTCGGAAAAGGGGGAACTTTTAGCTTCGATACCGACAGATAAAATAGAATGAAACCTCTTCAAAAAATCTTAAGAAATGTAACTTACATTTCGTCACATACAAGTTACAGTAGCGTAGAATTCGACCAATCGCTGCCTCCGCGAAACGACTCGACTATCGCAAGGAACGCACAGTGATTGGCCGCTTAGGTGGGCAGCGAGTGCATCCATTGGCATAGTTTGCCTCCATCCAACACTGCCAATCACCGTCCCGACAATTCTCCAAAATGCACACATTATCCGCCAAGTCAACGAAAACAATTACAATAACAGTAACAACAAAACAATGTAAAATAAAAAACCTTATGAAACAAAATTTATTCACGCGCATACAAGTATTACGCCATGTATACAAATTTTCTTAAATTTTCTTCGCCACCGAAAAATTCGATACAGCCCCGAAATTGCCGGATCTGGGATTTCCGCGGATCGGGAGGGGGCAAAATAGTAAAAACAACCGTAACCTCCATCTGTGCATGTACACATATTAATACTCGTGTCGCTTCATGTATACATATACATATATGTACATATATGGGGCATTCCATACCGATTCGACCTACGTCGGACCCTCGACCTCTTCAATTAGGATGGCAATTTTTTATAATATTGTTCTAACTCTAAAAATCACTCAATTTTTTTTTTTTTTTTTAATTTGCATTGATTACAATTTTTCAAAGTGAACATGTTTTTAGTCGCAATTAAAAATTCTGAAAAAATTCTGAAAAATCCTGTATCAGATATGAACATTTTCAAGCCTAGAACGAAAGTGGCATCGCATTAGCTTCTATTTATTTATTTTTTTTTTTTTTATATAATTTTAAATCATTTTGAATAATTTAACAAAAATGAAAAAAAATAGAAGCTAATGCGATGCTACTGTCGCTGTAGGCTTGAAAATTTTCATATCTGATACAGGATTTTTGAGAATTTTTTCAGATTTTTTAATTTGGGCTAACAATATGTTCACTTAAAAAAAAAAAAAAAAAAGAAAAATCTCAAAAACATCTAAAAGCAAACGTTTGGACATTCTGGATTGAGGCTTAAAAATTTTCATATCAAATACAGGATTTTTCAGAATTTTTTCAGAATTCTTAATTCCGGCTAAAAATATGTTCACTTTGAAAAATTGTAATCAATGCAAATTAAAAAAAAAAATAAAAAAAAAAATTAGAGTGATTTTTAGAGTTAGACAAATATTATAAAAAATTGTCAACCGAATGACTGAAGAGGTCGAGGGTCCGACGTAGGTGGAATCGGTATGGAATGCCCCATATATATATACATGTATACCGGCAAATATTTATGCCCACGACCCATAACAGCATTTAATTCCAAAACATCAATGCCGCTCATCGTTGAACCGGCTTTGATTGGGAGCCCCGGGAATGCGAGACGTAACGCATCAGTGAAGGTTGGGTCGAAAAGGGGCCGGCAGGGGGGAGGCGGGGAGTCGTCTTCTGGCTCGTGCAGTCGCAGTGCAGTCGTCACCAAGTGCGGACACACGGCGCGCTACGGACGGAGAGTCCGACAAGCTCTACCGCCAGATAAAACTCCGCCGTGCTAATTACATTCTTGACTGAAAAAAAATAAACGGAGCAATCATGTTTATCGACGACGTTGTATACGTCGGTTTGTTGCTCGCGAGCGTCGCATTCGGCGCGGTTTTTCGGGGATTGAAGGACCCCGAGACAAAGCAATGGGTCAGCACGATTCTCGGCTTCGGGATAGCCTGTATCGTGTCCGGTGGTCACGTGGCTCACCCTCTTGTGTGTACGCTGGTCAACGCAGTCATCCTCACTAGAGGCCCGTGGCGGTAATCAAGCGAAACTTGTTGGTTGTCGAGCGATGGTTAAAATCAATTTTCGTCAAACTTGTTATAACTTTTGAAAATATTATAATAATGATGATGATTTTTTTTTTTTTTTTTTTTCTAATGGCAATAGAGTAAAAATGATAACGTTCGAAAGACGGCTTTTTCTTTGCAGGCCTCCTTAAAGCTTTTTTTTTTAACAGATGGAAAACATTTTTTAAATGATTTTTTTATTTGTAACGTTTTCTCGTACGACAATTTTGTTTTTCGATAAATTTTCAAACTTTTTCAATATTTTGTTCTTGTCAAATTATTTTTTAAAAATAATGTTGATAATCATATTTTTTTCTTAGGTTTCTTGAAAACGTTTTGCGTATATTGAATGCAACAAAACCATGATTCGAAAGGTTTTTGGAGTCTTTTATCACTGTTTTGTTAGATTGCAGCGTGAAATTATTTGATCTGTTTTTTTTTTCTATAACCAACTTTCGAACCTTTCGAATCTTTCGAATCTTTCGAATCTTTCGAATCTTTCGAATCTCTCGAATCTCTCGAATCTCTCGAATCTCTCGAATCTCTCGAATCTCTCGAATCTCTCGAATCTCTCGAATCTCTCGAATCTCTCGAATCTCTCGAATCTTTCGAATCTTTCGAATCTTTCGAATCTTTCGAATCTTTCGAATCTTTCGAATCTTTCGAATCTTTCGAATCTTTCGAATCTCTCGAATCTCTCGAATCTCTCGAATCTTTCGAATCTTTCGAATGGGTCGTAGTGGGTTTATTGACACATACACATGGGCCACATTTATATTCAAAACATGACACAGATAATTTCAATGCATATATGTATATTGGCAATTGATCGACAAAACCCTTCAATCATATTCCAATTATTTATTTCATAGCTGTACGTTAATTTTCGTAGGCAACTGTACGTTGTACGTAGATTTTATCCATCGTCTTGACTAGAACATTTTTTTTTTTCAAGAAACCAATTAATTTTTTTCACGAAATTTGTTAATTTTGTATTTACAGAAAAAACCATGTGGTGGGCTTCTTCTTCACGTTTTTCTACCTCCTGGTAGTCTTCCGATTAGGCAGTACATTCGGACTTCCGGAATCACCGTCCCACACAAATCTCATACAGATGCTACTAACACTGCGGCTGGCCGGCCTTGGATTCGAGATCGATGAGGCGAAACGCGAAGAGCACAATCAATCGTCATCGTCGTCATCGTCGAGCATAAAAGCCATGCAAAACATCAAATTTCTCGATGTGATACATTACGGTTTCAGCTACATGGGACTTTTAACCGGCAAGTTTATTTTCATTTTATTTTTTTTGTTCGCCGCTCATGAATTTTAGAACAGTGTTCAGACTATCGCAGAATGCACTCGCAAGTATACTCGAAGAATTTAAACAATGCCCACTTCGGGCTTTTGCGCACGATGCGCCGACTTTCAACTCGAATAATAATTGAGGTTGAGCGAACTCCGCTATTATCGTCGACTGGATTACCGCTGAATTCATCCGTTTTATCTTTTATTTTTTTAGGCCCCTACTATCGTTACCGAACTTACTGGGACTGCATCCACATGCCGTTCGCCAAATACGCGGATTGCTGGAAAATTACGGAGCACAAACTCAAAGTCATCGGTGTTTTGATTGTTCTTCATCTTGCATCAGGATACTTCTTTCCCACGAATGTATTTAGTTCATTTTTCTTTCTCTCCTTGGTTTCCGGCGCATGCGAATATTCGAATTGTCGAATGATTCGTCCCGAATTTAATAGGGTTAATTCCATTCAAAATTGACGTTGAATGTTCACGAAGAATGCGTATCATTCAAATAATTCGGAGTAGTAGACATAATTCGAATGATCCACCCCAGCAAGTTGACGGACGGCTGCTTTTAGAGAAAAAAAACTTTTAAAAACCGGACCGAAAAACGGACACGTCCGTTGGGGAACGAAACGGATCGCAAAAATGGTAAAACGGATCGGTTGTGGAAACCGAGGAAGGACCGAACGTTTTCTATTAAAATGTTTGGCTAATTTTTTAAGTTTTTGTTTGTTTTGCTTTCAATTCTGTTTTCAATGAAAGGACAGAAAAAAAATAAAAATAAGCTAATTTTGTCGAAAAAAAATGTTCGATCCGATTTCGGTTTCCGCAATCGAAAAAGACCAAATGCTAACAAAAAATATCACAGTCCGTTTCGTTCCCTAACGGACGTGTCAGCTTTCGGTCCGTCAACTTGCTAGGGCAAATGATACGAATAGTTTAAACAGTTCAAATTGTTTGAATCACCCGAAGTATTCGAGAATTTATTCAAAAGAAAGTAGTGTTGAGCAAGACCCAAATTTATTGAGTAATTTTACCTTCGCGTAGAAATGGAGTGCAACTTAATTATTGTATCTTCATTTTATAGTATTCTCATTTACCAGTTATCACTTTTTTAAAAAAATAACAGTAATATAAGTCAAAGAAATACCCGTAAATTAATATAAACTTTAACAAGATTGAAAACATTTTTTTTTAGTACATCCTGACCGAGGAATTTCTGCACCGTTCATTCCTCTACAGACTGTGGTACGTTTATCCGGCCTTCTTTACATTCAGAACGAGGATCTTCGCGGGTATGTCGTTGTCTGAATGCGTTTGCCAAATGGCTGGACTGGGAGCTTATCCGACGAGTTGCGAAACGATGTCGGGTCTTGGTCCCGTTAATTACGCAAAGGCCGAAGCGCTGTAAGAATTATTTTGAAAACTCATCGTTAGCCACTTCTCACCGAAAATGAAAAATTCCAATATTTTGATATTAAAATAAGATAAAAAAAAGTTCATACAAAATTTCTAGAGCCGCCGACGACGATAATCTGAAGAAGGAGGCGATAGACTTCGAGACGGTTCACAACATAGACATCTATAACGTCGAGACCAGCTATCGGGTCAGAAAAACCATGAAGTTCTGGAACATGACGGTTCAGTACTGGATGGCGGCCTACGTTTACAAACAATTCCCTTACAAGGCGCTGAGAACTCCTGCTACTTTTTTGCTTTCCGCTATATGGCACGGTTACGCTATTGGATACCACATATGCATAACGTCGGTTACGCTTTATCTACCCTTCGAAGATATTTACATGAAGTTTTACAATCACAGCAAGGAAGGCAGTATCGTAAGTATTTTTTCAGTATTATACTGGCTCGCCAGAGCAAGATTTTTTTTACAACGTTGTCTTCTTGTTACAATAATCTTTTCCGTTTTCCTTTCGTCGTATCGTGAAATAATCGTATGTGATTCATATGTGACGACATATGATTATTTCGAATGTAACACTGCGAGTATATCCGCTACTTGGAAAGTACTTAAAGAGAATCAACTGTGAGACGAAATCCAACTTATGGCCCAATTTTTTAATATCTTCTACATGAAGACTCTACGCATTTGTTCCCGAAGTCAGAGTTACTTTTCTCGTATAGTTTATTTGTAATACAATTTAGAAGTCGACTACTTTGGCGTATTGTTCTGTATTCTAACATTGGAGTCAGTCGGTTCCGGGTTAAAATATCGCAGACAATCGGCGCATGCTAAGGTCACGTTCGAAACATTGCACCAACGATAAGCCGTTGACACACGATTTCGTTAAATGTCGTGTGTAGAATCGTTAAAGTAGTTTGAACAGTTTTCTTTGTCAACCGAATCTTATCGCCGAATTACGATAATTCACGTCCTCTGTCAGATAGCTCGCCTATTCCTGCATAACCTTCAGCTGTATATCTAATCACGAGGCTGTCGATAATTCCTTGGTAGGATAGTTATTTGGGTAACATTGGATACATATCGATTGCTAAGAGACGAAAGGGTGTATCTTATGTATTATATAATGTAACGAGTATCGTACGCGGATTAGGATAGACGAATATCCTCGGGAAGCGGTCATGGAGAACCGCCTGGACAACAGGACATTTGACGGACAAACAAACGATCGTCTTCACAGCGATCTTAGAATTGACAGTCAGTCTTATTCGGGTTTTTAACGCGAAGTGACGTTTGACGTTCACGAACAGTCACGAAAGCCTAACTCGAACTAATAAATATCTCCATACTCGTTCCTTTTATAGTCGGTCGTCCCTTTATTTCTTAAGCCCTTTATAGACTTAAGCACTTATTGTTCTGTCATCTAAAAAACGTATGGCCTTACAATTCTACACCCCACTATTACGGTACCATTTTTAACCAACTTCATGTCTCTATTATTGACCCCTGACTTTTTATATTATAGAGATATTGTGGACAGTTTTTTGTCCCAAGTTTCCAATATATACCCTGATAGGCAAGCGGCACGAAAAGTAGCAGTTGGGGCTATAATTGCGACACGTGCCGAACATGTCGCAAATATCACTCCAATATTGCTACTTTTCGTGGCGCTTGTCTATCAGGGTGTATATATAAGATACGCCCTTTTGTTAAGGATATAGGGGAGGGGAATTCCTCCCTCCCGATATTATTTGTCTCGTCAGTTATATCGTATCGTTGTTTAATTTTAAACAATCAAATTAATCTCATTCTCTCGTCATGTGCCGACCGATCTAATTAATTAAAAGTGTACAATTTATTTGTAATCCAGTTTAAAAAAAAAAAAAAACTATAATTTTATTTCAGATTCGAAACGGTTTACGTGCTATGCTGTTCTTCGTGAGATTCACGATCATGTCCTATCTGTCGATCGGCTTTCAATTGTTGACGTACGAGAAGACCTCCGCCTACTACATCAGCGTTTACTTCGCCTGGCATGCGATGGTCGGGCTAATGTGGGCAGTTGGGAAAGTTCTGATGCCTCACGTTATCAAGAAGAAGGAAATTAAGCAGGAAATCAAAAACGAGAGCAAGGTTCAGTGAACTTTGATATCTTCCCACGTTTATATATATATATATATATATATATATATATATATATATATATATATATATATATACATACTGAAACGAAGCTTTATTCCAAGGCAGTTCAGGTCTTTTGTTGTTACATTACTATAGGAAGTGATATGATATTTGAATACGAACAAATATTGTACGTATCTTTTTTTTTATATTTTATTAATTTTTTTTTACTTGATTTTACTATCTACTGTTTTTTATGAGCATGTTGTGCTTTAGTAGCGTAAACGACGGTTGCCGTCGTTGCGCAACGCTTCCGATGAGTCGAATATTAGTAATAGACAAATTCGGGCGATAGAGTGCGTGGTTCTTAGAGCTGATGTGTATTGGAAAAAAGCCTTTTTCGCGTATTCGGGCACTGTGTTTAAAATGCGAATTTTTCGTCGAACTTCGCGACGAACTTTCTTGCGGCCGTCTTTTGTGACTCGTGCCCGAGTCACGTTCATTCAGCGAATGAACGAAAAAAAAAACCAAAAACAATAAAAAGTGATATTTTGTTACGATGTTTATTGAGATTTTATTGTAACAAATTGTTTCTCGGGACAACGCAGCCCGGATCTTCGATTATGACATTTGCAATGCAATTCGACAAACGTCGTTCGGAGCAAAGGCGATCGCCGTATTTTTTTCAGCTGCTACGAAACTCGTCGAATGTATTTGCAAAGACCGAGGAGGTTCGGTGAATCAAGTGAGTATTGACATAATTTTTTTATCACTATACAAGCTTCCAGAAATTCCGTCACACTGGGAAAAGAACTGGGGCAAAATGAACTCGCTCCGGAATGCAATGAAATTTTGTAACGGTCAATTTCGAGCTTCGTTCGTGACCGTCTTTTCGCCCGATGTTACTTATCATATTTCAAAAATTCTTCTTTTTCATCTTTAAATTTATATCCTTAATTTTATTATCTGAAATTATTTTAAATAATAGAGCCGGCAGTCGGAATTTTTCGGAATTCAACTCTTTTCACCGCGATTACATGAAAGTCTTTTTTGCTCCGTATAGATTTTTTTATTTTGATGCATTTTGTATCTTACAAGGCGTTCAAAGCGATTTGCACAATTACTTCCTCACGTTTTACGGTTTTGGGCATAACTTCCTCTTCGACAAATTTCGTTGATCGATTTTGGCTTCCTCATAGAGAAAACTATAATTAACATACAATTTTTAACTCTTTTCTGTAGTATTTTTGAATTACGTATAAAAATAAATATGCGCAAATTATTTCACACCTTTTTTCGTAACATAAAAAATGTCTAAATCTCATAAAATGAAAACCGTCAAAATGTACAGCAGAATTTATTATACGAAATCGCGAACACAAATTTGAGGATTTTGCTGTTTTAAGGGAATTTCTAATCTATTCTTCACCGCCGATTACAAAGTTATAACTCATTTTACTCTTCGCGTGATATTTCATTCAGAATCTCGTGTTATGCGTAAGAAACAAATTTTTCAATAAATTCAAAATGTTCAAAATCCCATAAAATTTAAACGGTTGGATGAATTTTTGCCAAATTCAATACGAAACATTGTACAGTGTTGGTCCATTCCTGTGCCAAATTTACACTCGTTACCTTTATATTAACTCGAAATAGATTATTAGTAATTTAAAAAAAAATCAAAATTCCATAAAATCGATCACTTCGATAGATTTCGACCAAATTCAATACCAAAGACCTTTGTTCATAGAGTTGTATTTATATGCCTTTTTAAGACGTTAGCTCAAAATTTACGGAAGCTAGAGCTACCACAGAAATTTTTGGAAAATTTCAAAATCGTGTGAAATCTCGAATCAGGCCTCAATATTCACGAAGATGACACCGAAGGAAGATAGGTGACCATGCCACTAGTGTTAAAAAATTCCATTCAAAATTATGTCGATACTCATTTGACTTTACCGACAGTCGCTCCCCGATCGAATTACGATACGTAACCATAAAGTGGACTCATCTTACCTCCCGATACTTACACACTCGGCGGATCATTGTGCCTGCAAGAAAGAAATTCAGGGAATTTGGGTAGCTTCTTCTCATTCACCAGCGCCACAGATTTTGCCAACATAAAAAAGGCCACGACGTCCCGACCGAACGCTCTTGCATTGACAATCGTCGAAATTTCCCGACTTCGCGAATCGCGCGAGAACAAAAAATGCATTATAAAAAAAATAAAATAAATAAATAAAATAAAATAAAAAGATGATCGAATTTCGACTTTTCGGCAACGAGATAATCGACACGTGTATCGGCGCACTCGCGTTCAATCACTGTTTCCGCTCTGGGTCTCCCCGAAAACTCGGCATATCGAAAAATAAACAATAAAAAATAGGAAAAAAAATGATTTGAAAATCGCGTTCGCTCTATTTCTGCACGAGTACGAAAGAAAAAAAAAAAAAAAAAAAAAAAAAAAAAACAGCGCCGACCCGAGCGAAGCGCGATTAATCTCGCGACTGCAACGAATCTCGCGCGATCGGAAGAGTGCTCTCGTGGACTCGTGTCCGTAGCGTGGATGATCGCGTGTCACGGTCGATAATGCTCCCGGAAGATCTCGGCGAGGTTGCAGGGATCATTATCGACGTACGCGCTCAGCTTTTTTTTTTCTCTCCGGCCGCTTGGTGCATCCGGTTCGCTCTCCGTTCGCGAGCTCTGCCGATGGACCAACGTCTCTCTCTCTATGTCTCTGCTACTCTCGACGCGCACAGGATCGGTCTCAGCTTTTCCGAAGGCTCGCACACGATCGCTGTTCCGTAGGCTGGACATCGGAGGCATTTTTTTTTTTTTTCCTCGATCTTTTTCGATCTCTCGTTTTTTTTTCCATTTCGTGTCCAAACACCCCCCTCGTCAAAATTGCCTCGCGAAACTGGATTTTTCACCGGAACCGGAGAGAGAATCGCCAACCGCATCGAACACTGCCAAACTGCATACAGAGAGAGAGCCCTGCCACATCCGCTTTACTCTGCTTACTCAGCTACCCCCATCATCAGCTACAACCGCCACGCCACTCCTTTACACCGCCTGTGGCACCATAAAATCACATCTTAGTTACGTGGTATTATTCAATCGAATCCGTGTGTATTGGGTACACTAATTTTATTTCTTAATTCTATATGTATATATATATACATACATATACCTATATTTGTATGTATATAAATATATATATTTATATATATATATTTATATGTATCTATATATTCTTATGTAGAAAGAGTGAGTTTGTTTTTTCGTTTTTTTTTTTTTTTTATGCGGGTAAAATGGTCGAGTTCTTAACGGGTAAGTTATTTAGAGAGTTGGGAGTTATTCTGAAAAACAAGTTATCGGAGTATGAGAATAATTTTTTTTTACTCGCGCCGCTCCGTTTGGCATTCTTTGCCAGTTTATGCAGGGAAAGTGCACGTGAATTTTATTTATAATGGAGAAGAAAAGTAGAAGATTGTCAGTTTTTTTTTTTTAGATTTTCGAAAATATTCGAATTGTATTGAGGGTGAAGAAAACCTTCTTTTAAGCTTGAAAGCTCAAAAGCATTAATGCGGCGGGGAGAAAAATCACGAAGTTCGTAGAGACTTTCCCTTGAAATAAAATAGTGAATCGCAATTTCGAATGGAAAATTTGCCAACTCTGTTGATAAGAAAGATTTTTTTCCTTGCCGACGAGAGAAGCTAACCCGCCAAAAAAAAATTTCGTATGAAAATTGATGTACCAAAAGTTTTTACGCACAAACCGAAAGTTTCAATTTAATATGCATCAGATAAGTTTAGTGCAAAAATTTATTATTTTTCACGATTTTCTTTAAATATTTAATTTAACGGTTTCGTAATGCGTCAAAAAAGTTGATAATTTCGTACATTAATTTTGCAAAGATTTTTTAATAGTGTTTGGGGTTGACCACGCCCGGACAGAGCGCTATCACGATAATATAAGTAAGGCGGGCGTAGTTTTAATTGTTAACATAATTGACCTTTTTTCTCACGAATAGACAACGGTCGTAGGTGTTTTTTATCCTGTCAAAAATATCTTTAGGTAGTTCTCGACGTGAACGAGGACGTCGATAGTTTTTTTTTTTTTTCTTTACGCACAGTGTCTGTTTATCTCGGTTTTTCTCTTCTTTTCTTTTTCGTCGTTTATCTCATTACACTTTATTATAAATGGCAAACTTACATAAATAAACCTGCTAATGTAGTTACAGAAACGCAAAACTTATCGTCTAACGAACTCTACACATTGCGAACTCTATGTATTTCGAGCAATTTTGTTTGTTTGTTTGTAATTGATTTGTTTATTTATTCTTTTGTTTGTTTGCGTCTCTATCGGATTATGCGGGAGTATACTCGATTCGTCAAATGTATTATGTACGTCGCGATTGAATTGATGCACAGATTGTTTCGAGTGTAAAAATTGCTGCGGGTAGGAAAAAAAAAAATTTCCGGTCGCAAATTCAAGAAAAAAAAAGAACGACACAAGAATTTTTTTGAAAACTTTGCGACCTGGAATTTGTGTATATATAATTGAGCGCCGAAATTCAAAAGAACACTCGACAACTAGAAAGCTTACTTTCAACAGTTACCGCGCTTTGTTATTTAGCAACAGGGAAAAAATATTGATACAATAAAAAAAAAAAAATTTCACGTCGCCTGATTCGTTATTCACGAATTTTTTTTCGATAATATTACAGTCCGAATAATTCTTGTCTCTAATTATTATTATTATTCTTTTATTTATTAAAATCAGTGTGGGTTTTGCGTTTAACAACCCAAAAAAGTGCGTCATCGTGGTTAATATGAAGAAAGAAAAAAGTTATAGAGGATGCGAATGTGCTAATGCGTGGGGCCTTTTTTCTTTTTCTTTTAGGTATGAAGAGTATTAGAATACCTTTTTCATTTTTCTGAGCACCAGAAACAATCTGCTTTAGCTTTTCTCGGCCATCTCTAGTTGCTCTCCGCCGCTGTTATTTCTTGAGTCCGTTCGGCCCATCAGTCTCTGAAAAATGTCGTGTAAATTGTTAAACAAACTTGTGTCGAACAGTGTTATCGAACAAAAAAAAATATAACAGAAAAAAAATTAGAAAATACACGAGGCGACATTGTAACAAATAAAACATATTCTTTTGTCTCGATATTCGGAATTCCTGTTATTGTGCGACAAACGGAACGCTTACGATTGAGTCTCGAACTTCAAAGCGCCTCAAACATTAAAAATAAATAAAATCAAAACTCTCACGAAGCAAAGCTTAATTTATCGCAAAATAATAATCCAACTGAAATAAAAAATGTATAGAAAGAAATAAATTTCGCTTTATGTATTTGGTTTACATCAAAGTAATGATAATTTTTTCGCAAAATTTTGTGCTTAATTTTTAATTTACATTACGGAACCTCCGTACTGAAACTCGTAAAAATGTTCGTAATTAATCTCTCCCGATATTCGCAATTGGTTTAAGGGAACAATATCAGTAACAATGCGTATTTATAAGAAAAACGACGAAAAATTACCTGGACTTGGAACGGCTTTCCTTCTGTCTGTCGGCCGACTTGCTTCGGGAGCGTGACTTTCCTCTCGAACTCTTGCTGTCCGATCTCGAGCGGCTGTGGCTGCGACTGTAAGAGCGTCGGCGATCCCTGTCGCGGCTTCTGGACCTCGAGCGAGATCTGGAACGAGAACGTCGTCGGTCCCGGCTCCGGCTTCCCGATCTGTGAAGCAGATGCCGTTTTCGTTGCCAATTCGATCGATCATGACATTGCAAATTTGGAGCAACATTTCTTTTTTTTTTTTTTTTCAAGAATCTTAAACTCAGAGTTTTTTTTAATAAACACAATATCTCGCATGCTCCAATTGTAGTGTCACGAATACGAAGGGTTTGTCAACTATAGCTCTCTTCACATTGATCTTTATTTTTTTATACCTTCCGCGACGACGACTTCCCCTGCTTCGATGTGGAGATGTTGGTCTTCCGTATCGGGCCATTTGAACTCTGAGCTCCCTGCCGTCGAGAAGACGACCGTCCATCGCGTCGAGTGCGTCCTCGGCGTCGCGTTTGTCATAGAATCTGGAAATAAACAACAAAAAATTCCACAATTAACTTCTATTATATATTAGATATATAACTACATAATTTCTGTTTTCTACGTACGTGGAAGAGTCAATTACGTACGAGGATTTATATGAAGATCTTTAAAGTATGTTCCTTATCATTATTGCAAAACTACTTATTAATATGTAAAAGGACAGGGCGCATAAATAAATTAAATAAACAATTGATTCAAGTCAAATTGGACTTGTGGAGAAGATGCGCGTGCACTTAAGATTCTTTTTTTTTTTTTTTTTTCATTTTGCTTTCCCATCGAGGAAGCTTTGTTTCAACGATAATGAAAACACTAATCGATTTTGTTGTATCGCGTAGTCAAAGGCACAAAGTTCTATAACACCATTTTTCCCACTTTATGTATATATAGTTAATTTCCACTGTTGTACTCGATAAATAATACTCAATACCATTACCAATCGCAGTGGACCTGAGCAAAGATTGCGGAGGAATGGAAAAAGGTCGCTTAGCATTGAGTTTCACTGAATACTTTGCAAAGTACTCATTTTAATTACTCTACATGTACTTTCAGTACTCAAAGTCTTCTGTACTCAAAGTAAACTTACAGTACATTGCAATCAAAGTACTCAAAGCATGCAAAGTACTGAAAATACTCAAAGTACTTGAAGTACTAAAAAAAAGAAATTCAATGTATACTTTGAGCTACTTGCGCAAAGCAAAAATAATTATCTTTGCTTCGCATAATTGCATAATTCACATTATTATGTGAATTATGTATAGTATATGTTAAAAAAAAGTAAATCGTTAAAAAAAAGTGTAAAAAACCAAAAATACGAAAATAATGATTATACAAACGACAACTTCTGACCAAGAAAATATTGTTTCGCACTGACGAATCGAGTCTATTTAATATTTTGGCTAATTATTTGTCGACGAAGAAGTGAATCTTCCAGTAAGTTTTTTTTGGTAATTAAAAAAACCATCACTTGAAAAAATATGTAAAATTTGGCTGGCCGTCGCGCTTTCCCAATATTTCGGTGCGGTTGTCGTTTTCATAATTCCTCGGCCCACTATAAAATCCCTAAAATCATCGTAAATCCAGTAAACATAATTGTGATTACAAGAATTAAAAAAAAAAAAGGAATAAAAATTTCCTCAGAGGAAGGTATTTTCCAAGATCTTCGAACTTTCGTAGAAAAATGAAATTGTAACGAACATTTTTTTAACGTGAAAAAATCGGTAACGACCTAACTCTTTCCCTGTCTCGAGGAAAATAAAAGATGTGTATATTTCCATAGATATGGTATAAATTGCGCAGCGACGCGCGCGCGCGCGGACGCGCATGCGCACGAGACGCCAACGAAGCCAACGGGTAACAAATTTTCCGCGCAGACTCGCAGGTAAATGCGCACGGTGCGTCACCTTTCGGCGAGATTATCAGCCACACAGGTAATCCGTCGTTTGGTATAAAAAAAAGCATTCTTTTTGATCTCATTTTCATTTCTCATTCATGTTTTTTATTAAAAAAATAATAAAAATAACTCCGCCCCCGAGACGCTCGGGCCGAGTATTTCCACTCACCTTACGAATGCAAAACCGCGACTTTCCCGTGTGAAACGATCGCGAGGTATGTATATGTCTCCGACCTCGCCGCATCTCTCGAAAACCCTACGGAGATCCTCCGGCGTCGTCCTGTAAGTCAGGTTGTCGACTTTCAGCGACACCATGCCGTCGATCCGGGGCGGTGGCCTACCGTAGCTCATCCCGACGCGTTAACGAAAAAAAAAAAAAAAACGCGAATTTTTCGTTTTTTTTTGTCAAAAATCACTTTTTTTTTCTTAAATTATTATTAAATTTTTTTTTTTTTTTTTTCGTTCGACAGCAAACCAGTAGCCTCGCGAATAAACCGACGCGCACAATGTACGCGCGCGTTTAGTGAATCACGCAGGCACGCTCTCGAACGGTTCGGCGAAAAACCGTCCAGACGCGACGGAGACAAGATGGCGAATGGTGGAAGATCGCGCGTGGCCCCCCACGCAGCGGATGTGACGCGCCGAAACTAACGGAGTCACCGAGTGACTCAACGAACGATCTATCGAGACATCCGACGATTAAAGGAATAAAATATTGTTTCGATATCACTTTTTCGTCGGTATATTGATTGGTCGGGCGAACTGATTATGTTATGGAGATAAACAACTTTCTGTTCGTGCGCATGCGCATTTTTATTGTTATTTCTAGCGCATAAGCCATTTCCGGTGGAGGGTCGAGAGCTCGGACCGGAAGACGGTCGCAGCGTCGCGCAACGCGACTCGAGCTAGAGCCGAATTGTTTTTGTTTATGTTGTCGCAAAAATGAAAGTCGACAAATTCGCCTTCTTTTGTTTTTGATGTAAAGTGTAAACGGCTCGCAAAATTAGCGAGTTGACCGAATCTGCCAGGAAAATGGCGCCCGGATAATTTAAGTCCAAGTATCGGTTTTTAAAACTAGACAAAAATTAACTCTATAGAATTATCGAACACGTTATGATTGTCATTTCTGAACTAAATAGGTGAAGACTGCCATTATACTAGTGATTGAAAACTTGTGCTTCGCTTGTCATGTCACATGACTCGTGATAAAAATGACGGTCATTTTATATGGAAATTAAAGTACGAATGACGTCAGACGACGGTCACACGAGCGTCCTTTCACAGGTGTCCGGATTACCGGTAATTTTACCATCACTAGTACATAATTTCCGGTACACGGATGAAAACTCGTACCGGAAGTACTCGTGTCACGAGCAAACGCCGACTCATGGCTCTATTGGTTTTGGTTTTGTTCGTTTTATCAAAAAATGTTTGTTTTCATTGGCTCACCTCACGAAAGCGAAGCCTCGATTGAGACGCGAATTTTTGTCCTTCGGTATGTAAACGTCGCCGAGTTTACCGTAACGGCAGAAGACCCTTCTTACGTCGTTGGTCGTCGATCTGTACGAGAGGTTGCCAACTTTCAGGGATATCATGCCTTCCATCCGCGTGGGGGCGCGCCCGTGGTTCATCACGCTCCCTCGCGCAAAGTGCGACTCTCACCGTGTCGCAACTTTCCTTGGGCCGACCGTCGTTACGACTCCTAAAACGAACATTCATTTTTACTTTTATTTTTTTCTATTTTTTATCACCGTTACGGACATAATTGATTTGCTGTGATTTTTTTTTGCACACTTATGTTATTGTTGTTACTGACCTCGAGGATAACGCTCGATTTTTAGTAACGAGGTTGCGACAACTATTTCTTTTGCACTATCTGAGCTCCGCAATTAACCGAGAAGAGACGAGCTGCGAGTCCGGTAGAGGGGAGGCGGCCATTCACGACGCAGCAAGTTGACCGAACTTCCAGATTTGAACGTCACGAAATAAAATTTAATTACCTTTGTTTTTCGGATAAAAATAATTTTTACGGATTTTTCGATTTTTTTTTATATCTTTTCGGAGAGAATGTCGTATTGTGGTAGAAATTTTCTTCTTTTTGCGGGATTTCTCGTCGTACATCGATGTCTTTCATCCACTTCCGGTTTACGGCGGAGTGACGAGTCAATCTGCAAAAGGAGATTGAAGCGAAAAAGTTTTATCTACGATATTCACGATTTCCTATGAAAACTCGAATGATCTTCCGTTAAAGATAAAATGATTTATTAGTCAAGCTGTAAATAATCGCCATCGGAAAAAAATTTAGGTGTCGGAAAGACCGCGAATAAAAGCTTTTGAAAGCGCGAGGAATACCGCGGTCGGTAATGAAAACTGTAATTAATTCTGTTTTAAGACCTCTGTTTAATTCTGTTTAAGACGTCCAACCATTTGCGTTCGAACGAAAGTTCTCACATAAATTTTCGTTCGCACCTAACAGGTAAAAAACATAAAATAAAAAAAATAAAATAGTTTTTGTTATCGACCGAGCCGGAAGTGGCGGGTCGAAAGGGTTGCCATGACGCTTCGACTTGCGCGAAGACATCTTTGACGACTAAATGATGACTCGTGAAGAATGAGCGTGACAAAAAAAAAGTTTGCAAAAATGTTATTTATGTGAAATAATATTACCGCTTAATAATTATTATTCATGCTATTATAACTTTCGCCGTTTAATGTCGACTGAGATCGATGACGCAAAGAGTCATCAGCTAACCTCAAAAAGATGTCCGTCCGGATGTTCCTCCACTTCCGGCTATCGTCGAAAGAGTGAAGCATGAAACAATCGAAAGTAGATTCGAGCGATCGAAATTCATGAAAAAAAATAACTCAACGACAATAACCTGTCACAACATTTTAGTAATCTCTCTTTTACGAAACATTGCTGACAGCTCTGCGAAAAGTTAGGGCTCGAAATTTTGACAGGATGGCGATGTCGGTGAAAGAAATGGGTCTTCTATACGACGAGCAGTTTAACGGGAAGATCAAAATTGCGAAATTTCTCGTGAAAAATCTGCGCGACAAGAGAGGTTAAATTTACGATAATTTCGTACGGTCGAATGAAGCAATCTTTTTTTTTATGTCCTTCGAAGCTGATATTTTGAGTAGTCGAGAGCCCTAAATTAAGATTTGTTCGAAAAAAAAAAAAATTGAAGCTGATTTATGTATTTATTTGTGTAAATAAAATGAGTTAAAATCGACGTTCGCCTCATGCAGAAATCCAACTGGCGAAGAAGTGGCTGGTGCGGGTCTGTAATATTAAATCGCCGGTTCTCGAGGTGAAGAAAAACCGCAACGCCTTTCTGTCCTACATGATCAAAGTTCTCAGCGACGGTGTTCTCACCAGCTGTCTGGACTCCGAGCCAAATACAGTCTGCGATCCGGACAACACTTTCGCTTTTCTGGTAAATACTGTGAAAAAAAAAAAAAATGATTCTCCAGTCGAACGAACGGACAAGTAATTTTCCAAGATAAATATCAGATATCCATAGTTATTGATAAGGTGTTATTGATGTTCCAACGTCAGGACGACATTACCGGCTTCGATCCAGTGGAAGAGTTGCCAAAGGAGGAGCCAAGGAAATCGAAGAGAATTAAATTTCACTCAAGTTGGTCGAAGGATCACAGAACTTACACGGCAGTTAAGCCGATTCCCGGCAGAGGCGCTCTCGTCTATCTCGCTTCGTCGAAGAGGCCTGGACTCGAGAATTG
Organism: Amblyjoppa fuscipennis; assembly: GCA_963575735.1. Taxonomy (NCBI): domain Eukaryota; kingdom Metazoa; phylum Arthropoda; class Insecta; order Hymenoptera; family Ichneumonidae; genus Amblyjoppa; species Amblyjoppa fuscipennis. The sequence continues at coordinate 667,663 of OY754494.1, forward strand.
GGATCTGCCGAGCCAAAGGAACACTGAAAAATAAGAAAAAAATTAATAAACAAATATTATAATTTGATGTTATATTATTTCTTTATTTTTACAATTTTTGTATTATCCTGCACTTGTTTTTTGTATCAATAAAAGTTTAGAGAAATAATGTCCAGGATAGCATATTTAGCAGGTATTTTTTTTTTCGCGCTGAAGACGAATCCGATAGCAGTTTGGCCGAGTGTCAAAGATGGGAGTAAAATAACCGGTGAATCCGTGATCTTAGATTAAATGTAGTTATATTAGTATTCATTATATTCATTGTATTATAGTTTCATTATACTATTTTGCATATAATTTAGAAAATTGTTCATTTATTTATTTGCTTGTCCTGACTTTCAAGAACACAAAGCCCTGAATATTTCAATTTCAGCTATTCGTCTGTTATGCTATCTGACACTATTTTGTGCATATCGATGAGTCTTGCACAATTGTCATGCGTTACCATCGTCTGCAAAAGAAAAAAACTCATTTCTCTAGGCGAAATACGTCACTTCCGGTTTGGAAATCTCATTTTTCGACACGGTAATGCGTCACTTCCGGTCGAATCCACAAAAGAAAAAAAAACTCTTTTCTCGAGGCGAAATACGTCACTTCCGGTTTGGAAATCTCATTCTTCGACCCGGTTACGTCACTTCCGGTCGGAAAACGACGTCGGAATACGTCATTTCCGGTCGAAAAAAACAAGACTTCCAAACCGGAAGTGACCCATCCCCTGTATGACGTCACTTCCGGTTTGAAAGAAAATGAGATTTTCTAACCGGAAGTGACCGGAAGTTACCGTCCTTCCGGTACATCTTCATAAATTTGAATTTTCGCTTTTCTCCGCACAACAACCTGCTCGTTATTAATATTGTAATAGAGTAGAATTGAATAAAATAGTGTCGTTTATTCGTGTCCTGAGGCAAGCTCCCGTAAAAACACTGTGCACCGAAGTACAACGATGAATAACAAACTAAACGGCGCACCAATTTGTTCTTTTTTTTATGATACTTGTATAATGTACAATTATTACAAAAAAAAAAAATTATACAATTATTTATATACTATTAATGACAAAATGTAAATTTATTATTAAATTAAATTATAATATAATATTCGAAGGTTAATCTTAGTGGGTTAAAAGGGGGAAAAAAATGCACACGTATTTATCAACACATCATTTTTATTGAAGTTTTAATGAAGCTGCGTCTGTGGTATCACAACAATGCCCCTGCACAAGATGCCCCCTCCCTCCTCGATTTTAGTTAATCTTTTTTTTTATTTTTATTTTGATTCTTTTTTTTTCGTTTTTTTTTTGTTTCATTAATTTTTAACGTCGTTACACACTCTCGGATTACGTTATTTCGGAGTTTTTGCTGTCGATTTTCGGGTGATACGCTCGAGTATAAAATTGAATTGTGCCATCCATTCGACAGGATTGACGCAATTGTTTTGTTTTTATTTTTGTATTTTGGTCCTTTGCCCGTTCGTGATTTTCGGTCTTTTGCATAAAGCCGAGTGATTTCCTCTAACTTGTTTTCAATTTAAAAAATTGTTATTATAATCTCTTTTTTTTTTCCAGTGATGACATTTTTTTTCTGGCCAATTTTGTCCAAAATATAATTACATTTTTTTTTTTTTTTGAGAAACCGCCCTTACCGAACAGTAATTTACGAGTTACAAATTTTTGGTGATTAAAAATAAAATTACATTTTCTTCAAACATAACTTCGAAACTACTGTTCGTTCTACGGGACGGCAATGCATTTTTTTTTCTTCTATTGTGAAGATTAAAACGTAGTTCGATTTTTAAAAAAATAGTAATTTACGACACTAGTGCGATAAAACTTTTTCTGACGTGTGTGAGTTTGCAGCATGTGTCGAAGGCGATATTAGTGATTCAATCACACGAGTTCACAGAAAGTTTTCTGCACGAGTAGCGCACCAAATTTTACTTCACAAGGTGCGACAATTGGAGGATTTGCGCAGCGTGCGTAAAGCTGCAATTTTCGCACTGAATGTAATAAATTCGTTATTTTTTGAGATTTTTTTTTTTTTTTATTGCAAAGATCGAAAAAGCACTAGACGAAATTCCTCAACAAACTGTCATCGTCGTACGGAAATACCACGTGAAAAAAATCACAATGTTTACGATCGACGATTCGCATGTATTTCCGAGACGGTTATTCATTTTTTTTTTTTTTTTCACGTACGACCTCTTCGAACCGATCCCGCACAAATTATTAATTTCTTCACGCGGACGGTTGTTTCGCACAAGTTTTCACCGTTTATCGATAACTTTTCATAAATATCACCACAAATAAAATTCATTCGATAATAATTATTTGTTTTTCATTTTTTTTTTTTATGAAAAATGAAAATCACACTGCAGCCGAATAAATAGCTTATCTAAATGGTCCAACATTATTGTCATCTTCTACAAGACGAATGTTAAAAACAATCGGAAGAACGTATCGTGAATTGGAGCAGAGAATCGTTTTTTTCTTTCCATTATAATTCATCAAAATTTTTGTATAAATTGGGTAATTTTGTTTATACCGTTTGTCCTCAATATTTATAAATAAAAATTAACTCTACTCGCCCAAGAGTCGAGGACGATAAACCATCGACAATAATATATGTATTTAAAACCGAATAAAAAAAAAATTACCAACTATTGTAAATTTTTTGTTTTTTTATTATTAACAAAGTCGCAAATCTCGTGCCCGGTCATCGGCGGAAATAAGTCGTACGTTTAAAAAAAAAAATTATCAAATGCAGCCTTTCCTGCACATTTTTCATCTCTCGCTCTCTCTCTCTCTTTCTCTCTCTCTCTCTCTCTCTCTCTCGCTCACGTCGCACTTAGACTATTACTATTCAACAATTCAAAATACTTAATAACGATATCAAACAACCTTGAATAATCTCAACAGCTGCTGGCCCTTAGCCCGAACTAACTTATCTCGTATTTTTTCTCGATACAAAAGTAATTTTTTTTATTACTATTATTATTATTATTTATCATTATTATTATTATTATTTCTGTATTGATTAATTTTTTGTTTGTTTTTTTTAGTTCATTCGCTATTGCTATGTTTTTTTTTGTCGGCGAACCGGGACGTCGTGCGAGAGCTGCGCTATCATTTCGCTCACGTGTTACTTAATTTTTTATTTTTTTTTTTACTAATCGTTTCTTCCGCGTATGATTTTTTTTTTTTTTAAATTACATTTTATTTAATTTTTTTTGTTTGTATTACAAAATACGGTCGGAGAGCTCGCAGTGTGTCAATTGAAATATCAAGACCGGAGCCCCGGTGAACTATACGGACGGTACACGATGCGTCTGTTATCTCTCGAGCCGTGGCAAATTCGGTAAAAAAAAGGGACAAGTAAAGTAAAAATAAAAATCAGCTGCATAGAGGCTTGTAAAATTTTCAGCTCGGTTTTACTTTGCTGGAATGAGAAAAATCTATCTTGTCGTTTTTTTTTTTTAAGAAAACTTTTTAAGAAAACTTTTTTTTTACCAATTTATTTATCGAGTATTATTTTCAGTAAAATTCGTCGATAAAATTTATCGGGCGAATTTTCGTTTGGCACGGAAATACGTAACTGTCGCGAACGATCCATTATTAATCTCATGTAAAAACTTCGAGTCTAGATTTTCTGTTAAAAAAGAAAAATTATTTTGCTCATTCCCATAGTTGAATTTTTTTTGACGATTAAAAAATTATAAAAAATACCGAAATTATGACGACATCGAATGTCATTAGTATTTTTTTTTGTTGTTTTTTGAATTTACAATTTACAGTCGAATAGCCGTTTTTCGTAAAATCGTCGAGCCTAACTTTTCAATTTAAAAAAAAAAAAATCGAAATCTTCAAAAGCGAAGATGATTTTTGACTTTCGCCACAAAAAAAAAAATCACTCTCGAGACAAAAATCTCCCGCATCGTGTCTACATACACATCTGTCTACGATAGAGCCGAGGTCTGGAGAATTTTATATTTTTTTTTGTTTTTTTTCATCATTATCATTATTTTTATTTTACAAGTATATATTCGATATAAAAAATAATACTCAGTCAATTAGTTCGGATTAATACTTGTGTGACGGGGAGACGCGGGGTTTTTTTTCAGCGTTGCGGAAGCGTGTATACATTTCGGTATAGCGTGTCGACGGCTGAGAGTCAGAAGGGAGCTGCGTAGAAAGAGCGGGGCAAAACGGACCAATTTAACAATTTTTTTTTTTTTTTTTGAGTAATTAAAAAAAATCGTCGGTGGTCCATGTTGCCCCGCTCTCAACTGATCCCCGTGTTAAAGCGTTCGGAGCACGGTCTTGTGATTCTCAGCCCCCGATACGCTTTGTTTGCAAGTATATACATATATATACTCGCGTCCACGATTAATGTTACTATAAATTCTACGTGGTCTACGCTTTCGCATTTTTAACGTTTTTTTTTTCTTTTTAATATTCGACGTTCGGGACGTTTCGAATTTTTGTTTCACGCTGGCGCGAAACAGGCGAGATATCGTGAGTTGTTTTTTCATTAAATTTTTTGTTCGCAAGTTGTTTACTCAAACTGCATAATTATTTTGTTTTTTTTTCAGCTACTGTGTTATTGTTATCATTATTCGTCAAAAAAACGAAAGATACCGTACGGGAGACGAGACTGTACAGGAGAGAAAAATTTAACAATTTTGTACAAGAAATAAAAATAAAACTTAGTAACTGAACAAAAAATAGAGGGTGGAACGGGCCAAAATGGAACCTCGAGGCAAAACGGAGCAGTGTCCTCCGTTTTGCGAGGGACTGTTTTTTTACGTCTCGGTGAAAAAAAAAAAAAAGATTGACAAAAGTGGTCCGTTTCGCCACCGTGTTCCATTTTGCCCCGCTCTCGCACCGATTATTCGATCGCTAACCGAAAATACGCGTAACGACGACGAGAGAGGTGGAGAGGGGGTCGACGGATGACCATATTGACACGCAGCTTTCGATCGTGAAAAAAAAAAAACCTAACTTTCGACAAAACTCGTGATGATCGTAAAAAATATAATCGTAAAATAAATTAAGCCCGAAAAAAGAAATAACAATATTGGCTGCCACGCATAACATTTTTTTAACGGAGAAGACAATAAGTTACTCGTGTTTATTTTTCTTTTATATCTGACAAAAAAAAAATCGAAGTTTCTCGGAGAGGCGGGCCGGGGTCGAGGGAGTTGTAAAAATAGATGTAAAAAACTAAATAATTTAATAATTAAGTAAGTGATTTACGTAGCGTAGTCGTTTTAAGTAGTGTTTTTTCGATTAGACTTAAATTATATTAAAAAAAAAAAAATTAAAAAAAACATAAGTTGTGGAATACTGATATATATATATATGTATAAAAAACGCTCTACGAATAAGCCTTGGTCTAACACCATTTGCCGAGAACCGAATTGTCCGGGGAACAACCCCGGATTCGGGCCCTTGCGAATCTAATTCCTTACACTCGACGATAAGACACTAGTTGTTTGTTTTTTTTTCCCATTATTTTACGTTTTTTTTTGCCTTTCACATTATCTTAATATTTGTTTTGTTTGTTTTTTAAGTAATATCAATCGTAAAATAGCAATACTCGCGTCACAATATCGTCAAAATTGTTATATTTATTTTATTTTAAAAAAATATCATCTAATTCGCAGCATTAGTAGAGAGCTTCAAAACCTATAGTTTACTTAACGATAGAGAGGGTTTCTTTCCTTTATTCCGTAAAAAAAGAAGAAAAATGTCGCTACTAAAATTACGCTGACGAACAGCGAGATTCTACGGTCGATAAGAGATATTAAATACAAGGAAATATTTTAAAAAATCGAAATAAAATGCCTACAGCAATAACTGTCCGTTGTCTTAGGGGTTGTCGCACTCGGTTAGCCGGTTTTTTTGTCTGTGATACGCTGCCATAGGGTCTTTCACCGATTCTCCTTTTTTTTCTTCGATCGAAAAATTGCGTCACGAAAAAAAAAAATCCTCCGAGAATAATAACAATTTTTCACATGTTCCTCAAACGGATTTCGTTAACGATCGACACAAATAATGACCTTTGTTTCGACACAGCTGCCCCTATTTTTTTTTTACGGAAATTAACTTTCGACCAATGAAAGCATGATTCTTTTTTCCCGGCAGCAATTTTTCGACGAATCGATGAGAAACGATAAAATAAATTATTATCAGGCGCGAAGGAAAGACCTCGAGGATGCGATCGAAAAAAAAAAATCGGTTAGTAAAAGGCGAAAAAAAATTCGCGCGCCACGACCGAATTCCGTGGAATAAGTAAAAAAAAAAAAATCGCATCTATCGGTTTGACACACCCGGTCGTAAGATTGATCGGAAGATAAAAAGTGCATAATGAAAAAAAATCGCTTTGCATATTATTAATTGATAAAAAAAAAAGTCGTCACGCCTCTTTATCATTCGAACTATCGGATCTGTGTCATGGTGGTTTATGCCCTACGGTTTCAATATCATCTTGTATTCGTATATAATATAATATACAACGCTATATTTGTATATAATATATATAAATAATATACGTATATATACATATATGTAGAATATATATATATATATACCTATATTTATATACATAAGGCTCCTTGGATAATCGACTAATACTACATTTGCTCGAACGACCGCAGCTCATACTTTCACAATGTTTCCGGATTAGTTTCATTTTTTATTTAAAAAAATGTATATAATGCAATAAATAAACTGACCGGAGAGAACTGCACGACCGAGCGCTCGAAGACACGTACGAGATAAGAGAAATGTGTATGCAAGTTTCTTTTTTTGTTTTTACGCGTATTAAAAAAGTAAATCGGCGAGTTTCCGCGGATAGAAAAAAAAAAAACGATGAAAATTAGAGAAAGTGGAGAAAAATAGAAAATGGGGTTTTTTTCGCGAAATTTGTTCTGTTGCATGCCCTTAACTAGTATTCTATGTTACAAAGACTAAAAACTATTTTTGGCAAAGTTTGTTTAGGTAATTATATAATATATATGACATTAGAGTTATTAATAATGAATACATGAGTAGATCAACTGGCCATAAAGTATTATGCGCTATCTGAGGTTGGCTTAATACTTTTGTTTATCGATATTCGTTATCTGTACAATCTTGGAAAAATAACAGAAGTTAGGTTTTGGGTGGTCTCCGAGTTATCGAATTTCGAGTTTAAAAATGAAAAAAAAAAAAAAAAATTCATTGCCAACGAGAAGATTCGCGAAATTCAGTTTTAATATTTGTTGTTATTTAACCCGGACATTGGCTGAATCATTTCCGTTCAAGCTGTGGGTCATTTTTTACCTAAACCTTGACTCGTTGCTTGATTACTTTTTTATGTAAAAAATTTATCGGCTCTATTAGGGACATTACAGAATTATTCGAGACTTTTCAGTACACATTTTTTTTAAACATGATTATCGATTACCAAAAATATATTTTTTTGATACCGTGAGAATACAATAAAAATTCTTGGATCACCTGAGAAATGGCTGAAACCTCGGAAAAATTATGGAACTACACAATTGTCGAGTGCTCGGAGACCACTTAGTTTTTATGCGTGAAATAGTAGCTATTAAATTCAATTTTTTCCGAACGTTCTATATTCTTTAAGAAAAAAATGTTTTATCGCGCGAAAAACAATAATGGTTGGTTCGTTCGTAAAAATGAATAGTGAGAGAGCATTGATAAAAAGAAGTATGAGCAAGCACGGTCGCGGAGCAAATAAAATTTCATTACTTTCATTGCGCCCAAGTCCTCGAAAGTCAGTGGGTCACGTCGCGGAATTTATGCCCTGCTCGAGGGCCCTTCGTACCCGTCTGTTGTAAATATTCGCCGATCTACCTTATTTCTTTAAATATTTATGATGTTTTTGTTCTATTACTTTTGTTATTGTTATTACTGTTTTTCTTGAATGACAGTCAGGCTTCGCGAGAAAACCTCAAAATACTTTACATTGCTGTCGGTAACAAAAAAAAAATCTACGTGCATTGTTTCTCCATTTCCTTAAGTACACACAGTCAGCGATTGATCGTATTTTTTTTATCTTGTTTTTTCGCACGCGCAAGTCAAAACTTTTTTTTCGCGAGTCAACCCTTCAAGCCTGAAACTTTTCTTGTGAAAAAAAAATTGTCAACCGTTCGATACTCTTTGGAATAAAAGTATTTGCAAAAACAACATTTTTATCAATTTCTTACGCCAAAGTAAAAAAAATGTACGACGACATTGTACTAAAAAAAAATTGTTCATCGAATATTTTTAGAATTTTCGTGGATTAAAATTGCGAGATGTTTTGTAAAAAAATATATATACATTCGGCATTAAAGGGTTGAGAGATAGCTCACAGAAAGTGAGCACAAATGCGACAATTTTCTTTCACAAAAATATGAGTATCGTCGGTAAGGCGCTCGTTGAAAGATGAATGTGTACATTTTTTTTTAGATCCTACTAAAGTCGCTTAAATCGCTAATGTAAGTCGCGTAAGTAAATTCTCCGTAATTCGATAAAAAAAAGTTGTAAACTCGTTGATTAATAAAAAAGAAAGATACGTTTATCAGTTACTGGCAATCGAATCACCTACTCGGAGATTCGTTAAGTTTTTTCCCCTCCCATCTTGTCAGTTTCTTTTTCACGCAAATTACGTTCGAGGTAAAATAATCGTCGACTTATTTGTAAAAAAAAAAAACTACCCGGTGTATACAATTTTTTAAACGACGCTTTCTGCCATTTGTCATTTCTCGTTATTTCTTGAAATACAATTTTTCTTTTTTTACCCCGTTCGCATCCCTACATTACAATTTCAACTGGGTGAAACAAAAAGGTCGGCGAAGCTTAGACACTAAGAATTAAAATTAATTTAAGAGTATTATGATTGTTTAAGATCGGTTGTTGTTTCGACAGCTAAAAAGCCCGTGGAACAAAACGTATGCGTGTGTATGTGTGTGTCTGTGTAAAACATTTACTGCACACGCAGTGCGACAAGCCGGTCTCTATCACTGTTCCGGCATCGCTTCATTTTTATTATTTTTTAAAATTAATTTTTATTACCGAGCGAGCCTCGCGACAAACCCTCTTAAATAACGTTAAAAAAATGAAAGAAAAATATATTAAACGGTGAAAAGAGAAAATCCCGTCGAGACCAAAAATAGAACAATAACGTACGACACTGAGAAATCAATCATTATTACTGATAATAATTACCCTCATTACAAAAGTTATAATAATTGTAATAACAATAATTATTATCATCAATAATGATGAAAAAATAATAAAAAGAACGATTAATTGAATTATGTACATTCGGTCGGTCGCGTTGAATATGCGATTATAGCAAAAATTTCGTATAAAAATATCCTCCGTTATTCGTCGTGTGCTCGCGCTATTGTCATGTGTGTGTGTGTGTGTGTGTGTGTGTGTGTGTGTGTGTGTGTGTGTGTGTGTGTGTGTGTGTGTGTGTGTGTGTGTGTGTGTGTGTTATGTATATAAAGCAACACACGCGCACCACCACCGATTTTTTTTTTTTTATCGTTCTATATACGTATACGCGATTCGAATAAAACACATTTCAATAATTAATACTGCGATATAATATCAATTCTTAGTACTGCTCTGCACCACGGGCCATGTAGCTCCAAATAAGAATAATTTTAAATAACCAAAAAATACACTGGCGACGATACTATACAATACAATTCGTCTCGCACGAAATCTCGTCGGTATTATATCTCTGATAAAACGAACAAAATGTAATTTTTTTTTTTTCATTCACATCTCGCCTCGATTTTTAATTGGTGTGTACACGTTAATAGAGAGCTAATAAGGCATCGAGATTGTGAGAATATGAGATTTCGCTGATGGCTCGTAAATCAATTTTCTATTTTTTTAAATTTTTTTTTACCAAAAACCAAATTTGCAATTTACTAAAATAACGAAAACCCATAGAATTATGGTCGCCGATCGACGATACAACTTGGTTCAATGATAAGTATAATTCGATACAAATTTTACGTTTTCCGTGAATTTACAATTTTTCGAAACTTCATTATTTTACAATTTTTTTTTTACAAGAAACAAGACATAAATGGATGTTCATTTTACGACCATCCATTTACTAAGATACGTGAGCAAATCGGCCTTTTTAGCTTAAAAAAAGAAGTTAATTAACAAACAAAAACAGACGCAACACGTACGATCGCCGATCGACGATCCAACTCAGTTGACGAGTAAATACAGTTCGACGATAATTTTCTATCTCCCTTGAATTTACGATATTTCCAGAATCAATTATTTGACGAAGGGCGAAATGTTTTTCGGCAAAAAAAAATGGTAGAAAATCGGTATAACGACCATCGATTTAATGAGATACGTGAATAATTTGGCGGATCGACGGAATCGACTAGTCGATGGAAGTTCCTTTTTTTCTTTTTTTGGGAACACTCCTGAGTGTCGAATAATTCCGCTGATAAATATATATATATAAATATATATATATATTTATATCTGTCACCTGAGATTCTTCGTTACGTTTATAGAACCCGTCGTGTAGAGCGTCGGCTTACGAAGAACAGGAAAAACCTCTTCGTCGAGTATTTTTTCGTTCATTTTTTTTTCTCCATTCATTTTTGCATTTCTTTCAGTGTGCCTCCTCCGAGAGCGAGGTGGCAACGAGATTGAGCGGTAAGTCGGAGATGTTTTCCTCGTCACCGTTGTCGTCATCGGCCTCGTCGTCGTCGTCGTCGGACGGTCGACGGCTACGTGAGTGATCCCTCGCCTCGGCTTTCGCGTGCTGCGCAAAGTTCACGGCTTCACTCGTATTCGTCGTCGATATCTGACGATGGTCAGCGTCCCGAGTCAATCGACTCACAAGATCTACCGAATACGTCTGCGGCGTACTCACGTGCATCATGTAAGTGGACAGGGGCAGGGAGTAATTGAGCTGAGCCGCGGAGGGCGGCGGATGGCCACCGGACAGATGAGGCGGCGTCAGAGCCGCCATCATCAGGTGAGGTTGAATCTGACGACGTAACGCGGCCAGCATGTCGACACTTTCGGCGTCCATCTGCTCCGTCTGCGATGGCGGTACAGCGTCTTTCTCTGCAACAGTTTCAGAGTTTCAGAGTTTCAGAGTTTCAGAGTTTCAGAGTTTCAGAGTTTCAGAGTTTCAGAGTTTCAGAGTTTCAGAGTTTCAGAGTTTCAGAGTTTCAGAGTTTCAGAGTTTCAGAGTTTCAGAGTTTCAGAGTTTCAGAGTTTCAGAGTTTCAGAGTTTCAGAGTTTTAGAGATTTAGAGTTTTAATTAATAGCATTTTCTTCCGCAAAAAGTGTACGATTTTGATGGTTAAATAAACCTTAGTATTCGATGGACTTTATTGCACCGCAAGGACTAGCTAAAGAGTGTGCATCTCGTGATCTTTGAATTCTCGGGAGGGCCGCACTGTCCCCCCGATTTTCCGACAAAATGAATGGCAACGGTGTCTACGAGAGCGTGCAACTTGGGTGAATCGAGTTTTCGGAGAATTCACGGATAATACTCACTTCTGTGCCGGGTGGGCTTTTCACCTTTCGGTCTGCGTCTGCGAGTGTGTATCGTGTCCCTTCTCATCGTCTCCGGTCTGTTGACACCGTGAAGTTTGTAGTAGAGCCCGCAAGCGTTGCAGACCATCTCGCCCTTCATGTTTCGTCGCCATATTGTCGTCGTCATCGTGCCGCAATTCGTACACGACATGTCGACCTTCTTCGCCTGATTGACACTCGGCTGATCGTAATTCTGCTGCTTCGCGTCGTCGACTTTGCCACCCTTTGCCGTTCTGTTCGACCACGCGGTGAAATCCTGGGCCTGCTCCTCGTTCGACTCGTGCTGATAATTCATCACGTCCGGACTCGTGGGAGCCTTGCTCGGATAGCTCTGCTTTCGTCGGCCCTTCGTCTCCTTCCGACCTATACTCGCCGGACTCGACGGATTGCTGTCCATTGAGGCACACTGAAATTTTTTTTTTCAATTCGATCAAACAAAATCTCGATAAGCTTCTTTTTCGTAGATCGAACGAAAAATCTTTGGATCTAAGATCTAAAAGAATTGTTAGAGGTTTTTATTTTTTTAGGATCGACAGATCGTTTCAGCCGTGGATCAGCTTTGCTCCCTTTTCCCGATATCTCTCATAATCATTTTTCTTTTCTTCTAGAAGAGGCTCTTCTGTTCGATTTATATTTAATATTTAACAATAGGTTGCAATACTGAATTGTAGCAGTATAGTCAGTTCGTAATATTTGTTCCACAAACATTTTGGACAAAAAATATATATAACCAAAAATTAGCCCTTTTTCTAATTTTTCGACGGACTTGGGTAGAGCCGTTATTTCATTTTTCTGATGAGAAATAGCTCGCTTCTTATATACACACATTGTGATTTAATAAATTTAATGAATGTAACATCTGTAATTCGTTCCATCCAGAGCTGGACAAAGTACCGAAAAGAACTTGAAGTACTAAGTACCGCAATTACTTTAAGTACAAACTAATTTCCGTACTTAAAGTACTTTTATAAAATACAAAGTGCAAAGTACTTTTTCTTCTCAATCGGAAGAGGCGGATTTCAACGAGTACGAACTTTGGAGACGAATTTTCAAATCAAACAGCCCTGTTCATTGGCAACATTTTTTCAAAACGTCCAAACTCTTCGTTTCCAATCCGTGGTAACAGACTAATCGACTGGATTACGACGACTGGACCTTGGGGTAGAGACTGGAGGTCGACTGGATGGATAACAACTAAATCTGGAACGTATAAATCTAGTACAGTGGCCGAAAGTGAAAAAGGTCTCGATTTTATACATAAAAAATCGTATTTTTGGGATTTAAATGGAAAATATTGGCCAGGGAGTAAAATAATTTTATGATACAGACATTTTTTCACGTTACGAAAGAGGCGCAAAGTAATTTGCACATGATTTTCTCATTACAATTTTGAGCATAGCTTCCTCAAAGAGAAGGCTATTCTCAAAAGTTTACAATTACTTTCATCCTAGTACTCAGTAATAGTAAAAGTACCGAAAAGTACTTCGATACTTTAAGTACGTACTTTAAGTACCAAATAAGTACTCAATAAGTACTCATGTACTGTAAGTACAATCCAGCTCTGCTTCCATCGACACTTGTTTTTCTACAACACTATATTCAATAATTTTCTAAATTTTAATACGCCATATATTAACTGTCGCTAAGCCCGAGCCGCGATTTCCTTTTCGTAATAATTACCCTCTTCACCGTCCCGTTGCAACTCGACAAACTCGTCTCATAAAATCGACAGGATTTGCGGAGGGCTTTCAAAAGTGCAAAAAAAATGCGTCTCGGTTATTAGTCCTCACCGGAACGTCGAGGTACAGAAAAAAAAAGGAAGGAAAGATGTTCCTCAGCCAGTAAACCAATCGATCGGAAATGTTCCTTATTCAGGCGAGATTTTCAGCGGGTACCCGGTGGGCAGGTCGTCCCTGCCGATCCTTTACTGGCTCTGTGTCCGGCACTAAGCTCCCTCCCCCCCACAAGCGAGACTACCTGTTATCGTACAAAGATCCACGGTAATGGACAAAATCGAACAAAGGGAAACTCGGAAAAATCTCCGGCTACAGTTCTCGAGGCAATGGTTATATGCCAATAGAGGAGCCGAGGAAGCTATACAGGTATGTGTACTGTGTAGGCATCTTCGTCTTATTACCGTTCCCGGAGCCCCCCCGAAGAAATTCAAGTTCTTCGACCGAACAATGGGCCGGGCTTTGAAAATCCGTCCGAGGAACGAGGCTTATCTGAACATCTGTTAACAGCCGGTTGACACGGTACAGGCGGGCAACGTGCGGGCAAGAAGAAACGGGCCATAGCGGGGCAAAGCGGACCACCCGGGAGATTTATGGAGTTTCGTCGATTCGCAAGACATATTTTAATTTTTTTTCCTTTTCCCTTTTCAGAAAATTAATATGCTAGACTTGTTTCTCGAATCCGGATGAAATTTTCCTCAATTCATGGGACGGTTTTTTTGCACCTGCTATTTCTTCGATCTACAAAGCCTTTCGTTTTCGATTTTTTTTTTCATCTACCATTTTGTGCGATTGCTATTTCTTTTTGTTTGAGATCATGTTTGGCGGATATGATTTCGATGTATTCTTTTTTTTATCTGCCGTTTCGTCTGATGGCGATTTTTGCCATTTGCCATTTAGCCGACTTTCAATGTTTTTAATAAACGATTTTGCTCATCTGTCGTTTCATCGAGCTCCAATATTTTCCATAAACGATTTTTCACGTCTTCCATATTTTTCATTGGCCATTCCATCTACCATTTTTCCACTGGCCATTTCTTTCCATCTACCATTTCGTTATCGGTTCACAAAGATACAAAATGAATCTACCGCACGCGTTCGTCCCGTCCGGAAAAAAATCAAATAAAAAGCACAAGTAAAATTATATCAGAATCCAAATTCTGATAAAATTTACTACTCTAGACTGCATTGTAATTCACTTTCTCTATAAAGCGAAGTATGAATTCTTTTCTGTTTAAGCCGAGAAAGAAAATGATGTGACAGAAAATGAACGGGCATGACCGAGCCGGTGTTTGGGAGACATTTTGCCCCGATGCGTCGCATTTTGCCCCGCTCTTCCCCGGCCGGAGCAGCCTCCGTGCCGTGCTTCTTGGGCTATCACAAAGGGGGCTTTTCCAGTTATCTATTATCTTGCGAAGCCGAGGGGCCCCGAGGATACCTGAGGGCAGGTGGGACCTAAATAGCACCCCAACGGAGGGATCTCTCCTTTGACACCAGAGGCCCCGAGGGTCACCTGACCTGCCTCTCTGGTTCTCCTCTCCGCGTGCATACCTGCTGCCGCCAGCTCCTGCTGCTCACGCTTATGCTACTCTACGAACAGCTACTATTTGCATGGAGCAAACAGCAAGGTCTTCGTTCTCGTTCCCTGCGGCAGAAACTTTGTTTGCACGGCAAAGGTTTGCCGGGAGAATTTTTTTTCGAAAGTCAAGGCTTCCGCGATGTTTTTCTCTTCTTTTTTAGCAGTCACCCGTTTGTTTACTTGGGCGAAAATGTTGCTAGCTTAATTTCGGACAGACGGATTGATATGATACATTTTTTTTAAATATTATTTCAACGGTAAAAATGAGTAAATTCATCATTGAGAGTATTTTGTAATATTGAAACTGCAAAAAGTAGCCCAATTCGTCTATTTTTTTTTCGTGAAAATTTAATATGGACGAAATTTCGAAGAAGCAGTGGCGATGCAAATTTCTCAATAATCGATGTAGATTTTGTTTTTAATATTGTGGAGGATTGTTATACCTTGCTTTCGAGACAGAGCATGTTCGTGCGATTGCCGAGAATCGAGCAGTCAGGCACTGTGCGCTCGATCGTCGTGCCCTGGGTGTCCCTGTAGAAACGTATCTGCGGCGATACTCTCCCGGTGTCGACGGCTGTTATCCCGATTTGCCTGTTGTTTATTAGAGAGCGTAGCAAATTCGTCGCCTCGCCGGTGAAGCCGTTGTTCAATTTTTCACCATTCGTTCGGGTTATTTCCAAACTCCTGTTGCTGAATGGGCAGAAAGAAGAAAAATTGTTATTTGTCAATTATCGACGGTGAACTGCATGGTACCTTCATTACAAAATAGTAAGAAAATTGTAGAAACAGTAAAAATTGTAAAAAATAAAAATAGCGAATATAGCAACAAAAAAAATCGAAAGAAAAAAGTGAATTGTCCGTAAACTAGTTAAACCTTCGTTATAAGAGCGTAAAAATAGTAGGAATAGTAAAAAATACTAAATAGGTCGTAAAAATAGTACTTGTTAATGACTGAGGGTGAGACACGTGGACGGACGGGTAATTCCGCTCGAGGATAAATATCGTGCAAAGAAAACGAAAACGATAAGAAGTATTTGCAGAGGGAAACCAGCTACCGTGCAGTGACTCGAGTTGCAGGTAGCTGTCGAGAGATACGCTCGTATCTCGTGCGAAGATAAGAAATCCCCCCGAGAATAAACACGAGTGACGCAACGAGGGATCATCGGACTCGTTAGCAAAAATCCCTTTAAATCCCGGCTTGTCGGTCGATGATAATCGTACATTTTTTTAATTGCATAATATGCTCCCGTGTAATCGAATCAGCGGCTAATCCGCCCTGCGAAATCGTCAACCACTCGAATGCCGATAAGAGACACTCGTTAATATCTCGAATAGTCGACAAACAAGCGAATGTGTTTTTTTTTCTACTTAAGAAATTCTGACTCGAGAAATGTTTGCAGATTTATCTGCAATTCGAGACAAACTGCAAAATAATATAGAATTTTAACGAATTTTTCTAAATTTTAGCGGACAACTTTTGATTTAAGTTTTATTTTTTGTTCGAAATCATTTCATTTATCGGAATTGGATCTTTCCATTTTTTTTGTTTTTTATTTTTATGAGACGGAGAAATAATTAACAATATTGTATACATTAAATTTCCAGTCTCCCTTGGAGTCACGAATGAATTGTTAGCGATGAGAACTTGGCAATGAAACGAGTGATATCACTGTGCGCGACTCATTATTATTCAATCTTGATTTACGATCATGCCTATTAATAGAACACTAAATGGGCTCACCGTATGAAACCATGGAAAGTATACAATTCGAAAACGTGGCAGGGAACAAAATTTATTTTTAAAAGATTCTTATTGGTCGCCATACCAATTTTTTGTTACAAATAAATATTTATTTAATTTTTAATTCGATAATAATATTAATAATAATGTAATTGAATGATAATTATTCTTCCACGATTTTGTATTTTAAAAAATTTTTCCCTACTCCTCCGCGAATGAGAATTTCAAAACTTTGACCATACATCGGTTATGCGATAAATATTTTTGAAACACAAATGAAGACTATCAATGACAATAAGCAATAAGTATTTTTTTCGCTAGTAAATATTGTTTTTCCAGAAATAAATATTCACATTCCAAAAAAATTGTATTGTTTTGCTCATTAAAAAAAAAAAAAAAAAATGTTGAAGTTTAATCGCCACAATGATTACTATGCTCGCGCGGCCACGCTAGCTCGCGAATCGTGGCCACGAGATAACTGAAACTTTAACAGGACTTTTTTTTTAAATACCTTCTTGCTACTGAAAATAGTTGCCACAATCTTCATTTTTTATTGCAAAACAAATAATGTCTTTTCTCAGATGCCCGCGTTTCCCTTCGCGTTTACAGTAGAGATAAAAAAAAGAGAAATAGTTTGATATATTATGTTTTGTTTTTGCTAATATCGAGCTAAAATTAATCCATTCTTTCTCGCACAAAAAATTCGCACATCGCGTACGACGACATGCGCATTTTTTATACAGACATTACTGTTCTCCCTTGTCGTGTAGAACATTAAAAAAAAAAAAGAAAAAAAAAAAGAAAAGTCTTACTTCGCAAGTGCCTGCCACAATTTCGTGGTTTCTTGGTCTATGTGAGTGTCGGAGCAATTGCTCTCCGGCGTGTCCATTCTGTTGTCGGGGCTCGCGGCGTTCGGCGAGCTCGGTTTCGAGCTCTCGTAGCTGTTTTCGAGCTTGATCCGCTTGTTTACGGTCATGTCGTATCCGTTCTCCTCGCCGTCGGTGTCCTGCTCGCCGTCCCTGTACTCGATCTCCAGTCTGTCGGGATCGGTGCTGTTCGAGCAAGTGTCGTCGTCGGGCTCGCACTTGACGTTGTTAGCGTGCTCCGGGGTTTCGCTTGTCCGCACCGGCTCCGTACGATGCGTCTGCGTCTGTGGTACTGCGTTTTGATTTATGCCGGCCGGCGTGTTCGCCTCCTCGTTGAACAGACTCTTGTTCAGCTGCAGAAACGACTGGAGCGGACTCAGATCCGATATTTTGGCAGTGGAGAAAGACTTTTCCTGCAATCAAATTAATCAAATTTTACGAGACGTGTTAAAACAGTCAATAAAAAGGAAATTTCATCTGCCTTATTTTTTCACTGTAAATTATTGAATTTAAAGTCGTCCTTACTGAAGTTGAGTAATTCGAACTATTCGAACTTTTCGAATTATTCGAACTATCATAATTATTCGAATTATTCCAATTACTCGAACTATTCGAATTACTATTCGAACTTTTATATTCTTTTATATTTCTTCTATATATTCTTCTATATATATCTTTCTTATATATTCGCACTATTACAATTATTCGTGTTATTCGAGTTATTCGACTTGAAAATCAGAGCTTGGTTTTACGACAAATTTCCTTATCTCACTTCGATTTCTTAATCACACGAAAAAGTCAAAACAAAAATAACTTCCATAAAAATAATAATAATAATCGTCATACGAGTTTTGAGAGTTACTGCTTGATTTCCGATTCTATATCCAAGAAAGATGACTCTTCTAAATTTATCAATTACGTCCGATAACAACTTCGTCGAGAGATCTATAAATTCGTCTTCTCCCCCCGGTCGAAACGTCGTCAGTCTCTTTTACCCTATTTTTTTTTTCGTCGACGAAAATCAGGGTCATACTGATAAGTTTGAAGCCAGCTTGCGAGAAGAGGCCTTGAAAGGTTTTTTTTTTATGTAACGACTGATAGAGACGAATCGCAACGAACGCCGAAGGCTTCGAGGAACTTCAACGCGATTACCATGTGTTTGATCGTGCTTCGCCGTCTACCGTGACCATATACATATCGACCGCTGAGAAGCAGAGGGGCGTAAAAAAAAAGAATTTTACACAACAAACCGTGTCGGACGCGCCGTTGTGCTTCTCGGCGTTCGATATAATAGCATATAGTATGGTGCGAGCGTAAACGAGAATTCTTATCTGCAATCATATTGCACATGTTGCACATTCCCTGGTTTCATCGTTACTCGGAAGCGTATGACTGCTCGCCACTGTCAGCAGTTTGGGTCAATTTTAATCGAGAAATTACCAGCGACGCGCTGTCGGTGTATCGTATTTAATTATTAAACTTGGGCAATCCGTCGAACAATGCCGTCACGAATCGAATTTTTTTTTCCCCCTATTATTCGCTGCTATAGATTAGCGAAATTGATACTTCCGCTTTCTCGGCCATGTGCAATCTATGGAGTAAAAATGTTATATAAAGAATATTGAAATATAAAAAATATGATGATACGAAGATATGAAGATATGAAAGCATGAAGATATGAAAGCATGAAGATATGAAAATATGAAGATATGAAAATATGAAGATATGAAAATATGAAGATATGAAAATATGAAGATATGAAAATATGAAGATATGAAAATATGAAGATATGAAATTTGAAATGGGGTTATAGAGCTGAATTGAAATAGAGCACTATCGGCGGGGCTTTGCGATTGAAAATCCGTTGTAATAAAATTGTAACAAATGCAATGTCTTTTGTGGGAAATTATTAGTGTCTCGTCGACGAATCGCGGTATGGCATTGGTTGAGACCACCGGCAATATTATTATTGGTATACTGTTACTGTTAATAAAATTTGAACTATGAATTACTATGTCGATAATTACCTGACTGTCCTGTGAGGACAACTGCTTCGCGCAGTCGAGATACTGTTTTAGTATGACGTCCGATTTTCTCGACACCTCGCGAAAATTGTGCAGCACGTCCAATTTGTAAACGCACCGGTGGCATATTATCGGTGGTAAACAGTCTCCATCTTTTACCTAAAATAAAAATGAAAAACAATTAATTTTTCATAATATATGTATTTATATATATACACCTTTTTTCTATAATCAATCATTTTTATTGTCAATTCCACTTTAGCTTTGGATTTCGCGCGGCTTTCTTGGGACCGGCGAGATAGCTCGCCGAGCTCGAACGATAATACAGATTTAATGGTTATACATGTATATGCGATTCTCTGCGATTTGCCAGTATCTCGGAATTATCTCCGTAACACACGTGGGGGAAGGGGGTCGAAGTATTTATAACTCAGTCCGATTGTACTCCGTCTCGTGACTGCGCTACCGAAAAGCACTTTCCAAAATTATTATTCGATGCGGATTGTATTTTTTTTTTTATTTTTTGAGTATAAGATTTTTTTCGAGGTTTGTCAAAGAGGATCGAAGTAACGAAAAAACGAAAAGAAAAGCACGTGAAATAAAAAATAAACTATCTAATATTATTTGTTATTTGTTAGTGTTTATGATTTTTCAACTCCAGTTTATTTGATAAATCTGTTCAGGTGCAAATTGCTCGCTTGTAAAAAAAATTAATAAAAATTGCATATAACGAACCACGCAGTGGCAATGAAGAATATTGAAATAAGAAAAATCGGGTCAGAATTCGATACCATTCGGAACGGTTAAGAAATTATTTATATCGAAATAAATTTAAGGGCATTGAAATAATTTTTCTTTAAATTCGGATATTATAGGATATTATTATCGGACCTTTTTTTGTTTATTATCACCAAAAATGTTGTATCAGTTCCGCGATCTTTTCTTTAGTACCTTCAAATTTAAAGGTATTGAATTCTTTTCTTTAAATTCAAGGCTATTTAAATTAGCATAAACTTGAAATTTTGCTCCTGGTTAATTGCTAATGATAATTTTTATTTTTTGCTAAAATTTGCAATCGCATCTCGTTCCAAGACTTTCAACGATCCGCAGGTGTTCTCTCGCAGATTTGAGATTTCTCTCTCAGTTTAAATTTCATTTCTTTTATAATTTTTTTCCGTTTTTCATTTTTGTAGGCACGACTTTTTCAGCTCCATTCCACAACTCTGTCGGGTTTCCCAACGTCTTTTAATTTGCTTTAATTGACCCGTTTTTGTTTAATTGTTTATCTCATTCGCACGTTACAAAATATTCTTCTCAGACCTTTCTTTTATCATCACAAAAAATGTTCTTATCAGCCTCGCGATCTTTCCTCGAATACTTCAAAATTCTCTCACCGAATTATCGGCGAATTATTGCTCGACAATCAAATAAAATTCTCCACGATTATCCCGTAGCAAAAAATAACTTTCTCGGTCTCGTGCATAATATAAAAATCGTGAAAGTCCGCCCTCGTCGAATGCAACGCGACAAATAAATGAGTTATTCCATCCGGATTCGAACAGTCAAAAACTCGACCCGCTCCAAAAACGTTGTAATTTCACCACAATTCATGATTATTTACAAGTGATTTTTGTAATTTTTTTTTTTTAGAATGTTTGGATTGTATTTTTGTGAAATATCGTAAAATTGAACTTTTTTCAAAAAAGCCCTATATCTTAAAAACTATTAGTCGTACAAAAAAAAAAAAACGTTTGAGACATAAAAGTTGCAGTTTCAAATGAAATTTTGAAGACAAATTTTTGTAGATTTTTTTTTGAATGCACTAAACGTCTATTTCTATAATAAATAGACAGAATTATTTTTTTTCAGTCAATACGTCATGTTTGATTTTTCTTAAAAAATTCCAGAATATATTCTCAAGTGTGTAGATTGATATAATATTTTTGTTTGAGATGGTTGAGATGCCAGTTTGATAGCTATGTTTCGTTTAAGGTCGATTTATAATAAAAAAGAGAGACATTTATCACTTTCCATTGAATTTTATGTGAATTGTGATACTGTCCATTATTGTGGACATCGTCACAATTTTTATAAAAGTCAATGGAAAGTGGTAAATATCACTTTTTTTTTTTTTTTAATTATAAATCAATCTTAAACGGAGCATAGATCCCAAACGGGCATCTCAACCATCCAAACAAAAATATGAGATCGCTCTACACACTTGAGAGTATATTCTGAAATTTTTTAAGAAAAATTAAAAATGACCTATTCGCTGAAAAAAAATATTTTTGTCTATTTATTATAGAAATAGACGTTTAGTGCATTCAAACAAAAAAAATCTATATCACTACTAAATTTTGTTTTCAAAATTTCATTTGAAACTGCAACTTTTGTTTCTCAAACGTTTTTTTCGTACCACCAATAGTTTTTAAGATATACGGGTTTTTAGAAAAAGTTCAATTTTTCGATATCTCAAAAAAACTACGATCCAAAAATTCTGTAAGTAAGTAAGTAAGTAATTAAGTAAGTAACTAAGTAAATAAATAAATAAATAAATAAATAAATAAATAAATAAATAAATATTTCGAAAAAAATGATGACCTAAAAGGAAAGTTTTGATAATCGCAAAACGCCCGAAATTCCGAGCTGGTGAATATAATTCGCACGCGACCCTCGACGTTTTCTCGTCAGTCTCGTCGCAACTGCGAAGATAGCGCGTCATGAGAACAACGAGGGAGAGACCCACGCCGTCTGACAAGAGGCGCATCGGTCCTCCGCGTGTGAAACCTGATAACAGGTCGGCCCAAATAAGGAGGCTCGATTCCCCGGCGTTCTTGTCTGTGCGCGACGACCGGGAGAGGAGAGGTGAGAGCGAGAGATCACCGAGCACAACGTACGACAAGAGCGTCTAAGCGCCTGAGCGCACAATCGAATCCTCGCTTAATCGTAATATACGCCTCGAGTACTTTTTTTTCCATTTTTTTTTTTTTTATTTTTTTTATTTTTTTAATTTTTTTAATAAAACAAAAAGGTCTGCAAAATTCAACTGGCCCGAAAATTGTGTCGAGTTATGTCATCTCAATTCGTCATATTTTAGGGAAGCTGCTGATAGTCCAAAGATTTCGATTCTACTTCGCAAAGTCGAGAAAAAAATTAGGAAACAATCATTTTAAAAACCAAGTTAATTAATTTTTCAAAAAAAAAAAAAAAAAAAACGCGACATTGGGCGAGAATCTTCGGCAGAAAATTCATAAAATAGGGCAAATGATATTTGAAACAGAAAGCATTGATAAAATTGCATAAAGAAATTTTCTAAACAATTCATACAATTTATCGAATTTCAATAAAATTGCATGAACGATATTTCTAAAAAATCCACCAAATCGCCCAAATGAATTGTCAAAAAAAAATGTGCCAAATCACCTACACGAATTGTAAACAAAAAAATAAGCAAATCGCCTAAACAAATCTTCAAAATGAAAACAATCGCTTAAACGATTTAAAAAAAAATGTACCAAATCGTCGAAACGAATTATAAAAAAATGTACCTAATCGCCTAAACGAATTTTCAAAAAAATTTACAAGACCGCCTAAACGAATTATCAAAAAAAAAAACAATGTACAAGATCGCCTAAACGAGTATTCGAAAGAAATTCCCACCGTCGAAGACGCAGGTCTTCAATCGACGAATAGAAAGAAAATCCACAAACTTTGTTTTATCCGCAAAAGGATAACAAAAAAACAAGAAAAATTGATCTATCTTATTCGTCCCGAGGCGCCTTATCACTGCCATTTTAAATGGCGTTCCTCTCGGTCTCTCCCATCGGGTCGCGGGATTGTCCGCTCGGTCGTATTACAGTCTATATAGGCCCCGATGTCTCTTATCTCCGGTACAAATCTCTTGCCAAACTTTCTCTCTCCCCGTGAGCCACGCGCACCAACGGCCTATCGCGCGTTAGCGCGATAGGCCGTTTGTACAAAGTACCCACACACACACGCTCTCGCCCTCCCCGCCAACCCAACCTCGCTCGCCGACTCGTCGATCTCTCGACGAGCAAACAGCAAGAAACAAAAAAAAAACCATAAACTCCAAAAACAAAAAACAACTCAAATTTCGAGAGAAAAAAAAAAAATAGTGTCACCCTCCCGAGGAAATGAAAACAAACGATAAAACATCGGTCGATTTATCTCACGGTGGGATAATCGAGCCGAAGCTGCGCGTAGGACACACACAAACACAGAACACGCGAGCGCGCATGCGCGCACGGGCAATCAAGTCGGTTTTTCGAAGGTAAAGCGAAGAAGGCGAAGGCGCTCTCGCGCGAGGTCCCGACCCGCGAGGGGCACCCAGATGTTGCGTCTATTTTCGATGGGACGACCGTCTTCCCGAGATAAAGAAAAAAAAAAGAAAGAAACCACGAAAAACAAAACAAAAAAAAATATCCCCGTTAAAAATTCGAGAAATCCAGGCTCGAGCGACGATCTCGGACGTACAATAAGAGTCCACGGCAAACGGTGGGTCGGGGAGGGGGGAGGAGGGGGGCTCGAGGGAGACAGAGGGCTTCCGGCTTACCGCTATCGACAGGCACGTCAGTATCTTGTCGGCGAAATTACGTTGTACTCCTTCATCATCGAATATCGGCAGTTTCGAGCCGTCCGACGATAAACAAAGCCGACAAAGCTCGTAGAACTTGGGCGGTACATTGAACATAATTATTTAAAAAAAATAAATATGTATATATATATATATGTGTGTATATATATATATTTTTTTTTTACACTCCGCTATTCTTTATCACGGCGTGCCGATGCCCCGCGGAACGAAACGAGTCATCAAAGTGGCTCGTAGGAAACACTCGCACACTTGGGCCGCGTTTTATTCACTGCACACGCGTTTTTTATATACATGTATATACATTCGTGTATACACATATATGTTTTATTTTTTTTATTTATTTATCTTCATTTACTTTGTTCTCTGTATCTTTTTTTATATATATATTTCTTTTTTTTTACGTGTGTATGTGTGTGTGTATATATATATATATATTTCTTTCTCCACTGCCAACACACAGACTGAGTGTTTTTTTTTTTTTCTTTTTTCTTTTCCCGTGTTGTATAAAACTCCCGATGCGAACCTCCTCTCTTTGCGGTGCTATAGCGGACCGTACTCTCTCGCCTGCTCCGCTCACTTATCACAGTCACCGTGGCGGCTCATTGTCAGAGAGGCACTGCTCTGGTGTAGTAACGCGAGCGCGCGCGCGCGCACCGCTATCGCCCGATCTCTTTCTTTATTTTTCTCCCTCTCCCACTGTCCCTTCGCTCCAATGCTGCTACCTTCGCCGGAGGATTTTCCCCCACCGGGTTTTGTTCCGCTCGCACCGCTCGCACCCAGAAGCCGTGCGTGCGCGCCGTCCTCCTTCGTCTTGGCGGACTTCCGTCGCGGCGTCTCGGTCACTGTGCGGGACGACCGGCGGGGGGGAGCGAACGCGAGTCGCCCGACTTTGTGGATTTTCGAGTTACGCGACGACAAGCCCCGTTTCGAGGCTCGCGTCGCGAACGCAGCGACCTCCGGCGGCGAGCGGCGGAGACACGAAAATATTACCAGACACCACCGAGAAATTTATTGTTGACAATTGTTTCTTGTCCACAAACGTCCGCAATTCTTCATTATGCAAAACAAGAGGCGTAAATTTTGAAAAAAACTTGTTCTTTATTTTCAGAATGTTTTTTTATTATGAAAATGTTTTTTTTTTATTTCCAAATGTTTTTGCTGTTTAGAATTTTTTTTTAATTTCATCTTGCAAGAAATATTGACGAGCCTTTTGTAGATGTTTTGGGACAAAAATAGTTCTTCAGAAGTACAAAAGAAAGAAGGCGTGAAGAAAGAACAACGAAAATGTAATGTAACTATTCTCTTAAACAAATAAAAATGTTCTCGAATTATCATAATTCTTGGTTTTACGACGATTGATTTTTTGGCGAGGTAAAAATGTTTCTTCGACGCGAATTTTTAGTCGAAGTCCAATTGCTGGTCACTATCGAGCGAAAATGTTCTCGGTAAATTTCCCATAGGACAAAATGACGAATTCCCTAGAAGGTATCGAGTCGCGCCAGTTTGGGCGGGAAATTCAAATTAACCCGTAACACAATCGTCGCGGTGTCCTCGTCCGATATCCCGAAAACCTTAAAACAATTCATAATCTTGCGAAAAAAATAATTGCATAATTATGCACAGAAATATGTTATTCGTAATTTTTGCGAAATCAGCGTTCCGTCAGACACCGCTGACCGCGAAGTAGTTTTCTTATCACGCGTCATTTTTCTCGGAACTTTAATTACGTCGAATAACTATAGCCCAACCCATAAATAAATCGGTCGAATGGGGGGGGGGGAGTCGAATGACTAACGCAAGATTACGCTATAATATACCCATCGCCATCACTTTCGACCCACGCTATTTTATCACACAAGCATCTCGCGTATCTAACTCTCCCCTCCCTCCTGCCCCTCCCGCCTAACCCCACTGCTACTTTGTAATACGCGTATTCCGAGATTTTCGATGCGTCGTACAGCAGCACAATCGCCCGTACGATTGCACGTCCCACACAGCCAGCATATATACATATATATATATTGTATCACGCTTATACACCGTTCATTAACGGGGAAACTCCCTTTGATGATGATACGATGACGTACACGTGTATCGAGAACGGTTTAAATCGTAATCATTTTTTTTTAGTCGAATATTTCGAACAATTAAAATAATTCGGGGAAAACGTAGTCAGATATTGTTCGAATAATTTGAGTGATTTGAATTCTTCGAAAGGTCGAATAATTCGAATAATTCAAATATTTCTTATAGTTCGAATCGTTCAAATAATTCGATTAGTTCGAATTATCCGAATAACTATGAAGCAGGCTAAATGAAAGATTAGAGAACTCAATCAACGAATTCTTCACTCTCCATTCACAAATAACAAAAGTTAAAAAAACAGCGCAAAGCTTATATTATATTGTTTACGATAACAATGATATTATTTACATCAATTTACAATAGTCACATTGCCGTCGTTAAGTTTCGAGCGGTATTGTTTCGTTGTTACTAAAAAAAAAAAATGTGATAGAATTATTTGATAATAAATGTTGTATAAATTACATAGTCGAGTGTCCCCTCGCGGCTCGGTACCATCGGATACCAGCCATTTGATATACTAACTACGAACGTTACCTCTCCAATTGAAATCGGCTTGCACCCAAGAGAATGGTCAATCCGAGCGACAATTAGGATTGTTTTGTACACGAAGTTTTTTTTTTCGGTGCATCTTGCAAAATTACGGGTAACGCGTGATACCAAAAAGTATTTGATATGTTACGAGATAGTTTTTTCCCGGGGGATGCCAATGACTCAGACCAATCGGATTAACCAGAAATCTGTAAAATTTCACTTTCCAGTTAGTCTTCATGACAACAAAAAATGCACAATTCTCTTATTAACATTTTTTTAAGAATATCCCTGCGACGAGACACGCAGATTTTTTTCAGTCGTAATGTTGGGCCCTTTTTTTTTTTAGAGATATCGAATTCCGAGGTAAATGCGCAGTTTACGAGGTCGGTTCGTCAAAAATCTCGAGAGATTATTGACAAGCAGTGATAACCTTTGAATGGAAAAAATAAAATAATTATTTTCTATAATCGGAATAATAGTTTGGGATTTGTGACATCCCGGTGTGTCGTCCGCAGGGATAATTTCATTGACGAATGGTTGTGTAAATTAATAGCCACGTTGAGTGATTGCTGCAGTGACGCTCGAGATTCTCTCATTTTCAACGCGATCCCAATAGCCAGTTTTTTTTTCTTAATAAAAAAAATAGATTAAAAAGATATCTGAAAAACCTTACGATACTCGAATTCGGTATATAATTTCCCTTCCGAACCGTGTTAATAACCCTCTGTTAATTTAATATCTAGCCGATTGCATCGGATATTAATTTTTTTTTCATCAGTCGTGTTCCGGCTCAAGACCTTTATATATTATTACCACAATTATATCGTCTATTTAAATAATATAATAGCAATAATAGCAAAGAAAATAATAAAATTTACCCCAGAGTTATCAAAATTGTGAAGTGTGCAAAAATATTTCAATCTGTAGTATCGACTTATAAACGGCTATCTCGAGTCTCGTCTGATTGTCGTTTGGCGACGATCTGTGTATGAAATTATTAGATAATTTTGCAAACATTTCGTCGGACTAAAAAAAGAAGAAAAAAAAATGTAGAACTCCCCTTGGAATTCGGTGGAATGAATTTGCGTAGACCCACTTTGTTTTTGGTATCGTAAGGTTAACGAGATGCGACGAACGATCAGAAGCTATCGATGAGGCATCGATTCAACTGGTATCACAACTCGTCCCTGACAATCTTCTCGTGCTCCGAAGAAGCTTTCCCTCGTTGACGATTCTTCTCCTTGACGATTCTTCCGTTTCGCTTATCGAGAGCCGCGAGATTTTTGTAGTAAGTTCTGAATTTCTGCCGTATTTTTTGCAATCTGCGATTGTCCTTGGCGAGGTCGTCTACCGAGCTGAGTATCAGATGTATGTCTCTCGTGTGCTCCAATTTCAACAAGATTTCGCGATGTTTGTTGCCGATTCGCGTCTCGCAGGCGGAACCGCGATCTCGTCGCAGCTTTCTGTACTTTCGCAAGTTGTTCTCGATTATGTCGAGACACAGACGACGGGTGCGGGCGACGCAGTCTTTCGACGGCTCGCCGGAACCCACGCTGCAAATGTTCACGAGCGCCTCGATGTGCGAATCGCCGTCCAAATTTGCGAGCACGAAATTCAGCAAGTTCGGAATTGTTACCGGCAACGAGAACGGATAGACGGTGCTGTCTTCTTTTCTGAAAAAAAAAAAAAAAACGAAATGTCAATTGATTGCGAAAACGGCAAACTATCATACGCACGTTCATTGTAACACGAACAAATCATACACGGCACATTTTATACGGTGCTAGAGTGAGCTTGTCGCAAATTTTTGAAAAATACATTTTGAATGGAAAAAAGAAGGGGATATCGAATATATGAAGTTGGAAATAATTTAACGCGTATTGTATATAGGTAATTCAATCCAAATACTTCAAATAGCTTGAGTTGTTTGAATAGTTCTAATAGTAATCTAGTTGAGTTGTTTGAATAGTCTAATAGTTTGAATGATCGAATGATTTAACTCGAATAGTTTGAATAATTGGATGATTTAATTCGAATAGTTTAAATAATTCGAATAATTCGAATAATTAAATTCGGTAATTTTAAACTCGATGAATGTACATTCGCACACCCCTCGATTTTATCGGCGCGGTACAATTTACCTTTTGGCAGGAAAAAATAGAATTGATGGATAACGATCCATACTATATTCCCAGGGTAAATCGTTGTTGTCACCGTCGATCCTGACGAACACCAAGTGATCCATCTTGGAAAGATATTTGGCCACCGTGAGATAGACGTAAGCCACTGCGCTGCAGAAGGCGCAGTACGGCGTGTGATACATCACAACGACATCCTGTTAAATTATAGCAATGATCGTTAAAAAAATTTGAAACGTCTCGGCGAAAGATCGAGATTAAGAAACACGTTTACCATCGTCGAATCCATGACGACTTTCGAAAATGTATCGGTAGTCAATTCTCGCACGCATATCTCGGATTCCTTCGAATTCTCGCAGCCCTTCGGTGTCTTGAAATCCCGGGCGAATCTTCTCGAGCTCTCCGAACGCAAGGTCCGCTGCAAGAGTCCGTCAGTGTATTCGTTGACGAATTCGACGAGGGAGTCCCGACTCAACACTCGCTTCATCACATACTGGCTCTCTTGCTGTAATTTTCAAAAATATCTATTTCATATATCGTATTAACAAAATGATTGTATTATTATCGTAATAATAAAATAATTTTATTTAAAAAAAAACACGAATCACGAAAAATCGAGAAAAAAATCTTGATTGAGTTTTTGGTCGAATCACTGAAGGTTCCTTGAGTCGTGGTAGAATTCTTAAATCGGTCTGAAAATTGGGAGAATCCTCACGAAATAAGTGACCACGAATGCTTACATCCGAATCCAAGATTACGACGGCCGTCTTGTCTCTCATTTTCAAGATATCGATCCCAAGACCCTCCGCAAAGTGGAAATATTGAAGACTGTCTATGGCGATGAAGGCTAAAGTTTTGTTGACCCTGCAAGCCGATACCGTGGCCCCGACTTTGCTCTCCTCCTTCGGTTCGTCCGGGAAAATTGGATGGTGGTATTTATTCCCGGCTAACAGTTTCGTGCAATGATCCTTGAGGAGTGTCGCTTTAACGGCGCTCGCCGATCGCGGATCATTCTCACCCGTCAGCATCGATGACTTATATCTTTTACTGAAAAATATTAAAACAATTAAAATAAAGTATACTGTAATATTCAATAATTAAATAAACAAACAAATAAATAAATGAATGAATAAATAAATATGTTACGTCCTTAACACAAATAAAAAGATTGTATGTACTTGGCAGTAATCGACGTTTCGTCGTCGTACGTCGAGCTCCAGTGGCGATTTCCGTCGCAGCAAAATTGCTGCCTCTCCTGATCGTCGGGGTTCCCGGTGACTTTGAAAATGTCAGATCCCTTGCAAATTTCCTGAACGCTCTCGTCGGTGACGTCGCAAACGCCGCGCTCTGCGTTCACACCGGAGCCAATAATTTTTTTGCACAACAAGCACTTATTCATAACGACCCTAGCGCAACAACTGTCGTTTATCCACTGCTGAACGGATACGCTCACCGCCGGGACGACCGACTGCTCTGCTCTGCTCTCGTTCAGAATCTCAGCGCATCGCGCGCTTCGCTCGCGGTGCCTCGACACCGCACTTCGAATGTTCACCCTTAGACGGTCGGACAAATTTTCCGTCGGCAATATCTCGCCGCAACTGTAATACTCCAGAGCTACTTCTTTTATCTGGAATTTGAAAAATTTAATTCGAGATCAGCAGAAAATTTCAGAAATTCTTTCACATTTTTATATTTTGTAACATGGAAGTTGCTCGAATGAAATTATCGACAGCTGTCATATTTCGTAAACTGTTGCTTTTCTAGCGAACCGGGATCTAATATAATATAATATAATATAATATAATTCCATTAGAGCAACGTTGTTAACTTCCATGCCATCATATTTTAATATTTAACTCAAAAAGAAAATGTCATCTTACCAAATTGAAATTGTAATTCATTCGATGGAGAGGATTTCTCGGTGTGAATAGAAAAAGTACGGGACCGTCGCGCAAGTAGGGAGCCAGTGTGAGAGATTTGACACCCGGCGGTTGGAGCCATAGTGCAACATTGTGCAACGATCGTCCGATCCAGTTCAGCAAATTCTCAGACGTCCATGATTTTTCCGTTGGATAAATCTGCGCAGTGAAACATGATTATTGAAGTAGTTTAATCGGCAGCTCGTGTTTTACTATCGACAAAATCGTACGTACCAAGGTTTCGTTCCACATTACCAATGTTGCGGATGGAAAGGAGTCAATGCCGAATTCTTTACCGGCAGTGTCGGGATCGGTGACGAGGGCGAAAGCCACGTCCCTGTTTGGATCTTTTTCGAGATAACGCGTCGCCGTTCGATAAAATTCCTTGTAACCCGGACTCACCGACAGTCCTTTGAACCTTATGAATCCTACCACGACTGCCTGTGAAAAAATTGAAGATTCATTAAGACCATATGAAACACCTTCCTCCCCGTCCATCCCGGACTCAGTCGGTATTAAAAACTGCAATCAACTTTTCTCACGGGTTTTCGCATGGTCGGTCAAATAGAAAAGTCTCATCGACAGCGAGAAACGGTGATTATAGTTTTTATTACCGACCGCGGTATTACACATGCTCTTAAGGACGCGGCACAGACTCAATCGGTAACAAATCATTTTCCCTGTTTTCTGAATGACGTGGGTAATTCGCGTATTCTGAGATTTCCACGCATTTTACGTTCTTTTCTGCACGACGAGCCAGAAAAACGTTTTCGACATGTAATTAACGATCCGCCCTCTCTTGACTCACATTGTTCTCCACAAGAAGCTGAGCCAGCTGTTCTTTGTCAGTTATTCTGTGAATCGGTCTGACGAAAGCGTCTAGAAATCTCATCATGTAGGTAGTGGTTGGTATGCCTCTGTAGTGAATTCCCGAGTCCCTCGACGGATAGAGCATCAGAACCGGGTAACTCTGAATTTTGCTGTACTGCGTGCGGCATTCCGAGCCGGGATGCCAGCAATTTATTGCGGCGAAAAATATCTGCAACGATAATGCGTACGGTAAATTACTCAGAGTGTTCGACATTGGTCGTGTCGAGAAAACGAGCGACTTATTTCGTATCCGTACCCGTGAATAATAAAATTGGGCGACATTTTCAAACTCATGCCTCACTGCCTGACTCTCGGCGTCCCAGGGTGCGTAATACATGACGAAACTCAAGTCGGCGTCCGAAGCTCGCTCCACCATGGCATCCAAATGGCCTTTGTAAAAATCCAGGATAACCGAACTCTGATTGAAGAACGGCCGGGCGGACGGAGGTTTTGATACTCTGGGAGGTCTGGAAAAAATATTGTATGTTAAGTGAAGTTTGTTCGGGTATTCGAATTTCCGAACAGGCCTGTACAAATTGAATAAAAATAAATATATGCAAAATTCAAATCGTGGGGGCGAAAAATTCGAATTGGGGAAAGTAATTACAGTTTTGGATACAACTCTAATTATTCGAATTATTTCAATTTCTCGAATTATTCGCAGAGTTATTCGAGTTATTCGCGTTATACGAGTTATTCGAGTTAATGGAGTTATTGAAGTTAATTGAGTTATTGGAGTTAATTGAGTTATTCGAGTTAATTGAGTTGTTGGAGTCAATTGAGTTATTTGAGTTAATCGAGTTATTGGAGTTATACGAGTTATACGATTTATTTGAGTTAATCGAGTTATTAGAATTATAAAAGTTATACAAGTTAATTGAGTTAGTGGCGTTATTTGAGTTATTCAAATTATTCGTGTTAATCGAATTGTTCAAGTTATACACCATATTCAAATTATTCGAATTATTTATCCAACATATTTTCATTCAACACTTGGAACTAGATGCTCAGGAACAACAGTCTAAAATCTTGTATGTCAAATCCGTAACGGATGTTACCCTGTTATTTTGTAAAGTGCGATGCATAATTTTTTTACAAAAAAAAAAAAAATAAATATGCATCTGGAACAAAAAAAAATCATCCATTAAACCTTGGCTCCAAAAAACTATGGTCAGTTATAAAAAAAAATGCAGTAAAAAATCGTGCAACGTCGAAAAAAAAAAAAAATCATTTGAAATTCTAATAAAATAATTTTTCTTTTTAATTTCACAAACAAACGAAATATTGATTGCACCTCGTTAAAAAAAATTTACGATGTTAGTTAAAAAAAAAACAAAAAATATGCAATAGGAAAATTTTTTATCAAATCATCCGAGGAAAAGAAAAAACAGGTTAGAAAAAAAAAAAAATGGTTTCAAATCCGGGTTAATCGACGTTGTCGACATAACCTGGAAAAACTCACGCGCTGTGCAGTGCAGCAAATCCGATAGTGAGTGTCACAGCGACGAACAGGCATATTATTTCCCTCGAGTAGGACAACATTTTGCCGGCCAGTCTCTCCTCTATAGACGGCCTCCGTTGTCTGGCCACGTCGTTACTTCCTGACACCGTGGCCGGTCTCGCACTCTTATCAACATTTCTCGGCGGGCCTGAGTCGCTCTCCTCGCTGGACATTATCCGGCGAACCCGTGAGAGGATTTATCGAGTTCCTCTGCTCCAAGCGCCGAACAGCGTCACGCTGACATATCGCTTCGATCTTAATCGTCAAGTTTAGGTTCTCCGGCGCTCGAAAAATTTACTCGATAATTCGATTATGCAGTTGAACGCGAACGGGCCGGGCTTCTCGCGCGTTTCCCAGCGAACCCCCCGCTACGGCGTCGCGCCTCATCGCCACGCGGAAACAGCTGATCGACTGTCAACACCCTCAAAGCCCTCGAAGGACTCCGAAGGATAAAGAAAATATACGCCTAAGATACTGCTCCAGTCAAATGGGCGCTTGCAATGAACAAGATTGTCGGTATCAACGATCAATACCAATAAAATCTACTTTGCGATAAATGCCGTGCAATTAATTTTGGAACTGTTTGTTAATTAACTTGATTACGCAAGTAGTGACTATTTACTTATTTGTTCAACTACTGAGTGATCGAGTGATCGAGTGATCGAGTGATCGAGTGATCGAGTGATCGAGTGTTCGATTGTTCGACTTTTCGGGTGTTC
This sequence comes from Amblyjoppa fuscipennis, assembly GCA_963575735.1. NCBI lineage: Eukaryota > Metazoa > Arthropoda > Insecta > Hymenoptera > Ichneumonidae > Amblyjoppa > Amblyjoppa fuscipennis. The sequence continues at coordinate 701,610 of OY754494.1, forward strand.
GACTTCTTGGGTGTTCGACTTTTCGAGTGCTCGACTTTTCGGGTGCTCGACTTTTCGGCTGTTCGACTTTTCGGGTGTTCGACTTTTCGCGTGTTCGATTTATCGGGTGTTCGATTTTTCGAGTGTTCAACTGTTCGACTGTACAATCATTATTGTAATAGAAAAATTGTTGGGGACGTTCAAAATTATCGTGAAATCCGGTCATTTTACCGGACACAAATTTAACGTTGTCTTAAGATCTTTATCCACTGAAACTCTCCACCACCCCCATTATTACGTCAATATTATTATCCGATATAAACTGAAAATTGCACATGGAATAAGAACCATTAAAGTATTGCAATTACATCGGACTTACGAGATAAAAAAAAATAAAGTTTATACGTCGTCTCTGGCTCGGATGGACTATCGACCTAGCCTAGACTTCACGCGCGGATCTCAGGTTAGGTTAAAGACGCCAGTGCTCTACACAATTCGCCTCCGCCCAATCGAGTGATCGCGGGGGAATGAAAGATGCCAAAAAGAAATAGTACTTGACATCGGGAAGAAAAAGAAAAGACGACGACGATCGTCCTATCGGTGATAATCGACAATTTAACCGAGAATTGAAAATCTCAAGCGAATAAAAAAGGAGTCAACGACGGAGAGTATGAAGTCGCTTCTGGTGTTTCTACCGAGTGAATTCGGCGACGAGGAGTCCGGATACATGTACGGCAAGGTGACCTACGATCCGGAGAGCCGTGTGAAAAAATTCTACGTCCTCGGCATTCGTCGCGGCGAACGTGGAAACGTGAGCAAGTCGAGCTCGGATCTCGTGGGTTATTTCGCAGGGAGACACGCGAACGACGACGAGACCTCGGTCGATAAAAAATGCACCGACTGGATTCGCGCCTGTCTCGCCGAGTCGGACGGTCGGTGCGTTGGAAACGACTGTTACCGACTGAGCGAGGTTGTCGTCGATAGCAAAAAAATCGTCCCCTCGGCGCCGCAAACGGTCGTGATCGTCTACGATCGTTCGGCACTCGTCGAGGCCGAGCTCTTCGTCTGCGGATCGACTTCCGGCAATCATTTTCGCGAACTGAAAATCCTGCTCGAGAACAAAATTACCGACGAGAGGACGGAGAATAAGACGAGATTGACGAGCTTCGCGGAAACTATTCTCATGCTCAACATGCTCGTCTATCTCTATCCGGCAATGTTCGTCGGCAATCTGACGAAAAAATTAATGCCGATCTTGAAATACTCAACTCTCGGTCTGCATCTCAATGGTTGGCTTGAAAATACAAAATGGATGCTCGTCACTGTTATACAGGACAAAAGGTTGAGCCTCAAAACCGGCAATCATATTCTGGCGACGATACTCGATGTTTCCCTCGGGGTTTTGATATTGAGAGTTCTGCTGCACGGAATTGGGGACACTCCGCCTTCGCAGATCCTGCTGGACAATGCGGAGGTAGGCTCGTGTTTTTAGGGATTTTTTTTAGGGGGATGCAGTTTTTTTTTTTTTTTTTTACTGGACAATTTTATTTTTAGGCAGCATGTAACGTGAATTTTATTGCATTGAGTATTGATTTTTTTTTAAAATGCAGATCATGCACTTTTGGAAATTTCTGGTACACAATGCAATAAAAATAAATGCAGTAAAATGCCGAAAATAAATAAAATGTTTGCGACGCTATAAGTAATTATTAATTGAGGCTCCGTTTTTTGTACCGTTGCAGAAAGTCGTGGATTTTCTGAAGAGCCTGGTAGACTGGCTGATGGGAGCTCCGGCTGGTCTCAAGCTCAATTACTCATTCAACAAGATGCTTGGGAAGTTCTTTCTGTATCACATACACCTGTGGTGGACTTTTTTGGTTTTCATAAAGCCAGTCATGGACTTTGCTTTCGATGTTCTCATGCTCTTCGGAAGACTCGGCGTCACCTTCCAAATATCAATTGCGGCCGATATTTTGGCTCTAGTCAGCTTTCATACCTATTGCATTTATGTATACGCGGCTAGGTAAACCAACCATTCGGTTTATGACTGTGCGAATTACACACCAATCAAATTCAATCGGATATTACTATACTAAACGGATTTATTGGATTGAATATCCAAATAATTCGAATAATTCGAATAATTTGGATATTTCAAATAATTCAAGTAATTCGATTATTTTGAATAATTCGAATGAGTAACTACAAAAATATAAATATCCGTCTCCGGAATTGAAATAATATGTATGTTTATTTATTTGTGAAAATTATATTTTGATTGACATATTATTTTTTTTTTATTTCCAGACTCTTCAATATCCAAGTGAGAGGCCTGACGGCCCTTTTTCGTTTGTTCTTGGGGAAAAAGAAGAATCCCCTGAGAGAGCGAGTAGATTCTTGCCAGTACCAGCCCGATCAGTTGTTCGTTGGAACTCTTCTTTTCACTATTCTCTTGTTCCTCATGCCGACAACCTGGGTCTATTATACAGTTTTTACGACGGTGCGTTTTATTTTTATCTAAAGAAAAATTAATCATGCAATTTTTTTAATTTCGTCTATCACTTCAATTTGCAGTTGAGAGTGATGTTGATCGGCCTCGGTGGTTTATTAACGCGTCTCCGATTCTATATGCAAGTCATACCCATTTACACATTCTTCAGCTGGTTCTTCCGTTCACGCAATACCAGCAGTAAGTTTTCAGATATTCGGAGTTAAAATATTTTTTAAAAATACACAACAACGTTAACATATAATTAATCATAATAATATAATTATGTTCTATATATAACTAGCAGGTCGTTGTGGCTTGGAAGCTTCGGCGCCCTCGACTATGGAATTTACAAAACGGAAGCACGTCACTTCCGCTTTGAAAATATAATTATTTCACCCGAAGCGACGTCATAACGGAAATACGTCACTTCCGGTTTGAAAATCTCATTTTTCGATCGAAAGCGCGTTTTCCATGCATTCGATTACGTTTTCTTTTCGTAAAACTTATTATTTTCTAAAAAAGTTTCCACACGTATGATATGAAACACGTGTTTAATTATACTTCGCAAGAACAATCCTCGTTCTGTTTACTATTTTCAAAATACACTTGCTGAAAAAACAGAATTGATTAAATCTATACCGGAGTTTATGCAATTGGCAAATTGTTTGAAAAACAATTTTTTTTCGAAATTCCATCTCGGAGAACGATTTTGTTCAAATGGGTTCCCAATCGTTTCAATGACAAGTTGAAAATACGATATTTTTTGTTATTTTTTTTCTTGATTTCACGAACAAAGTTTTCGGGCATTAATTGTATTCTATTCGCAGGTGCGGTAAAGCTGCTGCTGCACCCTTGCAAGACCGAAGGGCCGGTGACGCTCATAATGACGACCGTCGCTGCGCCTTGGTCCGAGACCTGGAAGCGTTGCATACCGGACACGATAAGTTATCACCCGTCGATCGAATGGACGACGATACTAAAAAATATTTTCTGGGGCCAACTGCTCTATCCTCTCTAGATCCGCAGTTACGAGTGTAAAAAAAAATCGTAAAAAAATCAACTCGTTAACAAATCCATTCGCTATATTTTATTGAATAAATGATTTCTAGGGGAACTACGAACAGCTCGTTGCGCGGCTGCTTCACGAAGACCGCTTTCGCGCGATCTCTTCGGGCAGTCTGAGCGTCGCTTCCAAATGTTCTTTCTGCTCGCCCCTGAAGTGATCGCTCAGGTTCATGGTCAGTTTTTGATCGACGTCGTTCTCCTCGCGGAACACGAGGAAGTAAAGCAGAAATATCGCTGTGCTCGCCATAACGACGTAGCCCTGGTACCAAGGCACGTCGTCGATCGGTCCTCCGGTTCGGCTGTACATGGCGTTCCAGCTCGCCGCCTCCGAGGAGGAGAACTTTATTGGCTTGTCGAGATCGTCGTCTTTCGGCTCTGACGATCTGCTGCCTCGACATCTGTGCAGAATCCCGGCGTTCGGACGAATCGCTTGCCTGGAAGAAATCTTTATCGTTGTGTTTCGAGAGAACAATACCACGGTCGGTAATGAAGAAAAAACAGTTAATTTTTTTTTTTTGCCGGGCCGACCATTCGCGCTCGAAAGTAAATCGTGACACGAATACGAATCGATATCCACTTCGTGTAAGAATTTTGATTCAAGGGAAAACGGTCGGTAGTGGTGAAAAAAATTGATTACAGTTTTTGAGCTGAAATTGAAAATAACCAATTATAGTTTTTGTTAGCGACAGGCGAATAATATTACTGTTGCTATTTTACTACAATTTTCGAGTCAATGTTATTGATATTAGTTTTGTGCATGATTTGAGGTGATATTAAGGCAGTCCTTATGAATAGTATTAACTTTGCATGAGTTTCAGAGAAATGGAAGGGAATTACGAACACTTGTCGGCGGTATTAAAATCTAAAAAAATCAAGTATATTAAAGACACTGAAACGATTAATTTTGCATAATAACTCCAAAATGTTATTAACAAATTGATAAAAAATAAAATTGTTCAACAAATCTCCCGGAAACCTAACGTTTTTCTTTAATGAAAATGATTTGTTCACTTTTTTGAATACGTATGAATTTTTTCAGATTTTTAAATTCACTTTGAATTTTGTGACTTTCTAAACATTTTTCCCATATTTAAAAAATATCTGAACGAAGCCGTCGATAGGCTGCTCAGTCGGTAACAGAAACTGCAAATCAATTCCCGATAAAACAGCTGCAGAAATCCCGAAAAAATGTCGAGGAAACTTCGAGAACTAACCACGTATATCGTGGGAAAAATGGTCATCTCGATCGCTCGAGGCATTTTCGAGTTACAGCGGTTTTGATATTTTTCGGATCTAAATCACATATATACGTACGTTCGGACATTTTTTTGTCGCAAAATGCAATTTTTTTTTCAGGCTTCGGAACATTCCGAACAAGTCGAGATGACAAATGTCGACATATATTTTTTTCAACAAAAACAAAGCAAAAGCAAAGATGACGAAATGATTGCATACCTTTGCAAAAGTACATTTCTTTGCGCCAGACGAATCGCGACGGAACTCAGCTTCGTCAGGCTCATCGTTTACCGCGTATCGTTGTGTCCGCAATATTTCTCTCAAAACTGTCGATACTAGGGATTCTCTCAGTACTCTTTTCCACTTTTGTTTATGTATCAACGAGACCGAGATACTGCACAATAAAGCGCAACCGTTGTATTGTTATGGAAGCTTTCAAGGTTATGGTTCGTCGTCGCCACGAAAAACACGTGAAGCGGCTCGCAGTCGTGTCGTCTGCGCAAAGGCGGGAATTCAAACTGATTTCAAACCAAATCATTTTTTGTTTCTTCTCATTCGTTCTCCGATTGCTACGTACGAATGAAACTAATGACGTAGAATTAATTATTAATATTCGTAATTAAAAAAAGACGTGCATTAAAATCGCAATTTTAATGCACGTCATTTAATAAGCGAATAAATTTACGCCGCTATTTTACAAATGAGATGAGATTTTCTCGTTCGCTTACCACGACATTACTTCAGATAGAAATGACACTTTTATTAATTAATGACAATTAATGACAAACGACAATTTTACGTAAGAAGTAATTATAAACGCAAATGATTGTCATTTTACATAGAAAGTCATTAAAAATACAAATGATCGTCATTTTACATGGAAAGTAATGAAAAATACACATAACTGTCATTTTACTTAGAAAGTAATTAAAAATGCAAATCGACATAATGACGATTAAATTACTGTCACAAAACTGCTTGACAGGAGCTCGAAATGACGGTAATTTTATCTTTTAACGTCACTGCTGATCATACGTCAAAAATTCCATTCTGTCGTGTGTTTCTCATTGGTCGAACGGTTTGACGTGTAATGTGATTGGTGGGAAAACTTTACGAAGAATCCAACTATCTAGCCTAAAACAAACAACTCCGAACATGAAAGAAAAACAAAAGCCCTTCGACTAATTTCTTTCGGATAATTTCGCTCGATAATGTTAAATTCTAATTAAAAACTCTATTTACTTTTTTACCGTAATTGTTTTCTTACACCGGACCAAACGTCGCTCCATTGCCGACGTACATGCAATCACTCGCAACGTCGCCTTAACCAAATTTCGACCAAGTAATCTCGCCGGTCTTTTTTTCCACAATTAATGTATTTCAAAGATTTTGTATATTTTAACTTTTTTAATAACGATTTTCGATTATACTGGAAATAAAAAATTGCGAAGAAAAAAATGACGGAATTTTCGACGCGTCTCGGAAACGATTGCTGACAAATATATCGGGGCCTCGATATCGTGTAAAATCTCGGGAGGCGCAAGGTAGTTTTCACAAATCAGTCTATAATGGCCGGAAATTTTTGGCACAGTTCTCACCAGTGAGTCGTCATTTTTTTTTATCTATTATTATTTGTGATTTGTTGAATAATAAAAAAAAACATTCAATTTTCAGTCAACAATGGTTGCTCGACAAGCAGGACCTGGTGAGGGAAAGGCAACACGATCTCTCGATACTCACAGAGGAGGAATATCAAAAGCTCTTCATATTTTTCTCAAATCGTTGGTCCATGTTCAATTTTTCGTCTATTTTATTTTTTTTTATTTATTATTAAAAGTATTGTATATATTTCTGTGATTGCGAATTTCATTTTCAGTTATCCAAGTGCTGGGCGAACAGCTGAAACTCAGGCAGCAAGTAATCGCGACGGCGACCGTGTACTTCAAGAGATTTTATGCACGTAACAGCTTGAAATGCATTGATCCTCTGCTACTTGCGCCGACCTCAGTTTTCCTTGCCTCGAAGGTCGAGGAATTCGGTGTCATATCCAATACGAGACTGATAAGCACGTGTCAAACAGTTGGTGAGTCGGAGAGATTTGCCAGATTTCTCCATATAAATTTGTGGACAAATTTATCATGGAAAAGAAAGGCGGGCAAAAGCTCTAAATATCTACTGTGCATATTCAAGTAATCAAGTACACAGTTGTGGAGAAAATTTTAACAATGGAAATTGTCTCATGCAATTTTTTAGCATCAAAAAGTGGCTTGGATAATTTGTTAGCACCAAAATTGACCTGGACAATTTCTTAGCAACAAAAATTGGCTTGAATAATTTTTTGCCGACAAAAATTGACTTCGATAATTTCCTATCGGTGAAAATTGTAATCTACACATTTGTACTAAAAAAAATTGGACAAATTGTTAGAAAAATGCATTGTCATAAGCAACTTTTGACAAAGGCAAATTTTCTTAGACACATTTTTTTACCAAAAGGAAAATTGTTGCACAAATTCAAATTAATGAAAATGTTTTATTATTTTTCAACTGAAAAAGATTGTTACTTTCAGTTAAAAACAAATTCAACTACGCGTACTCGCAAGAATTTCCCTATCGCACTAATCACATACTGGAGTGCGAGTTTTATCTGCTGGAACATTTGGATTGTTGCCTGATAGTCTATCAGCCGTACCGTCCTCTGCTGACGCTTATTCAGGACGTTGGTCCGGACGATCAACTGCTGACGCTCGCATGGCGAATAATAAACGATAGCCTGAGAACCGACGTTTGCCTCTTGTATCCTCCTTATCAGATAGCTATAGGTGAGTCGAGCAAAATTACCCACAAATGGCGCAAAAAATTTACATTGGAAACGGTAAAAAACAAAAAATCTGCGATCACATTTAATCGAATTGATTATCTATTTTTTTTTCATCATCACCCAGAAATGCCGCTTCGACTGTAGCTACGGATTTGCGAATATTCTAAATTTCGAATATTTCGATACAAATTGAATTATTCAAACAATTCAGAATATTCTAAATTATTCGAATACTTCGAATCGGTCGCGTTACTCGAATTATTCGAATAGGTCGAGTTACTCGAATCATTCGAATAATTCGAATAGTTTGAGTTGCTCGAATCATTCGAATCATTCGGGAAAACTAATGTTTGATTCGAATAATAATATTCAATTCAATGCCTGTGTCGCATACCCTTAATCGTATCATAACGCGATATCAGATCATGGTAAAAAATATTTTCGTTTGTGTTCAGGATGTCTGCAGATAGCCTGTGTGATACTACAAAAGGATCTGAAGTCCTGGTTCGCCGAGCTGAACGCCGATATGGAGAAGATCCAAGAGATCGCTCGGTACATAATAAATTTGTACGAACTGTGGAAGACCTACGACGAGAAGAAGGAGATACAAGGACTGTTATCCAAGATGCCGAAACCGAAAGCGGCCCCGCAACGCTGACACGAGGGCGACTACAATTGCCTCTACGAAACGACCGAAAATCTGTAGTCATTCCCCTCGAGATTATTCGACGTGAACAAATTTTGGTCGTAAAAAACAACGTTCTGCGTATTTTTAATTTTTAATTCTCTTCCGGCAAGATTCGACGTTGCGATCTTTCGGCAGTTTCGGCGGAGCTTCATGGTCGTCACACGAAGTCATCGACCGCTTGGAAGCATCGCGTTAAGAATAATGAAAAAAAAAAAAAATATATATATGGAAGTTAATCATGAGAAATTCACAATGTTGAAAAATTTGATTTATGCAATTATGTACAATGACTCGACGCGTCAATATTGGTCGCTTTTACATCACATCGAGCCCTTCGAGTAACGTTTGTAGAACTTTCTCACGTCGTCGTGTCCCGCCTTCGTAACGACCATCGTTCGTTTTCTGAAAATAAGAAACAATCGGTTATTAATCATAATCAATCTCGACGGCACCCAAATGACTCGTCGAATTTCTTAAAGTCTCAAGTTACAAAAAATATTGTGTTATTTTTACGATAATTTTCAAACATATTTTGACAGTGAGCTTATGAAATTTATGTAACATTTTACTACAAGACAGTTTTTTTTACATTTTGCAATGGGAATAAACAAAGTGCCGATGAATTTTGTTATTTTGCCAATCGTTGTGAAACTGTTTTTACCACAAAAGAACAAAATAAATAAAACAAGAATTGAAAGACTAAAAAGCTGAATTTTGTCAAACTAAAAAAAATCTTACCTTTCGTTCTGCAAAATCAAGACATTGATTGTGAGCGCGTGATTGCGCAAAACTTCAAAATCGGCCTGCGAATTGAAACCGCTGTAGAGAACTCCCTCGCTAAATGTGAATCGGTTTCTCTCGTTTTCCCACAACTTTATTTGGTCCACTATGGTGGGCGGGAGAGTCGATCGAGGATCGGCCTCGACCATTTTACTGTGCGCGTGCTGCTGCAAGTAACTGGCGAGCAAACGGAAGCAATTTATCGATTAGTCGACAAGGTAATAAAAAGTAAACAAAAAATGTATTGTTGTTTTCATTAGTTGCGATTCGGTCGAAAGAAAATGAGAAAAATATAACGTCTTTGACTCTTATTTTTACATACTCTTTGCGCATAAAATCATTAACTTATCGCGAAAAGTTGCGACAAATTTTTATATAAAATGGTCACGGAACATTTTTTATTGATAAAAATATCGTCACGCGCAATTTTTGCTACACATTTTTTCGCGAAAGTTGCCCAAAATATTTGGCTAGGATTTTTTTGGTTTTTCTTTTGTGGAATAAATTTTGTTAATTAATGGAAAAACCAAAAGGACTGTTCAAGGAATTCAAAGTGACGAACTTACCCAACGATTTGTGCAGCTGTGATACCGCTTCTGAGGGCCTGCCGAACCGAGTCTCTGGTCAATATCGACACGACCAGGTTCGGAAATCTGTAGAGCATCTCGCAGAAGAGACCGAGCAGGGCGACCTGCAGGTTCGAGTTTGTGTACGCGTAAACTCTGTAGTTCGTCTCGACGACGATGTATCCCTCCTTCTCGATGTCCCTGGCAACGGGCTTGTTCTGGCCGGTCGCTATGTTCAGAGCCAGACGCGTCGGATAAAACCTGCATTAAAAATGTTAAATTTAAGAAAAATTATCGAAACATCGCAACGATTAGCAAGAACTAATATATTCCGTATCAAAATAATGTAAGAATTGCTTCGAAAAAAATATATACATATACATATTCTTCGGAAATAAAAAATCATCGTTCGTGAAATTCTTTTTACGATTATACATTTTTTCTTCTGATCGATAATAATTATTGTAATTGAATTTAAGAAAATCGGCCGCGGGATGTTAATTTACCTTCCGGCTTTTCTTTTTCTCTGATAGACAAGTCCGAATTCTCGGAGATGTTGGAGAAAAGTGAGGAGGCCCTCGGACATGCCCTCGGTACTGTAGTCTTTGCCGAGTGTGGAAAAGTTCAATTGAAAGAGAAACGTGAGGCACTCGACGAGATCGAGACCCCTGGCTTCTATGGTGTCGAGGTACTGAAGTATGAAGTACCACACTTGGGACGCCGTGTCCAGCAGGAGAAATTGAAATCCCGCTTGCGTTATCACCGGACTGCCATCCTCCTCGTCTCGCTTCATCAGACCGGCGTGTAAAAGTATCCTCACAGCGTCGGCCGAAATTCCTGCGGTTAACGATACAAGTTACTTTATTGTTATTATAAAATTAATACTATTATAAATTTTTATTCGGAAAGATGTATTACTTACAGACTGAGTTTTAATCATTTTTTTGAGCGAAAGATTGATTATTAAAATATGGAAAATAATACAGGACAAAATGGATACCTCCCTGAATGCAATTAAACAGAAATTCATTTGGAAATGTTGTATTCCCTCTGAAAGGGGATTTCAAATGTCTCTTCAATTGTGTCTTATTGGCAATCTTTATTTTTTTTCCATGATCTATACAACCAGATCTATATAGCTATCTACAAATCTAGAAATCTATACATCCAAATCAATGGATTTCCAGATCTATAGATCTATAAATGCAGATGTATAAATGCAGATCTATAAATCAATAGATCCAGGTATACATCGAGGGTAGGAGAGTTCCATTATATTTTGGAACAAGTCCATTTTGACCCGCTTTCCCTATACTAATTTATACCTTCCTGTTGCTGCGACCCAACCATGTAGTGGAGCACACATTCCCATCTCTCGATGGCATAAGAATCCAAGAAAGCCACATCCCTGGGCTTACTGTCCATTTCCAATTGATTGGACATGGTCCAAGGCTTCCCTCCACCCAGCAAAACCAATTTGAGATTCCTCCTGAAGGTCGAATTCAATATCCATCCCGGAAGTCCTCCGGGTATGGAAGCCTCCTTCCAAACGTTCAGTTCGTTAAGCGCCTGAACGACACGCTGATGCTCCTCGGCGTGCAGCTTCGAGCACCACGAAGCTATTACCGCTTGCGGAACCGGCTGCTCGACGAACAATAACCTCATAACATAGTGCCTCGCTATAACCGGCAATTCACGAAACACCGCGAGGCATATAGGAGGATTGTGGTAAAGCTTGTTCAGTACTTCTGGCGGTCTCGATTTTAGGTATTCGTGCAGGTTCTTGCAACGCAGTCCCGTCGAACGCAGCAAGTTCGGACCGCTAATCGAAGAGGACGTTGTCATTTCGTAAGACTATTATTTGTTTTTTTTTATTATTCTCTCCACGCTTATTTCGTGATCTCGAAGAAAAAACTTAGAGCCGATTTTTTTGTCGTTGTGGGTTTATCGGTTGAATTGTTTGAGAGATTGTTTTCACTGACTCGGAGACTCACAATGCTCAAGGCAATTAGTTTAGGGACCGAGCTCTATGTTTTGTTTTGATGTGAAGGAGGCTACGGGTTTTGGGACATCGCGGAGTATCGTGAAGTTGGCTGCGAAAATTATCGAAATCGGATATCTCAGTCCTGCCTTGCTGTGAGCGCCGCTCATGGCAATGTTAGAAACTACTATCAGTTTGAAACCCGGCTTCTTTGTGGTGTTTAAAGAGGAAGTGAAACACCTGTGCGCGTGCGCGAGAGACAGTTGCAATTTTCAAATTAACTTTATTGAACGGCGCTAAATTTTTTGAGAAAAAAATGAATTCGGCCCGGATGCGAAATTGCCGTGTGCATCCAGCTCGAATTTGCTTTTTCCTAAAAATAAATTAGCACCCTTGAGAAACTTTCATTGCAGTTTCCATTACCGACCGCGATATTTCACTTCCCCTTAAAGACATGGCGTCAGGTAAGTAGCGAAACCACTGACGTCACACTTAAGGCGAGGCGAAACACTTACCACGTGACGTATGAGAGCATGAGAGATAGTTGGATTTTTCGAATCAATGACGTGTAAAAATTGTTGACATTTGGGGTAAAGGCGAAGTATCATCGGACGCGGTATTGAATTCTATGTCCGCTAATACTATGCTTATTCGCGAAATGTCTACCATTTCCGGCTGCCATTCGTTACAGTTTTTGTTACCGACTGAGTCTGTTTCATCTAAATGTCCTTCTGTCAAACTAGGTCACTGGAGCCTCGTTCTCATCGACCAATCACGAGACGAATAAAACTGACAATATCAAACTCGCAATACGATATAATGTAAAACTCGCAGATCGATACTTCGATATGAAAAATATCGGTAACAAACCACTTGTTATGAGAGGTGGATTTTTAGCTGGGATTCAAAGGATAGAAATAAATTTCGTAGGAAGTTTAACGCCAACTTTATTTTTCATCAGCCACTTCGAGTACAATCGTTTTCCTTTTTCTTTAATTCTCTATAAAATAAAAAGTTATAATTGTTCGTTTATCCCGGAAAAAAATGAGTACAGAGATTGACAGAGACTGCGAGTGTTTCAGTTTAGCTTTAGTACGTAGTACGAGCGTTTTGATTCATATTCGTTTTTTTATTTATTTTTTGTTTTTTAAACGAAAGTCTGATACATTACGATATCGTTGAATCGTATATTACAGACGCATTTTTTTTTTTTGCTGCAATAAATTGTTAATATTTTCACCTATGTCAGGAAATATCATTAATCGACAACTGACATTGATAAGTTCGTTAAAAAAAAAAAAAACGAGCGTTAACAGAGGGTATATATCGTCGCGAATATATAGTACATAATAATAATAATAATATCTTCTAATATCTTATGATCAGGCCACTCAATAATAATAATGATAATCTTACAAATGGGAAATCGGTACAACCATTTCGTCGATTCTGTCGATTGTTTTTTTTTTTTTTTTTTCTCTCACATTGCTACACATACGTTCGTCGAACATACAATATTACGATTCCGTATTAAAAACTGGTCTATTTTTTTCAGTTAAAAAAATTTTAAACACATTAAAGTATTATTAATATAAAATGTTTAAATTTATCTGGACTAATCGGAGATCTTACCAAATTATAGGGGTATTTGGTATCTCGACAACGTTACTTTTTTTCGTAAAAAATTCATGTAAAACAGTCTTGCCCCAATAAAAAAAAGAAAATTGTAGAAAATAGTCGGAAGATAAAATAACACAATTTTTTTTTTAATAAATAAGATTTTTAAAAAACGTAAAAATTACACACATTAATAATATGGCTAAGATTCACCGATTTTATACTGACATCGTTATTAAACGCTAGATGAAATGTACACGGATATAGAAATTATGGCGAAACTTTTTTTTTTAGTATTTTTTTTCGTTAAAAATAAAATAGGAGTAAAGATATTGTCCTGCGATTGAGTGAGCACTTTGTCGGTTTTGGGATCGTAAGAGGTGTGCATTGGACGCAAAACTCTACCCTGGTGAAAATGTTTCTCTGCATTTTTTTTTTCACAATCTGTCTAAAAGACATTATAAGACATTGTCAAACATTACCAGAAATTGTCAAACATTATCAGACATTGTCAAACATTATCAGATATTGTCAAACATTATCAGATATTGTTAAACATTATCAGACACTATCAAACATTATCAGACATTGTCAAACATTATCAGATATTGTTAAACATTATCAGACATTGTCGAACATTATCAGAAATTGTCAAACATTATCAGACATTGTCAAACATTATCAGAGATTACCGAACATTTCTTTTGAGCTTGGTGATTATTTCCGCCATTTTATCGGCTTAACTTTCGATGGGTACAATTTGTATAAAGAAATGTCGAGTATTTTCTGAAATGTTCTAAAAATATTCGATTTTTTTCTGATAATGTAGTAGATTAAGAGAAAATACGAGTTCTGTCTGGGACCTACTAATTTTTTTTGTTTATACCAACAGCGGATTTTTTGGAGTGGAAACACGATTATAATTTTGTATGAAAAGTTCTGATTTTTTCAGTCAATGTAGGTTTCAGAGAGTTTTGAAGAGAACATCTCTCGTTGAAACTGATTAATTCTCTTACTCGTAAACAACGGCAGAATTTTTCAGATAAATTTTCAGGGTAATTATTCAGAGAAATACTTTCACCATGGTATACAGTAGAAATGTTAGGTATTTGCGAGCCACGAATTTTCGCTTTACAACAGTAATGATAATTATACTATTATTTTGCTGTATAATAATAGTATATTACAAAGCAAGATTCAATAAACGGAGACAAGACAATTTTTTGGTAGAGGGTGAGACGAAGCCGTTCATTATTGATTTCGCGACTTATCATCTTTTTAATTTTTTTTCTTTTTAATTTTATTTTAAATCTCCAATAAATCATTATTATCGAACATTTTATATTCGGTATTTTTGTTGTTGTTGTTGTGTTTTTTGCGTGTGTATAGTATGACTGGGGGGACTGGACGATTATACAACGAAAAGTATTTCACACTGTAGATCAATGATCGACGGCGTGGAAACTTTTCGGTAGGATGGGTATGCTACGAGAATCGATATCGGTTATCAATTTTTTTTTTTTTTTCATTTATTTTATTTATTATTGTTATTATTAATATTATTATTATTTTTTTTCTTCTTCTATACTTTATCGGACAAAAATGGCAAGATTCGAAGGAAACTGTTATTTACGTAGACATGAACGGCTCCTCCAACAGTTTCAAGTAAATTACAGCTACCTTTTTTTTTTATCGCTAATAGTATACGCGGAAGCCTTTCAAAAAAACGCGACTTTTTTTTATTGTTATTTTTTTTTCAACTTTTTATTTTTATTTTATTTTATTTTTTTCTATCAATCCATTAATCTCTTTGAGATTGCAGTTATGGCAAGCGAGGACTCAAAATTTTCCTCCATGGATTGCGTTAATATTTAATTTTTGTTTTTATGTTTCATTAGTCGTGAACCGCCGCGCCCACGCGTTTTTACCACTGCGCACCACGCATCTCCGTGGGATTTTACTTTAGTGATACGATATTTGGCGAAAAGAAAAAATATATATACATGTATATATTTGGAAATGTTTATCGCGTGTCGGTGAAAAAGCTTTTGGGGCAAAAAAAACAGCATGATTTTTTTTTCGTGTAAAAAATTCGTTAAACCTGGTGGACAGGGTGCTTCTTCACAAATATCGAGACAACGAATAACGTCGGATCCAAAAAGAAATATATGTCGTTGATGATTTTTTTGTTTTTTCGGGTTAACGGTGAAGCGAGCTCGTGAAAAGCTTTTACCCCTTAGCTTACGACAGACAATTGTCCGGAAAAAAATTTCGACAAATTTCGATTCGATGCTTTTCGGTGAAATTTTTATTACGAAAAATCAGATTTTCAAATTTTTTTTTTTTTTTTTTTTTTTTGAGAACTATATCGGTTAAATTTTTATCGCGTTTTTTCGTAAATTTTGTGAAAAAAGATATGCGAAGAATGCAATTATTCGGAAGATTTATCGTCGCTCAACTCGACAACTGCAACAATAAATAAAATAATAAATAATCGGCAAGATATCAGTGGATTTATCGATTTTTTTTTCCAGACAAAATTCTCGGCCAAAAAAGCGAAGGGGGTTATTAAAGCGCGCGGAAGCGTAATTCTAAATAACCCGTTAACGGCGTTAATACATTAATCAACACTATCCTCCGAAAGCCGGATAAATAACAAGAGTTATTTACGATTACTTTGCTTTTTTGAAAATTTTGAAAATTCTTCACCGATTTGGAGATTTCAAAAATTTCAAAAAAAATTGTGCGAAAACAGTATTTGTTAAACGGTACGATCGAAGGGCTTATTCCAATAGGCATGACTAGCGACACGTTAAACAAACATCCGTTGTAAAACTGATGAAAAGAATACTTAAACTATTTTGTCAGTGGTATCTCTCGTCCGCGTATTCATCACAACCCGTTTTTTCTATTTTTTTTTCCATAATTCGTTTAAACGTCTAAACTTAGTTAATTGCGTGGCTCAAATCACCATATTAGAATAAGTCGCCCAATAAAATTGAATATCTTCATCCTGCCCCTCGTTCAGTTATCTTTCACTAAATTTATCATTATTAATTACTAACTTGCAATTGTGCAGTTTCCTTTTTTTGTTCATTTCGTTTTAAAAATTTTTTTCTTTCTTTTTTCAAGAAATTATTATTCCTCAAAGTTTCGTTATATTTTCACGATCGTCAATTGTTCTTTAAATTTTTTTTCTTTCGTTTAAAAAATTTGGATCAAAGGAGCGGGTTCCAAAAAAAAGACATTCTTAATACGTCCATATCAATTACATGTTTGATATGTTTTATAACTCCTTCGCACACTTTTTTTCCTCAGCTGAATCTCATGAGTATAATTGATAGTAATATGCGCGTTTTGTTTTACCTTTTTTTTTCATTTTCTTCATTTTGTTACAAAGTCAGTAATTACGTAAAAAAAGCTAATATCCTAAATGATTTTCAGTCTTGTTAACAAAATAATAATAACGACCGTTTACAAACAAACAAAAAAAAGATGATATTTACCGTTGACGACGATCAGTCAAAGTAGATGGCATTTTTACGAGACGTATTCACGATATCCGCTGTACACAATTTGCTATTGTAAAATTAATTCATACGTAATGATCTGTGTGCTTGGTGTAAAAACGAGCGTGATAATCATCGTAATAATAATAATAATAGTAATAATAATAGTAATAATAATAGTAATAATAATAATATTAATAATAATAATAATAAAAGTTGAAATATACAAACACTGAGAGCTACATCGAGAATAAATTAAAAACGACGAGACTTAGGTTGAGATTCTTTTATGAAGAAGCCTCGGTCGAATCTCGAAACGCGGAAGAATTCGGCATAACGTCAGAGGTATAATCAGAGGTATTTCAATAATAAATCCTACAAACTAGAGTTGGACTATCTTTCGTGCGTCGTTGCTCGGATGGTATAAAATAGCGAATAATTAAAGGCTTAATTATAATAATAATAACACTAATAGTATAACAAAAGAATAATCATTTACTATCATTATTATTATTAAACTTTTAATAATTATTTTGCCGTTATTCATGTCGTCGGTATAATTCACGATTTTTTTTACGTAATCTGTCAAACCTTTAGAGCACGTTCATTGTACAAAAATTATTTTATTTTCATTATTTCGGCGGTTAAAATTGTTCAATTTTTGAAAAGCTAATTTTTTTTTAATGCATCAATGCAGAAAAAAATAATCAGATTTGTACGACATCGTCGGCAGATTGATACGTATGTTCGTGAATTCTTTCTTTTTTTATTTTATTTTTTTTGTAAAATATCTCTACGAAGAATTGACAAAATTGCGAAAAACAATTTTCTCTTTCTTTTTATAGATAAAAAAAGATCGAACGTGAGTGCGAGCAAAAGTGAGGATATGCTGTACAAAAAACAAGCAAAAAATAATTCGTAAGTTCGCGTGAAATGACGGTCCAACTCTCCAGATCTGGCACGACAATAATAAAAGTTTTAAAAAACTCTTGTCCGAAAGGAGTTTAACTAAGATATGTATTTTTTTGGAACATGACCCTTCGTTACTCACGCTCTCCTAAGGAGAGTTCGTCGGATGACCGCCGCGTCCGCGTCGTGGTCGTCGCGTGATCGGCACATCTTTCGTTAATCGTCGTTAATAATCATATTTTTTTTTCCTTTTTTTATGATACACACTCGAACGAATTCAACAAATAGACCGACGACTTGAATTGTCTTAGGTCTGCAGGGTGTTCGTTATTTCTCGATGCACGGTCGCCAGATCCTGTATGTATCCGGCCAATCGTGAATTCAACGTGTCCAAATTTTGCTTTTGAACTTTATTCGCACTAAGGGCCAGCTCGAGCTGTTCGTGGAGCACGGTCAGGGTCTCATGTAGTTCCGCGTTTTCCTTCTGAAGGGCCTGAATCAGGGAGAGAGAGCGAGAAGGCTTAATGTACAGAAATGTGGAGTGTTTGAACTAGGGATGTACGAATATTCGAAATCCAAATCGAATGGTCGTAAAATTCGAATTATTCAAATTATTCATAGAAGTAGTAGCAAGATTTTCGAATGATTCGAATAATTTAAATAATTTAAATAATTTAAATAATTTGAATCATTTGGATAGTTCGAAACGAATAGTAATGGAATAGTAATATTCGATTTGCGTACTATTCGCACACTACTAATTCACTCAACTGAACGGACCGATCGATAACTAAGCATCCGAGCATTTTTTTAATCCTCCCCGCTGATTCTGCGTTGTACATACCACGAAATCTTTGTTTTTCGTCGCCATCGTAAGTGCCTTAACCTCGTCGTTGCGTGTTCTCAATTCGTTCTCGAGGGCCTCGATCCTCAACTTTAGCGCCTCGCTGTTGCCCTCCGGCATCTTGCCGCACTCGAGATCCGCGTACTTGGCTTTTACACGGGAGTTTTCCTCCTTATAAAGCTGCAACTGTCTCTTCCACTCGTCGACATTTGCTGTAGACTCCTGCAGTGCGCTTGTCAGTCGGGCATTGTTGGCTTTTAGCGTTGCCAGTTCGACCTACAAATTCCAAATTAACTCGTCAAGTCTCAGAATTTAGTCGCATTCAAACCCTCAGAATTTATGCCTCATTCAAGATAATCTTTAACTTGTCCGTATGAAATAAGTTCTTCGTTCGACGTTACTCCTGCCGTCAGTCTCTCACTGTCAGTCTCTCACTGTTAGTCTTTTACTGTTGGTCTTTTACTGTTGGTCTTTCACTGTCAGCCTTTTACTGTCGGTCTTTTACTGTTGATCTTTTACTGTTGGTCTGTTACTGTTGGTCGTTTACTGTTGGTCTTTTACTGTTGGTCTGTTTCTGTTAATCCATCAAGGTAACTTATGACGAATTTTCATTCGTTTTGAGTTTTTGTATTTTACTCATCGGTGAGTTGGTTTTTTGAATTTAAAGAAAAACAATATTTGTTGACGTTACCTCCCACTTTTTCGCGTTCGCCGAGCTCTGGGCGAGTGCAAACTTCAATTTGTCGTTCTCATACTTGAGCTGCATGTCGGTAGATTGTCCGACCTGATTCGAGCTCATCTGCGCCGATTTTCCCTGATGCTGAGGGCTCTCCGTGTTCTGTTGGGCCATTGCCTGCGATCTCGCGTGTACGGCGTTCTTCAGTTCCTCGTCGACCTTTGCCTGGCATGTACCTGGCAACGGACTGCCGCAGATCGAGGACACACTGTTCTGCGCCGATATCATGTTGGCGTTCGGATTAGGATTGTTCGAAGCCGATATATTTGAATTTATCATCGATGAGTTCGGGGGATCTATGAGATCCTGCTCGGTCGACGGCATGTAAGAACGTTGCGTTATCGGACTGACATTCGCGCTCGTCGAAGGGGTCACCGACGAGCTGTTCGACTGCAGCTTCGCTCCAGCGATCTTCGTCGCCTCTTTCACCTCGTGGAACTTTTCTATAAACTGTGGGAAAATTTTTTAATAAAACAAGAAAAATTAGACATAAGGCAGTTTCGACATTTTTTTCGTAACAATACGGGCTTGCACAAATATCCGACATTTCGAAGGATTCGATCAGTAGTATTATCACGTAATTCCAAGAATTAATAATCACATTTTAATTAAAAATATGATAATCATTATAAATATTTGAATCATTCGAGTTATTCGCAGAACTCGAATTGATCGAGTTATTGTTATTATTAAAGACGTACGTACAAAAAAAGAAGATATGATATTCGATAGTATATTCGAATGATTCGAGTTATTTTCCAAATTGCAAATATTCATAACTTTTGAATATTTCAAAAAGTAATAAAAAATCTAGAAACGCGTATCAAAAGAATTTTGCCAATGTTAGCATTTATAGAATATTGCAAATTTGTTTTCCGTTTATCCATAAACGACTTTACGATCGATAATCCGATAAATTAAATTTCCCTTGTGTATTATTTATCGTAATTTCCAGATAAAAGGTACAAAGCCATCGTCTCGCGGCCGACGGTGTTTGCGTTGTGAAAAAACTTTTGCAGCCAAGGCCAAACAAGTAAAAATAAAACGATGGTAATTAATGAGCAATAGCCAATAAAAAGGTCAAAGGATCTAGCGGCTATTTTCAGAGCACTCTCCAAAGGGTCGAACAGTTTCCAATATATGTAAACATATATATGGGGCATTTTACTCCGATTTGAATAGTCAAAACGTCGACCCCTTAAAAAAAAAAAATCGAAACTTCGTCACACTTAATCATTACTTAGAAGAGATTTGTATAAGTTTTTCAGAATTTTTAGATCGCTTCTTTTTAAGATATGCCGAATTCGTCCTTTTTCTCTCACAATCCCCGTATCTTAAAAACTATTGCAAAGACAATAAACTGTTTGAGACGAAAAATTGTGGTTTCGAACGTTTGAAAAAATATCTTTTTTTTAATTTCTTAACTTTCGATTTTCCCGAAAAATCCACGGAATTTATCCTCGTTTGCATACAATGATCGCATATTTTACTCGGATTGTTAGAAATCCCATTTGGAAGTCATGCTTCGTTTAATCTCGATGATTTTTTTTTGTCAAATCCCTGCATCTTGAAAAGGATAAGTCGGGCAAAAAACCGTGAGGATGAAAAGATTTGTTTTTGCACATTAACTATTCGGTGCAGTGTGTGCTATTTTTTATTTGCATTGCAGAGGCTTTTCCTAGCAAGATCAAATTTGAATGATTTTTTATTCATCCAATACGACACTTTTAATCCGACCAGCAGTTTTCCAGTGTACTTGGCAGTGTGTATAGAAACTATTTTAAAAAGTTGGTAACGTACAACTCGACGCCATTCCCGAGTAAAAAATAAATAAAATTGTAATTCTGGACGTTTATATAATTTTGTTATCTTGTTTACTACATTGAGCTCGACGTTTTCTTGTATGTTTTGCATAAATCATTAAATACCTTACAATTGACAGTTCAACCAAAGTTGTCACATTGTGCAAGAAAAAATGTTGTAGTTCAAATTCAAAGTTGTTTCTTGTTCCGCCAAGAGCAACGAGTTTTTTCAGTCAAGGTTTGGTAGTCTCGCAATGCAACAACTTGAATTTGGCTGTACGTTTTTCAGCATATTTTGTGATGAAAAGAAAGCCATACTAGCACAGAAACAAATTCCGCGCTCGTACAATGCAAATATGGGTGTGCGTAGATCATGATATTGCGACAGCGCAGCATTCGAAACTCAGAATCTGCCTCTATCGTTCCAGCCCTGTACGGAAAGCTCGATTGTGTGGAAAGTCTCGACATGAAGGTCTAAGCGAGCTGGAACTATGCAAGTAGCTTC
This sequence comes from Amblyjoppa fuscipennis, assembly GCA_963575735.1. Lineage (NCBI taxonomy): Eukaryota > Metazoa > Arthropoda > Insecta > Hymenoptera > Ichneumonidae > Amblyjoppa > Amblyjoppa fuscipennis. Next base: position 723,138 of record OY754494.1, read on the forward strand.
TGGTATCAAAATGCCGTGCTGTCGCAATATCATCAACTGCAGACACAAATTTCGATATTGCGCCGGCATTTTCCTTCCTGGAAAATGAATTAAAAAAAAAATTGATGGAACAAATAATTAAATATCGAGTTTGGCATGATTTACTCCTGCAATGAAATATCGCGAAACTCGGAACACGTTTGTGCAAACATTTCAAAAGAGGACAAAAAAATGCACAAAAACAAAGATTTCTCTATGAGGAAGGAAAAACGATTATCTACAGAGTACGCAGTTAGGTAGATTTTCGAGAAAAAAAAGAAAACGTTGATACAAACCTTGCCTAATTCCGCCTCCGAGGAAAATCCCAAACCGTAGACGGTGTTGGCTCTCACGTCGGACCATTGTCCGAATTTCTGAGACGTCTTTGTAAACGTCATATTAGGAGTAATTGTACTATTTATAACGGCCTGAAACAAAAAACAAATATTGAGCAAAAAAAATGGCCAAACAATTTTTAAAATTAAACAAAATAATGAAAATAAAAATTCTCGGTTGCTCTACCTTTGTTCCTTCGACAGAAATAATCCTATATAAACTCCTCGTTGAGTCGTAGAAAAAGGATACCGACACCGCAGCGGTGGAGGCCGATACCCATGACCTCTTGGTCTTGGGATCGATGTGGAACACATGCGCCTTGCATGTGAAGATTGGTTGCTCGCTGAAACCAAAATAACAACTTAATAAAATCATTTTGGCCAAAGGACTGTGCTCCATGGCAATTAGCGATATACAGTATAGATGTAAATAGAAGAGATTATTAGATATTTAAAAAAAATCTGTTAATTGCTATGTATTGTTAATAAACACTACTACTACTACTAAGATCATTTTTATTTAACTTATTTCACGGATCCCTCCTTTTACATAATACGTAACAGTGGTGAATGAAGTTGCAGGCTCTCATTTATCACATTCGTTATATCAACTGAATAATCGAGATTTAACGTAATAATCATAACAATAATAATGAGAATAATTATAATTAAAAAAAAAAGTATAGTTTTCTCGATCTATAATTAGAACAAATCCTCCGTAGCGTGCAAGGTTTCTCAGCGGACAAGAAATGCGTTGAAGGTAGCGAAAAACGAATTTTTTTCTTTTTCACACCGAGCGACCTTAAGAAAACACGATTTTCTTAAGCGACCTTAAGAAAATCGCCGGCTCGTCAAGAGTTCGTTAATCCGGCGAAACCGCAAGCCCAAATACACAGAATAACAAAAAAAAAATCAAAAATCAAAACAGACGTGGGAAAAAAATCTCGAAATTTCAAATTTTCGAAAACCATTAAAAAATAAAATTTTTAACCCTTTTCGCAAAATTTTGTTTTTTTTTTTTTGCATAAAAAAGGACGAAATGACACGTGACCCTCGTTGCAGAGGGGGGGCGCAGAGTGGCCGGGTCGATTGCTCAAAAAAAAAAAACGACGTTCGAAAATATTCCGAAACCGTTCGAAGTCGCCAGAGGAAAAAAAATGTTGAGCACGAAAAAAAAAAAGAAGAAACTTCCTCGTAAAATCATAAAAATGTCAATTGACACAGAACCGAACGGAATGGGAGGGCGAGGATCGTAGGACGTTGCAGTCGAGATATAGCGCGTTAAAACTTACCCCATCGTCTCCTTTCCGGATGTCATAAAAGTAGGTGTTACACCGATGAATTCATGGAAGCACGGAATTAGCTCGATCTATGCGAACACCGCGCACCACTGTCGTGAATCACTCGCGCGCGTTTAGAATATATATATATACATATATATATGCACATGTATGCATGTACGTATAGATATATATATATACATATATATATATATATATATATTTATTGCGTTACGTATATATATTTATATATATGTGATTTAAAAAAAAAAATGTTCGGGGTGAAAATAAAAATAAAAATTTTGTCTGAGCCTCACGAGGAATGATCGAGGTACGAACAGATGACATTCGTCGCCATCCGCTGGCCTTCTCTCACTGTAGCGATCATTAGACAACGTGAACTAGTCGAGAGAGTTTCCCTCGGGCCGCAGAGAGAGCACCTGCGTTTAATCGATTTTTCAAAGGGACCGGTGCTGCCCCCTCTGACCGCTACTAGTTTTCGGCCTAGTCGGGGAAGCGCCTCTCTTCCGATCTTTCTCCCATGAAGGCTGTCTCGTTGATGTTTTTAATGCACGGGACACACGAATACCGTGCGCGCCGAAGGGAGCGTTAGGCACCTGCGCGTATGGCAATTTCTTTTTATTTTTTTCCTTCCGCCGTTCGTTCGTCGGCGTACCGGGTAAACTGTACAAAAGCTACGTGTGAGTAGTGACGTATAGATGACCTAATGCTAATTAAGTTCCATTGCCAACAGAACGCTACACGAAATCCCTAGCTGGAGTTAATGCAGTCGAAGAGGCGGAATGTCGGCTTTCATGCAATTTCGCTGGAATGCCCGTCACATCTGAAGAGGAGGTCGATGCAAAGTTTCGCGGCAATGATAAACAACGTTTCGGAAGACGCTTAAGTAGGTTCTATTTTTAAAAAATGTGTTTCAGCGTCACGACCTTGATGGACGAGACAAGTTGCCGACACTCGAATAACGCGAACGGTCGGTAATGCAGGTAACGGCTTTTTCCAAAGGTAAAATTTGAATGAGATTCGTGAGTTTCGTATTTTCATGACCATCGAACGATTCCTCATTGATTAAGCACAAACGGAAGGAATTTGAAGAAAAACGTATGACTAAGTTTGTGCTCTATTTTTTTTTTTTTTTTTAATCAATGTAATAAAAATGTCAATCCCTAAATGTTTTAGATGTGATTGGTCTAGCGATGCGACGTCGTCACAAAACGGGCCACTTGATGGTCCTTTGACCGTCAGTTGACCCGTAAAAAAATGACCGATTTATTTGTGACTAATGAACTGAATATAAAACAAAACACCTATGAATTGAAAATGATAAATAAACCAAATTTAAAACAAAAACTTATGAAATTGAATAATAAACCGTACTGAGTTTTATACACTTTTGAGCCACACGAGTAATCACTAAATAAACTATATTATTCTTGCCCACCAAACAATTCCACATCGAGTCAGCCCTATTTGAAACTATTTGAAATAATAATAATAATAATAATAATAATAATAATAATAATAATAATAATAATAATAATAATAATAATAATAATAATAATAATAATAATAATAATAATAATAATAATAATAATAATAATAATAATAATAATAATAATAATGTTGGCCAACTTGGGGCCTTATTTCTTATTTTAATTATTGTAATTAAAGGATTGACCACTAAATGTTTAAATTAGGCTATCAATCACCACCAGACTATAACCAAATAAATGAAAATTGTATGGCTATTTTATCGATTATTTGACGACACGAAAAAATGACGGTAATTTCGCCTTATTTCTTACTTTGATTATTGTAACTAAACGATTGACCGCCAAACGTTTAAATTAGGCGACCAATCACAACCAGACTACCACCAAATCTTAAATAAAAGTTGTATGGCTGATTTTATCGGTCATTTGACGACTCGAGAAAAGTGACGGTAATTTCGCCTTATCTCTTATTTTGATTATTGTAACTAAACGATTGACCACCAAACTTTTAAATTAGGCTATCAATCACAACCAGACTACCAACAAATCTTAAATGAAAGTTGTATAGCTTATTTTATCGGTCATTTGACGACACGAGAAAGGTGACGGTAATTTCGCATCGCTGCTCGTGAAAGCCCCGTGCACGCGGTGGTTCACCTCTCCGCTCGCCGTTGCGTTTCAGGGCGTAAACGTCGTACCGTTGCGAGTTCATCTTAACGTATCCCTGTCAGTGCACGACGAGTGTCCCGTCGTCGCAGTAGTCGTGGGTCGTGCGGTGCGCATTTACAAAATGGTCGACACGCATCGATTCGTCGATAGAGATTCCTTCTAAATAACAAAAAAAAAAAAAATTAAAAATAAACAACAAAAATTAATTTGCAAATCATGTCAACCAAATGATAAAAAAAAAAAGTTGACGAGCAGAGAAATCCCGTCGATGAGTTTTACCTAGAGTGAGATTGGCGGTTAAATTTTTCGGGTACGTAGACCGAGCGAAGAGCCGAGAGCGAGAGAGCACACATATATTATATATGAGATTAAAAATGGCTAGACCTTACCTGTCATCGAGGCTTTCCCTGGCAACAAGTGTCGTTCTCGAGCCATCGAAAACAAAAGTTTTTTCATCGGCCCAATTCTTTTCGCACCTCTGGTGAAACAAGTAGCTTCGATAAACCTCGAATAAAATACATCGTGATATACATATGTATATAACTATAGACTTGAAAAAAAAAAAAAAAAAAATCGACGTCGCTCCAGCGTGAACGTTACATGTACGCGAAACCCTTCGCATACGCGCGTTAACCTGTTTGCTTCTTTGAGGAATCGCGTACGTCTCGAATAAATAGAAATAGCACGCGAAAAGTTTTAATTCGATCGTCGACGATCGATGAAGAGATAAAGCCCTGCGATACGTTTCGGCCGCTCTGTCATTGTTGTTATTATATTAGTTTATGGTTTATTTTTTTTATCGTTTCTTTTGTGGGAAAAAACAAGGAATATCTCGTGAGGAGAGTGCGAAAAAAGCGCGGCTATCGAGCATGGATAAACGACAGGAAGGACTCGCTCCGTTCTCATCTGGTGAGTGTAACTTTTTATGTTTACTGTGTGTGTGTGTTTATATACATATTATATATATATATATGCGTGTGTTTCGCTGGTACGATATTTGGTGCAGCGTCGAATATTTTTCAACGAGCAATCGAATACTTTTGAAATATGTAAATATAACAACATTGATTTTGTTGTTGTCTATACAATTATTAATAATGTTGAAAAAATAAATGTTCGTTAAGCAGCGAATGACGCGTCGCTACGATAATAGGACGAAAATACGATAAAAATAAGACGATAAAAAATACGTTTGCTCGCCATGCCGGATGACCTATATATGGTGTATGTGTGTATGTATGTATATGGTGATTTATTCGTACGATAGGTCTAGCGGTCCTCTAGGCACATTACTACACTACACTGAGAAATTGATCAAGAACAACAGTGGAAGTATAAATAGAAAAAATATCGAGTCATAAATATAATAAAAAATAAAGAACATAAAACATAAGGAAATATATAGAACATAAAGAATATAGAGTGTAATAGCACATTACGACACTAGTGCGGTAAAACTTTGCCTGACGAGTTTGCAGCACGAATCGAATGCGAATGTTGCGATGTGAGTTAAGAAAACGTCTTTCGCGCGAGTATCGCAAGAAATTTTATTTGACGAGGTGCGAAAGGGGAGCTTTATGAGCGCGCGAAGCGTGCGTAAAACGAGCACTTTACGCACCGAGCGAAATAATGAAATTTGTAGAATATAAAGAGTATAAAAAATATGAAGAATATAATAATACAAAGAAACCGAAGCAGAACAGCCAACGATAAGCTAAATAAGATTAACAACAACAGAAAGCGCTACATTTGTAGATATGTAATGATATAATATTTTGTAGAAATTTTCTTGCAACCTCAATGTTTATCGTCTTTCGCGGAACGAATGAAAATTCAATGGACGAGTGTTTTTTTTTGTTTGTGAAGAAAAAATAAATAAATAAATAAAGATAACACGCAACGAAGTTCGTTACCGGGCGAAGCTTCCTCATACGTGAAAGGTTAAATTGGCCGCAACGCGCGCCGAGCCCTCGACTACTCATGTGCAGTCCGTCGAGACACCGGTCGATTTTCAAAACTTCTTCACGGCGGTTATTGTAAACGTTATAGTTGCGATTAAAAGTTGCGATTAAAAGTTGCGATTAAAAGTTGCGATTAAAAGTTGCGATTAAAAGTTGCGATTAAAAGTTGCGATTTAAAGTTGCGACTAAAAGTTGCGACTAAAAGTTGCGACTAAAAGTTGCGACTAAAAGTTGCGATTAAAAGTTGCGATTAAAAGTTGCGATTAAAAGTTGCGATTAAAAGTTGCGATTAAAAGTTGCGATTAAAAGTTGCGATTAAAAGTTGCGATTAAAAGTTGCGATTAAAAGTTGCGATTAAAAGTTGCGATTAAAAGTTGCGATTAAAAGTTGCGATTAAAAGTTGCGATTAAAAGTTGCGATTAAAAGTTGCGATTAAAAGTTGCGATTAAAAGTTGCGATTAAAAGTTGCGATTAAAAGTTGCGATTAAAAGTTGCGATTAAAAGTTGCGATTAAAAGTTGCGATTAAAAGTTGCGATTAAAAGTTGCGATTAAAAGTTGCGATTAAAAGTTGCGATTAAAAGTTGCGATTAAAAGTTGCGATTAAAAGTTGCGATTAAAAGTTGCGATTAAAAGTTGCGATTAAAAGTTGCGATTAAAAGTTGCGATTAAAAGTTGCGATTAAAAGTTGCGATTAAAAGTTGCGATTAAAAGTTGCGATTAAAAGTTGCGATTAAAAGTTGCGATTAAAAGTTGCGATTAAAAGTTGCGATTAAAAGTTGCGATTAAAAGTTGCGATTAAAAGTTGCGATTAAAAGTTGCGATTAAAAGTTGCGATTAAAAGTTGCGCTTAAAAGTTGCGCTTAAAAGTTGCGCTTAAAAGTTGCGCTTAAAAGTTGCGCTTAAAAGTTGCGCTTAAAAGTTGCGCTTAAAAGTTGCGATTAAAAGTTGCGATTATAGTTGCGAAAAATGATCTCTCCCTGCGTCTGCCGATTTCTCAGGAAAAGACAATTTTGGGCCTCCAAAAGTTCACGAAGGTACATTCGAAATGACTACCTTAAGGTGAAAAGTTTAACTGCTATGAGTGCGAAAGCAATTTCGCAATCACCTGCAATTTTGCAAAATCTCCCAAGTCGTTTAGTTCTTGGGGAAAATTATGAAAAAAGACTGATCTGCAGAATTACTGCGCATAGTTTATCGTTCTCGTATTTTTCCTTAAAAAATTACTTTCCCTAAAAATTACATAAAATTTTGTGCGAAAAAATTTAGCAACGGCTCGAATTTGGTTTTTCCTCAAAAAAAAAAAAAAAAAAAAAAAAATGAGCACCCTTGAGAAAAGCTCATTACAGTTTTCATTACCGACCGCGATATTTCACTTCCCCTTAAGAGCATATGAAAACTCCTTCCCCCACTTATCGCGTGCCCAGTTGGCATCAAAATCCGTTTTTCTTAAAAAAAAAAAAAAAAAAATGTTCACCTCAATCAAAAATACGATCAAATGAAAAGTGTCATCGAAAACTGACAAGTAATCCGTCCTCGATGACACTTTTCAGTGATTACAGTTTTTATTACCGACCGTCGTTATTTCACCTGCTCTGAACCGCAGTTCCAAAAAAAAGTTTCCAATCTCAAAATACGTGTCTCAAAATTCGAATATCTTTTTCTTGAAAATCTCCCTTTCTCCTTTTTTCCATTGAAAATATCACCACTCTCGATAAGTTCCGGAGCGAGCCCACCCGAATAAAAAAATTCGTCGCAAGAATCCCAACGCAAATCGTTCTATTACCGGCTCTCCGCGTCTAAAAAAAAAGCATTACATCGCCATCGTCAGTTTGCGCTTCTAAAAAAAAAAAAAGGCAGCATCACGCTCTATTTAATTAACGAAACACCCCCGCATCGGCCATCAGCCCTATTATCGCCAATCGGCTGGAGGAATAAAAATAAAAAAAAATGCTCGACTCCGAGTTCCCATTTGCCGTAGTAAAATCGACCCCATTGCCGCTCCACAAAAATTAAATAAAAATAAATAAATTAAAAAAAAAGGATCAAAAAGTAAATAAAAAATCCGGAGTGTCGACCGATGGTCCCATAATATTTAGAGCAGCGAAAGAGCTAAAATAACAATAATAATAATGAAAAAAAAGATAAAAAATTAATTAAAAAATCCGGAGTGTCGACCGATGGTTCGATAATATTTAGAGCAGCGAAAGAGCTAAAACAACAATAATAATAATGAAAAAAAGGATCAAAAAGTAAATAAAAAATCCGGAGTGTCGACCGATGGTCCGATAATATTTAGAGCAGCGAAGGAGCTAAAATAACAATAATAATAATGATAAAAAAAGGATCAAAAAGTAAATAAAAAATGTGGAGTGTCGACCGATGGTCCGATAATATTTAGAGCAGCGAAGGAGCTAAAATAACAATATTAATAATGATAAAAAAAGGATCAAAAAGTAAATAAAAAATGTGGAGTGTCGACCGATGGTTCGATAATATTTAGAGCAGCGAAAGAGCTAAAATAACAATAATAATGATGAAAAAAAGGATCAAAAAGTAAATAAAAAATCCGGAGTGTCGACCGATGGTCCGATAATATTTAGAGCAGCGAAGGAGCTAAAATAACAATAATAATAATGATAAAAAAAGGATCAAAAAGTAAATAAAAAATGTGGAGTGTCGACCGATGATTCGATAATATTTAGAGCAGCGAAAGAGCTAAAATAACAATAATAATAATGATAAAAAAAGGATCAAAAAGTAAATAAAAAATCCGGAGTGTCGACCGATGGTCCGATAATATTTAGAGCAGCAAAAGAGCTAAAATAACAATAATAATAATGAAAAAAAAAAAAAAATGAGAACGGGGTTGCGCAGCGATAGGGCAGTGTGGATAACCGAGGGTGGATAACACGTGTAACGGGGCGGCGGCACGAGGGGGGGGGGGTGGTCCAGAGGAGAAGGGGGTAGGTCGCGCTGCCGCTCGACGCTGGTACGTTGGGGCGGTGGAGGAAGTCTACTGCGGATCAATTCCCTCTCGGCTTTTATACATGGAAGCAACAGTCTGTCCCCTGCTCTGTTCGGTGGGACGTGCGGGTCGGTCGACACGGTTTCCAGCAAACGCCGCAGTTTCATCCCTCTCCCGTTTTCTCCACGCCAGATAAATAATTAAATAACGAATTTAACAAAATAAACATATAAATTTCACTCTACCGATAATAATTCGCTTGCAGCCGAAAAAAAAACATATGTCGTTACTTAAACTCTTCTCTAATCCTCACGACTTGGATGCAGTATTGAAAAGAATTATATATATATATATATATATATATATATATATATATATATATATATATATATATATATATATTGACGAATGAAGTACATTATATAATACAAAACTTATGGATTGTAAATTTAATATTTATTTAAAAAAATATCGCCCGTTTAATATTATACAATAATTATTGTTATTAAAATGGATTTTTTTTTTTTGCATAAATCGGTCGTGTGGTATAAAACTGTATTTTTCTGTAGGAGGAGAAAGGGAATATGATGTTTTGCACAATGGAAGGAAAGGGCTACTTATGAATCGTAACGATTTTAATATCCGAGTGAAATTGTTATTGTCATCGTTGAGCGTGGCGAAATGTTGGTTCGCGCTGTTTCGGAGCAATGGGGTCTTCGAGTTTTTACGGCAATGCGGATATTTTAATGGTTATTATTATGTATATATATATATTATTTCTGCTGTTTTTTTTAATATTTTTTTATTATTTTTAGATCTGGAAGGAGAAGAGGAGTGTAATGTATGATTCTGAAGTGTGGTTAATGCACGATTTTTTTTATAATGCAAATCATTCGAATGATCCGATTCGAATTTTCGACAGAATCCGAAACATTATTCGTATTCAGTTCGAATGATTCGATTTGAACTTTCGACATAATCCCAAATATTATTCATATTCAGTTCGAACGATTCGATTTGAATTTTCGACAGAATCCCAAATATTATGGATATTCAATTTGGCTCGATTGATCCGAACGATTGGGCAAATTTTCCTTCCAGTCGCGAGGTGGAAATGCTCTTTACATTCTTGTTTTTATTTTTAGCAAATCATATTCCCATTACCATTACACTAATTTAAAAAAATTTAATAATATGCAATAAATTTTTGTTCAACCTTATCGATAAATCGTCACTCCATCGATTGTTCCGGGACGAACAATATGGTGTCAAGATCGCGATAACGACCCAGAACAACAATGAGGGATGTACATGTGTGACCTCGTTTTCTGTATCGAACACATTTCCAACCGACGCTAATATGAAATCCTTGGAGATCGTTCTCTCCCACAGTTACCAGACAACTTTTAGTACTCCAGGTTACGTGCGCGCGCGTGTGTGTGTTCATCTAACTCATATCGCATTCGCGGCAAGTCTATCGACGGTCGTAATAAATAGACGCGGAGACAGACCGGCGCTACCGGCCTTCTCACTCGCATCTGGAAGCGACTTTACCACACGAGCATTTTTTTTTTAATTACAAAGTTCGTTGCTGTACCTTTCTATCAGCTGAGAGACGAGAAACTGGGAAATTACATTTCATTTTTGCAAATGTTTCCTCGTCGTTTGAGGAAAAAAAAATAATTATAAATTTTTTTAAATGTAGCAAGTAAATTTATGTCTATTTGATGTGAACACGTCTTTACTCGAGCGAGTTTCCTCACAATGGGCTCAGATCAAAGTCTTCCTGAATTTTTTTTTTAGTTTTTCTAATCCGAATTGCAGATTTTCGTTACCGACGAAGTTTTTGCTTCGCGCCTCAAGAGTATGTGGAAATTGGGATTTTTTCGACGAGGCGGTTTAAAAATACGTGAAGTTGAATTGACCGGCAATGGTTGTTAAGATTGAAAAGAAAACGGTTGTTAAGCTTGGAAAAAAAACGGTTGTTAAGCTTGAAGAGAAAACGGTTGTTAAGCTTGAAAAGAAAACTCACGGAGAAAGCTTGTCGAATAAAGGAAAATTTTGAGAAAATATATGAAAACACCAATTTTCAACTTTTTTCAATATCAACGTCGTGTTTGATTTTTATGCAAAACTGCTGGCCGATTCAAGTTCTGCGAAAAAAAATCAGATCTGGGCAGTACTTTAAATACACGACATATTTTAAGTGTTTTGTAAAACGTATTTTGATTATTCAAATACTACTCTGGTATTTAAAGTATTTTTTGGGCCGATTAAGTATAAAATACAAAATATTTTTACACCCACCTCAATATTTGAATGTTGAGAATGATTGTGGGAATATCCGAAGCCAAAATACTTGTAAGATGTTAACGGAAAGGAATAAAAAAATGTCATGAAAAATTTTATGAAAATGTCCTTGCAAAATGCCAAATTGCAGATGTGAAATAAGTATCGAATTCTGATGTACAATCACTGATAAAAAAGTTGCAAACTTTTGCAATAAAAAATTGTAAAAGTTAGAGGGCGCTCAGACATTTTTGAAGAAACTAAAAATCGCGTATAAAAAAAAAAATCAAATTTTAATGAAACATTGAGTACTCTCCCCACATGCTCTACGTAAAATTTCAACTGGCTCGGTCATGGTATTCTCGAGTTGTAACAGTTTAAGTTTTGCAGGTCTGACACACACACGTGCACATCCAGCATTTTTTTTTATAATATGAACATTCCGAAGGTTTTCATTCAAACTACAGAAACAAGCTTTCCATAAAAATAAAGCTCCCTCTAAAAGTCAGGAAAAAGTTAATTGGCAGTTCTTGTTAACGACTGGGTGATGTGGATGCGATGGAAAGAAATGGGTCGCCTCGGTGAAAATGTATTTTTATCCCCTTTTTTTTACACGCTCCCATAATAAGATCATGGCAATGCTAATCCAATAAAATTGATTACTTTGACGAAATTTTAGCTGACATACATATCGAAGACTGAAAATAAAAATAACAATCTCTATTTTACCATTTGCGAGTTGCGCCCTTATGATTCCGAGCCGTCGATCTATACCAGTGTTTGTTCTCGATCATTTATTTACCTGTTTATTCATTTGTTGCAGACGAGTGTCCGAACAGCGGAGAAGACAGCGACGAGGATGTAATAACGGATTACCTTGGCTCCGGTCATGCGGACTGTGGGCGCATGTCGATAGTAAACGGAGAACTGAGCGGCTTGAACCTCCGCGGGAGTGCACAGTCTGTCATCTATACCAAAGACAACACGGACGCGACAATGTCGGAGGGAAGCGACGAACATCTTCGTCACAATCCTCCGACGTTGAGTTCCAACGTACAGAATCAGCCTAATCCGCACGTTCCGATAATCAGCGTCACTCCCCATTCGCCCGGGCTCGCCAAGCACTATCCTGTTCTCGGTAAAAAAAAAAAAAGAAATTAATTTAAAAAATAAAAAAAAATAAAATCAATAGGTTTACAGTTTTCATTACCGACCGTGGTATTCGCTTTTTTTTACAGAGGACAATTTGCAACAACTGCACGAGATTCACAACAGTATTCAACGCATGAGAGACTCGACACTGAGCACCCTGGCTTACGGCAATCGGGGATCTCAGAATGAGAATTTTCAGAGGCTGAGCTCGTCGTGTCCCTCCCTGTGTCCACTGAGTCTGACGGACGGCGTCGTTCGATCGGGAGACCGAGGCGCTGGCTCCGATCCCGATCTCGCCAATTGCTCGACGAACAGTTCACCGACGCATTTTCCACCGGTCGCTCATCAACTCCCGCCGATAGTGCTCGGTGTCGATCGCCGCCGTAGCTGGACCGATCTCGAAGATTCCCGAAACAATCGCCATCGTTGTTCCGTCGGCGATCATCTGCAAGCACAGAATATGGTACGAAGTACCGTCGATTCTTCATTCGAGAATTTTTCGTCCTTATCGGGATTTTTATTAGGGGTGTTCAAATCGCAGTACACCAATCGAATTGCATCGAATATTTATTAATGTTTTGAATAAATCACTCGTTCCAATTACTCGAATTATTCAGATTATTCGAACGATTCGAACGATTCGAAGAGTTTGAATTGTTCGAATTATTTGAATTATTCGAACGATTCGAACAATTCGAAGAGTTTGAATTGTTCGAATTATTTATTTTATAGTTATTGACACTTTGTGTAAGTGTAAATATAAACATAAACATATACATTCGAAAAATACACGATATAATTATTTTTAAGTGAAGGTAATAATTGGTTTTCTCAGCGTCAACGAAGCATAAGCCTAAGCAGCCTCGACAGCGAGATGGACCTGGAGATGGACGGAAAATCGCGTTCTTCTTGCGCAGGTGTCGGTAATCGATCGTGCAGATCGCAGGCGAGCACGCATTCCCTCAACGAAGCCGATCTCGTACAGGTAAAAAAAAAATCAAACGAAAAAGAAAATGAAAATGCTAACTTTACCTATCGAGACTACAAATTGATATTTCAGAAGTTAGCGATGAAGAGGGGAAGCCAAAGACTGGGCGAGACCGCAAATTTACTACCGGGGGTAACCGGGTCGCGTCTACCGCTCCAAAAATCAATCTCCACCCCGTCGATCATCGGGCCACCGGGCCAGGCGCACCTCGTCGATTCTGGAACACTAACGGCTCCGTCTTTAGTCGCGTGAGTCAAATTATCATCGTTATTATTGATTTTTTTTATTTTCCAAATTTTGAGTCAGGATCGTGAAACCTGATTTAAAAAAGCACGCGTGCTGAATCTCGATTGCACAAGTGCCCGAGCTTCCACTTTATTAGCTTTATTCACACACATTTTATGCCTTGCGGCGAACGCACCACGTAGTCGAATTTTCAAATCACTCAGGTGTTACCGATATCTTAAACGACATTGTCATTTTTTTGTGTATTATATTCTGTACCATATTTGCATATCTCGTTTGCACAGCTTACAATTTTTCTCCACAATTGCTATTCTACAAAAAATAGTCGATGTTAAAGTTTGCAAATAATTTAGCAAACAGATTTCTTTTTTTTTTCTTGCACGCTCGTCGAAACTACGTCCATAGTTCGCGCTTCACGTGTGCTTGCGTCATTTCTGCAACGGGTAGTTAGAGACGAGTTTAGTTGAAAGCATGGGCGGAATCAAATATGAGAAATTAATATACCATATACGTTTAACTCGTGAATGATTAAGCCATTATTAATCAATTGCGATTGGGCATTGCCCGTTTATCATGAAATAAATAAAAAATAAATCGTTGTCGATTCGATAAATTGGAGAAAATTCGGTAACCGTTTTTTTCACAGTGTTGTGTGGAAATGCGTGCACATTTTTTTCAAATTGTAAACGAAACTATGCACTAGAACGAAAATTTACAGTTTTCTATTTTCAAGCCAAGTTTTGAGCACTAATTCTCGCGAATTGGAAAAATAGTTGCCGCTTCGAGAGCTTGACAGTCTGCTTGACAGCGAAGGGGTTAAACGATAGTCGAAGCATATTTTTCGGCAGCCGTTGAAGAATTTTACGTTGAAGCGACTATTATTATTATTTTTTCAAAAATCTGATAGAACTTTTTCGTTCTTTCCGAGTTCTATGTAAATAATTCCCATGACCCTCCGATTCGTTGATCGACACGTTTTTTCGTGAATATTTTGGCTCCGAAAATGTGACGACAAAAATGAATTATCAATTTTCTTTGCATTACATTATAATTTTCTTTACACAAATATCCATGATAGTTCCATAGTTTTGTTGTTTGCACTTGAATCATTTGTCCATGACCCTGCACGTCAGCAGGCGGCATGAAAGAACTGAGAAAGGTAGCGGGAGTGAGACCGAGACAGAGGATCTTCACGCACCCCACGGGCATGTATTTCACGAGGATTTAATACGAGAAGTGGCGGCCAATGTGCAGACATCCCTCGACGAGCTCATGAGAGAGTGAGTACCTGAAACGCACCAAGAAAAAAAATCTTCCAATCTCGAAAAAAAAAAAAACGCAAATAAAAAAAAATGTAATATACTTTTGCATCATTGTATATGGTAGAAAAAAAAGAAATACCGACGGAAATGGTTTGTATGATAAAATTTTGTATTTCGAGAAAAATATTTCGTACGAAAAAAAGGACATTTCATTTTTTTTTTCACCAAACTAGTATTTGGTAGGAAAAAAAAGAAATACCGACGGAAATGGTTCGTATGATGAAATTTTGTATTTCGAGAAAAACATTTCGTACGAGAAAATGAACATTTCATTTTTTTTCACCAAACTAGTATCACTCGCTTTTTTTAAGCTTAAATTTTTCTTCGATACGGTTTAAGCATCTTGCTTGAAGCTCGCTTGTACATGGTTTATCAATTATTAATCGTGCGATATGTCGAATGATTTTTTTCAATATTAATTTTGTTATTGTGCATTTATTCGTTTTCAGTGGTGCCGCGTACGACGATCATCATTCGGAGAAAACGAGACGGAAGCGGGGCTCGCTCTTTTTCCGTAAGAAGAAGGTAATTTTTTGCGTCATTTACTTCGTTTCTCCGAGGCAATTAAGGCCGGCCCCGCGGGGACTGAAATTCGGATCTTGGCGCGATGTGAAATCGACTCAGAGTTGGTCAAAGAACCGCATTCAATTATTTTTTCCCTCAAAACTGCTAAACGTCTCTCAGGAAGACCAAATTATACGAAACTGATGAAGCAGGTTTAAAAAAAAATGATTGCAGTTTTTGTTACCGACCGAGTCTGCTTGGCATCGCTCCACTCGTCGGTAAGCCCAGTTTTTGAGAAATTCAAACACTGTATTTTTTTTTCTTTCCAGGACAAAAGTTGCAAAAAGCCTAGTCAGCAATCCCATCACTGGGTGCCGATGATCGCAGGATCTCAGGGAAGCTTCACTTGTGACTATTGCCTCAAGCAATTCGGCAACAAATCCATACTTCATTGCGAAAGTAAGCTAAAAAAATCTATCGTAATTACATTTATTTTATAATTTGCTCTTAGTATTACTCATTACTAATAATATTGATTACTATTAATATATTGTTAAGAATTATTTTTATTTACTATTTATTATATCTTTTTTTCTGACTGTTGCGAATCGTCATAGACTGCGGTATGACGGTTCATCAGAATCACTGCAAGGACCAGCTTTCGGCCGAATGCACGAAGCACAAGCTGAATTCCAACAAAAATTCGGCAAAGTCGGCTTCGAGTTCGTCGATTGTTTCGAGCAGCGGAAGCGCGAAACGTGGCTCGACCGTGTCCATGCCACTTCCGGGTGTAACCGGTACAAGCAGGTAAGTTTCAGACGACGTGGCTTTTCATTATTATTATTATTATCATTATTATCATTATCATTATTATTATTATTATTATTATTATTATTAAAATTGCATCAAATCTTCGTTTCTATGGGTTAAAGTTACGCACGCTGCCGAGGCATGGTCCGCTCGGAATTAGCAACGAAAACAACAATAAAAAAAAAGGAAATGAAAAAAATGATGAGATGATATTGGTGAAAGAAATACGCTCGTTATGCCAAACGGCAGTTAAAGCTTGCGCAGATGTCTAGATGATCCTACCCCGCCCGCTTAAATCGCAATATACTATAATTATTCTAATTTTTTTTTTTTACTTATTTTCAAACACGACGCAAAGTGCCTGTCAGCTGGTTTTCTTTAGCATTTTACACATACTTGTATTATAATATATATATAATGGAAGCTGACAATACGGTAGTTCTGTCGGTGTAGCAAGCCCAGACACAATATGTAAAATTATACAATTACACTGCGGGATACTCGGGAGGAGAAAGAGGAGATTTTTAGTAAGGGTGTGCGAATAGTAAACTAATCAATTTGAATAGAATATTCATATTGTTTTATACTTAGAAGAATTCGAGTAATTCGAACCATTTACATGACTCGATTGGTTCAAATCATTTGAATTATTCGAATGATTCCTCGTATGGAGGAAGCCCGTGTACACTCTAAGGTTCAAAGTTCAGGTTGCTTCGGGAACGGGATTTAAAGAACGCCAACGAACCATAAAAAAAATTCATTGATCGATTTTGGCTTCCTCATAGAGGAAGCTATGCGTAAAATTGTAATAAATGAGGAAGCCATGCCATGACTGCAACATTTTTCGTAACATAAAAAAATGTCTGTTTCGTAACATAACAAATTAAAACAGTCAAAATTTATCGCAAAATTTATTGTAGGAAATCGCAAATGGAAATTTGCGGATTTCGTCCTTTTGAGGCAGTTTTGAATCTACTCTACACCGCTGATTGCAAAACTATAACTCATTTTACTCTTAGGGTGATATTTGATTCAGAAACTCGTGTCTGACGTAAAGAACTAATTTCTCAAAAAATAAAAAATACGAAACATTACAGTACAGTATTAGTCCACTTTCGCGCCGGATTTCAGCTCGATATCTCCGTGTTTACTCAAATTACTTCGTTTTTAGTATTAAAAAACAAAAAACAAATAAAAATTGAATCAAATCTGATCGCTCGGGTAGATTTTGGCTCAATTCAATACTGAAAGTCTTTGAACATAGCATTATATTTGTACGCAGTTTAAGTTAAGGACGACAGCTCAAAATTTCGCAAGTTAGAACTTTTTTCAAACAGTTCTAACAAGTTATCTGGCAAGTTAGAACATGACCTTTTTTAAAAAATGTCAAAAATCGCGTAAAATCTGCAGTCGGGCCTCAAACTTCATGACAATTGCACCGAGGGAAGAGACGTAACCACTCTACCAAATTTCGTCTAAATTTAGTGTACCAAATTTCAACAGACTATCTCAAGCCGTTTTCGAGTTATAGTTGTTTTGCTGATACACACATTCACACATTTTTTTCTGAATATGATTTTCCAATGTTTTGGAACATTCTGAACACGTTTTTAATAAAAAAAATCTCAAAAATTTGTTTTTTCATGAGAACAAAACTTGCTCTATGAGGAAGCAAAAAATGAACCGACAGTTTTTGTTACCGCCCGGCGGGCAGTTTTTGTTATCGCTCTGGATGGAAAGGAAGAGATGTAAAAATGTATTTTTATCTTCTTTATCACTATCATCCATAATAACACACTTTACATTGCCATAAGATCATGGCAATGTAAAGTATCAAGTAGGCTTGATTTTTTGCTTGAGTCTTTTTTCTTAACATGAATTTTGTCTACACACTAAAATCCAATAAATTTTATTATCCAGACGCAATTTGCATTTCTCGACCTTTTAGACTATTTTAAGTACTCTGACACAAAAAATCTCGTAATTATTTTTATGGAAACATAGCTTCCTCATTGAGGAAGCGAAATCAAAGCGATGCGATAAGATTTCGAATAGAGCGATTTGAGGCAAAAAAAGGGACGAGACGTTTAAAAAAAAAAAAACCGTCGAAATAGCGCTAATGCAGTGTGTGCTTTTTCCTTCCTCCGTGCATTCCCTCCCGTCGCAACCGACCACAAAAATAACGATATCGTGCGTTATAAACAACGATAAAAGGGAAATTAGCGGAAAGAAAGCGGTTACAAGCTACAGCCCTTGGCGGCGTGTTGCCACCAAGCTTGGAGTCAAGTAAGTCACGTTCCCAAATAATCTGATGTTTCTGTCCTACCTCTCGAACGAAAATCTAAAAAAACATTGAAAAAAATTCCTCCGCCTACGTTTGCGTGAATTGTTCCACAATTTCTCTCGGAAATCGTCAGAGTGGTGCAATACTCGCGATGTATCGTACTTAAAATCTCTCTTGTGCACACATTGCAATATACATATATATATTATATATATACTAAAACTATACTATACTACTGTGATAATTGGATTGACACTCGTTTTTGTTTAGTTATAATTATTGTTACTGAAAAAAAACATTGAAAGCTAAGAATCGAACAAGGTCCCGCGTTTCGATTACGCGA
Source organism: Amblyjoppa fuscipennis (assembly GCA_963575735.1). Lineage (NCBI taxonomy): Eukaryota > Metazoa > Arthropoda > Insecta > Hymenoptera > Ichneumonidae > Amblyjoppa > Amblyjoppa fuscipennis. Next base: position 741,816 of record OY754494.1, read on the forward strand.
GTTGCACCTTTGTAATTCTCAGCCGTCGATCGTCAACCCGCCCTGCCTGAGCTTACCAAAATGCTTCTATTATAATTTTTACAGAATATTTTTTTCAATCGAAAAAAGAAAATAATGTACTTTCGTATGTAAGCTCGCCGATACCTAATTTTCTCTTCATGTTCCGTTGTGAAATTTCTCTCTCATAGCTCATAGATTTACTTTAAGCTTAATCCTTGTGTGTAATTTAGGAATGCCATTTTTTTACAGTACAGAATTGGGCATTCTTTTTACCAATGGAATTGCAAGAAAAAAATTTTAATGACGAATGACATGCAGTAACGAAACTGATATCTTTTTTCCCCTCAATGCATTGCTGCATTTTTGACAAAAAAACATATATTTCTAATAATTTGGATTAAGAAAAATTAGAGAAAGAAAAAAAATGTTTTCCCGTCTGGATCGATGTGAAGTTTTGAATTAAAAAAGTTTACACTATTGCAAAATATGGATTTTCGAATTGTGCCCAATTCTGGTATGAGCCTGCGAAAGGGCGCTCGAATTGTCGTATTTCTCGACTACCCACCTTACTGATAGTCGTATGCTTCGATATATCTCGTTTCTTCCGTCCAATATTTATTTATTTCTTACTGTCTGAATGTTTTTTTTCTCAAAGAATTTCTTCAACAGCGACGCTGCCTATCCAGTAATAACGAATGCGACCGATCACCAATAATTGGAGTTCCCGTACTATTCATTAAATCATTAGTCAGTAAAAAAAAAATCATCGATACTTTCTTCTCTGAGCATCTCTATCCTTGTCACTGTCGACGATGCAAAGTGACATTTTTTTAATACGTATTTGAAAAACAAGTATTTTTATTATGTATTAAAAAAATATTATTTTTTTTACGTGAGATTAATTCGAAGAGTTCTTTTTTCAGCCAAACGATCAGCGAGGAAAAGGACGGTGATAGTCAGCATCGAGATCTCAACAGGTAAATTATATTATTTATTAATAAAATAAAATTTATTTACGGTTATTTTATAGACATGGGCGCATTTTTGAAATTTCGAATAACTTGAGCCGAATTAAATGTGAGCAATTCTATTCAAAATTGAAATCTCACGAATCGGACTCTGAATTGAATATTCGATTCCATTCCCTTGCCTACTCGTACATCCTCAATAATTCATCAATTCTTCCAACCCAGGCATTCTTTATCAACTGGGCCACTTTTTTCGGTCGAGCTCTCAGATGTTTTTTTAAATTTGCTAGTTTGTAGTACTACTTGAGAGATGCTTTTGTGATTTTTTTTTTAGATTTTTAAAGGGCACGCTTCAGGATTTAAGTTTTTTTTTATATCAGTATATCAAAAAATATTGATTACTCAAAAAATTCGCAGGCAAATAAACTTTTTTATTTTTTATCAACTTCCGAATGATGTTAGAGTCATAATTAAATAAAAATGATAGTCGAGTTTATACGAATCTATATGAATTAAATTTTGTATTCGTTTATTTTTTCAGTATGTAAGAATCGCAGATACCACTTTGGTAATCTTTTTATAGAATCTTCATAGAATGACAAATACCTTGTAAAATTGGCACCAGAAACGAAGGTGTGTTTGTAGTAGAAAAAAATAATTACAACTTTTTTTTAACGAGAAATGGAGTTCCCGTATCCGGAAAATTATGACTCTAACACCATTCGAAAGTTAATGAAAAATAAAAATGTTAATTTTCCCACGAATTTTTTGAGGTATCAATATTTTCTAAAATATACAAATATTAAACAAAAAAGCGTAAATCCTGAACGGTGCATTATAAAAATCTAAAAAAAAACACAGAAGCACCTCTCAAGTACTACAAACTGGCAAATTTTAACAAACATCCGTCGACCGAACAAAGTGGCCCGGTTGATAAAGAATGCCTCATAATGCAAAATAAGTGTTAAACACAATTTTTTTCTTTTTTTCCAGTGGTGTCGACGACTTTGACTTTAACGACGACGTTCACCAGCTGACGATCGGCGACATAGAAGGCCTGGATCCGGAGTCGGGTCTGGACAAGGAAGAGCCGGATTCGTGGAGCGCTGCGATAGGCCGAAGCGATGCCTTAAAGCTGGTGAACGGTTGCGAGCGCGAGGTTAAGCGTCAGGAGCACATCTACGAATTCGTTCTGACCGAGAAACATCACTGTCTCGTGCTCCTCGCCATGGAGAGGATATTCGCCGAGGGACTTCGCCGAAACTTTCGTCTAGGTCCGCCCGATCTCGAACGTATGTTTCCGCGACTGCGCGATCTCATCGACATACATCTGAGATTTTTGCTCAAATTGCGAAAACGACAGAGCTCGCATCCGGTCGTGCCGACAATCGCCGACATTCTCGTCGATCAATTCTCGAGCGAAAACTCGTCGAGAATGAAGAGCGCTTACGGAGAATTCTGCAGCCGACACAGGGACGCCGTTGACGCGTACAAGTATTATCTGCGACACGATCCACGCTTCGCGAAATTCGTTCGACTTTGTCAGGTAATTCAGATCAACCTGCAGACTGTGCAATAATCTTCGTCTGTCGATTTATTTGCCCGGTTTCTGATGAAAATTTTGTCCATCGGGTTGATAACTTTGTACATAGTGGCCGCGGTCAGGGAAAACCGGGAAAACGGGAGGGGGCCAACTCTGCACCCCCTAAGTGGACACGAAGGTAGGTCGACAAAAAAAGTCGACACTGAATGACTGTGCACGACAGCAGCTCTACACGGACAACTCGACACCGAAAAACTGTACACTGCACAACTATAGTTGCATTGTTGATCGGTGTACAGTTTTTCGGTGTCGAGTTGTTCGTGTAGAGCTGCTGTCGTGCACAGTCATTCAGTGTCGACTGTTTGTGTCAACCTATCTTCGTGTCCACTTGGGGGGTGCAGAGTTGGCCCCCTCCCTGATTAAAAATGTTGAAATAAAAGTTTCGATGCCACGCTTAACACGTAAAAAAAATTTTGCATTGGTCATGTAAAAAAAAAAAGTTAATGTTTTTTGTAAAATTGTTTTTTTTTTAAAGATAATAAAGGAAGAAAATACTTCTTTTTTTCAGACTAACCCATTGCTGAAGAAGAAAGGAATACCCGAGTGCATACTGTTCGTGACTCAGCGACTCACCAAATATCCGTTGCTCGTCGAGCCTCTGATAAAGACGAGTACGACAATCGATGAAACGACGAATCTTCGCGAGGCGCTCGGTCTCGTCAAGGAGATTCTCGGCGACGTTGACGCCTGCGTCGCCGACAAGGAGAGGGAAGACAGAAAGTTGGAAATTTACAACAGGTAAAAAAAAAATTGCCTCAGATATGATAATTTATTAATCCTCGTCGTTCCTTCCAATAACCATCGTAATTTATTTTTGCTTTGTCATAGGATCGATGCAAAGTCATTTGCGATGCACCGCGGCGTGAAATTCAAGAAATCAGACATAATGGCCTTCAATAGAGTGCTGAAGTTCGAAGGGACGGCTTACCTTATGCAGGGCAGTAGGAAAATGGCTCCGGTAGTAGTCGTCGTGCTCTCGGACGTGTTGTTCTTTCTCGCCGAAACGAGAGATCAGAAGTACGCTTTTTTCGTGCCGGACAACAAGGCCGGCGTCGTGTCGCTGCAAAAATTGTTAGTCCGGGAGAAAGCCGGTCAGGAATCCCGTGGAATATATTTGATAAGTAGCAATCCCGCCGAGCCGGAGATGTTCGAGCTGAAGGTACAGAAACCAAAGGACAAGCAACTGTGGATTCAGGCTATACGCTCGTCGGTCGAGGCTTGTCCTCAGGATCCCGACTGCGACGCTCTGGGCGACAACAGCGGTAGCGAACTACCGGACACGCGGTCGTCATCCATATCTATGATTTCGGCTGACGAAAGGCTGCGCATTGCCAAGGCTAAGGAAACGCATATTCTTGGGATCGTCGGTTCGTATATATCCATATTCGAACATATTACTCGTATTGTTCAAGCACATTCGATTTATCGACTTTATTTTGTACGATTCGAAAACATACACATTAATTAAACATCCAATTACGCGAATGATTAGAATTATTCGAACTATTCGAATTAATAGAATTGATCGAACTAATCGAACTAATCGAAATATTTGCAATATTCGAATTATTTGACCTATTCGAATGATTCGAATCATTGGAAATATTCGAACTATTCGAATTAGTCAATTTATCGTTCTAACTGTGCAATTAGTTTTACACAGTCATTTTACTTCTGTTTTCACAGGCGAAATGAGAAAGAAAGACACCGAACAGGCTCTGCTGCTTGAGGAGAAGATAAGCCTGCAATTGAGATTGTTATCAGCGGCCAACGTGTGGAATGAAAACGACAGCGAGAGCGAGAGGATCGAGAGATTCGAACGTGAGGTGCCCGATTACACTCGGCTGGTTCGAAACGAGGATACTGACTCGGCGCAGTTGTGGCAGGAGGTACAGTAGACTAAAAAAAAGGTTCCAAACAACAACAGCAAATACCTTTGAAAAAACAACTGTGTTATTTCCGTTTCAGGTTGTAGTAGCGGTGCAGGAAGCGACGAGGCTCGCGAGTTCACTGTCCTTCAGCGCGGGCGGCGGTTCTCTGTCCAGAAGCTTGAGTTCGGCGGGCGAGCGGCACAGCGACGCTTACGTTCCTCCCTCGATCTGCGTTCCCCGCCGAGCCGAAACCTTCGCGGGCTTCGACCACAACAAGGTTCGCACATCGACGAACTTTCATATAAAATATCGAAAAATGTCGACGCTAAAAAAGAAAAAAAAATTCGCAGGAAAGATATCCTTGGCGCGACTCCGGGCCGTTGCACATCGTGATGGCACCGCCGAGGGCGATCGACGCCTCGGGCGAGGCCGCGGACGGCAAATCTGACGACCCGACGGAGATAAACAAAGACCAGCAATTGGCCGCGGTCAGGTTGTCGCACTACGTTTACACGCTGCTCTGTATAATAAGCAATCAGATGACGACGATCGACAGCCTGAAGGCTCAGCTGACGTCGCGCAAGGAGGGCAGCCTGGGAAAGTCCTCGGGCAACAGACCGAACACGAATCGCCAGTTGGAGGAGCTGAGAAATTTGCAGGACCAGCTGAGCCGCGAGAAAGCGGCGTTTCGGGCGACGAGCCAGCAGGAGAGAACCCAGCTGCAGGAGGAGAGGGCCGAGCTCTCGAGGATTCGGGATCAATTGGCCGCTGAGCAGAGAGACGTAACACAGCAGCGCGATCAGCTTTACCGGCGTCTCGAGGCCCTCGAGCGCCAGGGTGTGTCGCTCGTCGCGCCCTCGGCCGTCGGACCGACGACGGCTCACGTGTCTCACCTTTCGAGCGGCACCGACACCGTGCAGTCGAGAAAATCGCAGACCGACACCAAGAGGATACCTCTGAATCTCATTAGCGCGACGAATCAACAAAAAGTTCAGAGCAGCCTGCCGATGGTCAAGCAGCAGCTTCCGTTGAAACTCGCGAGCGGCAGCAACAACAATAACTCGAGGTACAAATTTGGGCCGCCGGAAGTTTTCGAGTGTGAATGCGAGTGTATGAATTCTACACGCCTGAATTCTACGCGTTTCATTTTTACATATTTCATTTTACACATTCAATTCTACGCCATTCAATTCTACGCCATTCAATTCTATGCCATTCAATTCTACGCCATTCAATTCTACGCCATTCAATTCTACGCCATTCGATTCGACGCCATTCAATTCTACGCCATTCGATTCTACGCCATTCGATTCTACGCCATTCGATTCTACACATTTAATGTCTACATGTCTTAATTCTATACATTTCATTTCTACGCATTTCTACGCAAATCGTTTCTGGACATCATTTTCCTGACTTTTTTCTGGCTTAGGTTCAACATATAACATTTTTTCGTGGTCAGGCTTCGATTTGTTTAACTCTTGTATGTAACTAAAAGAAAAAAAAATTGTTTACAACCAGGAGTGCAAGTTCAGCGAGTAACAACAGCCCGGATCGTCACGCTCGTGCCGGTAGTAGTCCCGCAGCGATAACGGGCTCGGCTTACTCGTCCCCGGAGCTGGGCAACAATCACAACAACGGCAACGTTTGCCAGGGGCACACGTCGAATCGTTCGTTGCGCATAACTCGATCACCCCCGGACACCTATCATCAGCACCAGCACCATCAACAGCAGCAACAACAGCAACAGCATCAACAACCCCGCACTGACCAGCAGCAACAACCCATGGAAGAGGAGGTCATATTTTTCTGACGTCTCTTTAGATTCGGCCGGAAACACTCGCGTCCTCCACGATCGCCCGCCAATGCACCGACCACACCGACATCGACGCCAACCCCATCGAGAAGCCAGTCCCGCGAGACTCAGCCCCGTAGCCGTGTCAAGTCCTTTTGACTTTCGAAATTCACTCGGTGAAACCGGGCGGGGTGAGTGACAAGACAAACTGTACAGAGAAATCAGTAGCAACATACTATTTTTCTAATTACTTTTCACGAAACTAGGTTTCTTAACTTTATGATTGAATCTTTATAAACTTGGGCTGTGCGAATTGCACACGAATCAAATCGAATCGAATATCGCTATTCAAGTCGGAATTCGAATGGAATATTTTTTTTTATTATTCGAATAGTTTGAATAGTTTGAATACTTCGAATTGTTCCAGTAGTTTCGAAGTATTCAACTTATTTAATTCGGCTCGAATTCTTCGAAATTGCGAATATTCGCACACCCCTGATAAAAACATTGCAACGTAGCATCAAATTATCATTGTACAATCGTGATTAAATCACGAAAAAAAAAGTGTCCTCTTAAAAAATATTAACATAATTATATATTGATATATTATTGATGTACATTAAGATATTGATTTTAAAACATTTTTGAAAGCATTATCGAGATTGCAATTTCCTATTTGAAAAGTAATTTGAAAAATAGGTTGCCGAATTGTTCGTAAGACGTAGCGAAGATTAATTTTTTATCGGCTCGTTGGGCGGTCGAGGGATAACGGAGAATAAGCGTTCCGATTTACCTGAGCGTGAAAGATTTTCTATAACGATCGCTGGAACGATTTATCGTGTCCACGCGAAAAACTAATAAACCCACAGACATTCCACAAAATTTGTTAGCTGACTATTTAGCCGTATCGTTCGATCGATCGGGATCGATGGAACTCGCGAATTGTCGATAGTCGCGATCGTTGACCGCTCAAGACGAGCAGTAATGATACGATCGTCGAAGGGACGAGTATTATTAAAGTGTAACATATTACGTATGAGAAATGCGGAAAAAAAATCGATGAACGATTTTTTTTTCTTTTCTAAACCGTTTCGGTGCACGAGGATTAATTGTAGATATTTCTCGAAGAGTATTCAGCAAGAGTATTAGCGATTAGCATTTTAAGATTTTCGACTCGTCGATAAAAGCGCGCGCGTGTTTTTATCGACTCCATTCGTTCGTTACATTCGACAAGACGACTGAAAGTTTTAGCTGCGGGAAACTCGATTAGAATCGACACTGGAGGATTGTGCGAAAAATTCTGGATCTATGTCGTTCGAGAATTTTACGGCACCCGAAGACTGATTTCGGCGATGCGCCGTGGCTGTCAACTCTTACCGATCTCTCTGTCAGTCCTCTTGTACTATTACGAGAGGCTTTATATATATACATATATGTTATTTTTATATTCTTATTATTTCGCCGAATGAAAAGGACATCATTTTAAAATAATTCCACGCAAAAATTCATATTTTTGGAGAGACATTCTACTCGAAACAGCGTCTTGGCTGACCGTTGTTAAGACCGTGCGAGCAGATTCGGTCAATAACGAAAACAGTAATTATTGTTTTTTTTTTTTTTTCAAACGTCTTCAACATTTTTCAAAGATCTTCCTCAGAAAAGTTTTGACACTCTTGAGACACAAAAAAAATGTACTCGCCACCTCTGTTAAAATTTACTCGCGCCCTCGACTAGGCACGGGTTGGGCGGGTCGAATGAGGTTTTGAAATAGTAAGTTCTTACCGTATGCGCGACTGATAGACAAGAAGGTCGACAATTTTCCATTGCCGAAAAATGTTCTCGATCCCACCTTGATGGCGATCTCAAACTTTTCTTGCTTCACTTTGCTTCCAAACAATCGATGCAAATGATAAGAAAAAAATACATAGATTATCGAACTAAAAGTCCCAGATTAACGTACAATATTTCGTTACATTGCATTTTTTCAAATATCAATAGATTTAAAGCAATGTCTATCCACACTTTCCAACAGGGTTCAATAAACAATTATTCGATTTTCTTTTTTTCGATCAAATCGTGTCAAGAGCGTTTTGCAGCTGACGAGAAAAGAAAAATAGACGAGAGTGAAGCAAGACGGGAGGGTCGAGCGATTCAGGGAGTTTCATCAAGTTTGACAAAATTTGTTTACTTTTCTTTGTTTCATACGCAATATTAATCGGCTACACTCGTTTGGCGTGTCTGGACAACACAGAGTACACACAATAGGGGATAAAATGGACCGCTTCGACGTTTTCAAAATTTTCAAAATTTTCATAATATTTCGTGGCAAGTCCATTTTGCCCCACGTGTTCACCTCGACCCACTCTCCCGTACGCAAAGAAGAGTATTATATAAAAAGACACGTATCTGCACGTCCAATGACCGAATCTATGGACGCGTGCACGGTGATTGTGGGTTGGAGGTCATCAAACTGTCCAGACGATGTACACAGCGCGTGCAATATCTTAATTAAAAGAAAACAAAATAATATCTTTTTAATATATAAATCTTGGTCTCGAGTTTCGAGTTTCTTGTTTTTCCACGAAAATGAAAAAAGTATTACAACCGAAATTTTGGCGGGAGTCTCAAAGTGCCACGCGAAAAAAAGAAAGCCTTTAGTAATTTAGGCGAAAAACTTCAAGGGAGCGACTCTAAAAAAAAAAAATAGAGTTTTAACTGCAATGATTATTATAATTTTTTTTGTAGGGTGTACAGTATAATATACTATCATCGAAAGAAAAATCAGCTCTTCGCAATTTTAGGCATGCGTAAACAATTCGTAGACGGGTAAATTTGTTAAACCGAAAATTTAGTATAAAACAGTAAAAAAACTACCTGTTAAGAACGAACGAGGAAAATAATTAGTTAATATCTTCAGCGTTGAAGTGAAAGCGTGCAAGAAACAAAAATAAAAGAGGAGGGAAATGTCTACGATACGTGCAACGATATAGATTCATGCAGAGAGCTTGAAAAACCGTTTATGTACATTTTTTATTGAAAAAAAAAAAAAAGAAATTGAAAAGTAGCTGAGCGGGTTTCAACAATTTCCCCTTGCATTGCATTGAAATTGACGAATTCTTAGTGCGACGTCGAGATTGGAGAAAAAATGTAGAAAAAATGACTCGAAGGATGAGGAAGAAAACTCCAAAGAAACGTTTGAAAAAGTTGAAAAGTAAAAGAAAAAGTGTGAGACGAATAATCCTCGACGCACGAGAAACGATCTTCTCTACCTCTCTATCCGGAATCAGTGAGGGCTAGATTTATTAACTGCCAATGTTGTTATTCGATTTAAAAGAATAGAAAACAATCTTTTTTAATAGAACAAAAGTCAAATTCTTTTGTATACTTGACTTCGCGAGATCGATTATGTGACGACTTTGACCATATTCGTGACGAACGCACCGATTCGGTTCGAGTTGGAAAACAAAAAATAAAAATAAAAAAATTATGCAATACTGGGATCCGAAATTCGGGCGCCAGGAGTGCGAAAAAGTTTACCATAAAGAGTTGGGCGGTTGTTTTTGACTCTCCACAAATTGGAACGGCGACAAACCAACTCGGTCGGTAACCAAAACTGTAATTTTTTTTTTTCGGTGCCTTCGAGTATTTTCGGGCACACGAAAATTGTTTGTCATCGTTTATCAATTGCACAGTGGAGGAAAATTTTTGTATTTTCAAAAAATTAGGCAGCCTTAAAAAAAAACATTATTTTATATCATTCGGTGGAAAAATTGCGGTTTTGCGCAAGCTTCGCATGCGTATAATCCCCATTTTCACACCCTGTGAAATAAAATTTTGTACGACACTCGTGCGTAAAACGTTTTCTTAACTCGAGTGCGACACTCGCCTTCGTCTCGTGCTGCGAACTCACACTCGTCAGAAAGAGTTTTTTCGCACTAGTATCGTAATGTGCTGTACAGTTTTTGTTACCGACCGAAACCTGGCAGGGCGAACGGCGGCGAATTTCGGATCGCCTTCCGAGCGTGCTAACGACCACGGTCGGAAATAAAAAGAAAAAAAAACTGTCATCGACGTTTTATTACCGACCGTGGTATTTACGGTAAAAAAAGTCTTACGGGTAACGGATATCATGTTCGATTGGCTGGCAACGCCGCGTGCTCAAATGCAATTACAGAAAAAAAAAAAATGACGGATATGCTCCATCCGTTCGTCTCAATTATTTGTATGACCTATAAATTTGTCATTCTACTTTTTTAAAATCTTGAAGAAAAAGTCGATATCTCTGAGCCAAACAAATGCATAAGACTCTGCAGCGAGTGTCTGCAATATGTACCTACAGTCGGTAAACAGAAAAAATATACCGGCTTGCAGGTGCGAAACTTTACAAGACGATGAAACGATAATGAGCATTAAAAAAAAGGGTCAGTTACAAAATTACTTCGGAGAAGAATAAAAAATATGTCTAGAGTAATGCGCTAATTGCTAGTAACTCTTTCCAATCAATCGTGGTGACAATAGTATTTACCGTTAATCCGTAGATAATCGAGTGTAAAAGAAATATATAATAATAACATTAATATTAATGATAATAATAGTAATAAAATAATAAAAGTAATAATAATAATAATAATAATAATAATAATAATAATAATAATAATAATAATAATAATAATAATAATAATAATAATAATAATAATAATAATAATAATAATAATAATAATAATAATAATAATAATAATAATAATAATAATAATAATAATAATAGTAATAATAATACTACCACTTGTATGGTGAGTGTTGAAAAGTGAAACTCGTTGTTACTACATTGTTGTGTATGCATAAAAAAAAAGTTCGCGCAAGTTCGTTAATAATATTGCGATTAATTCGTTATTAGTCCTTAGAGGTTTAACATCTCTCGGAGGCGATAGCGAAGAAAGATGCTAATCGAGTTACTCATCAAATTATTGTAAAAAAAAAAGAAAATTGATAAACAACTCTCATTGAAATCGAATTATGCAGCTCAAACTATACACTGAATTATAATAAAAAGAGTTTTCCGCTAGAATTCTACAAAAAAAAAAGAAAATTCTTGGATAATTGAATCTGATAAAGACAAAAAAAAAAATTATCTCGCTATAAATCACGATTATCGAAGTCTTGGAACGAGAGAGAAGATAATTGGAACGAAAATCGATGCGACGGTCGTACCTGTTGAAATGTTGGGCATGAAGTTTCACGGCCTACCTATCCGTACAACCATCTCTTCAACTTTATAATTCCTCTTTGTATAATTTTCTTCGATTTTTTTTTTTTTTTTTTTTTTTTTCAACGCGGGTCTCGCCCATCGATGAAAAATTATTGAATAATGAAATTGTGCAAAAAATGTTCCGCGAGTTACTAGCGAATCATAATTACGTCCCCGGTGCGGATTTCACATCCGTGGGAAGTATTTTTGTACGTTTACTCTGTACTGTTCTAATCTTAAAAAAACAAAAATCTATATCTATTGTTATCATTGTGATACCGGCTATATCGATAATCGCCTCATAAATCTATTCTAATGGAATTATAATATTTTCATATTTCACCTCGTATTCGATAAACACACACACTAAAAAAAAAAAAAAAAAATCACGTTTTCGTGCGCAAGACACAGATAACTATTTGTAAGCCGCCGCCGCGTCGAGCATTTATTATTATTATTATTATTATCGTACTTCTCAGTGTAACGAAAAAAAAAAAAAAAATTGCATTTTACTTCAAAGACTTATATTAATTATACTTATATTACAAGACTTATTAACATTTATCGTTCAATTTTCTTTACTGTCATTTTTTTGTTTTTACGTCACATTGCATTTTTAAAACGACGCGCGAGCGACTATGCGAATTATTATATTCTTCTTCCGCTTTTATATCGAATATACATTCGCGGCGTGTTACGATGATGCAAGTTTTATATATTTATCCCCTGTTAAATCGTGTATAAAGTGATTCTTAGATTTATTAAGGACAAACACATGCATATTAACTGTGTGTGTGTGCGCGCGCGCGCTCGTTGTAACAAAGGCAAAGAAATTCTTCTTCGAATTGCGAGCGAGCGAACGAAAAGCCTCTCTGTAAACCTTATTTACTCGCAAACTATATTGCGGGAGGCTCTACTTTATTATCATTGAGGAGAGAAAGCGGAATGAAGCAAAGAATGAAATAACACCAAACCGGTATTGCGGTTTGCGCTATATTTTCTAACGACGTCTTACTATATATATACATACATAATATAAATATGTATGTGTATGTATATTTTATTTTCTCTTCGAGAAGAAAAAAAAGTAACGAAAAAAAAAAAAAAAAAAAAAAAACTCGTACCCGTTATCGATAACACGGGACTCAAAATCCCGATAACTATATATACACACCTTACGCTATTTTTTTTTTTCTGTTTTTAAAAAATAATTATTGAATTACTTACTATTATCATTCACCGATGAAAAAGTAGCTGCCTCGAGAAATAATACTTATTTATTATAAATGTACATACAACTGTTATTGTAATAAAAGAAAAAGAAAGAGGGACAATGTATATCATCGACTTGTGATATTTTAACATGTTTTTTTTCCGTTCCCACCTATGTTTTCCTATTTCCAGAAAACTTATATTAGATCGGTGTTACATGTAAATGACATGTAAGTTGCGATTTATTACTCAACAATGTTGACGTTATCACACAATTGTGTTATATCAATGAAACATTGGACAGTTAAATATTACCGATCGAGCAAGTGAACGAACGAAGCGAAAAGGTTCGATGCCAGTGGTCGGCAATGAAGAGAATTATCGATAAGATATAATTGGATTACCGACTGAGCAAGAAGAGACAGAGAAGCGAAAACGTTCCAAGTATTTGAGGAAGCACATATTATGGCGTGATAATTCTTCGAAACTTTTAAGATAACTGAATCCGTTGACGCTGATACGATCGGAGCAAAGACGATGATGAAGCGTTCGCAGAAATGTTTGTCTCATCGAAATATTCCAGAGCTGGGCAAATTACTTAAAGTGCTAAGTACCGCAGGTACTTAAAGTACTAAGTACCGCAAGTACTTAAAGTACTAAGGACCACAGGTACTTAAAGTACTAAGTACCGCAGGTACTTAAAGCACTAAGTACCGCAGGTACTTAAAGCACTAAGGACCGCAGGTACTTAAAGTACTAAGTACCGCAAGTACTTAAAGTACTAAGTGCCGCAGGCACTTAAAGCACTAAGTACCGCAAGTATTTAAAGTACTAAGTACCGCAAGTACTTAAAGTACCGCAAGTACTGAAAGTACTAAGTACCGCGGGTACTTAAAGTACTAAGTACCGCAAGTACCGAAAGTACTAAGTACCGCAAGTACTTAAAGTACTAAGTATCGCAGGTACTTAAAGTACTAAGTAACGCAAGTACCTAAAGTACTACGTACTAAGTAACGCAAGTACCTAAAGTACTACGTACTAAGTAACGCAAGTACCTAAAGTACTACGTACTAAGTACCACAAGTACTTTAAGTACAAAGTAATTTCCGTTCTTAAAGTACTTTTATATAATAAAAAGTACTAAGTACTTTTTCTTCTTAATCACAAGAGGCGGACTTTTACGAGTACCAAATTTGGAGAAGAATTTTCAAATCGAACGCTCCTGTTTAGGGCCAACATTTTATCAGAACTCATCGTTTTCAATTCTTGGTAACAGACTAATCGACTGGACTACGACGACTGGACCTTAGGGTAGTGAGTGGGGATTCGACTGGATGTATAATAACTAAATCTGGGACGTACGGATCTAGTACAGTGGCCGAAGGTGAGAAAGGTCTCGATTTTATGCCTGAAAAATCGTATTTTTGGGATTTAAATGGAAAATATTGGGCTGAAAGTTAAATAATTTTTATGAGGCAGACGTTTTTCACATTACGAAAGAGGTGCAAAGTCAATTTGCACATGGTTTCCTCATTTATTACAATTTTGAGCACAGCTTCATCAAAGAGCGAAGCTATTTTTTCTTTTGGTCTTAGTACTCAGCAATAGTGCTTAAAGTACCGAAAAGTACTTTGACACTTTAATTTCGTATTTAAAGTACCAAATAAGTACTCGTGCACTTTAAGTACTGCCCAGCTCCGAAATATTCCATTAATTTTGTGGTGTAAGAAAATAATGCCCAGAGACAAATTACCTTCAATTATCTTCTTATTTATTTCATTTAGGTATTTTCTTTTTTTTTTTTTTGGATTACATTAGTTGTGACATTGATACTTAATCGTCTATTGAACTTATCGGTATGAATATCAGGATTTATGTAAATGTTATGAACTCGTGTGAGTAGCGTTTTTTTTTTTTTTTCCTTCATGCAATACGATTTCTGTATGCTCTAGCTTTTAGTCTCCTAAGTTAGGCATCGTGACGCGATTATTGTTTGTAAAAAAGAAAAAAAAAAAAACAAAATAAGAGACAAAAACTCGTCGTACAGCAATGACACAAATACAAAGCGTCGCGACGATGCGAAAATATTTAAAAAAAACAAAAATCTAACCCGAACATTTGTAAGGATAAAGTGAGCGTTTCGCCGGAGATTCGAGACCTTACAAATTCATTCGAATCACTCACACCCTCTTTTTGCAATTGCATTTTTTTTCTATTTCATGCAACATCTACGCTTTCGAATGGCCGGCAATTTAAAAAAAATAAAATAAAATAAAATAAAATGAAAATTAAAAAAAAAAAACATAAGTTATTTTACTCGCGTCAACCTCGTCGTTGAAGCCCGTGGAAGGAAGATGAAAACTACTGTCATGATACCGTCACGATACTTCGATATTGTTGCATTATATCATACAATGCTTTTTTTTTTTTTTTTTTCTCGCGAAGCATGATCTTTATTTATTTCATCCACTCGCACTCTTTTATTACTGTTAATATATACAATTTTTATTTTTTATTTTTTTTATTTTTATTTTTATTTTTTGCGGAGTTGAAAAAAGATAACTGTACTCGCACCGCATTCTAGACAATCGGCCACTTCGAATTTCTATGATCTTCGTAGGTATATTTTTTAGTATTTTTTCGTTTGTTTGTTTGTTTTTAGGTTTATCTTCATTTTCTTTATTTATAATATACGCGTCGCGTTAAGATTATCGATACCTATGATTTATCCGCAATTTATATACAAAAGCCTCTCCTCAGTCTTGCGAGCAAAGTTCCGATCGACTCACTGCACTCTCTAGTTCTTTGCGTGATCTTCCTTTCCGCTTTTTTTTTTTAAATTTATTATTTTTCTCGTGTGCGATTATCTTCGGAGTTGTCAATCGTCGATGTGTCGAATCTTTCGTCGTTTCGAACGGCAGTCGAAGTGTTTTGTGGTGGACAACCTCGGTTTCGGACGATTAAATTCTTCAAGGGGAATTCGATTCGCACGAAAATCTTTTTTTACGTCGAAGCGACGTTACGATGGGCCAGAGCGCTCTTACTCGAAGAGCAGGAGAAAGTGAAAGATTTCGAACGATGAAACAATAATTTCGTAGCGCAGTTGATTGAGGAAAATATTTTTACATTTTTTTTTTTTGTTTTTTTTTCTTACCGCATTATTATTTTTATTTTCGCTAATCGTATTATTATTTTTAATTCATTAAACAAAAAAGCTATTCATATCTCGCCGTTGAACGAATGCAATCTGCACAGTCTCTTTGCGGCAACATTTTTTTTTTTTTTTTATGTCCTCGAGATTTCGACATTTTTATTTCAATCTCCTGCACATAAATTGTACGGTAAAAAAAAAAAAAAAAAAAAAAAAATGTAAATTTAATTTACGGAAAATTGAAATTTCCTTGCATTGTCTACATTAATTGAACATCAATGGACTTTTACTCGAAAATTTACATCACGAGACATTAAGATCACAAATCTTTTGCCTGTCATTTACAAAAATTTCCATCGAATACACTAATTTCAATGTAAAATTGCAACGCATATATATATTTGAAATTTCAGAAGTAGTTTATGTAAAAAAAAAGCTTCCAATACCGTTGAGTGATTTTCAAACAATTTTTTTTTTTTTTTTTTTTTTTTTTTTTTTTTTTTTTTTTTTTTTTTACAGTGTACAATCGTTTCCACTATAAAGTGTCATTGGAATACAAATTTTTTTTTTTACTGAATTTACAGCGCATTGAATCTTGTTGCAAGAGAAACGACATGAAATGATGACAGGTAAAAAAAATCGAAAAACGTTGTCTTCAATTGACTTTTCATACAATAATCGTTTCGCCGATGAAGTTCTTTCAATGAAAATCATAGCGAAGTGAAGTATTTACACTTTTGTACTCGGCAGCGCAATCTTAAGAGCAACAACAAGTGTGAAATCGAAAAAATAGTCTCTTCGATGAACTGCGTTACGAAATTATAGTTTTGTTGAGTGAAATCCTTTCACTTTTTTTTTTTTTTTTTTCGGAAGAAAACCTTTTTTTTTTTTATAATTCGCACATTTTTAGTCTAAGCTGCATTCGTGCAAGAATTTGTTAATCGCAATGGAAATTTCTTCACACACACACACACACACACACACTCCACTTTTATCTGCAAGATTTTCGGGCCATCGAATCCCCTTGATTCGCAGTTTTTTTCAGTTTTTTTTTTATGCTTACTGTTTTCGCGTATTAAATTTACAATGATAAATTGACGTCTTTCGACAGGAAAAATATTTAAAAAAAAAAAATGACCGATGACGATTTTCGAAAAAATTCGTCAGTTATTCGTTTACTTAACGCTTTATTATAATTATATTACAAATCTCGGTCATGGATGACATTAATGCTGCTTACAAACGTACGAGTCGGATTTTCTTCTCGTAAATTCTACGTCGCTCAAAGAATAATCCTTTAATCAATAAATGACACGTAAAGCGCGATAGAAGTAAGTTTTCGCAACGAAAAAAAAAAAAAACAAAAACAAAAAATATATATATATATATATATGTGTGTGTATAGAAAACTCATTCGTTATTCATCCGTACAAGCTATAATCGATTGGGCGCTCGATTGAAGAAGAAATAAAAAAATACAAAATACAAAAAGTTATAGACTTACGATATTACAAAAAAGTTACATAAAAAAAAAATATATTTATATATTAAAAAAAAAAAAAAATATTGAGGTATCTACGCCACTTGCTTTGCGCACATTTTATTTTGTAGCACTTTGGATTAGGCGGGATAGAACGTTTGCGAATCATTGGTCGATCGAATCCCTCTACACGAAGGTCTCCTTTAATTTGATACCCAATCGCTACTAAATATATATCTACTATATGTATATATATATGTATATATATATATATATATATATATATGTGTGTATATATATATATATATTTGTATGTATAATAATGTGTACGTGTGTGTATAAATGTAATTATGTACACCATTTCGTATAGTTCGATCGACCCGCGTCTTGACATCGTGATTGAAGAAAAAAATCAAAATAAAAAACAATAAGATCCATTTGCGTTTATTGAAATACGCGCGAAAATATTACTTTTTCCACCGATGAAATTTCAAAGCACATTTGGGAAGATTTTTTTTTCTATTTTTTTTTCTTTCGTTTTTTTTCTTTTTATCAATTATTTCGTTTTTTTTTTTCAAATATTTTGTCAAGGTCCGATTATAATTGTTCGCCGTAATCGTGAAAAAAAAAAAAAAAAAATTTCATCTATGTACAGAAAATACATTGCATCGGCAGCGCGTGCGTCGTCCGCCCCATCCAATATCACTGTACACATCTTTTTCAAATTATTATTATTATTATTTTTTAATCTCTTTCTCCAAATATCGCGGATCTTCGTCAACACAATTATCGAACGATTTTTTTTTTTTTTTCTAAATATTTTAATAACTACTTCGTGCACCTACTTATCGCCACTAAGCCCGAATAACAGCCTGGAAGAACATACAAACATTCTCTTTTTGTTGCCAATAGATTTTTTTTTTCGCAATAATTCTTTTTGCTCCAATGATTAAAAAAAAAAAATTATATTCCAACGTTTGCGAGACGTGTACAATATTAAACGGAGGGAGTCTCGCTGTGCGCTGACTTCGCATAAGTTCGACAGAAATAATAGAAAAATCGCAAGTACTTGACTTGATGGTATAAAAATCTGAAAAAATTCATGCACACTAAAAGGTACTGAGAAGATTAATTTTGCACAATAATTATTATAGAATGTTATTAACAAATTGATGAAAAAAATAATTGCTCAACAAATTTGCCCGCAACCCAACTTTTTTTTTTTCGTGAAAATGATTCGTTTATTTTTCCATGAAAAAAAAAAAAAAAAAAAATCAACGATTACTGAAAAATCTGAAAAAATTTATACGTATTCAGAAAAATAAACGAATCATTTTCACGAAAAAAAAAGTTGGTTTGCGGGCAAATTTGTTATGCAATTATTTTTTTCATCAATTTGTTAATAACATTTTGTAATTATTATTGTGCAAAATTAATCTTCTCAGTACCTTTAGTGTGCATGAATTTTTTCAGATTTTTATACCATCAAGAAGTACTTGCAATTTTTCTATTATTTCTGTCGAACTTATGCGAAGTCAGCCTCAGCGAGAATCCCTCCTTAAACGGAGGCAAGAAACGATCTAAGGTCCACCGACCCGAATTCTCAATGTACAGCGTCGTTCGTTCAATTATTTATTTCTACGGTCGAAATCGCCTAATATTTCCATCGCTCCTCGTACAATTTTTTTTTTCTCTCTCTCTCGCATCGCTACGCAAATATTGAAAATACACACATTCTACGAAAAGGCCACTAAAATACTTCGTCGATTATTGTTATTATTATTCATTTTTTTTTTCCGTCAAATTAATTTGATCGATTTTGTTTTTTTCTCGCACTCTACGAAACCTCCCTCTCGAGAATAATTATTTCATCGATGATCATTAGGTGTTTATTGAGATTTGCGATTTTTGAGATTTAGGAGAAAGGCGGCGAAAATTCATTTAAGGCGTTGCGCGCGAATTTTTATGTAGGTAATTTTTTTTTTTTTTTTTTTTTTTTAATATTTATCGACGAAAGAATTAATTTCTCTCGATAATTCAACATTAATGTCGATCGACCGATCGACGAGACAATTTTCAATAATTTTTAACAAGCTGCTGATGCAATTGAAGTTAACATTTAAAAAAAATTTTTTTTGCAGTCCCCAAAAAAAAAGTTTTCAATAGCAACCTCTTTTTTTTCTACCGTAACGACGAGTTGGTAGTTCGGCTTCAATGGAATGTAGCGTTACAAAGTGAAAATAATTTTTAACGAACCCGGTCGATTGTACAATTTTCAACGGCATAACATTGTTTGGGCTGCTTCTACGAATCGTGTAAAATATCTTTAGACTTCATTTAATTTTTTTTTTTTTTTTTAGTTCTCGTTTAAGGTAACGGCAATTCGAAAATTCACGCAGCTTGCATGCAAAAACTTCTCCAAGCCGGACTCGGTCGGTAACAAACCTGCCATCGCTTGAAAAAAAAAAAAAAGATTACAGTTTTTTTGTTACCGACTCAATCCGATCATTTTCATATCGCCCTAAGAAACAATCTTGCTTAACCAGTGAATAAATAATAAACAATGCTCCGATCGCAGCGACATTTTTTTCTTCAGTAAAATAATGAACTTGTAAATCGTTGCTAGTTTTGCCAAAAAAAAAAACCGACAGAATGGGAAGTTGAAAATGATAGAAAAAAAAAAAAAGATTTCGCGACGAAAAAAATCGAAAAATTTGTTGTCATATTTCCATTGATGTTTACGGTTTTCCTTGACTTGACAAATATTCATTTTCACCTCCCTGTCCCGAAGAGGTATTTTTACATTTTTTTTTTTCAGATCACACAAGTTCGTTCGCAGAATAAAATATCAAGCATGAAAAAAAAAAAAATTAACACGGTCTCAAATTATCATCAAGACAGCAATTTAGTACGATTAGTACGATTAGTATTTTTTTTTCGATCCCACGTTAACAATTAATTCGCATTTCTTTTATGACAGTCGATAACAGTTTGATAAGACTGCGATAAGATCATTCTCAAATATCCACTGGCACCTTATAATAATAATAATAATAATAACAATAATAATAATTTTATAGAATATTCAAAAATCGTTTTTTTTCCTCAATTTTTTTCACGTTCCTAATAAAACGGTCTGCGTAGATACAATATATAATCAGGAATTTGTCTAAATTACAGCTACGAGTGTACAATAATTCTTCTCGATTGATTTAATTTAATATTTCATATATATATATATATATATATATATATATATATATATATATATATATATATATATATATACATATATATATACATATATATCTCGTCTTTTTTTCTTCTTTTTTTTTCTCAATCCTACCTACATAATTACTGAAAAAAATGTATCGTATCCGCGATGTGGGTTGGAATTATCGTCGACGGTTCGTTGCCCTTGTAAAAAAAAAACATTTCGGCATCGATGAAAAATGTAGAATTTTTTTTTTTTTCTTGACAATATTATAAATGGCAAATATATCGGGATAAAATCTCTCTTTCACACGCAATGTATCGTTCACCGTAAATCCGTAGAAATGTAAAATAGCTGCCACGTTGCACTCTTGTCATCTCCCTACGAGTACATATATATATATATATATATACCACCGAGTATTATCAATTTGTATGCAGGGAAAGAGCGGGGCAAGATGGACTCGTTACGAAACGTAATGAAAATGTTGAAAGCGGCAATTCCGAGAAATTGCCATGGGGCAATTTGGCCCCATGCAATTTTACCAAATTTTAATAATTTACATTTTGTCCGAAAAACATTAAAAACAGCCCGCGAGTCATGCATTTTTTTTTCCGGAACTTGTATTAATTGATTTAAAAAAAAAAAAATCCCAGTAAAGTTCATTTTTGGCCTATATTTTATCGAATTTTCGTCCCACGCATCGAATGAGTGTAAGAAATTTATTTTGTGTAAAAAAAAAAAAAAATGTTAAGCTACATCGTATAAATCGATGGAACTGTTGAATCGCTTAGTTCAATTTTGCCCCACTCTCCCACTTCAAATATACACATATACACATATATATATATATATGTATATATATATATATATGTATATATGCATATCTCGTTAATAATCTCTATTCGAGAAATCTCGAAGGATGAAAAAACCATTACGTATACGAATTACGATGACAAAAGTGGCTACTTCCGCCACCCGCGCCACCTTCTCCAGTCACTTTGGGGCCGGTCTTTTTTTTTGTTTCTCCTTTTTTTTTTAAGATTTTTTTAACGTGAAAATTAATATAGACACGGGTCGTCTCTCCCCTAGTATTTACAGTGATGATAAACTCGTCAGTCCGTTCCCCTCCCCCGTCCGCGGCTTTACAATCATCGCGATTTCTCTTCGAAGACGAGGATAATAATAGTAATACTAAAACGTAATATTATTTACAGTGTGTGTGTGTGTATTTATTATTATTATTATTATTTTTTTTTTCGTAGTAGTTTTTCTGTCACACTTGGCAGTCCGGTTACTTTTTTTTTTTTTTGTGTAATATGAGCCTTAGGATAAAATGCCTCCGAGCAAAGGACAATCGAGTGATCTTCACGAGGTTTTATTATAAACACGAGGCGCGAATATCTCTTTGTGCATCAGTTCGTCGATTATTATTATTTTTCATTTCTCTTCTTTCATTCAATATCCTATAATACGTACGGCAGACACACTAATTCATCGGTGGCTCATTGTTTTTTTTCTTCCCTCTCTTAATTTTTTCTTATATCTCTCGATCTGAAACCGTTCGTCTTTCGTCACCGCTTTGAACGCTTTTTTTTTTTTTTTATCTCTCTCTCTACCTGTACATATGAAAACGCCAACAAAAATACATGGAAGGCACGCCTCATCTGCTGAGAATGCTTATGTTTGTTTATATACGCAACGTTTTCCTTATTCATTTTTTTTTAACTTTTTTTTTGTTCTCTTTTTATTGTTTTCCCTCTGTTTTGTTTATTTTGTTTCACCTAAGCACCTAACAGGCCACTACTAAGAACACAGTTCTCCAGTTGTATCACATTTGAGAAACTACGAACCCCGCCAACTTATACTATTCGCCAGTCGCGCGCGCGCTCACACACAGACAACACACAAATTATTTTAATAAATTTTATCTTACTGTTCTTTTCTTTTCTTTTTTTTTTTTTTTTTTCAATTCATATCGAGCGAAACGAAACGATTCATTTCGAATCTCCCGCCACTCGCAGATCGGCCGAATTTGGCAACGAAGTTTCTTTTCTTTTTTTTGACATTTAAAATTTTCGTCGCGTATGTAAAAAAATGGTCGATGAAAAAAAAAAAAAAAAAAAAAATTCGCAGTGTTGTCTATCGACGGTCTCAACAGTCGTAGTCGATTCTTCCGTGGCCCTTAAGGGCTTGAAGCCCGACGGGAGCGTAAATGCTCTCGCAGTCTTGATCCCCGTGCCGAGGGCGCATGACCGCTCGATCGGCGAGTCTCATGCTGGCGTAGGCGACATCTATGTTCCTCGAGAGATCGTCGGTAACGTCGATTCTCGGGCAGGTATTTTTATCGTAAAGCTTCGAGGTGTCGACGATAGGTGGAGAATTTTTTTGCCAGTTCGGATCATCGTCGTCGAGATTGCGACGATAAAAGTCAATATCGGCCTCGGGCTCGTTGCCCCGTCCCACGTACATGAGCATGTCGTTGAAGTTCGGTAAAAAATCGGGATTGAACAGCGACATTGTACGCTTGTCGCTCGGTCGGTTCGGCTCGTGGTGGGTCGGTATCATGTAGTGCTCGCGCTGGCCGCCAGAGGTCCGTCCGCCGGATTCGTGGGTGGCGCCAGTCGACGAGTCGCGGCCGTCGTAGGAACCAGCCGATTTTATCGAAGACGGACGCTGATTGGTTCGCTTGCCGGGACGAAGCTGCTGCTGCTGCTGCTGCTGCTGCTGCAGTCGATCCTCGATGTATCGTTCCTCGATGTATCGGTCCTCGATGTATCGATCCTCGATGTATCGATCGTCGATGTATCGACCGTCGATAAATCGATCGCTTCGATAGCGGCAATCGCGCACGTTCGATTCGTCGGTGCGATTGACGAAAAATTCCCGATCGACGACCGGATCGCCCGTCGGCTGATCGTCCAAGCTCACCGCGACCCTGCCGAGCTCCTTCTCCGAGTCGCTGAGCGACGTTACCGACGGAGCACCGACGCCGACGCCAACGCAGCCGCCGCGTTTTCCCGTGGCGCTGTTCGGTGACTTGTCGCAGTCGTAACGCTCGTTGCACGAGTTCTCGGACTCCGTTGCCTCGGACGACGAACTCGAGGCCACCACCGTTGGATCGCGGGACGTTGGCAAGCCTCAGACGGCTCGTCGTCTTCTGTATCATATATATGTTTTTTTGACCTTCTGCATCGGCTTGTTTTCCGCCGACGAATTTGCGTTCTTGCCGTTCGGATTCTTTGGCGGGACATTCAAAACTAGATTTATCGACTTGTTGTTGAAGCCCGCCGGTGATTCGGAACTCTCCGTGAGACGGTTCAGCTGCTGACGCTGCTCGGGCGGGTCCGCGTAGGGGGCGCCCCTGAGCCTCTGCGAGAACCAGAAACCCGAGGCGAAGCCGGCTATGAGCGAGAAGAAGCATGTACCTATGAGGGCACCGGTCAACGTCTGGGCCGAGTACACCACCGGAGTCACTATTACACCTGCGAATAAAAAAAAAAACAAAGAAAATGAAAAAAAAAAAACACATTTTTTAGGTTACATTACTTTATTTTTTTATTTTTTTTTTCACTTAAATCGCTAGCACCCCAGTCTGACTAATAATAGTAATAATAATAATAATAATAATAACGGTAAAATCATGCTCGGTGCACGGTCCGGAGAGAAACCCCGCCGCGAGATGTTAGTAAAGAAATGTTTCTTTTCTCTTTTCATTTGAATCACCAATGAATAATAAAATAATACAATAGCTTTCACCGTGGTTGCGTTGTGACGATGCGAACGAAACATGTATGTTATGTATTTGGGTGTATGTCGTGGGTATAAAAAAATTAGCGAAAAACACATGAACCTCGAGAGAATTTTTTTTTAGAATTAGCGAGTGTTAAAAAACAAAAAAAAATTGTGAAAACTATTTACGATTAATACGTACGAATTTCTTGAGCATTTTTTGTCGGGTCAATCAGAGAAATTCAATAATCTATGAGAATTTTTTTTATCCTTGGGTGAAAATTTTGCAAGAAATTTGTTTGCAATATTCGATTTACAAAAATGAGTTAGATTTTCATTAAATTCAATAAATAATTGTACTTTTCGGAATTGTCGTTGCCCAGGAATCATACCTCGTACGTTTTAACCGTAAATAACTCTCAACATGGTCATAATGGTAAATGAAAGAAGCAATCAATGTAGGGTGGAGGATTGTTGCTGTTTCCGGGTTCTGTAGTTGCTATTGTACTAGTGTTTGTTTATATTATTCCATTCGAATCATTCAAACCATTCGAACAACTCGAACTATTCGAACAACTCGAACTATTCGAATAACTCGAACTATTCGAATAACTCGAACTATTCGAACAACTCGAACTATTCGAACAACTCGAACTATTCGAATAACTCGAACTATTCGAATAACTCGAACTATTCGAATAACTCGAACTATTCGAACAACTCGAACTATTCGAACAACTCGAACTATTCGAACAACTCGAACTATTCGAATAACTCGAACTATTCGAACAACTCGAACTATTCGAACAACTCGAACTATTCGAATAACTCGAACTATTCGAATAACTCGAACTATTCGAATAACTCGAACTATTCGAATAACACGAACTATTCGAATAACACGAACTATTCGAATAACATGAACTATTCGAATAACTCGAACTATTCGAATAACTCGAACTATTCGAATAACTCGAACTATTCGAATACCTCGAACTATTCGAATAACATGAACTATTCGAATAACTCGAACTATTCGAATAACTCGAACTATTCGAATAACTCGAACTATTCGAATAACTCGAACTATTAGAATAACTCGAACTATTCGAATAACTCGAACTATTCGAATAACTCGAACTATTCGAATACCTCGAACTATTCGAATAACATGAACTATTCGAATAACATGAACTATTCGAATAACTCGAACTATTCGAATAACTCGAACTATTCGAATAACTCGAACTATTCGAATAACTCGAACTATTCCAATAACTCGAACTATTCCAATAACTCGAACTATTCGAACAACTCGAACTATTCGAACAACTCGAACGACTCGAACAACTCGAACGACTCGCACTATTCGAACGACTCGAACTATTCGAACGACTCGAACTATTCGAACGGCTCGAACTGTTCGAACGAGTCGAACCGTTCGAACGACTCGAACTGTTCGAACGACTCGAACTATTCGAACGACTCGAACTATTCGAACGACTCGAACTATTCGAGTAACTCGAACTATTCGAATAACTCAAACGACTTGAACGACTTGAACGACTCGAACTATTCGAATAACTCGTACTATTCGAATGGATAATGTAAGTATATTATTAATCATAGCTATTATATAATATACATTAATATAAACGGGGGATTGAGGACTGTTGTTGCAACTACTGCGGTAGTGTTTTGTTGTTGTTGGTTGTTTTTTTTTTTTTTTTTCTTTGTATTTGTTATTACCTTGAGGTTCATTAGCCCTTGGTTGAGTGCGACTGTACTGATTTTCTCGATCCAACTCGATGACGATTTCATTGTCCCGTTCATCGGGCTGGTCGCCGACGTGCCCGATTCGGGGCGGTAACGCTGGTGGCACGGGCTTCGCCATCTCCGGGACAACATTCGCTAATCGACAGGACAGATACGGGTTGGTCACAATACAGGAGACTTTGGATATAGATTTTTTTTTTTTTTTTTTTTTTTTTTTTTCAAGGACTTAACAGAACGTACTCGTGCTTTGTCGTACAATAATAGTTAAGCGGGAGTCGGAAGCATAATCACGCCACTAATGCCATAAAACGTATTGTCATAACTTTTTTAAAAGTACTGTCGTGTTGCGAATTATGCAAATTTTTTTTAACCATCGTACCGATAGATCTTAAATTATTAGTGTCGTTTTTCTTTCAATTTTATTTTTAACATATTATTCGAGAATTTGAAGAAATTAAATTTTTGATGCGATTTTCTATTTTTTTTTTTTTTTTTATAATTCTCAAATTTGATCGTGGTTTTATCATGTATCGACGTTATTGCAGATTAAATCGTCGTTATGCGGATACTTTTATTCGGCGTTACTGCCAAAGCCGGGGGCGCCGAAAAAAGGCCGGGGTAATTAAATTCCGATATTCAGGGCGGATATTCCAAACAAGCAAAAGTCGAACGACTGTTCATTAGATTTGTCCGCTAATCGATTTTTTCGGTAAGCCGATGAGGTTTGAACGACACGCGGATTGTTTTTTTTTTTTTTTTTTTTTTTTTTTTTTTTTTTTTTTTTTTTTTCACCCGTCAACTATGAAACCGAACGTACAAAGCAAACGTTAATTTTAACGAAGGCACGAAAAATTTTCTCTTTCAGTAAAAAAAAAAAAAAAAAACAAAAAAAAACAAAAGAAATATCCATTTTATTGTATTTTTCAATAATAAAATCGTAGAATTCAATAGGATTCGATTCAACTCGTATAACAAAAGTTTTCAGTTTTTTTTTTTTTCCAGAAAAAGAAAGAAAAATGCTGTTCACAAAATTTTTCACTCTCGCGGGTCGACAAATGAAAAAAAAAAAAAAAATTACGACAAAGGAAAAAAACGGAAAATAAATTTTATTTCACTCGGTGCGTAAAGTGCAGTTTTACGCACGCTTCGCGAGCGAAAGACTCTCCCTTTCGCACCTCGTGAAATAAAATTTCGTACGATACTCGTGCGAAAGACGTTTTATTAACTCGTGCGATTGCAACACTCGCCTTCGGCTCGCGCTGCAAACTCGCACTCGTTAGAGAAAGTTTTTTCGCACTAGTATCGTAATGTACTATTTCCGCACCTTCGTAACAGAAACAAATATTCTGGCACAAGTGACGCGACATACGGATTGTATATATATATAGCGCGTTACTGCTGCGTGGAAAAAAAAAAAAAATGACTTTTCCATCGTCTCGGTGGGATTCTTCGCCGTAAAAAATTTCTAGGCAATAAACACGCTCTCCTTGTCGTCCCGAGTTTCATTACACACCCGACGTTGGCAAAAGCCCGGACAAGCGAATAAATGAAAAAAAAAAAAAAAAAATGTCGACGCGGACCGTAGAGATAGAATAGAGGTGGAATGATGACAGAGTTTATTGGTCCATCGCGATAAAAGCCGTGGTATAATATGACATGAGATAAAGTGCGCTTCTATCCTACTGCGGATGGGATGACGTTGACGAAAGGTATATAGTATTATAAAGTATAAAGTAGCATGGTATGCGTATAGAGTGCGGAAGTGAAGAAAAAAAAAGAAAAAAAAAAACAAAAAATGATATCGTGAACAAGCTGCTAAGGAAAAAAGTCAATAGTGTTAGTCGGGTTGTGCTGGGAGGCTGGCGATTCGCGCTGAAGGTAAGGCCGAACTTCGCAGTCATTGTTACGATTGGCGAAGTATCCGACTCTTCAAAAAAAAAAAAAAAAAACGCAAAGGCGTTCAGATTTACATTTACTTCGCTCGACAATTGAAAAAATCAATTCAATGACAAATTTCTCGATAAATCATTAGCTCCATTAGAATTTTATATCAACATTAATAACCATTAATATTGTTTAACACTTACAGTAGACTAGAGTATACTGTAGCGACCGGTAGTGCACTGTAGGACGCTATAGTGCACTCTAATAAATATGGTCACCAGAGTGCATCGTATGGTGCATCGAATAGACTATAGGACATTATAGTGAACTATAGAATACAATAGGACACTGTAGAACACCATAGGACACTATAGTGACCTGTAATATATGTGACACGCTGCAATGCATTGTAGTACACTGGAGTATGTTATAGTGTACTATTGTGCAGTGTAGTATACTGTACACTATAAGACATTATAGTGAACTATTGAATACTATAGTACACTGTGGCACACTATAGTGACCTATGATAAATACGGCACACTGCAGTGCATTGTAGTATCCTGGACTATGTTAAAGTGTACTATAGTGGCGTGTGCTACAGTGTAATACACTGTAGGACATTATAGTGAACTATAGAATACAATAGGACACTGTAGAACACCATAGGACACTATAGTGACATGTAATATATGTGGCACGCTGCAATGCATTGTAGTACACTGGAGTGTGTTATAGTGTACTATAGTGCAGTGTAGTATACTGTAATACACTATAAGACATTATAGTGAACTATTGAATACTATAGTAGACTATGGCACACTATAGTGACCTATAGTGCGGTGTGCTATACTGTAATACACTATAAGACATTATAGTGAGCTATTGAATACTACAGGACACTATTGGACACTATAGTGACCTATAATAAATACTGCACACTGCAGTGCACTGTAGTACATTGTAATACACTATAGGACACTATGGGACACTATAGTGACTTATAATAAATATGATAGATTGCAATGCATTGTAGTAAAATGCAGTGTATTAATACTGTAATACACTACAGGACGACTATAAGTGTCGATGTTCGTACGGAACATTGTCGAGTGCAGGTGAAACTCCGCGATTTACTCGCAAGCCACCCTTTAAGAGCAAATTTACCCTCCGGAATTTGAATTGAGAATTCCAAAACGAAAGGAACAAATTATTATTAATAAATTTTTCGAAACCATCTAAAAAAAGGCGCACGTTGCGGATACTGTCGAGTCGGTTACTGCGTTCAATGCGTCGTTAACTGCGATATTTATACCTTATGGGGGTAAAAAAAAAAAAAACAGACGCGTTTTTAAGGTGTGACTTTTACCTTGCTCATAACCGCAGCCCTTGTGCTTGCCACTGACGATGTCCTGGAAGAGGGTCTTTCCGGCATCGTTGTCGTGAAGCTTGGTCGGCACGGCGACGCAGAGATCCGTCGTCGCGTCCCATGCACAATGCGGATCCTGAAGAGCCACGCAAGCGACGCAAGAATTGGCGGCCACGCTGTCACAATGATGCAACGGTATCGCACGAATCTCCGAATCGGCTATGACGACCAGTTTACTCGCCTCCCCCGCCAGATGCACCACTTGAAGGTCCTTAACGGCTTGACCTGCGGAAATAAAAAAAAGTATTTAATTTATTTAATTTATTTAATTTATTTAATTTATTTAATTTATTTAATTTATTTAATTTATTTAATTTATTTAATTTATTTAATTTATTTAATTTATTTAATTTATTTAATTTATTTAATTTATTTAATTTATTTAACTTATTTAATTTATTCAATTTATTTTTAATCGAGAACAAAAAGTTTATGCACAAAAAAAATTGGTAATCATTTCTTTATATTTGGCAATTAAATTTCGATCGCCTCGATGGATTTCAGATTATACGTTTTTTAGGCAAAACAAAAGTGAAAAACAAGTAAAAAAAAAATTGCCAGTACGGACTCACCGTATCTTAACACTTGCACATCGCTGACAATGACCTGACTGACTTCAGTCAGCGAGTCCGGTGATCTCGTGTTGAGCGCTTTCAGAACTCGACCGTCGTCTGCGAGGTAAAAAGAAAATCAAGCGTTAATTGATCGTACGAAGTGTTCATGACTCGAGTCTCTCGAGCGAAATTAAAATTGTCGTCATTATCGGCGAAGTTTGTCGAAAGTTAACGTTTATCACTAACCAGTTCCGATGTAAAGTATATCGTAGGCTTTTCCATCCAGCGCTTTGACTTGAGGATCAACGGCCACCTTCGTGAATTTGTAACTGCAAAAAGATTAACAAATCGTACATTTCAATAATAATAATAATAATAATAATAATAATAATAATAATAATAATAATAATAATAATAATAATAATAATAATAATAATAATAATAATAATAATAGTAATTATTATGTATAATAAAGTTCTAAGGTCATCCATGGGTTCCCAATGAACGTTCGATTTCCAATTTTGACAGGTGAGAGGTGACAAACTGTTCTCAGTTGAGGAAATCCTCGGTTGAGGAAATCCTCAGTTGAGGAAATCCTCAGTTGAGGAAATCCTCAGTTGAGGAAATCCTCAGTTGAGGAAATCCTCAATTGAGGAAATCCTCAGTTGAGGAAATCCTCAGTTGAGGAAATCCTCAGTTGAGGAAATCCTCAGTTGAGGAAATCCTCAGTTGAGGAAATCCTCAGTTGAGGAAATCCTCAGTTGAGGAAATCCTCAGTTGAGGAAATCCTCAGTTGAGGAAATCCTCAGTTGAGGAAATCCTCAGTTGAGGAAATCCTCAGTTGAGGAAATCCTCAGTTGAGGAGATAATTTATTCACTAATGAAATCGATTGGGAAATATGCCACTTGAAAACAATGGCGGAGGTTTTAATTCGATATCTCGAAATTTGTTGAAAAAAAAAAGTCCAGATTTCTGCAGCTTTAGATTTCAGCACCCACAGAAATCTGCATCCGATCGCTAGTAATAATAATAATAATAATAATAATAATAATATTTTACAGGGGTTTATAAAAACAAAAGATGTTAGGGAAAGAGTTTTAACTCACTTGAAGCTGACTTTGGTGATTACCGGGAGAGCGAAGTGCGACTGTACCGCGTCGTCCATAAGCGGATGAGTTTTAACAAAATTGACGGTCATGTCCGGCAGTGTTCTCGAGTCGTTAACGCAAGCGCCCGGCCTCGGCTCCGGTACCTTTTCCGGTAGTACGCGCAGCCAGTTGCTGTTTATGGTCTCCTGTTCCTTGAAAGCGCCCTGAAATACCCCGAGTACGCTGCTCATGGAGAAGGCGCAAACTGCCGAGCCTCCTATCGAATTAACAGGGGTAGTAAAAACTCCGTAAATCAATTGTTTGTGCTTTCCGGCATAGAGGCCCTCGGTCACGTCGCTCGTTGACTCTGCAACAACGTAGAAAAAAAAAACGAAAAAAATTATCACGTTGTTCGGATGAAGAGTGCATGAAGATTTCGTTACCGGCATGGAAATGCCGACGAACCGATCAATAGCAAAGCCACGTTTCAGTCAACAAAGTATCTTTTTTTTTTTCTGTAAGTTGATCAAAAGTAGGCTCGGTCGGTAACAAAAACTGTAGTGCATTCTTTAAAATACTTACCAGGATCGACGAAAATTATGATCTCAACGAATTTCGATCGTTCCCAAATGTTCGATATGCGACGAAATCTTTTGATCAATCAGTTGTAAAGTTGCTGACGGATGCTTCAAGTTTGCAACTATAAACCGTCAGGTTGCGGTTCAACAGCCATGAAGAACATGGATTACAGTTATCGTTACCGACCGAGTCTCCTTTTCATCGTCCTACGTGACATTTTTTTTATCTATCAGTTCGGCGTTACTGTTGAGTGCCCAAAGTTTCCTACAAATCGGAAACTTTCGCTTGAACGTTCGACATCCATGAAAAAACATATGAATTACCATTTCTCTTACCGACCGAGTCTCCTTTTATCGCTTTATGTGATGATGTTTAATTTAAAAAAAAAATCTACCCTCGCGTTCCTCCCAACCAAAAACCAACCCAAAAACCAACCGTCGATTGGTGCGCCAAACCAACCATAATTCCAACCTCCCGAAGGTTGATTTTGGGTTGGTTCGTCAAATCCGACCATCAGCCAACTATTCTTTCGACCGAGTGAAGGTTGATTCACGGTTGGATATTATAAACCAACTCTATTTTCGACTTTCAACCGAGAATAGTGGTGGTTGACTTATGTACTGTTATACTTATAAAAATCAACCATAGTTGATTTTTCAAAACCAACCGTAAACCAACCGTTGGCTAGGTCGTTGCCCGATATAGTTGGTTTATGGTTGGTTTCGAAAAAAACCAACCACAAATCGACCATCACTGTAGTCATCCGAAAGTCGGAATGGAGGGTCGTTTTATAATAACCAAACCATGAACCAACTATTTACGCTGTCGGAGAATGGTTGGTTTCCAAAAACCAACAAAAAATCAACCTTCGGGCCCGATATAGTTGATTTATGGTTGGTTTCGAAAAAAAACCAACCACAAATCGACCATCACTGTAGTCATCCGAAAGTCGGAATGGAGGGTCGTTTTATAATAACCAACCATGAACCAACTATTTACGCTGTCGGAAAATGTCGGATTTTTTGTTGGTTTCCAAAAACCAACAAAAAATCAACCT
The DNA here is from genome assembly GCA_963575735.1 of Amblyjoppa fuscipennis. Lineage (NCBI taxonomy): Eukaryota > Metazoa > Arthropoda > Insecta > Hymenoptera > Ichneumonidae > Amblyjoppa > Amblyjoppa fuscipennis. The sequence goes on from OY754494.1 coordinate 774,455, forward strand.
TCAGGCCTGATATAGTTGGTTTATGGTTGGTTTCGAAAAAAACCAACCACAAATCGACCATCACTGTAGTCATCCGAAAGTCGGAATGGAGGGTCGTTTTATAATAACCAACCATGAACCAACTATTTACGCTGTCGGAAAATGTCGGATTTTTTGTTGGTTTCCAAAAACCAACAAAAAATCAACCTTCAGGCCTGATATAGTTGGTTTATGGTTGGTTTCGAAAAAAACCAACCACAAATCGACCATCACTGCAGTCATTCGAAAGTCGGAATGGAGGGTCGTTTTATAATAACCAAACCATGAACCAACTATTTACGCTGTCGGAGAATGGTTGGTTTCCAAAAACCAACAAAAAATCAACCTTCGGGCCCGATATAGTTGGTTTATGGTTGGTTTCGAAAAAAACCAACCACAAATCGACCATCACTGTAGTCATCCGAAAGTCGGAATGAGGGTCGTTTTATAATAACCAAACCATGAACCAACTATTTACGCTGTCGGAGAATGGTTGGTTTCCAAAAACCAACAAAAAATCAACGTTCGGCCGGTTGGAATAATGGTTGGTTTGGTGCACCAATCGACGGTTGGTTTGTGGGTTGGTTATAGAAAAATCGTCAAAATTCCAACCATTATTTACGGTTGGTTGGTCCGCGAGGGTAACTTCGACTTTACCGCTGATCGTTCAGTGGTACCACTTGTAATCGAGAATTCTCGTTTACAGCTCATCACGCTCGCGAGTTCATCGTCTGAGGCGTCGAATATCGGCCAGACGGAAATCCCTTTAATCCCAGAAAACGCTCGCGGTACAACTTTTTTTCGCAAGCTCGGATTTCCCAACGACGACGAGAGACAGCCAGCGAGAGTCGCTCTTCCGGATTTCGTTCGTTTGCGTTTGACAAAAATGTCGACTCGCGCCGACGGGGGGGGGGGGAAAGCTTCTCGCTTTTTTATCGCTTTTCCCTATAAGTATATCTTTCTTCGATCGTCCCTAAAGCATTCGCCGCGCTATACATCGCGTCCCGTAGTCTGGACAAAAAAAAAAAAAAAAGAAAGTACTTTGCAAACTCTGAGCTGTCCCTCGCTCCATTTGTCGATAGATATAAGCCACTTAACCTATGCATCGACACGGAAGATTCCAGAGGTCGCCTCGTTCGCCCGGCTTTGTCGCGTTCCGCCAGAACCAGAACTCCAAAAGTTTTTCAACAATTTCCGATATTCGTTGCTCGAGCAAAACTCTCCTCTAGCGATTTAGGTAGTAAAACCTATAGATGTATATAATACGTATATCGATGCGCATCGACGCCGTGGAAAGTTATACGGACCGTGTCACGTGTAAGATCAAGCTCCGCCAATTTTACAATATACCGTCGCACGGTACAAAGTAAAGTTTGCGCATCTTCTACGCAATATATCGTGGATATATCGTGGTGTATTGCAGCGTTCGTGAAAATTCATTACGTTGTGTACGGCGAGTCATATGGTAAATTTCGACACAAACGCCACCTCTAGCGGTATGCAAAATGTTCAGAGCGGCCTTTTTTACCCAAGTCATATGGTAATTATTTATTGAAGGGGGCTTGGCGAAATGTTGCTTATCCGGCTGCTTGTGCAAACTTAGCCGTCCAATTTTAACGTGGATAAAACAAAATACCGTTAATATACAGTAGAAATAATTAATATCCAATACCAAGTATTTGGGAATGATTAATATCCAACACAAAGTATTTGGGAATAATTAATATCCAATACAAAGTCTTTGGGAAAAATTAATATCCAATACGAAGTATTTGGCAATAATTAATATCCAATACAAAGTCTTTGGGAATAATTAATATCCAATACAAAGTATTTGGGAATAATTAATTTCCAATACAAAGTACTTGGGAATGATTAATATCCAATGCAAAGTATTTGGGAATGATTAATATCCAATACAAAGTATTTGGGAATAATTAATATCCAGTACGAAGTATTTGGGAATAATCAAGATCCAATACAAAGTATTTCGGAATGATTAATATCCAATACAAAGTCTTTGGGAATAATTAATATCCAATACAAAGTATTTGGGAATAATTAATATCCAATACAAAGTATTTGGGAATAATTAATTTCCAATACAAAGTACTTGGGAATGATTAATATCCAATACAAAGTATTTGGGAATGATTAATATCCAATACAAAGTATTTGGGAATAATTAATTTCCAATACAAAGTACTTGGGAATGATTAATATCCAATACAAAGTATTTGGGAATGATTAATATCCAATACAAAGTATTTGGGAATAATTAATATCCAGTACAAAGTATTTGGGAGTAATTCAGATCCAATACAAAGTATTTGGGAATAATTAATACCCAATACAAAGTATTTGGAATGATTAATATCCAATACAAAGTATTTGGGAATGATTAATATCCAATACATACTATTTGGGAATAATTAATATCCAATACAAAGTATTTGGTAATAATTAATATCCAATACGAACTATTTGGCAAACTATTGTTATATTGTCCCGTTTACCGTGCACGTTATGGTTACTGTGTACGGGTGATGATAAGAACAGACACTTCGAATCGAAAACTTGACAACGTGAGATTTCCGCGAAATATGTATTGAAAATTTCATTGAACTATATTCGTTCGCGTAATTAGTCCCGAATCTGTTGGAAACTTCAGAGAATTCCATCGAGTTAAAGCTGTGCAGCCGCGGGAGAAGAAGCTACGAAGTTTCGGGTCGGAACTAAGTTGCATCAAAAAGTTTGAAGGGAATATTTAAACGTGATGATTTTTTTTTTTCTCAAGAAATGTTAGCAAAAGTAAACCAATCGAGGACCTCTCGTGTCGCTACAAAAGACCGAGGTCGCCGGCTTTTAATTACAGAACCTTAATTGCCGCAGCGCGAGGGAAAATCTCTTCAGATTTGCTTTATTGTCGGAGAAATGAGCGAGTTCGACTTGATCCTTCGAATAAGGGGAAAAACTTAGCGACGCGCCGGTCTCTCGTGTACACTCAGGTGCGCTCGCTGCGAGGTGTGCCGCAAAGTTAGCGGATGGCGATCGGATCCCGATTACGGTCCGACATTGACCTGTCGTGCCGACATTAGAATCCAAATATGTTTTTATATCATTCGGTGGGAATAAAGCGACTTGTACTCTAAGTCTACTCGGTTTGTATTCGACTTGTACTCGACTTCTGCTCGACTTGTGCTCGACCTGTACTCATCTTGTGCTCGACTTGTACTCGATTTGTACTCTAATTATACTCTGTTTGAACTCGACTTGTACTCAATGCTAATTCAACATCGTCTCCACTGTCGGTATTCGACTTTAACTCGACTTATACTTGACGTCTACTCGACATCTCCTCGACTTATACTCTAATTATTCACGATTTGTACTCGGCTAGTACTCGGCTAGTATTCGACTTGCATTCGACTTGCATTCGACTTGCATTCGACTTGCATTCGACTTGCATTCGACTTGCATTCGACTTGCATTCGACTTGCATTCGACTTGCATTCGACTTGCATTCGACTTGCATTCGACTTGCATTCGACTTGCATTCGACTTGCATTCGACTTGCATTCGACTTGCATTCGACTTGCATTCGACTTGCATTCGACTTGCATTCGACTTGCATTCGACTTGCATTCGACTTGCATTCGACTTGCATTCGACTTGCATTCGACTTGCATTCGACTTGCATTCGACTTGCATTCGACTTGCATTCGACTTGCATTCGACTTGCATTCGACTTGCATTCGACTTGCATTCGACTTGCATTCGACTTGCATTCGACTTGCATTCGACTTGCATTCGACTTGCATTCGACTTGCATTCGACTTGCATTCGACTTGCATTCGACTTGCATTCGACTTGCATTCGACTTGCATTCGACTTGCATTCGACTTGCATTCGACTTGCATTCGACTTGCATTCGACTTGCATTCGACTTGCATTCGACTTGCATTCGACTTGCATTCGACTTGCATTCGACTTGCATTCGACTTGCATTCGACTTGCATTCGACTTGCATTCGACTTGCATTCGACTTGCATTCGACTTGCATTCGACTTGCATTCGACTTGCATTCGACTTGTACTCAATATCGTCTCCACTGTCGTTTATATAACGACAATATCGTCGATATCGACGAAACGAGCAAAATTTGCAGTTTAATCGATGAAAATATTTCACACCAATGAATGTTGACTTATTATCTAATTCGTGCAGTACAGTGAATACGATTTTGAAGTTTTGACATTTTTGGTTAGTTCGAAAGAATATTTCGCACGAATCAAATGTATTCATCATATTGAATATGAATATTATACTTACGTATCTCATTGAAATAGAAGGGATAATCCCCGGGGACGGAGCAATTCAGTCTCGCTTTCAGAAAACTCGTCCATCTGTCGCTAAAGGCGTGGGGTCCACCTTTATCGTGTTGGCACACTCTGCCGACTCGCGAATAAACGGCCTGCGAATATGAGAATAAAATAATCGTTTGAGCGAATATTACTTTTTGTTTAGACGATCATTTTTATGTCTTCTAATATCTTCGAAATTAATAAATCTCACGGAATTTTTTTTTGTCTATCGAATTTTATGACGCACCAATGTTTGACTGATTGACAAATGAATGCATCGATTGTTTAGGAATAGAAAGGCTCGATTCCATGTCAAAGTATACGGTCTACTTCTTCAAAGAATAATAATGTAAAAATACGTCTAATTATCAATTTACGTCGAGAATTTGGATAAAATTGTCGAATTGATTTATCTCACCTTGCCGCAGTTCATGTACTCCACTGCGGTCTCGCGATAGAAAAAGAAAACGTAGTCTCCGAATCCGAAGGAGCTCACGAAGTTCGGACCTGAAAAAGCAGATTAAATAATTCGATAAATAACTTTAAAAGCGTTCTCGGCATGTGGATTTTTAAAACCCTCCTGTACGATTCATACATGATCCATATATAGTAATAATATATTATATATATATATTATATATATAATATATATAATATATACAATATATATAATATATATAATATATGTAATACATATAATATATATAATAAATTATTATTGTTTATGATTATTATTAATATAGTGACAATAATAATAATAGTGATGTTGATCAATTATATAATCATATGTGATTATACACGACTATGTATTATCTTACATAGTGAATAATATACAATATTTGTTTGCAAAAATGCGAAGGATTTTTTTTTTTTTTTTTCGTCGAAATAGGTCGAAAAAAGCGAGTAGAGCCGGATCGTGTGTGGAACAAAAAAATTGTCTAATTAATTGAACATCCCGGTAGGCTAATTTTATTTGTAGAAAATTTTCTTTGAACGCACGAAAAATATCGAGAATCGTGAAATGGGCGACGCATTGAGCGCGTCTCTTTGATTGCAGAGATTATTTTTGACCCAGTGGAATGGTGATAACGTTCTTTTAGACAATTGCAAAGAATCAATGAAACGTAAAAATAACGAAGTTCCAGCGGTTCCGTACGAGCGGAAGATTCGATAATTGCATAACGACGAGAAACAACTAGGTCAACGACGCTCGATAATTGGCAATATAACCTAAAATCGTATCCGAGAAAGAGAGCAAATTTTCGGTCATAAATAATATCATACGATATTATTGCAGTTCGGTCATAAATAATATCATACGATGCTCCGCGAAATGCTCTAGAATGTTTTATAAAAAAAGGCAAATGACGAAATTAATTTTTTTTTTCGCTACTGGCGCGGGTTGTCGTGTTAAATTAGTATTATTAATTATTATTATGGGGCATCTGTGAGTATGTGTGAGTATTTGTGTGAGTACCTGTGTGAGTATCTGTGTGAGTACCTGTGTGAGTACCTGTGTGAGTACCTGTGTGAGTATCTGTGAGAATCTGTGAGTATTTCTAAGTATCTGTGGGTATCTGTGGGTATCTGTGGGTATCTTTGAGTATCTTTGAGTATCTTTGAGTATCTTTGAGTATCTTTGAGTATCTTTGAGTATCTTTGAGTATTTTTGAGTATCTTTGAGTATCTTTGAGTATTTTTGAGTATCTTTGAGTATCTTTGAGTATCTTTGAGTATCTTTGAGTATCTTTGAGTATTTTTGAGTATCTTTGAGTATCTTTGAGTATCTTTGAGTATCTTTGAGTATCTTTGAGTATCTTTGAGTATCTTTGAGTATCTTTGAGTATCTTTGAGTATCTTTGAGTATCTTTGAGTATCTTTGAGTATCTTTGAGTATCTTTGAGTATCTTTGAGTATCTTTGAGTATCTTTGAGTATCTTTGAGTATCTTTGAGTATCTTTGAGTATCTTTGAGTATCTTTGAGTATCTTTGAGTATCTTTGAGTATCTTTGAGTATCTTTGAGTATCTTTGAGTATCTTTGAGTGTCTTTGAGTATCTTTGAGTATCTTTGGGTATTTGTGAGTACCTGTGAATCCTGTGAGTATCGGTGTGTGTTCATTCGACATGAATTTTATTATTATTCTTATTACTATTAATATTATTGATGTTGTGTTTATCCTACCGTTAAGCTGATTGAGATCAGATCTCTCGGTCCTTATTTTTTCCCTGTGAATCAGCGGTTCACCACCGGAAAAATCAGCGACAGTCGCGGCGTACAATTGTCCACCTGTTTAACAACCAAACAAAAAAATTACTACAATTTCGTTCCACATCGGAAAATCTTTGGGGTCGTGTTCAACAACGCTCTAGCCGTTATTATTAATAACAGTTTCAATTATAATGCCATTGATAAAAATAATAATAACTATTGCAATGATAATTATTAATACAAAAAATTATAATTAAAAATGAGAGAAAGATATAATTGGTATTACTAAGTTACAAATTACAAATAATAAAGTAAGTTACAAATTATAATAAAAAAAAAAATAATGACACGAGGCGACAGACGTTTTATCCGAGACGTATATGGTAACCGTTGAAAACTTGAGACCGCGATAAGCATTTGTAAAGCGCGGGCTCGTGCCTTAAGCCTCCCCGCCTTCGTCCCGGTGAGCAGACGTTAGACATCGGGAGCGGAGCCTTTCAGGCAGCGGGAGGTCTTTCTCGGTTCTCTCTCCTATTACAGTCTGTAGTTTGGGGCCACGAGGGCGGATTTAGCGGGCCACAAATCTGCCCTGAGCCCCGCACCGGCGACGGCCCTGCGAAGGTGTATTCCACCGTCACGACGTTGCCGGCAGAGCAACAGAGGATACAGATATGTGTATCTATGTATATACACATGTGCACGTATCTAGCGCTGCACGCTCGAACGAAACACACGGGATATCAAGGTGAACAGCGCGGCCCCTTCATCGCTCATCCGAGCGAGGCTGTACCTACTCTTCTGCTGCTGCACGTCGCCCGGGAAACTCGAGGAAATTTCGTTGTAAACTAGATTCCAGTTTGGCCACAAGACACATGTGTTTCGCGCGTACGCCGACGTGTAGGAAACTCACCTCCGACGGTGAAAGGTAGCAGATTGGGGGAGGCAACGGGAGGGCAGTGAAGCGATCTTGCTCGGAAGATTATTAGTGTTACTATTACTGGCGATCGGCGGCTTCTCACCCGACCGCCAGGTTACTTTATGGTAATTGAAAGTGATTAAATTATCGGCGGAATCGTCTGGCGGTCCGAAGCGGAGGTGTTCATGAGCACGACTCCGTTATACAGTCTACGGTATGCGGTAGTCACTTGTGTATCAATAGCCTGTGGGTAATTATACCGTCTGATTAAAAGTTAAGGTAGTGTTTCGTCGCGTTCAGTCGATACTGTACCAATTTGGTTATACGACCTAATCGTACACACCTCGCGGTCTCCCGCTCTTCGGCCCTCCTACAGTGCCGCATCTCCCACTATTTCGCATCTCCCGCATCTCCCGCATCTCCCGTATCTCCCGTATCTCCCGTATTTCCCGCACCTACCGCATCTACCACATCTACCGCATCTCCCTCATCTCCCGCATCTCCCGTATCTCCCTCATCTCCCGCATCTCCCGTATCTCCCGCATCTCCCGTATCTCCCGCTATTTCGCATCTCCCGCATCTCCCGCATTTCCCGCATCTCCCTATTTCGCATCTCCCGCATTTCCCGCATCTCCCGCTCCTCCGCTCTCCCACTATTTCGCATCTCCCGCATCTCCCGCATTTCCCGTATCTCCAGCACCTCCGGCATCTCCCGCACCTGCCGCACCTCCCGCATTTCCCGCATCTCCCGCGCTCCCACTATTTCGCATCTCCCGCATGTCCCGCATGTCCCGCATCTCCCGCATCTCCCGCATCTCCCGCATCTCCCGCTCCTCCGCTCTCCCACTATTTCGCATCTCCCGCATCTCCCGCATTTCCCGTATCTCCAGCACCTCCGGCATCTCCCGCATCTGCCGCACCACCCGCATTTCCCGCATCTCCCGCGCTCCCACTATTTCGCATCTCCCGCATGTCCCGCATCTCCCGCATCTCCCACTGTTTCGCATCTCCCGCGTCTCGCGCATCTCGCGCATCTCCCGTATCTCCCGCATCTCCCGCATTTTCCGCATCGATAGACAACTGGGATTCTGCCATTACATTGGAAGGTAACGATACAATTGTTTGAAAATATCGAAAATCGTAATAGTCTAAATACGTAAAAAAATGTTATCTATATGCGTGCACACATGGAAATATTTCTCTAAGACACTAAAGAGCAAAACACCGCCGCACATTCAGTCCATAATTTCGAGAGCGAATATTTTCAAATTAAAACATTCGTTCGCGGTTTGGGGCGCTCGTGTTTGTTGTTCCTCCGACGGACGCGACTCGTGGGTGCAAAAAAAAAAAAAAAAAATGACCACGCTTGGCTCGTATCTCGCTCGGAAACACGAAAAACAGCGTATCGCCGAGGTTGGAATATACACATAAAGGCCGAAATTATGGGTTCTAGGGAGTGTCTGAGGGGAAAAAAAAAATACATCCAATAGAGTGCTCGCGTGCACACGTACCTACACGCGCGTATAAACGGGCGTATTTCGCGGACAATTTGTACCGAAAATATTTGCACTCTGAGAGCAAATATTTTCCCTATAGTACATTTGGCTACGGTTTGGCACTCATATTTGTTGTCCACCCAGTCGGACGCTACTCGAAAATGCACAAAAAATATGGGACTCATGAAAACCGATTGATATAACAATGGCAATAATTATTATTAAAGTATGACTATCGTATAAACGACTTGCAATACCATTCTTAACAACACTAACGTTTTACACATGAATTTTCGAAAGTGAAAGAGTAAGAAGATCGCGACAGAGTTCCATTTTCACATACCGAAGCGAACGTTTTCATATGCTTAGAGCGTTTGTCATTGGAGCGGCTTGGATGCATGCCTCGCTTTCGCACAACCATTTCTTTTCGCGAAAGGGAATTTCCCGAGCAAAAAAAAACAATCCCACTCCATGATTCTTACTTTTTTCATTATCGCTCTTTCGTAAGCTGACGTTCTTTCCGGAAATAAAATTTCGCGAAGAAGAACAATAATTTTTGACGAAAAATAACCGAAACAAGGAAAATGCAAAAAAAAAAAAAACGAAAACAAAAAACATTAAGGTTATTTCAATATAATACTCACCGGCGAATACTGCTGTGCTGTTGTGCAGAGGATCGTATGGACATAGACCGAGGCCGTCGAATTCGCTCTCGCTGCGCACGTAAGCGCCGTTCTGCACCAAGAAAAAAAAAAGTGGCACGTGGTGCGTTACCATAAAAAGGCTACATATAACTCCGCTACAAGAGGGAATGGAGTTAAAAAAAAGCGGGCGAAAAACTTCGAGCTGAGGAAGAATGGTAAAGGATAAGGAAAAAGGGGCGGAGGGGGCAGGGGGAGGGGGGTTATTGTCAAAGAAGGGACTCAAGGCTGTGCGAGACCAGCGAAAAGATTCGTATGCAGCTCGTTTACTCCGCAAGGTTTTTTCTTCCCTGAGTACTTCACGCCAAGGAGAACGATGGAGGGACGAAGGCAGAAGCGCGGAGGAAGACGCGCAAAGTGTGTGCGAATGTGGCAGCAAAAGCAGCCATAGGGGATCCGGTTACGCCAATGGCTCGTAAAACTTAAAGGTGAGGAGTACGAGGGAGTGAAAGAGGCAACGCCAATGAATACGAAATTCGCTTACCAACGCGACGGCGCTCTGCGAGCTCGAATGTATCTTTTTGGTATAGGGGGTGGAAGGGGGGGGGGGGGGGGAGGGGACAAAACGAAGGCCTTTCGTACATTTTTTTTTCCCGCAAATAAAAGTGCTATCTCGAATGAAGGACTCCGGTTCGTCTTGCCCCGACACTCTGTGTCTTCGTTGCCGAGGCAGAGTACGACAAAAAGGAACCACGTCTTCCAGTTGGGTTGCGATCTTTTTTAAGTACCTCGAAAAACTAACAGAAGTGGTTCGTTTCACCCCGCTCTGATTGAACGGGAAAAGTGCAGAGTTTTGGGGCTAGATGCACCTGTGTCCTCCATTGACGATGAGGCTTTTTTATGGCTCACGAAAAAGTTGCAAAGATAGTGGGAATTATGCCCTTATTATTCGAAGCCTATTTAAAAAGGGACTTGGAACAGTCCTCCTCCTCCTCTCAGCTCACCTTTCCCTTCATCCCGCCCAATGCTTTCACCGGCGGGGGCGAGACTTTTATATATTATATACATTTATCTCTCTATAATATAAATAGATTTCACCACCACTGCCACCGTCGCCACTGTGTCATGAATCGAGGGAAGGGGTTGCCATAATAACCGGAAGGGTCGCCATAACAACCGGAGGGGTCGCCATAACAACCGGAGGGATCGCCATAACAACCGGAGGGGTCGCCATAGCAACCGGAGGAGTCGCCATAACAATCGGAGGGGTCGCCATAGCAACCGGAGGGGTTGCCATAACAACCGGAGGGGTCGCCATAAAAACCTGAGGGGTCGCCGTAGCAACCTGAGGGGTCGCCGTAGCAACCTGAGGGGTCGCCGTAGCAACCTGAGGGGTCGCCGTAGCAACCTGAGGGGTCGCCGTAGCAACCTGAGGGGTCGCCGTAGCAACCTGAGGGGTCGCCGTAGCAACCTGAGGGGTCGCCGTAGCAACCTGAGGGGTCGCCGTAGCAACCTGAGGGGTCGCCGTAGCAACCTGAGGGGTCGCCGTAGCAACCGGAGGGGTTGCCATAGCAACCTGAGGGGTCGACGTAGCAACCGGAAGAGTGGCCATAGCAACCTGAGGGGTCGACGTAGCAACCGGAAGAGTGGCCATAGCAACCGGAAGGGTTGCCATAGCAACCGGAAGGGTTGCCATAGCAACCGGAAGAGTGGCCATAGCAACCGGAGGAGTTGCCACAGCAAGTGGAGGGGTCGCCATAACAAGTGACAGCAACCGGAGGAGTTGTCATAGCAACCGGAGGAGGACGTTGCCATAACAATTAGGGGCGGGATGGTCAATAATAGGGTCGGAGGGGTCAATGATAGGGCCAGGTGGGTCAGTATCAGGGTCAGAGGAGATCAATAATAGGACCAGAAGGGTTAATGTTAGGGTCGGAGGGGTCGAAAATAGGATCATCAATAGCGACGATAAGTAGGCTAATCATAAGGGCTTAAGTCTATAAAGGGACACGAGAGCGCCACTCGTATATATACTTGTGGAGCACGAGCCATCAGTTCCACTCGTATATATACATACATACTTCAATATGCTCGGTTGAATAAAATATTCGAGTTCTCGTGGATGAAATGAGTTTTTTTTCAGCGTTGAATAACAATGAGTTAACGGATATGGGAATCGATTGATCGAATGTTTTATTAATCCGTCCGAGAGTTTCGCCGCTATCGTCGATGGTCAGTCAATAAATAAACGAACGGAAATAAATTTTGGCCATATCCGAGCTTGAGAGTGCTTGTTATTGACTCGGGTCGCTGCAACTCCCCCCCCCCCCCCCCGTCAAATTGGCAAACGCCGAAATTAAGACTTCGAGTCCCAATCGGAGCGAATGATCGAGGCTGCCGACCGATCGGAACGAATAAACGGAACTGTCGACCGATCGGAGCGAATCGTCGGAGCCAACGAATCCCGAATGAAAATAAAAAGGTACGCAAAGAAGCTCGGAGATAAACGCCTAGACGGAGTCACTCGTTATCTAGCTTTGGCGAAACTTTTTGGCTAATTATCATTAATTAGAAAAGTTTGGCGCAAGGCGGAGAGGCGCAAGCGGCGGCGTTCGCGCCACTTGTAACGAGCAGCGGCGAGAGAGCTTGACGAGGCCAGAAACCGTAATACCGATATAACCTCCGTTAAACGTCGAGCCCAGGGTGGCCTTAAAAGTTTAACGCAAGAACACCCCTAACTCCCCCCCCCCAACCCACCCCAACCCATGGCGCCTCATAAATCCCGTCTGCAAAACAATGACGCGGTGAGATAGCGAGCGCCAGTTGTGTATCGCGCATAAACCCTTCCGTATAAAACCGGCAAAGCTTGAAGCCGCGCATGAACTGCATTCGCAAGTGCGGATACGAAAGTGAGCCAACCGGCAAAGCGGCTGTATTCGTTTCGGGAGCCCGATAAAACGCAAAGATAAGGCAGGTAGTTGAAGGGGGGGGGGGGGGTGAAAGAAATAGGAGTTTCGCGATGCGCAATTATGGAGCTTGAATTAAGAGCGAGCCTTGGGAATTGCCCGGAAGCGGAGCCAGACATAGAAAGCGCGCGTCGAGCTTAAAGCTTTCCGCGTGCGTTATTAAAATTTGCATCGGCAAGGGCAATGCTCAAAATGGATATGACGCGAGTTCCGGAACGGATTTGACATAAATACTAGAAACCACATGCGGCGATCTTGTATTTCGGGACCGGTTTCGCGATTCACTTATAGAGATTGTCTATTTCTTGGTGCACGTCGATGCGGTTGAGCGTGTTGACGGTCGTTGTGTATTCGTGTATTTGGGTCGGATGATCCTCTTTTACATACGCAGAGAGAATCGATAATGTTAACTCTGTTTTGAACATCGATGCGAGGATAAAATCCCGAAAAGCATTCGTTTGGTAACGAAAAATGTGATTCATTTTTTTTTTTTTTTTTTTTTTTTTTTTTCTAGGGTTGCAAATCTTTCGGGTGAAGTTGCGAATTCTTCCGACCGCGCACAGTTGTTACCGGCTAAATTTGAATAGCGTCACTTCGAGACATTCGGGTCGGTGGGAACTCCGGCTGGCAGTTCGAGAAACTGTTGAGTTCGATACGTCGAGCAATTACAAATTCAGGCGGAAGTCTCGAACCGATCCTGATCGGTAGCAAAGAGCGTAATCGATTTTTAACGAAATTCTCAAATCCTTCTGTGTCTTGACAATTGGTTTTTGCGAACGAATTCAGAGCTCTCCGACACACTGTGAATTACAGATTTAATTACCGTTCGAGTGTCATTGGCATTCGATAAATTCGAACGTGTATGACAAGTGGCCGCTAAAATCGGACGATAGAAAAATTCCCCTGATATTCACGAAAATTTCCCTGACGAACTATTCAAAATTGTAAAAAAAAAAAAAAAAAAAAAAAAACGTAACACGGTAGGAACATTACATATGTTTATTTTTTATTTATTCTCTGGTATTTGCTTAAATTAAATGATATCTTTAGGAAGGAACAAACGAGATAACATAAGAATTATTTTGCTTCCTTCAACGTCGTAATTTTGTTAATTGATAAGAGCTTCTTCGTGTATTGTATAGAGTTTATCTATATTCGCCGATACAACGGCAATTGGAATGCCCGGTTATTAATAGTTGTAATGAATTTGTAATCGTAAACGCGGATTTTCAATTCATGTTTTTCATTCGCCATTGAAAAAAAAAAAAAAAAAAATCGGCCCATAATTTTTTTTTGTCACCACTACGCAAAAAAAAGTTCTCCCGAACACTTTTTTTTTTCTCGATTCGATATTTCCTATTTTCCCCGACTAACATTTAATTCCCTGACATTTCCCTGATTGCCCTGAAAATTAGAAAAAATTTCCCGACATTTCGAGGTTTTCCAGGTTTTTCCAGCAAAATTAGCGGCTAAATTTGCCGAGCGACGAGGAAAAACGTCAGCGTCTCGATCGATGAGCGATTAGCGAGCAAAGGCATCGGCTTATTACTCCGCGGTTTCAATTTCGTTGGGGGGGGGGGGGGGGGCGAGCCCGAAGCTTCAAAAAACGGGGCGATTAAGACGAACATCGCCCCCCCCCCCCTCTATCCATCGCGTCAAAGTTCGAATATTAATGGGCGAACTGGATTAAACTTACGAGCGGGGTAGCCGACTCACGAGCGAAATTTCTATTCCGGGCTAGTTACCGTTCCCGATCGAGGAGCGCGCCGGTGAGCCGCCCTCCGCCAGTCGAAGGCCCCCAAGGCTCGTTCGGAGGTTATACGTATCTTATCGTGCTCCCGGAAGTTCGGTAAATCATTCAGGGCATCGCACGAAGGAGCGAGAGAGCCGTGCGAGCGGTGCGATCTCTAATGGACCGTTCTCGGAAGATTCCCCGTCGACCTCGCCTCCATCCTGCACGAGCGGCAGTCAGGCCGCGTTTTTCCGTGAGCGAGAAACGCTAGCGGTAGAAAATTCAAGACGCCCCAGAGAAGTCGACTACGAATCCATTTACATCGATTACCTCTATCTTTAACAAACTACAAAAATAGCCCTATATAAAATATCAATGGTCGCGACTTTACACCCTGTCAGGTGAATACCGTATATCAAAAACGCCCCAGAGAAGTCTCCTCCGAATTCATTTACCGAATTCGAATCGATTTACGTCTATCTTCAAGAAACTACAAAAATATCCCCATATAAAATATCAATGGTCGCGACTTTACACCTTGTCAGGTGAATACCGTATATCAAAAACGCCCCAGAGAAGTCTCCTCCGAATCCATTTACATCGATTACCTCTATCATCAAGAAACTACAAAAATATCCCCATACAAAATATCAATGGTCGCGACTTTACACCTTGTCAGGTGAATACCGTATATCAAAAACGCCCCAGAGAAGTCTCCTCCGAATCCATTTACATCGATTACCTCTATCTTCAAAAAAATACAAAAATATCCGCATATAAAATATCAATGATCGCGACTTTACACCTTGTCAGGTGAATACCGTATATCAAAAACGCCCCAGAGAAGTCTCCGCCGAATCCATTTACATCGATTACCTCTATCTTCAAGAAACTACAAAAATATCCCCATACAAAATATCAATGATCGCGACTTTACACCTTGTTAGGTGAATACCGTATATCAATTATCGGCAGATTTCCAGATTCGCTGGGAGTGGCTTGGATTAATCAAGACGCGGAAAGGCTCTTGGGACGACTTTGACTAGGAGGGACTTCAAATAACGAGTCCCTTGGGGAAGGATTTTAAGGGGTCTTGGAGAATTAGGACCTGGTCGTGGGTCCTTAGGGTAGTAATCGAAGCTCGACCACCATGGAAATACAGTAGGGTAGATCCGGCAAAACGGGGAGGCTAAGCAATAAAACCTGCTGCAAGGATACCGAAATCATAGATCCATTGTTTTTCACACCAAAATTGTATTGGAGCCAGTTTTGAAAGGGTATTAAAAAATAAAAAAAATCATCTGGGGCAAAACTGGATACCCTTCGATTTGACTTGCGGCAACTTTTGTTAGCTTCATTATTACCCTATTTTGCCCAAGGTCGATATGACATTTCATGTCCCCATTTTGCCTCGGTTTCCCCTATGTGCATAAATATATTTCTGGATATATAAATAATATATCTATGTATCTTTGAAATATATATAAAGTATATATTCCTCGTATATGTGGTATATTCAATTTATATAGATGACATATATTCATTCAAATTTCTTTACACGGTACGTACCGAAAAAAGGTTTGGTAATATTGAAAAAAAATGTGTTGGATTGTCATCACGAATTATATCAATTTAGGATACCATACTATATTAAGCATTTCGGATAAAGAAATAAACCTCACGACCTACAGTTGGGCTCGAAACCGGGACCTTTCGCATGTTAACCTGGAAGCTTGCCGCTACGCTACCGGCTATCATTTCAATTATTTTCATTCCCAGCGACATTTGTATGTGACAAAAGTTTTCTTATCTGAAGTGGTGAACAATAATTTTCTGATGATGAAAATAAATCTGTTCATTTAGCCTTTTGCTTATTACAAAATAAAAAAGAAGAAAATAACCTTACTTATGTCTATGCCACTGGATACATGGATCGCCTATGCCTCTCCATGCGATGGTTTCTTACGCACAAAAGGGCTTTGAATGTCATATTTAAATAATTTAGAAAATGTTCACAACTTTTCAAAATATATTTCTATAATATTTACCATAAACACAAGTACTATCGGAAACTTTGAATATTATTGGTTGTTCAGTGGCTCGATATTTGAGTCTCAAGATACAATCGCCAATATCTATCTTCATATTTCTCCGACCATTTTCAGTTTAGGCTATGTGCAGCCACATATGATACGCTGTACTGTCAAATCAAAGATATATACACATTATTATATTGCACATATATCGGAGTACGTACAATAAATACATCGAAATATATATATAATAAAAATATATGAATACGTACAATATTTATATATATATTAGTATATGTGACGTATATAAATGAAATATATTTTTATGTATCTGATATACCACTTCATTTTCATGGTGAGAGAAATTTGTCATATGGTTATTTAATTTTCACTCGATCGCAAATCCACCCGACGATGCTTTCAAACGCAAATTAGTGCGTGCGCGCTGTTGTAGTCACGACGTTCATTGATAGGGCCTCGAGTATGTCACTGCACTGACCGAGTTTCGTCCGATCATAAATATTATTCGAACTAGACAAGCGCGCGTAACAACCGATCAAATGTCCAATGATCGAATCAACTTTCGTGACTCAATGAGAGTGCTCCGCGACAATCCCGCAAACGTGAAATTCATACATGGACCTATTAATTGTTATCTCACCGAGAGACATAATAATTCTGTTTAGCATTGATATCGTTACCACGAAGCCCGCTCCATCGAGGGGGGGGCTCGACCTCATTTTTTTTATGTTTTCCATTCCATCAGCTCGGGGGCTTTTCGATTATTTTCATGTCCCAGAGAGAGAGCTTGGGAGGAGGGCGGCACCGAGGGGTCTCGACCGGAAGGTTGAATATAAAACACGGCGGTTTTATTTTTCGGCGCTATACGTGACGGTAGCAGCTGCATCGGTCCGCATCGGTTCGCACATGTTTGCCCCGCGAATTTGATCGCGATACCCGCACAGAATCCATACGCAAACTGTACCGCTGGTTGTTCCCGTACGAAATCACGCACACGAGCGAGATAGAGAGCCACGCCCCGGCTCTCCGACCTAATTAACGTTCCGGTGGATGAGCATTACACTACAACTACTATCCGGTCAACCTGCCGAACACGCATCCCCACCTCGTGCGCGTACAACGATCTGGTCGACTGGTAGCGCGCTACATGTGCTACGGCGTGTCTCCACGGTGCGCATATCCATAACACGATGCAATACACGCACTTGCGACTCGGCACAAATATATGTTTTATATGCGCGTCACATGCTCCGCTCGCAAACATAACACCGCGAATACAGTACATCCTGTCGGATTTGTTGGAAGTGCTTGTTTGTGACGCTTGTCACTCCTCGGGAGCCATCGGCGAAAGTCATTGCCAACCAGTGATCATTGCCAGACTGGCCGCATCAGCCCCCAAACAATCCTACCAACGAAAACAACGTCATCCCAATTAGCCAGATTGATTGAAGTCCCAGCCCTCTCAATGTGGCCACAATCATCGGCAATGAGACAGAGACGGGAAAAGATGAAGATGTCGAAGTGTTCCCTGTCGGGTATCCGAGAGGGATTTGTCGGATTCTGTTCGGAAGAGCTTGTTTGTGACGCTTGTCACTCCTCGAGAACCACCGGCGAAAGTTATTTCCAACGAGTGCTCATTGCCAGACCGGCCGCATCAGCCCCAAACAACCCTACCAATGACAACAACGTCATCCGAATTAGCCGGATTGATTGAAGTCCCAGCCCTCTCAACGAGGTCAAAATCATCGGCAATGTGACGGAGTCTGGAAAAGACGATGATGTTGAAGTGGTCTCGGGTATCCGAGAGGGAATATGGTATTTCCTGCGGAACAAGAGTTACGAAGGTGGCGCGGCACTTCTGGAGCAGGATACTGATGGTACATGCAGTCACTCGAAGCACGGACTGCTGCGGTCCATGGTTTCAAGTGCCGGCACTACTATATCTTGGAATGGTAAGGTCGCGTAGTGGTAGGAGCGAGCAGAAGGGAGGGCGATCAGGGGGGGGATAGCGGAAGAAGAGATTCCCTTCCCCCAGTCTGGGTATCCAGCGTGAGATTTACTGCCATTCGACCTTCCACTTGGCACGAAACAGCGGGAGCACGGTGTTGCGGAATACTGCGGGAACTTAGATACAGTGGAACTGCAAGGTTCTTCCCTGTACATACCTGAACGCACGGGATTGCCCGCGCAGAAACACACACAAAAGTACCGTACATTCCGTACAGATCCGTAGTACGCGACACGGTCCGCTTCCAACTTGAAACTCGTTTCGTTCACGTTTTCATGTAATAGAGTCTAAGTCGAAAGACCGAGTTACGGGGGCCTTCGGTGGATTGCACTGGATGATGGTTCTTCCGTATCCAGAGCTGATGGAGAATATATGAGGGCTCTAATTTCCCGGACCAGAGTAATTTCTTGGGATGTTTGGTAGCTTCCTATCAGTGTCGAGAATGTACTTCCGACTACGAGAGCCGTTCCGGTATACGTTCCGGGAGCTAGTTATACGCAGGGAAGGAAGTCTTTTGATCTCGCATTCAAAAGGTCGAATATCAGTCGTGTTCGCATTAGATTTTCATCAAACGGCGATCTAGCAGGGCTACGAAATGACCAAAAGACCACGCTTTCAGTATGAATTTCCCGGTAAACCTTCGAAGGATTCGAGATTATCGACCCCGGCAATCCGGGCTCACACAGAATGGCGAACATAAAGCAACAAATGATATCAATGTGAATGGCGAGTGCGACAACACGATTATAAGGCTTCCTCTTTTGGTCCCAATTTGTGGGGCAAAAATGACGATGAATACAATCCAATGTAGTACGGAAATATTATGCAAGGAGTCCATATACATCACTTTTCATTCTAAGTACACTTCGCGTGATTCGACATTGTCGACTGTTGTCACTCGCGGTGACAAAGGAAGCGAGGCTCGCTGCAATTTGACTTGTTTTCGTGTCTCTTTGTCGGAATTCATATTTGGAGTGGCCGCAGCCGCATACGGTCGATGCAATGTTTCTCATACGCGGTACGAGTACACAACGACGACCGCGATAGCCGCTGCCAGTCAGAATGCAGATACCTCAAGAATGGGAGTCGGGGGCGGGGATGGAAAATCGTTGTCAGAAGCGCAACTGCGAAAGGCCCCACGTGAACAGCATTAATCGACGACCACAGGGTCCGATTCGCCTCGTTGCAGTCCGTTAGACGGTCGCTTGTTCGCTTCCGGCGGAACCAAGAGTTTGCAGCCTCGTGCATTCCCAGCCGCGCAACCCTCGGCATAGTTCATGTCAAGGCTATCTGATAGATGCTACATCGGGCCTGCAACCATACGTTTGCATCATTCGGAGTTCCGTGACAATCGCATTCCCGGATATCGGAAAAAAGTGGTGGGTGCAACTGGGTGTACATGACAAAATTGAATGTGACAACATTTCGATGGTTTTTAGGACCGGGTGGGAAGAGAACAAATGCACTACTTTCGAGGCTATGATCATTCAAAAAGCCTGCAAGAGCCCACTTTCGGGCCTGTTTTTGAGGGCGCTCTTTACTTAGAAGTCCCGCCAACCAATTGTCCACACCAATACATCGTCCTCCAAAGATTAGCCAGTGGATTTAAAGGAAAACTCAGTCGGCTCGTTCCTTCGCAAAGCCAATGCTGACCGGAGCGACATTTCTGAAATCCGGACAGAGCCTCACCCGATCGTTGAGAGGAATTTCTCGATGGATAAACAAAATCACTGACCCCAATGGGATTCCGTCAAAACAGAAGGAGAACCTCTCCGCTTGCGAGGGCGCTACTCTTCCGTGAGGCTCAGCTGAAGAGAAGGCGCGGGTAGGACTGAAGAAGCTCTTCGGAACATTTGTGCAATGTGCATGGGCGATCTTACTCGACAACTTTAACGACTTGTAATTCTTGCTGTCGTCCAGGTTAGTTTCTGTCAAGACAGCGAACAGGACGGAACAAAGCGTCCCGAAAGTAAACGGAATTTATTCGCCCTTCATAAATATTCTCGGGAGTTGAGAAATCCACGTCAAAAGCAGGACTTCTCGCTTCGTGTTCTTCTTATTCATGCAATGCCAACCCGCGAGTCATACCCTGTATACCCTGACGTATCTCCCGACAGTAGTTTTGCCCTGTGTAATCAAATCCCATTGTTGAAAACTTATTTTTTGTCCAATTCCCAGCATCCGAGTTACGTTCGTGAGGCTCCATCGACTCTGATCTCTCGGGATTTCTGTCTTCTCCGTTTCTCTAGACGTTTCTTCCTTGGTCCGCCTTTTTCGACCCTACCGCTCCTTCGTTGACGTTCACTCCTTTGCATCCTCCAACGGCGTTCACCCTTCGTCGAGCGTGAATTCACCGGGGAAATTACTTCCGTCGTGAAGCCTCGCGGTCTCGGGAGTGATAGTCTCGAGCGACGGGCCTGAGAGAGGGTTGTTGAGAGTCCGAATTCTTGTTGACGCTTGCGTCCGGTGGTAGCGTCCCCAACGATCCGGTTGCTGCAGGTACAGATATACTGAGGGCCCGCTACCGGTGACCCACACACGTTCTTACGGTATACCGCACAGCGGTATCGTTGGTAACAGCGTATCTTTTGCGTTCCTTCGACTGCCTCTCCCAGACGCAGCTTTCTCTAGCGTCCGGCTCGGACTGCGATAGGTCCACCGGCATATCTGGACAAGCATGTGTACATGTGCCGCATTCGATTCCGAAGGCTCGGACGGACCGTGTGCCTTCTGTCATGCTTCTGCGTGGTATCTGCATCTAGATAGCAGCCCATCCTGCATCGCAGTCGTATGCGCGACTGTGCCAAGTCGGGCCAATCGCCCTTGTGTGTATCGCAAAAACTCCGACCGGCGCAACGGCGAAGACGACATCGGCAGGAAGTCACCAATAGGCGAATCCAATCGGGTTTTCGACGTTGCGCCTTCGGCTCGTGGGAAAGAAAGAAAAAAACTTGAGGACCGTGTACTGGAGTTGACCGGTGCAGTTTGGCTCACACAAATGCACACATACACACAACACCATTCAGGGGCGCCGCGATTGACGTTATCAAGAAAGCTCGGGTGGGCTGGATCCAACAAGAGTGCACTCGTCGATGGACTTTTCCAATCGAGGTAAAGCTCGGTACTCGTTATCGGTCCGACCAGCCGCTGGACGCGATTACTCCTGGCCGATTGGAAGCTCACGGAAGGATCGGGGGAACGGCCGTTTCAACGGTGAACTATCGGGGACGGTCCGTTGTCAGATCCAATGCGGCGTTACAGACAGGCCTTAAGGGTGCCCTCGTTTTCTGTACATCGGACCCGAAGTTCGGGTCGTTTATTCCGAAGGTCGATTTGTGTACGGAAATCATCCCAGGATCGGGATTACCGCGTGGAATTGGGCGACGTTTATCCAACTTCAACGTTGAAACATACCGAGTTTCCCAGTACATGTTGTCGCAGAAATTGTCACTTCAAGCCTACCATTGGGAATTGATATATGATGTATGTGGTGATCCATGATTTAGGTACGATTGTTCCCGTCTGATAGCGCTACTTATGATCGAAGACTGATAACGAAGTACCTACCAAGAATCGGCACTGGCGAATATATGTAGCACATGAACGTATTGGATCACTAAGAGACACCTCCAATGCATCAAGGAAAATCACATCAACCTTTGCTTTGGCGAAAATTAATGATCGCCACTGTATCCGAGTCAAGTTTGATATATCAAGAATCTTACCGATGTTGCCACTACGCTAACCCAATGTAGCTTCATCCGTAAGGTAAGTTGCCTTATTACTGGCGATGCGTCAACTAATAACCACCGTGCTTCTGCCGTTGGCTTCTTGTCCTACATTGCGGCTACTATGCGGGAACCAATGGTGATCACTTGATCAGTAAGAAGGATACCGCAGTATGCGTCTTTTTAGATGGGCTTTTCTTTAGATGAACAGTACTAAGGGCGTTGACTTAGAACTGGGAGGGATTATGAATAATCAGAGATTGGGATGGGTCATGGGAGGGCTGACCCGGTGAGAATTGGAACAATTAGACCCTGCGTCGACTCTTGGGACGGCTTTGACCCGCGAGGAGTTTGGAATGATCAGAGCCTGTCACAGCTCTTAAGAAGACCTTTCAGGAAGAAGTTCAGTACGCACTTGGAATAATTCAGGGTCTGGCAGGTCTCTTGGGAAGACTGTTGTCCTGGAGGCACTTTGAACAATTCGAGCCCAGAAGGGCCCTTGGGAAGACTTTTGCTCGGGACAAACTTAGAATAATCAGGAGCTGGGATCTTAGTTACCTTAGCGGTGAACGCTTAGCGGTGAATCATCGATCAGAACCTTCGGTCGTATACAGACCAATGTAGATGTCTATTATAGGTTGCATAGAGATTCTCATAAAATCAGTTGAACATAGTACAGCCACTCAGTACCGGCTAGCGAGCTAAGGCATGTATGAGCTATCAAGATCTGCCGTGTAGAGCCGAGCAAAAGCGTTGGTCGTATAATGCTACACCCACATACACACATAAAACGTCATGGCATGCGCTCAGTGAGACTGGCGGAGGATAGCGTTCATTGAGACACATTCCATTCCGGCCCATTAGCGATCGTTAAGGAACGTGACCCGCCCGTATGTGACGCGCGGAAGAGCAGAGTAAGGCTCGACGGTGCTATGTGACCGTATGGAATTTCGGTAGAGCCTCGAACGGTGCCAGAAAGCAGTATGCAAATGAGGTGCAGTTATTGGCTACTTAACGAATCGTGGGGGTCGCCTAATTGGCTTCCCATTTGAAATTTCATGTAACCCTTCGATGTTCGCGAAGGGAATGGCTTCCCAATCGATGTTCTCTTCTTCGCTATCGACTTTCGTTTGGCAGTGTCTAAATTGCCTAATGACTTGCAGACCAAAATGGGGGTAACATGGCCCGGTGTGACTTGTACCCTAATCACCGGTTTTCATACATGCTTCGTTGATGGTCCGGTCTTGTTGTTGATGTACGGACACTAACGAAACATGTTTGAGAGGCTTGTTATCCACCCGACATTATTCAACGGGAATTATTGTGCAGCCTTATTGAACATATCCACTGAGTGAAAGTATGTATGTGTATGCACGAGTGGCGGCAACGTCGTCTGAAGGTATATCGGCGAGGTTGGCTGGCGAGATTCCAAACTACCCTCCCGACAGACAGCCGGCCATCCCTCGATTCCCTCCCCAATTACAGTGCACATGCTACCCTGGGCCTATCTGCCGTATCCGGGCATCTCTGACAGCCCGACTCGGACCACGATATTGCATCGCGTCCGCCTTTGCTTTCTCTTTCGTACGGACCCGCATGAGCCGAGCTCGAGCAGATGGAAGGAGAGCGGCAGCGCTGTCGTTTCCTAAATGGACGCGAGAGCCTCGTAAAATTGTTGGAACCGCAAAGAATTATTGATAAAATATACATTAGGACTTCCGGTGGCTCTTTTAGCTTAAAAATCTTTTAAACGATATCACTTCGAAAATAAAATATCAAATGTGAATCAAACGTCACTCAATCGATCGGTATTGATCGATAACTGCACAACTGCGGCAATCTCGTGCAATATAAAGTACAACATATCGCATCGGAGTTTCCCAAACGCGCTCTTTCATTTATCTCATTAATTTCCATTCGATATGAAATACTCGTTTACACAATTTCCAACCCGGCACGTACAATTCCGGTCCCGCTGACAATAGCTTTGCAAAGCCGATCAATCGCGCCGCAGGGATCTTGATACAGCGAATTAATGGATTCTCGATGTTGTTTCATCCAATATTATAATCCTGCTAATGCCGTGTGTATACGGCGCGTGTCAGTGTGGCTTTGAAATCTCTCGTGTCCATTGCCGAATGACAAACAAAACGCAACATGTGTGCTCTCGCGATAATGCGAGCAAAGCTTCCGTGGCGGAGAGAACGAAAGTGACCGGTTATTCGGTTGCGTCGAGAATTCGCGGTTATGTAAGCACGATCCGAAATCGATTCGAAAAGCTCCCAGCATCGAGTTCGCATATATATTGGCCCTACATACGTAGCGTTACTGAGTAGGATATCGGGAAGCTTGCAGGGAAGAGAAGGGCGAAATTAACACCTGGGGCAAAATGGATCCGTTTCGGAGTGCAACGAAATTTTGGAAACATCAATTTTTGAGCCTCGATCGCAATGGTCCGATCTCTGAAACTACCCAAACGCCGCTCGGCGTGAATGGTCGATCTTGTCTTATCATCATTTTTTTTTTTTTTTTATATTTCATCGAAAAAATAATATAAAATTCTGCGAAGAATTCGTGAAGAATTTTTTAAAGTTTTAATTTTTTTTTAAATTTTTGATTCATTAGCCTGAACGGTTAGGAATATTTTAAGCTTTGCAGAATTGAGGAATTCAAAAAAATTATTAAACTCACAGCTTTTGGAGCGTAAAAACTTTTATTTTCCACGATTCACTTTTTTGAACCTTGTGAAAGTTTTAACTTTTGAACGAAGTGTCAGATCGCTTTGAAATTTTTACAACATATTCATAGTATCATCACCTATCGTCTGAACCATAGAAACAAAAATTTTAATGACACAAAAAAAAATATATATATAAAAACTAAAATACCGACAGAAAATTGAGTAAAAAAAATTCTAAGTTTCGAATTTTTATTATAATAATTTTTCATTCAATTATAATAATATTGTTGGTTCAGACTGAAGATACATTCATTATGCAATTACAAATACGTTCATTTTTTCTTCAGACACCCACATAGATGCCGAGAACCTTCACCATCAACGCGCGCACAAAAAAAAAAAAAAAAAAAAAAAAATTATGTAATATCTCCGTCATTTGTTAATATTTCTGATATTTTTTTACATATAATCAACCATGTGCATAAATGATCTCTAAAGCAAAAAGTTGTCAATATATGCCTCATTCGTTTTTTTTTAACGACGTCTAGAAAAGTACCTTCGAAAATCGGCGAAATCGCGTGTATAATGTCTTAATTAACTTTCATAATAATCGCAGGTAGGTCCATTATCCCAAATATGTTATTTTGACGAGTGCAGATTAATTTTGCGTGACGAGCAACTTTAGATATCTCCTCAAAAATCGATAGAATTCCTTGAATCGCTTGGGTTGTCCACTTTGCCCCACTTCTCTCGCCCGCGCCTGGGAACGGGAAACGATCGGTGTCGAGAGTCGGAGTTTAGCGAAGACGGGGAGGGAATGGCCGAGTGAAAAGTGGTCTGCGGAACCCAATCGATCCCAAGGGAAGAGATGCCCCGAATGTTTGCACCGGTAATGCGCGATGTACCGATGTTCGGGCGGGCGAGGGGGATGCATCGGTGTTTATTATGGGAGAGCGAGTTGGCGAGTAGGCGAGATAGCGCTGCTTCGAGGCCGCTCGGTACAGAGCCGATACTACGTCCGTACAGATACGAACAGGTTTCCTCCGCTCGGAGATTACACCACACAGCGAGTCCCTTTCGTTCTGGTCTCGTTGGGGAGGAACCATGCGGTTGGAAGATCCTCTACCGACACCACCGTCGCGACCATTAATGCTGCCCGATTCCTTTCCGTCCGTTATGAGGTTGATCCTATTATCGCGACGGTTCAGTAACGATCGATCTTTCCGCAAATTCACCAAAATCAAGATACGTCGACGAGCACGAGACTGCCCGTTGTGACGAATCGAATGCGCCAACGAGGGGATAGGGAAAAGTGGGACGAAACGAACAGCAACAAAGTAACAGGAACAGAGCAACGGAGAAACGGAGCAACGGAGATAGATAAATTTATTGTGTCCTGGGATAAATCGCCTAAGGACCAAGCATTACAGATAGGCGGTACAGAAAGGAAAGCGAAGTGAGTAAAGGAAGCATAGAATAGAACAGAATAGAACAAAATAGCTTAGAATTTAATTAGATGTACATGTAAGGGTTGTGACAATAGCGACATACAGAAAGAAAAAGCACTGAGAGATTAAGAACGCTTAGGGTTAATTAAAGTACGGTCGCTACCTTACTCATCCACAACATCCTGCTCAAGGGATTCAAGATGTTGTAGAAACGGAGCAACGGAGCAACGGAGCAACGGAGCAACGGAGCAACGGAG
Source organism: Amblyjoppa fuscipennis (assembly GCA_963575735.1). Lineage (NCBI taxonomy): Eukaryota > Metazoa > Arthropoda > Insecta > Hymenoptera > Ichneumonidae > Amblyjoppa > Amblyjoppa fuscipennis. The sequence goes on from OY754494.1 coordinate 800,973, forward strand.
CAACGGAGCAACGGAGCAACGGAGCAACGGAGCAACGGAGCAACGGAGCAACGGAGCAACGGAGCAACGGAGCAACGGAGCAACGGAGCAACGGAGCAACGGAGCAACGGAGCAACGGAGCAACGGAGCAACGGAGCAACGGAGCAACGGAGCGACTGAGCGACTGAGCGACTGAGCGACAGTGATCGAGCCACGGCAACAGAGCTACAGGTGCAAACCAATGTGAACAGACAAAGGAGCCGCAGCGACGGAGCTACAGCATAGTACTCAGAGCAATGGAGCATCAGCAATATCGGTAACGTGAAGGGGGGGGGGGGGAATCTAGCAAACACGTACTGAGAATTGTTTAGCGCATTGAAAACTCTTAATGGAGGATCGTGAAGAATTGCAGTTATGCATGATGTCGCAAACTAGCCACTGCATAATAGGCATTACTTGTAACAGAAGCATTTACCTTACGGGCAATTGGCTAGCATCTTTCACCCAAGTGACGATACTGGTAAAATTGGGAGTGTAGTCGAGATCAAACGGAAAGATATCGAAGAAGTCGATGAAACATGCAATGATCGGATTGGGAGACGGCAATAAAAGCCGAAAAGTATAGCAATACCGGTGTGCCGGTGTGCAAGGGCGGAGGTTTAAGAGTCTTTCCTCGACGCGAATTGACAAACCTGCTGGACAATGCCGGAAATAGGAAAATGATGGAAAAAAAAAGTCTGCAGAATGTCGCGACTGCGGAAAACTCCGCAGGAAGAACGTAGGAGGCGAAAGGAAGAAATGAAAAAAAAAATTTTAAAAAAAAGAAATAAATAAATAACCCAACGGGAACCGGATAGCGTAGATTCAATAGAGGGGTAAATCGAAAAATACTCTCCATTCCGTTCTCTATGTCCGTGTGAAAGCACGTCGGTAACTTTCCTTTCTGATGAGATTGCAGTCGAGCTTCCGTTTGATCCCCGACTCGACCCTTCCGGTTATCGAGTGACTTCTCACTCAGACCCGACGCTCTGCAGTCGTCATTTTTTTTTTTTTTTTTCGGTCTCTCTGGCTCGCATTTTTCTTCATTTTCACACCTCTCATTCGGTTTTTCCGTCGTTCTCCATTCACTTGTCCTCTGAATTCTTTGCCTCTCGATAATGGCGTTTTTTTTTTTTTTTTTTGTAAATCCTCCCGAGTTCTTCGTTCCAACAGTCATTCGTTTGTAAGCCGATAGCGCCGTCGAATCTCGATTAATTAACCGAATCGTCGAGCTGTGCGAAACTCGATTATCGCGTCGCGAGAACGATGTATATGTCAGTCCGACAGCGAAGCGTCCGAACAATTAAAAAAACGCCAATGGGATTTTCTTGTCTTTTTTCCAGTTACGGCTATTTTCAACCCCTGCACGTTGTTACGCTCCGAATAAAAAAAAATAAAAAAAAAACAACAACATATCGACGACACACCGTCTCATAGTTTTTCAATCTCGGCACTTCTATAATGTTCACGGTCCGGCCGACGACTCACCGCGCAGCGACATTAATTTCCGGGTAAAATATTCGAATAGCGTTAATCACTCGGATTCACCGTATCGAAGAATTCGTCGATAAATTTCCACAAATAAATGCGACCGTCAACTTCGCTTTATTTTTTATTCCTCAATCCTCTAACGATTTCCTCGATGCGCAAATTCTCATCGTCAGCGAGACTCTGACATTAATGCGCCAAGAATATTCCACTACATAGCGTTTCGTTTGACTTAGCCGTGAGAATATTCATCGGCTATGCCTCAATCAAGTCGATCAATGGCTCCGAGTATATTTGCATACGGTAGTCCTGTATCGTGGGTGCAATATTTATTAAGAATCCAAATCGATCCGTGTCTCGTATATCGTTTTAATTGCACAGGGACTTGAAATTCGAATATTGGTCTTTGGCGGTTTCTCGGTGGATCGGAGCTCCCTCAGGCTCGAGTGCATGAAAGTTCGGGCGAACCATACTGGAAATGGGCGGCGAACCCAGTCTGGAAATCGAGAAGTCGGACGAGGGGGGTGAAACGATGGCAGAGAAGGAAAGCCCGCGAAAGTAGACAGACTGGTAGCGAAACAGGCGGGAATAGGCCTTTTCGCGTTTGGCGTGTTACATTCATCCAAGCGGGCTTTGTAGCCTCTTTCCCCGCTCGTCCACCCGACACAGTGTACTCGACGTTAAAACGCTCTCGCGGCCTCCAGCAGAGCGCACGGGATGGGAGGGGCGAGGCGGGCGGAGGTTTGGGGTGGTGCAGCGGAAAAGCACTACTGGCAAACGTCACCGGCTTCGTCGTCGAGAACTCCTCTCGCCGCTGTACTCGAGTCTGAGCCATTACTCGCTCTTCCGCTGCGAATACCTTCGCGGCTGCCGTTTGGAACTACTAGCTCCACCGTTCACAAGTGGCCAACACAAGTTTTAAGAAGAGCGGCACGGCGTCAAGGCGAAATGCAAGTTTAGTCGCCTCTTTCCTAGCTTTCCTTCCGTAGCTTTTTTTTTCTTTTTTTAGATTCCTTTCATTCGCCTCGCGCTCCTTCGATCTTTTTCCCCTCGGCACAGTAAAAATTATCATTGAGGATGCGAGACCATTCTTGGGTTATTTAGTTTTTTGTCTTCGGGTTTTCGGGTGTTCGGGATTGTACACGTGACACTTGTCTGGTTGCTCAAAATGCATGAATCTTGCGTATTTGCATAGAACGAAGGGTTTTTGATCTCACAATACGAGCTGGAACGCCTACAGCGAACGCAAAACTCAAATGTTCGATTTCGATATAAAGCGACTTTGCATTCGATGGGGGCTTGACTGGCTGCTCGAAGCGTATGAATCTTGCGTATTTGCATAGAACGAAGGGTTTTTGATCTCACAATACGAGCTGGAACGCCTACAGCGAACGCAAAACTCAAAAGTTCGATTTCGATATAAAGCGACTTTGCATTCGATGGGGGCTTGACTGGCTGCTCGAACCGTATGAATCTTGCGTATTTGCATAGAACGAAGGGTTTTTGATCTCACAATACGAGCTGGAACGCCTACAGCGAACGCAAAACTCAAGTGTTAGATTTCGATATAAAGCGACTTTGCATTCGATGGGGGCTTGACTGGCTGCTCGAACCGTATGAATCTTGCGTATTTGCATAGAACGAAGGGTTTTTGATCTCACAATACGAGCTGGAACGCCTACAGCGAACGCAAAACTCAAGTGTTAGATTTCGATATAAAGCGACTTTGCATTAGATGGGAGCTTGACTGGCTGCTCGAACCGTATGAATCTTGCGTATTTGCATAGAACGAAGGGTTTTTGATCTCACAATACGAGCTGGAACACCTACAGCGAACGCAAAACTCAAATGTTCGATTTCGATATAAAGCGACTTTGCATTCGATGGGGGCTTGACTGGCTGCTCGAAGCGTATGGAATCTTGCGTATTTACATAGAACGAAGGGTTTTTGATCTTCTACGGGCGCGGGTGTTCACCTGTACACATGTACCCATGTTCCCGTATTCGAGTTTTTGGATGCTTTGACGTCGTGAGAGCTGCATCGATATACACTTCAGCCCTCACCCGCTATAACCATCTCACTGTTCTATTCCTATTTCTGATAGCTGCATGGAAATTGAAAGACCGGAAGTGTCGCTTAGTCAGGGGAAACAGGATGAGAGTTGGCGGAGCGGCGGGTGGAGGATGGCACGTGATTTCCCCGGACAATCACTATTATTACGCCATCGAGGTTGACCACGCGTACGGATCGAAAATGAAATTTCCATCTACGATTTTTTTCGAATAGTTATATCCTCATTCGAGCTTTGCCATTTACACGTTTCACTCTTTCGCCTATTTATATATATATACACACATATACATATATACCGCCTATCTATCCGCCTATGTATATATATATATATATATTTCGCACCAGTTCGTAATAGCCTGTGGCAGATTTTTTATTATTATTATTTTTTTTTTCACTCCAAACGAGCAATTCGCGACTGAATTCGATCGGGACCGTCGATGCCGATGGGAAAACTGTGCAGTCGCGTTTTTGGTGTCCGGAAATATCGATCCTTTATAACCTTTTCTCGTTGTTTTCGCGATCTATCGATCGTCCTGTCACTCCCTCCAACGCTTCCACTTCGCTTCGTCCGACCGCCGATACGCCCGACCGCAATCTCCATTAACAGGTGAAATTTTATCATCGCTCGACGCCCCACCATCGCTTCTGGAATCCCCATTGTCCGAATGGGAATCCCCAATCTGGCGAGAACACGGGTATGGTATACTATGTGTTCGAACGTGAATTTCCATCTCCCTGGCTGCCTTTCGCTCTCGGTGCAATAACATTGAACTATAATTAGAGGGACGTGGGAGGACTACATTGCGATTACGTCGGTCAATTATACTGGACGATTGATATCGGCCCAATTCCGTTCAGTTTATGAAATGGTTTATGGAATGCTGCAGCGACTGACAACGTTTGCAGCGTCCATTGTACTGTACGCTGTGTACAACGTCGATACAAACCGGACCATTGTCTTCTTTTTTTTTTTTACTAAAATGAAGAAGCTAATAATTAATTACAACCAGCGCCACGCTGTAATCTGCGTTTTGATTGGCATTGGTCGAAAGCACATTTTGTATGCAACTCTTTATACCGAGCAAATTGTTATTTCAATCAGAGGCAACGTCATACGGGAACGCGATGTAGGAAGTGACGTCATAGGGGAAAACGTCACCTCCAGTTAGAAAATCGCGGTAAACCGTGGAAAGCTACCATGAACTACGAAAAACCAGGGAAGATATAGGAAACCACAGAAAACGGCAGAAAACTGGAAACCACAGGAAACTCCAGAAGACCGGAAACCACAGGAAACGATTGAATATCGTAGAAAACCATGGAGAGATACGGAAAACCACGGAACACCGTGCAGAACCACGCAAGACCACAGAAAATATTCATGGGCCGCATCCTGGGCCTGGGTTTGAGTTAGAGTCCACCCTTACAATGTGACTACAAAAAGTCTGGCACCTCGGATCTGCATAGTGGTATTTAATCCACGGGTGTTGCACAAGCCTTGTCAATATAAACATTCAATTGCGTGTGTGACAATGCCTTTGATCAAGTTGTCGTCCCGCAGGAATCGAATGACAATCCGTGAGGATAGTCTTCGTGTGGTTTCCGCCGAAATCGCGCGGAACCAGCACACTGCCTCGAAGGCTATGCAAGGCTCGGGGTGAAGCCGATCGATCAACCGCATGAAAATTCGCCTCAGAAGGCAACTTCACCGGGCAGATCCATAGAGGAGATAGACCCCAGGCATGGCGCCACTGGGAGCCGAGTTGGAACGCAAAGTTTCAACGTACTTTCAACAGAGATAGACGGGGGTGGGGCCGAGGGTAGACCGAACAGGGAGATAGAGAAGCGTATCGAGGGTGCACCACCTCGAAAATTAACTTACTTAGTCGCGAGACCCCGAAGCCAGTAGCGAGCTCCTGAGATCTCTCAAACAGCTCAATGTTACTGTCTACCCTCTATATCTCCCGGTTCTTCTTCCCTCGACCCGCTGCACTCGCGACAGGGGAGGGTCCGGATGGTGGGCAAGTTCGCAAGAGGCTCGAGCACCACGCTTTGCCACGATTACCACCCACAGAAGTGAAGACCGGCATACCCGCTTTGGCTTTCCGTTGCTTTCCGAGAATATATCGCAACGCCGAGTCTCAACGATCTTAACTTTCGCATTCGCTCGGTTGTCTCTTGAGGATTGAAGCAGGGTGAAGGCGAGCGTGGAAGCACCGAAGGGGAGCAGTATAACTCGTCTACGGAGTATGGACTTCGGTCGTTTCAGTGGTGCACTCAGCGACAAATTTCATCGTAAGTTGCACGGAGCAAAAGTTGATGAACGACGGGTCACTCGAAGGCTGAAGACTTATCGTGTAGACGATGGCGCTGCCACTATGCGGGGCGTGCTGGTGGATCGGTGATGTAGTAGCGGTAGCAGTAGTTATTTTAATGTTGGCCCTTCGGAATTACATGGTCATCCCTTCTACTCTCGTTAATTTCTCTTTTTCTTTCGGTTTTTGTACCTGGTTCGCTGTTCCGTTCCGGCTGTTCACCCGGTTGTTTCCCGGTTGATTAAGGGAAAGCTACCTGCAAAGCAACATCTTACCCTCACTTTTTGCATAGTTGCCTCTCGGCTGTCTCTTGAAAGGGCAACCAGTGAAGCAAACAATTTGTCAATTCTCATTTTATCTTGCTCTTTGGTTGCTCCACGAAAAAACAACATACGAAGCAGCTCGTATGCATGTTTCTCTCCGGTTGCTTTCCAGTTGTCCCCCCCAAGAAGTAACTATGCGGCAACCGTACAGCAATAATTGCTATTACGGTTCGCACACGGTGGTTTGTTTGTGGAAAAGCAACCGTTGCTGTTTGGTTGACGACCGTAAACAACCGAGCGGCAGTCATCTTCCAACCCGCTAGGGCGGGAGCCTGGTCAGTCTTGTGCCAATGCTCCATGTACCAGCCATCCGGACCAAGTCCTAGCCGGGCGTACAGGACGAAACTTCGGACTCAGCAATCGAATCCGAGACAATTTTCGCCGGTCTTCTTTGGTCGCCACACCAAGGCGCCGTTCCTTTCCATTGGACCTACCAGATATAGTGAGTTCCGAACCGTCTGTATCGTAAAAAAAACACTCATAAAAATTGCATGGATGCCAACCGGGAATCGAAACCAGGCCCACTTCGTGTGAGTCGCCCTCCGCCCCAGGTGGTGGAGATCTGGCCGGCGGTTAACATCCCAGTACTGGCACCAGAATGTGACAAGCTCGGGTGTTTGGCCAGTCTCGTGGCAGAGATCTGGATGTATGCTTGGCCACGACTCAACCTCGGTCGTGTATTGATTGTATACAGGAAATTAAGTTAGAAGACCGAGATTGGAGCCAAGCTCGAGCGGTGGCCTTGTTCTCTCCCGGGGTCCTTGTGGTATATAACTGCATGGCTCAGTGTGTGTTCCACTTCATCCCGTTCTCTCAAGGGAGCTGGAGAGCCTGTGCAACATTCGACGCTAATTGCACACCGATATCTTGGGGACGCCATCGAAAGAGTAAATCAGTGCTTCACGCAAGATAGATGGAGCCTTGTTGAATATAAATTCCGTCGTGGCAACTCGCACGACGTGCCCGATCGTCAACCGCTGTCAGAGAGACGGTGGGAGCAAAGAAACACTTACCTTGACGGAGAACTCGCGGCACTGCGGTTTGTAGGCGTTCGTTCCACAAGCGAGGAACTTGTCGGGTCCCTGACGTCCGAAGACCCTGACGTAATTCTGGCAGTCATCGTCGCTGCGTCCCTTGAGATAGCAGAGTTCCCGATGGGCCCCGGTGCTCGTCCACTGGACCTTCTGCGAAAACAAGCATCAAACGGCATTACAAACAACTCGCTGCAATGGGAGACTAAAACAAAGACGGAAAGCAAAAAGTCGCAACTAAAAAGAACAGGGCCATGACTCGGAGAGGGACGTTCGAAGTTGCAGGCGGGTAGGAATTAATGACAACGAAAAAAAAGTTCCGACACAGCTCGCATACGTTCGGTGGGATAATCTCTGTGGATTATTTTTCGCACGAATGCACTTCCGGGCCTCCCTTTAGCCCCGGTGCTAGATTCAGCTCGGGGCGGTTTGGGGAGGGGGGGGGGGGGTGTAGTAGGTGTACGCGCGCCCGCAGAGTTTCCTGGTGGGATCCGGTGATTTATCGAGGCCTTTCCCACCCGGCAACCCTCTCGACGCTGATTCACCCTACAGCGGCAACGACGCCGAAAACAGAGAGGGAAAGAGCTTGCCGGCTCCATTCCGCACCTTCCGGCTCCCTCGGAAGCTTCTCCGCGCTGCCCGTTAAAGCGTTCCTCCCTTTTTGCCCTAATTAGAATACGAAGTCGCACCGGGGTAGAAGAGGAGCCACTGGCACCATGCGCGCCGTTTGCGCTGGCTCTGCCAGTACCGGGCGGTGGTTACAAACCAGCGCCGGCAGTGCCAGTCGAGGCACCGTAGTCGACGAGCTCCAGCCCGGAGGGCCCGGCCCCGTCGCACGTTTCGCTACGCCTGGTGCACCCGGCTAAAAGTTTAAACCGCAAAATCGCACTGAATATTCATCGGGTTAGAGCGGCCGCGGGGGCAACGGGAAAGGGATGACTAAAGGGATAGGAGCGCGGGGCGGCCAACGGCCTGGGGTTTTCACAGTTTCGGGCTTCCGCCTGGTTGCGCCAGAATCCGCGGATAAATTCGTGTCCGCCGTCCCGCCTCCCGTACATCTGCCCGCATACGCATCTATTATACACGGAACATACCAAGGCGAAATGAGGCCAGAGTCACGGCGTATGTCCGACTCGCCCTACCAAATGTTTTTCAACATTTCGATATCGTTTTTCTTTTTTCTGTACTTTACGCTTCATTTATTCATTCGTGCTTCAATGTTTTACCTTTCGTTCTGTCTTAATCCGACCGGTAATAGCTGCGGGAATTCGTGTATTTCGTCCGACGACCCAGCGGTATCGAATTTGTGGGTCAAAAGTTTCGACGGAAACTTTGGGTGAACTCTGACGGGGTGTCCCGTTGAGTTTATTGGAGTTGGACTGGTTGACGATCAGGCGGACCTGTTATCTTATCCGGTTATTGGATTATCGGCGAAAGTGTAAAACGTCAATCATCCGCTCCCGAGGCTCGTATATTTCCCGGGGCAAAGTACGATTTCATGAATATCTTGGGTATCAGAGACTGCGAAGTGGCAGCGTCGCTGGACAACGACGGGGAGACGGTAGAGATATCGGGGATGGCGAAAAGAAAGTATGAGGGTGTTATAACAGAACGGCATGGGACGCAGAGTCCCCGGTCACCGAGGAGAGAAGGATCGAAGGGGATTAAGGTCATGCCGGAAGAGGGTAAAAAGGCGAGTTGGAGGAGGCAAAGGGGTGAAGTGGCTGCAGGCATCGCGACTTTACTGTTCCGGTAAGTAGTACCGGCGAGAGGCGGCAGTATACGGAGGCGTGAGAAAGTCGGAGCGCAAGGTAAATACGTTTCATAAATGGTACGAAACGTTTTAGGTGTTTTAGCCGGGAGCGGAGAGCACTTCACCAAGTGACGTGCTAAGTGCGCCTCCTTGCCCTCCTGGCCCTCATTCCTCTTCTCCGGCGCACTTGTTACTCTCGTCACTCCGTATTGCGATTCTTTCGACGCTGTTAGCACGCTGGTACTTTTCACCGGTGAACCATTGTTGCGACCCCTCATCCGGCTCGACGTTCTGGAGCTTCGATACCGGATTGGCGACCTCTCTGATACGCCGTGGAACCTGAATAATAACGTCGGGCTTCTAAATGAGGGACTTGGAGTAGTCGTAGGGGTCTCTCTTGGGGAGACTTTCACCCGGGAGAATTCGGAAGGATCAGCACCTGGGACTGCCGCAGGGGAGTCTGTGACGGTCCCATATTTCGAGTTAGTATTTTTAGCGCAGGAAACTCAGGTTTAATATTTAATCTGAATTCTCAGTAATCTTTGTGCCGTCAGCACCTTCCGTGCGAACGTTCTTGCTCCCACGGCAGCGGTCCTATCAGCGGTCTTATCAGCGGCTGGCCCTGGCTCCGTCAGGCCCTTTATTCAGTTCATCTCTACGTCCCGAAGCTGTCAGACGCGCGCTCTCTTTCACTTGCACAATAAATATATCTTTAACAATATTTCGGCGTTCATCATCATTTACACATCATTTCATCTCGACCATACCCGACGACCATCACAAGTCTTTGACTTGGGATGGATTTAGAATGACCAGGCCCTAGCGAGGGATGTTGGGAGAACATGAAACAACTAGGACCTGGTAATGGTTCCTTAAGGGATTTGGATTAATCTGTGCGTGGGTAGTCGTACGTTAATTCAACTCCCAACCGGTGCCAAAACTGGTCAATCCAGATGTACTGGTTCAAGTTGGAAAAGGCTGGGTCACATGTAATCATGGCAACCGAACTTGTGCAAAGGTCTTAGATAATCGCTTCAGGACCTAACTTATCGGTAAGTATTAAAAAGTTTTCTTTCGATTCTGATTGCCCATTGAAAAGCTTTCAGGTGCTTCTTTTCCGATCGTGATTGCCCATTCAGAAGCTTCGGAACTTCACGACACTGCGTGCTTCCGTAATTTTCCATAGGAGCTAACCGGTTACCCGGTGAAACAGTCCAGTGACCCGGTTACGGTAACGTTACGCCTCTTTAGCAATAACCAAGTGAACTCGAGTGGGAGCATACAGGAATATCTTGGTGGCTTTTGGTACCGCGATAAATTGCCGTTGGCGTGATCCTATCGTTTATCTTGGGATCCTTTGGCAAATGCTCAAACGCATAAATCGCGGTTGCATGTGCGTGAGCATAAATATGGTATTATAGCGTATCCAATTTTGCAGGTGATAATAGGATATCCTAAAAGCTATACGTCAATTTATCCATAAACCGTTCGAAACGTCGCGCGGTAATTGTGTTACGAGTAGCTCTCGTCCATTTCACCGTGAAAAGCCTGGAGGTGCAGTCTGCACATTTCCCGAGACTAAACAGGATTTTCCGTTGCAGAATTTTCAAGCAAAGGGCCGACTAATGGCTGCGACTAATTGTCTCACCGGGAGATCCGAGGCAAAAGCATATTATAGCGGGAGCCGAGAGAGCTTTGGAACTCCAGTTTAAGGTTGCTCCGGCTGTCGGATGACTGTGATGATAGTAAGCCCAAATTCGTCGACATGCAAATCGAAAGCAAGAGGCGGCCAGGACGACGACGAGAGTACACTGAAGTAGAGCAGAAGATGTCGAAAGGACGGTGGAATTGCAGATGGTGAGAGCTGCGAGGACAAAGAAGAAGAGAAGTACGGAAAGAACAAATTAGGCGCCACCCTAGCTGATCGAGCAACAATAGATACTCGGTTGTTTCCGATCGTCAACAACAGAGCAATGGTCACTTTCCCACTGAAAACAACCGTAAAGGAATCGAAATAGCAACCGTTGCTCTATGATTGCCCAAATGGTTGATTCTTACGGTCACATTCGGGAAGCACCGGGAATGAGATATACACAACAACAACAAAACAGTAATTGTAAACAGGAAACAACAGAAAAGTAATTGAAAATTACAATTGACAAGAGTGTTGCTTCATGGGTTGCCCTTTCGGGAGACAACAAAAGAGCAATAATAAAAATCAATCATAGCCGGAGGTCGTTCAACGAGTAACTTTTACTCGAACAACCGGAAAAGCAACCATGAAAACTGTTACGTGCGGTCGGTTTTTTTCTACTTTGTTGTTTTGACGATGTATGTGATTTTTCTGGCGTTTCTTAACGATGACATTTTGGGTAAAAGCAACCGGTTGTCAATCGGCTGCTCCCGACGGTTGCTAAGATGTGCGCAAAGCCGTACCTTGCAGATCAAAAGCGAGTTGACACGCTGATGACAAGCGTAAGAGGAAGTAAAGCGGAAGAAGATGGCGGAAGATCGTGGAATGGCAGAAGTTGACGCTGCGGCAAAGGAGAAGTTCACGGCGGGGCGAGGGGGGAGGGGAGGAGAGGGGGGGGGGCACGAGGCACACGAACAACGAAACCGGTGGGGTTTGTGTTATGCTCCGCGTTAGTTCGAGTACGGTAAACAGATTAAATTTGCTCTGTCTATCCCTTTGTCAGGAACCGACGGCCGGAAATAGACGGTGAGGATCGGGCGCGGGGAGAGTCCCGAGATCACTGCCCCCTCGTGTCTCGTTTCTATCAACGATGTCCGTGTACTTCTCCGTCGAGGGACCGTGTGGTGAAGCTCAATGGTTCGGTGACTCTTCCACTGCAGAATTGGCACCGGACATAGTCATAAGCCGGTCAGCATCACCGCTGCGTAGCCGGCATGTGCGGTCGAACAGTTGCTTACCGCATAAGTTACATCAGTCGAAAAGGTTCTCATTGGCTTGGAGTCTGCAGGCTGCCTGCTAAGGATTCCAAGTTCCCACCAGGCTCAACGAAGTGCGGATTGGCGGGAAGGTAAAATGGTGTTGGTGGTCTGTCAAGCTAAGCCCGTTCGGTGACAACGGCAACCAATTTTCTTTCGCAGCTGCCAACGACTTCCTGCCAAAAGACAACTCTCACACGCAGCGGATGCAGATTCAGCTTGATGTGATAATTGGGTTTCGGACCGTAATGGACCAGAATCCGCGAAAAAAGTTAGTTAGCTCTTTAGCTATCGATCTCGGTACCTCACGCGCTTCTGGCACACGCGAAGCATCGGCGAGACTGCGGTGGGAGGGGGCACCGAATTATCGGAACTTGTTTAGTTTATGCATGAGGGATCCCACTGTACCGCTAAAATAATCAATGGTATGTGTCTGCGTCCGTCAGTTCTCCATGCACGAACGCGCCCCTGCGATACGGTAATATGCATTACCAAGTCCAATAATGGAGAAGGTGATTAGATTCAATTTGCGCAGTGGGCTCCCCCTTTGCCATCCATCCTCCCCTTTCCTCGGTCACGCTCCCTCCGGCCTTCGCAACTCTTGTTCTCGTTCTCTTTTTCTCTTTCCTCGCGGTGCCTTGTATTCCTTTTCACTCGCTGACTCTCGCACTCCGATTTTGCTTCCCTACCATAAACCCCGCGCACCCCTCCTGCCGTATACTGTTACCGCTGCTTGTGCTGCTCCGGAAATGGATGGACGGCGCGTGACTGCACTGTAAGCCGTTGACGGACGCGCGCTCTCGCACACGTTCGTTTGTCTTGCAGCGCGACGGTGAAATGCTGCGGCCTGTCGCGAAAAGGTCTCACCCTCGCTTATACCGTAATGAAATGACCGCCGGCTCCAACCCCTCTCACTTTCGCTCTTCACCCACACCGTCCACTTCCAAGCCCCGGCTCAACTCACTTGCTCGCCTTTTACGATCCGCTCCAGTGCGGGAACCGTAAGTCGGACGTCACGCCACCTCTGCGGCAATAATCACGCAGATTTTGTTACAACGTTGATATCCCTGCCCAAGCTTTCCGATTCTGGCTTGGCTACCATCCGTTGTAACGGTCCCGTATTTCGAGTTAATGTTTTTAGCCTCAGGAAACTCAAGTTAAAATATTTGATGTAGACTCTTGCTGATCTTTGTATCGTCAGCACCTTCCCTGCGAGTGTTCACGCTCTAGAAACTGGGCCTTTCCAGGTTCTGATTGTCTTCCATCGATCCACTCCTAGGTTCCAGCTTTTCCAAGTCCCTAAAGATTCACTTCCAGGCGTTAACTATTATGTCCTCCTGAGAACGAAACGGAAGACGCCTTTGAGTAACGCGCAGTTGAAACAAGTCCGGGAAGAACAACGACGAACCCAAGGCAGCAGTTCTGAGATAATCCCATCGGCATCAAATTTGTGCTGCCAACTAAGCTAGCGGTAAACTTCACACGATGATGATCCAACGTCAGATGGGTATTATATAGGTCACGCTTGTGCGCCATCAGCTTTAGGCCAGCGGACCTGCTGCTCTGGGATAGTTCCGAAATTGGTATTTGTTTACATAGAAACTTACACGGTGGTTGGGCGATAGTTTGAGGCTACAGTTTGCACACGCAATTGTAAGTTGTTGTTAGATTTCCTTAACCATGATGTACTTTCAACGGCAAGTTCCTCTCCTTTTCCCTCAACTTCTCATGTGAACCCACTGCCACACTGCCTCGTTTTTTTCTTTCTCGAGGAAGAGCACGCACAGTAGTTGAGTCATAAACGAGAGTGAGAAAGGTCAGTATCGTATCAGAGAAAGGAAACAGAACATCCAAGAGGGATTGGCCGAAGTGGTCGCGCAGCGTTGCTTGGAAGGGGCTTCTGGGGTTGGAAGAAATAGCTGAAAAAATATATGAAAGGAAGCATGCAGTTGCGGCCTGTTGAGGGGACGTGTTGGGGTAGGCCAGGAAAGCGCTGTTGGGAAAGCCATAAATTCAAAGGGTCGCATGTTCGGAGGGGAAGAGCGCGCAGCGTAGATGGTCCATTGTTGTGATGTTGGGGTGGCCGATGTTAAGGTGGTTTCCTGTCGTAATAAACACGGAACGATTGGCAGATAAGCTGCTTCGGCCGCAGCAATTACGCCCTTACAGATGTTTTCCAACCTTTCGTTCACAATAGTACGTTCACGTTCACCCCGCAAAGGTATCGAAGCATCAAATCGTCAAAGGGGTTCAAGCAGCCCCTCATTCCGAAACTTTGAACCTGCGCTACGGTGTAAACCGCCGAGCACGAAATCACCGAATCTAATTGGTGCGACGTGAACTCAGAACTTTGATAACGTGCAGGAGAAAAATTGCCAACGGTTTGGCTCAAAGTGCGATTGGGCTTGATTGCGAGACAGGCAATGAATTGGTATTTCGCCTGAAGTTGACATCGCCGGCATTTCCACCGATTACTCACAGATGCAACGCAGGAAATCACGTGATTCGCAACCTAATGACAACTCCGACTATAGGCGATACGACGACCGAAAGAGAATGAAAAATTACCTGACGCATCACGACGGTTCTTCCATTTTGTTTGTCCAGGCCGGAGCGCACGGAGATAAAGAGGAAACGGGAGAATGCTGGCTTGGCGGTGAAAGGGGACGAGGAGGGGGCTCGCAGAAAATACGAGAGTTCTTCGGTAGAGGCGGCAGTGTGGTTATGAAGGTACGGATATATATGCGGCACCGTACGCGCGGTAGAGAACTGTGGTCCTTGCTGGTTTGCTGCTCGGTAGGAACAGGGGGCTCGCATAAAACTGGTAACGGCGAGTTGGTAAAGAGCGCAGTACGCGGACTCGGCCCCGCAGGTGAAGGGAGATGAGAGAAAGAACGGAAAAGGATCAGAACAAAGACAAAAAAAAAGGAACGTATTCAGAGGACAAATCCATTTGGAGCTGGGCCAGCCCCGCGTTTATTGTCTGCAACATTGCCGTTCCCGTCCTCCGGACCCGCCGGTACCGGCGCCAGCGTCATCAGTAGGTATACCTCGTTTTGTTCTCTTTTCGTCTGCATCCAAGATGGCCGACGGATCTGCCGTCTGTCCCGGTTCGAGGACAAATTGCGGAAGGCACTTTGACAATTTATGCTCGGGTTTGAATAGTACATTTCTATTTGCCTGGTCAGTCTTTGGGAGTCACGCGAGACCGGCTAAAATTGTGCCAAATCATTGATTGTTTCAGATCTCTCCTAATTTCCTCGCGTGGACAACTATGGATCGGAATCGGTCCTAGCAATTCGAACGACCGTCTTTAACGACTGTCAAAAGACCCAAAATACGACTGATCATTCTGTGACACTTTTCGTCCGGAAGAACGACCAATTGTTAGGTTGAGGGATAGGTCGTCTTTCCGTCAATGACCGCAAAATGACGACAAAAACGACCGATGTATGAATTAGCGAAAAAGTTCTCGGTTGGGTCGTTTCATCGGCGTTGATCAGTGAGTAACTGGACAGACGGCTATTCTTTGGGTCGTTCTTCGGGTCGTTTATGAGAAATCAGATAAGTCGTTTTTCATAAAAGCTCCGCAGAACGACCCAAAGAAAAGCTTTCAACATGGTCGTCTTTCCGGTTGCTTCCTGATCAACGCCGACGAGACGACCCAACCTGGAGCTTTATCAGTAATTCGTAGAACGGTCATTTTTGTGGTTATTTTGCAGTCATTGATGGAAAAACGACCCAACCACAACCCAACAATCTTTTCTTTGGCTTTTTTTTCGGTCGTTATTCAGGACGACAAGTGCCACACAACGATCAGTCGCTGAGTCTTTCGATAGTTGCTTGATCTGCTAGGGACACGGCTTAGCCAATATCCCCAACGGATCGTTCAAGACACATTTCGTCCATCAACAGCGACAAACATGGAACAACGTTCATTCACTCCTGGAGGTTTAAACTCCGACGCTCTCCACAGTGGAGGAAAGCAAAATAAAATCTGCAATATTCGTTCTGCCTTACCCACACGTGGTAACACAGCGCGACAATATTCCACGACAGATCGGATGGCCGACAAAAGATCATTAGATTACGACTCCTTACGACTCGTTTGCGTGCCTCGCTACCAGCAAACTTATGGATCTCGTATACCGCCACTATAAAGCAACATTGCGAATGGGGGAGGTGAGGTGGGGTGTGAAACGTGATAGAAGTGGCCGACCAAGCGAGGCGACTCGAGGTTTCAAGTCGCTGTGCCCCGGCAAAAGTCCGCGGATACTCGAGGCCTGAAAAATCGGCGCTCCGCTCGGTTGATCGGTGTGTATCAAGTACACGCGCGGCAAGAGAACGAGGGAAGTGCCGTGGACCTGTGTGTCGGCTGAACGGACCTGGCGCGTTGCTGTTGGCAAGTTTTTACGGTGATCGTATAAGTGAATGACCGGTCATAGCCGCCTCTCACCGTAGCTGCGTGCCCCGACGGGGGGAGGCCGAGAACTCTAAGCGCTACTAATACTGCTCTGTCGGTAGCGTAGTTACGTCGACTACTACCAGAATCAGTGCGAGTCTCGGCTGCGTTGCATCCGAAGCACTCTGCCAATGGATGGAGAAAGAGCGGGCAAAACGGACCCTTGTGTTCTCCATTCGAGCTCCGGGTTTCGATTTTGCCCCACTCTCCGGTCATAAAGTGATTTCTCCAATCAGGTCCCGATTTACCGATCGAAATAGCCGATTGCAATCGGAAGAACGACTGTCCTGTTGGTAACGAAAACTGTAATCAACTTTCTTTATGGGTTTTGGCATTGGCGACCGAACGACAAGTGTCATCCGAAGCAAGTGTAATGCCAGGCTTCCGGTGCGACCTTTCTTTAGACCATAGACAGCAATTGTTCTGAACTCTCGTCATAAAGTCATTTTTTCAATCAGGTTCACCAATTCACCGATCCACATAGCCGATTGGAATCGAAAGAACGAGTGTCCAGCTGATACCAAAAAGTGCAACCAACTTCTTTTACGGGTTCGGGTCGGCATTGGCGACCGAATGACGAGTATCATCCGAAGCAAATGCAATGCCAGCTTCCGGTGCGAGACGTTTCGTTAGACCACAAATACCACAGTATTGGTATTTGTAAGTTTATTACGACATAGTTTTACCATGGCTCGAAATAGGTCAATACAGTGAGTATATAATGGCTATACAATAACCAAATAATAAAGTCATTAGAATATATACGCGGTAAATAGAATAAAATAATGATATTGTGGTGATAACACTCACAACTAATCTTAGGATCAATCTTAAGATTACCCTGATTTTTAATCTTATGGATAAATTTACGATTGTGTAACGACCGAGCGAATGAATAACGCGCGTATTAGGTTTTGGAGTGGGTATTAATAATTAGTACAAGCACGGCTAAATATCTCGAGTACGAACTGTCACATGTCCGTTCAGACGTCTCAGTCCAGACTGTTTTACATGACGATCGAACTTGTATCGATCGTCAGTTCCTTCGTCTATTCTCAAACCCAACTAATGTCGTGTGTCTTAGCGAATAGTCAGCCACATATTCGTTACAGTAGATATGAATTGAAATTTGAGAGGGATGTATTAGAAGAAGTGACAAAAGAAATATCATTATCCGCCCTCAAAGTTGCCCGTCCTGTCCGTCAAACAAAATGTTGAGTATCGTTTTCCCTATACGAGTTACTTTCACACCGCCTCAAGAAGGTCCAACGATCGGGAGTCTTTCCAGCCAACTCGGACTGGGTCGCTAACGAAAATTCTAATCGTCCGTTTCTCAACGATGCCGACTCGCTTTCGTCAAGAGTCAATTAGCCCGCAACTGTAGTTGATCCGACGAAACTCAATCCACTCTTTCATCCGGCTATAATCAGGCTTATCGACGAAACTGCGATCGACGTTCATCCCGCCAAAGCCGCAGTAAATGTTACACGAAAGTTTATGCAAATGTTATTTCTACACGACGAGGCGCTGCATAGATGAGAAAATATCTACTTGACTCATCAGCCGTATGAATTTTAATAGCGCGTAACCCAACTCTCTAAAGACCCGATGAAAGGCTTCATGCATCGCGTTTACGGATATCGGATGAGAAAAAAAAGTTCGCCGGATCCGTTACGGGCCTATTTGTATGACGATCGGTTATCGATGAACGCCTCTATACGGGCAAGCGGCTCAGAACGGAATACCAGGGGCAAAACGGACCGCTATAAATTTTCCGCCTCGCATAAAAAAAAAACGAACTCTTGACCCACTCGTCGCCCGAGCAGAAATGGCCGTCGGGCCGAGGTCAGGTCCCTATCATCAGGCACTGCCCAACGCTTCATCAGGTCCTGATAAGGCACCCCTATCAGGCTCTGATCAGGAATGTAACGCCATTGCCCTATAAGGTCCTGATCAGGCCGCCTGATCACGGCCTAATAAAGGTGCCTGATCGCCTCCTGAGAAAAATATAATAAATCATTTTTATTTATTAGCGTTATTTTGTCGGACATATGAACCTTTTATATTTGTTGTTAGGATTAAATGAATTAATTATCACAATGTAAATCGCGGAAAAATTGTTTTTTTTTTTCACTCATGGTAATATTTCACTATTATTTAGTCATGCTTTACGACCTGTATCTTATCAGGCCCTCATCAGGCTCGCCCGATCAGGCACACCCTGGCTATACCTTATCGGGGCCTGATAACGTATCAGGTAGCCTGATCCCAATTTCTGCTCGGGATCCAGTCAGGTGTCCCTACCTGTACGTTATCGGGCCCTGATCAGGCTCGCATCAGGCTCGTTTCGTCTGAAGCGAGGATTATTTAGTCATGCTTTACGACCTGTACCTTATCAGGCCTTCATCAGGCTCGCCTGATCAGGCACACCCTGGCTATACGTTATCAGGACCCGATAAGGTGTCAGGCAGTCTGATCCCAATTTCTGCTCGGGATCCAGTCAGGTGTCCCTACCTGTACGTTATCAGGCCCTGATCAGGCTCGCATCAGGCTCGTCTCGTCTGAAGCGAGGATTATTTAGTCATGCTTTACGACCTGTACCTTATCAGGCCCTCATCAGGCCCTCATCAGGCTCGCCCGATCAGGCACACCCTGGCTATACCTTATCAGGCAGGCTGATCCCAATTTCTGCTCGGGTCCGTCTTGCCCCGCTCGCCCCTACACATTCGCCCGCAAGGAAAGCAACACAAGTGCACAGTAGACTAAACTTCGATGCCTCTCCTATCACGAAAAACCTCCCAGCGATCCCTCCGGATAAAAAAGCGTGGTGGGGGAAATTATATTTACAGCTTTCGCCGGAGCGTGTCGGTTTTAATCTTGCGCGGAAAAACTCTCTCTCTCTCTCCAAGCGACCGCGGAACCGCGGAATTCCGTCGTGGAGCTCGAAAAAAATGAAGAAAAAAACCAAAAAAAAAACCGAGAAAAACTAAAAGGCGGACTAACAGGATAAAATGGATGGAAGAAGAGAATAGAAAAAAAAAGAAAAAGCGCGCGGATAAAAAACGGACCCGCCATCGATCCCCGATTCGCACGCGCCTCGGGCTCGCTCATTGAGTGCTCCGAGCCGGGGTGAACCCGACCAATGGGGGGGGGGGGAGGGGGTGGGTTATAGTGCCTACCCTCAGTGGGCCGGAAAGCCGACGTCGAAACTTCGTTGCGGAGCCAGACTTAATTAGTCCCGCGGCAAAAGTTTCCTTCGGCGGGCCACCGCCAGGGCGGGGATTGGAAGGGATTACGCCGTCAACAAGCTTGTCGTGGCCGAGCGTGTTCCCTTCCGCGGCGGAAATCCGATAAAGGCGCGGTCTTACGCGAGCCAACGAGTGAGAACGAACGAGCCGAAACGCAATCCTCTTCGACTCTCTTGGCTTTTGCCTCGTGCCCCGGTGTACTTTTCAGTGCCTGGACGACGGGCGGGAAAATTTTCCGGCCGGTCGGACCGGCGCCGTTGCGCCTCGACCGAGCCGCTGCTTCCTTCGTTCTCGCCGAACGGGCGAAATCCATTACGAGCCGTCCTCGAGCTTTGATCGTCTCGACGAGCCCGACGGCGAAACGAAGCACTCGAGTGCGGATTTGTTGCGACGTCGAAGGGACTCGTCGAAGGGACCGGGATGGATTGTCGGCTTGACGAAGACGCGGCGATGCACGTTTTTATTCAAGAAGAGAATAATTAGTCGATTATTTATAATTGTATTTATATCGAAGACATTTTAGTATGTAAAAAAAATTGAAATGGCCATTTTTTTATCGTGTTCGTTTTGGAGCGAACTTTTGTCGCGATGTTCACATTTGTGGCTTTGCTTGGGTATTTTTTTTTTTTTTTTTTTTTTTTCTTCATATTTTAGGTAAAGTGTGAAAACGGATGGAGGAAATTATTGGAAATTCAATGGCGAAACTGCATTTCATGCAGTATAAAAAATTTTATGAAATTTACGACACGTTTAATATACGAAGTTTGAATTCGTATACACTGTATTTGAGTTTTTATCATTTGATCTTAAATTCCATATCTGTATGTTAAAATTATCGATGATGGATTTGAAAATTAAGACATCCGTACATGAAAATTATGTTACTGTTACAAATATTATTGTACAAAGAATATTGTTTTCAATATGTCATTAATGCAATATTCTTACATACACTGTAAAAAAAAAAAATTTGTTTGAAAATTACTGAACAGTATTGGAAGCTTTTTTTTACATAAACTGCTTCTGAAATTTCAAATACATGCGCGTTGCAATTTTACAGTAAATTTAGTATATTCGATGAAAATTTTTGTGAATTTCAGGCAAAAGATGTGTAAACTTACATGTCTCGTATTGTAATTTTACAGTAAAAGTACATTGATGTTCAGTCAATGTAAGTGATGTAAGGAAATTTCAATTTCCCGTAAATTAAATTTACAATTTTTTTTTTTTTTTTACAGTGTACGTGTCAGTGAAGTTTCATACACTGTATATGCATAAAATTTCATACATACACAGTATAAATAAATTGTAAATTTAATGTACTGGTAATTGAAATGTGCTTACATTATGTACATTTATTGAGCGTTAATGTACTTTCATTGTAAAATCAAAATACGAGATATTAAAATGACAAATTTTTTGCTTGAAATTTAGAAATATATTTTCATTAAAAATACAAATTTTACTGTAACATTGCAACGCACGTGTATTTGAAATTTCAGAAACAGTTTATGTAAAAAAGCTTCCAATACCTTTCGTTAATTTTCGAACAAAATTTTTTTACAGTGTATTTATGAATTTTCAAACAGAAATTTTTTACAGTGTATTTATGAATTTTCAAACAGAAATTTTTTACAGTGTATTTATGAATTTTCAAACAAAAATTTTTTATAGTGTATTTATGAATTTTCAAACAGAAATTTTTTACAGTGTATTTATGAATTTTCAAACAGAATTTTTTTACAGTGTATGCAAGAGACACACAAAAAGTTTTACTGCGATTCGAAATCTCTTCGAAATATTGTTGTATTTTTGGACAGGACAGATCTGCAGACGGAGAGAGACAGAAATGGGAAAATGCTTTTTTTTTGCACTCTCGGATATTGAAAACATATTTCTAGATCATAGTCTGGCAATTGAATTTTTTTTTTATAACAACACTTTCCCTCGTTACGCACTTCGTATGGGATGAGAAAGTGAAACAATAGAAAAATAATCGTCTCGACTCTTACGCCGAATATTTGAAAGAACGAAAGAAATGTACTCGGCGAAAATTGTTGTAGAGATTTAAATTCAATGAAATTGTGAATTTTGCAAAGTCAGCAATTGCATTTTAGTGCACGATATTTTTCTATCGTGAAATAAAATTCTTGAAGAATTAAACGTGGAAATTGACACTGACATTTTTTTTTTTTCTCGGCAATCCTATGCAATCTCATTTAATTCATTGCCGGAAATTGCATTTATGGAGTTTAATCTGTTTCAAGGCATTTCTTGAATGTTCCCCCGGAAGGGCTTGCGTTCATTCAATATGCTCAAAGAGCATCAGCCGGAAAGCGGGGAAAAAAAAATAGGACGGCGTGTTGGCGGTCCATTTTCTCGCGAAGTAAATTTTTTTTTATGAGGTATTTAATGCAGAGGCTGCGGAGTTCAAGCTCCGTCAATATGTTCAAAGGGAATGTGAAGTAGGAAAATACACGGAAGGATTGCCTTCAGTTCTCGCGAAAAGTGCGTGCTTGAGAGGAAATTTAGTCACAAAAAAAAAAAAATTCATGTAACGTCAAAATAATAAACAAAAATAATACGCGTCAAAATAATATATAAAAATAATACGCGTCAAAATAATATACAAAAATAATACGCGTCCAAATAATACACAAAAAAAAATACGCGTCAAAATAATACACAAAAATAATACGCGTCAAAATAATACACAAAAATAATACGTGTCAAAATAATATACAAAAATAATACGTGTCAAAATAATATACAAAAATAATAGGCGTCAAAATAATATACAAAAATAATACGCGTCAAAATAATATACAAAAATAATACGCGTCAAAATAATATACAAAAATAATACGTGTCAAAATAACATACAAAAATAATACGCGTTAAAATAATATTGAAAAATAATACGCGTCAAAATAACATACAAAAATAATACGCGTTCAAATAATATACAAAAATAATACGCGTCAAAATAACATCACGCGAAAATAACACAGCGACAAAAAAAACTACAAATTGTTATTTAATTTTTATGGATCACATGTTGAGCAGGCGTTTTTAAAATCGCCTAAAAATAACATTTGATGCATTTACATTGTATGATACACAGTTTCGATTTGGCGTCTTACTTTGACGTGTGTTATTTAAACATGTTCATAGTTTAAAGCTTCTATTATTTGGCACTATCAAGAAATCTTAATTTCCGTTGGAAATGAAAAAATTGTTTCCTGGCAAAGTGCTTCCTCGTTACTCGTCTATTGCCTTCAATTTCCGTGCCGATGACGAACAGGCACAAAAACCCTAAAGCGGCCTCGTCGCGCTCTCGCCCGAGATACTTCGAAAACTGGGTTACTAACTTAAAGTTTTGCTGCGAGATTGAAATTCCATGTGTACAAGACGAGGGGACTAGGAGAGCCGTCACGAAGAAGAAGAACAACAACAATAATGGACAAAGCATGGACAAAAGAATGCGAGAGCATTGCAAATAAAGAAGGAAAGGATCTAGAAAGCCGAAATAGACGGCGAAACTGAGCAAGGGTTTTTCTCAGCCGGTCGAGAGGCTGAGCTGTCTCTCCGTCGTTCGGCCGCGCATTAGGAGCGGAATTTCGGTCGGTGCACACCGAAAACTTTTCATTCCATCGGACGTTGTACGAGTTCACGTACTTAAATTAATTTTTACAAAAATGAAACCCTACATTTTCCTTAGCCTTGCCAAAAGTCGACAAATTTTAACGCCACTATTATTATATTTTTAATTAAATTCAAGGCGATATTACTATTATTATTCATTATAATAATAATAATAATAATAATAATAATAATAATAATAATAATAATAATAATAATAATAATAATAATAATAATAATAATAATAATAATAATAATAATAATAATAATAATAATAATAATAATAATAATAACAACATACTTAACATATTTAACATATTCAACATATTCAACATATTCAACATATTCGACATATTCGACATATTCAACATATTCAACATATTCAACATATTCAACATATTCAACATATTCAACATATTCAACATATTCAACATATTCAACATATTCAACATATTCAACATATTCAACATATTCAACATATTCAACATATTCAACATATTCAACATATTCAACATTTCGACCGAATTTACAAAATAGCGAGGCAGACAATAAGTGTCAGGAATTGAATAACAAATACATATTTAAATAAATAAATAAATAAATAAATAAAAGAAAGCTTAAGTTAAAACATATATCGCTTACCTGATCGACGATCTCCGAGAGGTCGTGCAGACTGATATTGTAAATGCCGTTTCTGTAACAGAGAGAAAACGAAAAGATGTTAAAGGCTCGGTTGGATGCCTTGATTTATTTTTGTGTGAAAGTTGCTCGGTCGGTAACGAATCTGTAATTTAGGTGACATTTAGTTTGTCTCAAGTGTTTAGGATTTGTAACTGGTATTCGTTGAAGATTTTTTTTATCGACCGGGCACGAGTCGGTAAAAAAATAACTTTTGAGAGAAATGAGATGGAATCGCAAACACTTGTCGATGGTGTAAAAATCTAAAAAAAAAAAACAAAAATCAAGCATGTCAAAGATTCTGAAAAGATTGATTTTGCGCAATGATAGCTCCAAAATGTCATTGAAGAATTGATGAATGATAAAATTGTTCAACAAATCTCCCGAAAAACCTAACTTTTTAAAAATAAAAATGACTCAATCGTTTTTCCGAATAAGTTTAAATTTTTTCAGATGTTTTAATTCGCTTCGATTTTTTTTTTTATATGCGAAAAATGTATAGCACGTCACAAAATTCAAGGTGAATCGAAGAATCTGAAAAAAAATTCATACGCACTCAGAAAAATGAACGAATAATTTTTATAAAAAAAAAAAAAGTTAATTTTCCGAAAGATTTTTGAACAAATTTTATTTTTCATCAATTCCTCAGTAACATTTTATCATGATTATTACGCAAAATTAATCTTTTCAGCATCATTAATGTGCTTGATTTTTTTTT
The DNA here is from genome assembly GCA_963575735.1 of Amblyjoppa fuscipennis. Taxonomy (NCBI): domain Eukaryota; kingdom Metazoa; phylum Arthropoda; class Insecta; order Hymenoptera; family Ichneumonidae; genus Amblyjoppa; species Amblyjoppa fuscipennis. The sequence continues at coordinate 825,672 of OY754494.1, forward strand.
TTTCTTTTCAAATTTCGACACAATCCACAAGTGTTTGCAATTCGCGCTCGCTTCTCTGAAACTCACGCTCTACAAAACAAAGTGTCGGCTATTCGTTTCCATTCGAAATGCTTAATGACGTATGAAATAGCTCGGTCGGTAACAAAGAACCGATAAAAAAAATAATGTTTTCTCCCCTGCAAAATATTTCGCTTCGAATAGAATCTCCGGCGCTTTCGTCTCAGTCCCGAATACGCTGACGGTTCGCATCGGCGCCCTCGAATAAAAGCTTCATCGCAGTTTTCCTTACCGACCGATTCGGCATCGGCGGGAAATTTGAATAGCATTATTTTCGTTGCACTTTCGCGTAGACATCGATCGTTGAGATAAGTTCAGAAGTCATTAAACGATCTCGTCTTCCGATAGTGTTTCGATCCACCGCTGCTCTTCGCCATTCCGATGCAACGAACCACCCTTATAAGGTAAACGAGAGTGGAAAATCTATTTTTGCGACGTTATAGCCACCGAGGCCGCGATAGCTCAATCGATCTTCTTCAATTAGCGCCGGGCCGAGCGTAATTAGGGAGAGTCGGCGGGTTAGTGTACGTGCCGTGAAAACTGTGCGCATCCATTATCGAATGCTTGCGACTGCCTATATACGCGCGAAATGCACTCTTGCGGCTCCGAGACATAAAGTTGATTAAGCTCTTGTGGTACGAAACCGCCCTCCACCTCACCGCCGAAACGCCCTTTCCGTGGCTCTACGGATTTCTCGTTTCGATACCGAGCATTCACCTCGCATCAACATCTGCATAGAATAAATCTTTTATTCATACATAACAACTTGTTACTCTCGGCGTCGTACTTTGTGTGCAATCGAGTTTTACTCAGCCGATGAATTAATTGATCGTATGTGGTTTTGAATATTCATGAAAAATTGCAGACGATCGCACGAATTCGAAGATACTTTCTTTTTTACTTTATATTCGAAGATGTTTTAAATTCTTTTAAAACTTTACTTTAAATTCGATACTTTAAATTCGAAGATGTTTTCTTTTTTTTTTTTTTATGTTAAATTTATTTGTTAACGGAGCATCGTAATGACTTCTAGGGTCGAATTTTAAGACGTTAGTTTCAACTTAAGATCGCTCTTGAGGTCGAATTCAAGATCGAAGTTTGATCAAAATTTCATTGCGTGCTTAAGCTTGATATTAAGTTCGAACTTACTTCGGTTCTTAAGTTCGAACTTAAGTTTAATTCATTAGTTAAATTCATTGCATTACTCAAAAAAAAAAAAAATGCTAACAACTTTTTGAGAACTAATTTTTAGCAGGTGATCATTTCTTGTGGCCCGCTTTCATTTTAATTTCGGCGATTTTATTCGTCCAACATTTTTTTTTTACGACAATAAACAAAAAATGTATAAAAATGATAAAAAGAGAATTAAATATAGTACAGTAAAATAAAAGAGCGGCTCGACAGTCGCGGAGAGAAAAGCCGGAGGCTCGTGGGTTATAAAAATTTGCATGCCGAAATGACGAAGAGGCGGAGAGGACGAGTGTCCAATTTTTTTGTTCACTCTTCTTTTTTTTTTTTTTTCACTTGGTTTGAGTGATTTAGGGGACTCGCCAGCGAGACACGAGAGAGGCTTCGAGAACGCGGGGGGGGGGGGAGCGTGCGGGAAACTCGGGAAGGATAGCTCGAGGGCGCGTCAGCCGGCCAGCCATCGCAATATCTCGAGGAGTTTCTCGAGAAGTCTGCAAGCCTGGAAGGTACTTACCACGGCAATGTGTGGCCACCGAGCCGGACTGGCAACTTCTCGCGTGTCCGGGCAAGTGTACATAGTTCCGGAGATAATACCAACGAGATATCGCGGTCCAAAGCGAGCGTCGCGGCCTCGGACAAGCGAGTAAACAATAATAATTAAGGCAAACCCCTCCTTTAACTCTGCGAAATCTTGACGTCATAAGCGGCAAAGTTTAATTTTGTACGAAAGGTCGGAATAACGAAGACAGTTGTTTCACTAATTTGTCCCTCAGTGACATTTGACATTTGACATTTGACATTTGACGTTTGACGTTTGACGTTTGACATTTGACATTTGACATTTGACATTTGACATTTGACATTTGACATTTGACATTTGACATTTGACATTTGACATTTGACATTTGACATTTGACATTTGACATTTGACATTTGACATTTGACATTTGACATTTGACATTTGACATTTGACATTTGACATTTGACATTTGACATTTGACATTTGACATTTGACATTTGACATTTGACATTTGACATTTGACATTTGACATTTGACATTTGACATTTGACATTTGACATTTGACATTTGACATTTGACATTTGACATTTGACATTTGACATTTGACATTTGACATTTGACATTTGACATTTGACATTTGACATTTGACATTTGACATTCTATTAAAAATTCATTCTTCTCACTGAAAGTTATCTGTATTGAAATTAGTGTAAAATATGACTTGAAAAAATCATTTGACCGCAAGATTGTCACCAAAACAAAAAATCGTTTCCTTTCTCGAAAAAAGTCTCGTCGATAAATTTTCTTAACTATTACTTGAATGTGGTAAGAAAAAAAAAAACTGAAATATAATTACCTCGCGCCGATGAGAACGAAAGTGGCGGTGCGTTCGAGAAGTTTGAAGTGCTCGACGTGGCTCTCGTTGCCGAGAAATCGTTGCCCGATAAGTTCGCCTGTAACAAAAAAAAAAAAACAAAAAATACTAAGTGAAAGAATTGAGTAAGAGTGTTCGAACGTGTTTCGAATGATTAGTTGGGAATCGACGGTGTATCGACAGGTAGCACGGCGGGGTGGAATAACGTTACGGTTATGATAAATAGACGTGGCGGTATGCACGAGCTGTTCGATGTGAAAAATTTAACAGCGGGAGGGCACATCGAGGAACGGCAGGAGCGCCTGTTCAATTGTGCATTGAATGTAGAGGGGGTCGCGCACTGCATCGAAAGAGCGGAGGTGGTCGACACGAAGGAATGCGAGCACGTATACGCGTGGAAGGACCAAGTGCACAGAGACGGAAAGAACAACGCACAAGTGCATGCACCACGCGTCATTGATACCTCGCGTGCTGTATATAATTTAAATAATGGTTGACGATAAAGTTGGCGGGGGGGGGGGGGGGAATGGAACTATGTGTATCTGTGACTCGTAAAACATTAGCTTTCGAAGAAATTTTTATTCGCAGAGAAAACTACAAATGGTAACGGTTAAATTAGAGAGGTAACATTGCAGAGAGTTCAATGAAATTAGAAGAGGCAGATCGCCAAGGATAGTAGTAATGGCTAGTAGTAATGGCCAGAGAAAACGAGAAAAGATAATCGAAGAAATAGTAGTGACGGTCAATAACGATCGGACATCACGAAAAAATCGAGGGAATTTTAATAACGGTCGGTAACGATTGGAAAGAGTGAAATACATTAAACAGCAGTAACGGTAACATTACAATGAGTTTAACGAATGTAGAAGAGCCAGATCGCCGGGATAGTGGCCAGTAGTAATGGCCAGTGGGCAGGAGAAAAAATAATCGAAGAAATAGTAGAAATGGTCGGTACGATCAGAGAGAGAGTGAAATACATTAAATAGTAGTAACGGACAATAACGATCAGACAGCAGAATAAAATTAAAAAAAACAATTGGTAAATGTTAGTAATGGTCAGTTAAAATGAAATACAATATGTAGTAACTAACGGTAACGATGAGACTTCGTGACATCTGAGAACTAGTAGTGACTATCAGTAACGATCAGACAGCACAGAGACGGATAGAACAACGCACAAGTGGATGCACCACGCGTCATTGATACCTCGCGTGCTATATAATTCAAATGATAGCTGACAATAAAGTATGAAAATAAACTATGTGTATGCAATTTGGAAATATTGGCTTTGAATGAAATTTTTATTCGCAGAGAAAACTATAAATGGTTACGGGTTACATTACAGAGGTAACATTGCAGAGAGTTTAATGAAAATTAGAAGAGGCAGATCGCCAAGGATAGTGGTAATGGCTAGTAGTAATGGCCAGAGAGCACGAGAAAAGATAATCGAAAAAATAGTAGTAACGGTCAATAACGATCGGACATCACGAAAAAATCGAAGGAATTTTAATAACGGTCGGTAACGATCGGAGAGAGTAAAATCCATTAAATAGTAGTGGCGGACAATAACGATCAGACCGCAGAATAAAATAAAAAAATAATTGGTAAATGTTAGTAATGGTCAGTTAAAATGATATACAATATGTAGTAACTAACGGTAATGATCAGACTTCGTGAAATTTGAGAACTAGTAGTGACTGTCAGTAACGATCGGACAGCACAGAGACGGATAGAACAACGCACAAGTGCATGCACCACGCGTCATTGATACCTCGCGTGCTGTATAATTTAAATAATGATTGACGATAAAGTGGGGGAAATGGAACTATTTGTATCTGTAATTCGAAAACATTAGCTTTCGAAGCATTTTTTATTCGCAGAAAAAACGACGAAGTTTAACGGTAACATTACAATGAGTTTAATAAAAGTAGAAGAGCTCGATCGCCAGGGATACTGACCAGTAGCAATGACCGGACAGCACGAGAAAAAATAATCGAAGAAATAGTAGTAACGGTCAATAACGATCGGACATGACGAAAATTCAAGGAATTGTAATAACGGTCAATAACTATCAGCCAGAGTGAAATCCCTTAAATAGTAGTGACGGACAATGACGATCAGACAGCGTTGATATCCAACAAATGGTAGTGATCAGACCGCAAAAGAAAACTAAAAAATAAGAGGTACATGTCAGTAACGGTCAGCTAAAATGAAATATAAAATGTAACTATCGGTAGTAACTAACGGTAATGATCAGACTTCGTGAAATCAAAGACACAAGAGGGATGGATAGGTAGCATTTGTTGTAAAGTATAACATATACAGAAATAACATACGAAACAGAATAATAAACCCAATAACAAAGTAGTAACGAAAGTCTCGCATACAACAAAAATGACTGTAGGTAACTTTCAAGACTTCGTATAATCGGAGAACTAGTAGTAACTGTCAGTAACGATCAGACAGTCTACAAACTCAGAAACAGTAGTGACTGACGGTCTCAATCTCGAAGTAGTGAACACAATTAACGATCAGACAACTTCGCGACGCAAGGGATAGCAGCACGATGCTTAAAGAATAGTTAATAAAGATACAAAAAAGGAGCCTTTGAAAAAAGGCGTCATCAATGCCAGCACGGTTAGGACGAATGCGCGCAAACGGAGTTTCCACTGTACACCGACTGCAAAACACAATAAGAAGAAGGAAGCCACGAACGGCCTTGCAGTCCGACGATAAATGTCTCTCGGTCGTTAAATATTCATTCGGTTCGCTGTCTCTTGCCGACTCTCCTCGCCTAGTAAATCCCGTTGCGCGCTATTTTCACGGAAGAATTTTCTGCATTCGCCTCTCGTACCTCGGTCTTATCCGCGCGAAACTCGGGGATTGCCCTTTCCTCCAACAACCGATTGATACATTTATTACTTAGGCGGAGGGACGGCAACGTGGTGAATTTCAATTTCGACACTATTTGCCTCGCCGGTTTTATCATAAGGACACGTAACTGCGTGCCGAGGTACACAGTCGCGCACTTTCAAAATGTGCGCGATTATTCAAAAAGCGGCGAATATGAACCACCGTTTTTTTCCATGGTTTTCCAACGTCAAGTCGATCCGTCGTGTACACCTATTTATCCCATGAATATTCTCACGCGCAATCATAACAAACTGACGCATAGACTCATAGGTATGGAACATCAGCTAGGGCAGAGAGTTCGGAATATTGGAATTTCATGGTGTACGAGTTTCATTGTGAAACTACGTTGCTCTCACGAAATTATTGACTTGTCACATTTTGCAGTCAGTTTTCTAGCGAGTCGGTAATATAATATAATATAATATAATATAATATAATATAATATAATATAATATAATATAATATAATATAATATAATATAATATAATATAATATAATATAATATAATATAATATAATATAATATAACATAATTTAATATTATACAATATAATACAATTTATTGTTTCCCCAAAAAAACAACCGTTTGAGAAACGCGACAGTTATCAATGATTCCATTGGAGCGCCGTCGCTAGCTTTCATGCGATGAGAATCGGGAAATTGTGTAATGAATAAAAAGCAAAGGGGTTAGACCGACAGAGAGACAAAGCCAAGCGGTGCCGGGAGGAAAGCTCCGTAGGAAAAGTGCCCGCTCGCTCGAACGCGCGGCGAATAAATTAAAAAGGTTGAACAAACTCGATGCGAGTGGTGGCGCGATGATGGTTGTGAAGATGAGAACGGGGTGAGCGACGAAGGAGGGCGGTTAAAAGGGGCGCGGGTCGAAAGGATGGTGCTCGATTCAATGGGAGGGGAAGAGGGGGGGGGGGGGGGGAAGTGGGGTGGAATGGGGGATTGGGGGAGTGGCAAGTAAAGTATGAAATTAAAAAAGCTTCAGGCCACGCGACGCATAACTCTGCGAGACCCGCAGGTGTCCTCCGTCTCCTCCGCACTGCCGCATCGACGATCTCGGCCATTGTCTCCGTCTTTTTCCCGACGTTGAGATCCGGACGACTCCGAGCCAGTTAGCCGTAAGATAATTAAATGTCTCTCCGGTGGGCGGCTGAGTTATTTTCGCGAATTTTCATTAAGACATTAAGCCATAAAGAGGAGGAGGGGGCGAGAGGGAGAGGATTAAATAAAAGGAGCGAAAAACAGTGAGAGCGCCGATGGAGGAAAATCGTGTTGAAATCCGAGCGGTAAGAGAGAAAGGCTATGATAGAGGAATGAGAATAAAAAAAAAATATATCGAAGAATCGTTATAACGGGGCGAAGTCGGGAGATCTGAGAAAAACGATTCTTATTCTCTTCAATTATCCATCGGTGACACTTTGCTGGACTCGCACTTTGAACGGTAGTTTCCTGCCGGCTCGGCTGTAGGCGCCGGGCTCCCCGGCCGTATTTCGCGCGAGGGCGGAAGGTGGGAAAATGGAATGGGGTCGCGCGTTCGGGATTGGGGAGTGGCGGGAGGAAGAAAATATTAACCCTGTCAGTTTGGGTGAATTTATGTCGGGGTGGCGGGACTGAACGAAAAAGTGAGCGGCGGAGTTGAGAAAACTGCGGCTTCGATGAAAACGCGCCGTTATGGAGGGGGTGGAAAAATTGAGAGAGCGGTGCGAAGTTGATACCTGAGTTGAAACCGGGCGGGGACTTGGTTTCAATTATCCCCCGTGGCACTTTGCTGGCCGTGCCACTTTCGATTCGAGACCTCGGGTCAATCGACCTCATCCAGCGAAAGAGGCTCCTCAGGCGCGCGTACCCACGTCCCGCAGAGGTGACCGGGGCAAGATGGGAACGCTTGGGAACCGCAAAATGTTTCAAAAAAATATCCCTCGAACATTCGAAGACACCGGGGCGAATTGGGAACCATCGGGGTGAAATGTAGTAGCTCCTGAATCAAGGTTCAAGTTTATCCCACAAGGCACACTCTTACTTGGAGGTTCGATATAGCGGTTGCGAATTGAGTTTCCTCTATAAACAATCATCATACACGTCTCTGAATACATTCGAAGGGTCTTTTATTAGCGGTATTCCATTTTGGCCCGGTCTCTTCAAGGCAGCAAACCTCTTGTAGGTGCTCTCATAGGATTAAATGGGGTTTCGATATTGCCACTGGCAATGGCGTTTGGCCGAGTAGTGCGATGGAAACCAACCGTGAACGCAGCTCACACAAGTGTGAATGGTACATAGGAAAGAACGTAGTAAAAGGGACTACTTTCGAAAACGGACCTACAAAGAATTCCCATATCATCCGGAGAACACGAATCCGTTTCGCCCTTCACTCACCTACGGTGTCCGGCTAGCAAAGCGGAGGTACTCGAGTACACGCACGCGGTACATCTGAACAGGCACCGCTGTTGACGAACGCTGTTGTGAACAGAACGATATTATCCCCGTTGTAACCGAAGGGTTCACACGCGAGAGGGCTCACGTGAATATTACTTCGATTTTACCGTAACCGGAACCAAACGTGAGCTGCGATAATTTCGAGTCTCGGACGACAGCAGTTTCATCAGTCCACGTACGCTACCCAAAGTGCGGAGAGCTGAATTCCAAACGTCCCTGTACCGAGCGAACCCTTCGACGACCCCGCGCAGTGAGCGGGATCCACGAAGCTTGAATTTACAGGATCCCCAAAGCGAAAGCTGGGTTAACGTCATCGACATTGTTCGCCTGGTTCTCCTTGGCCATTCGGCGCTGGATCTACCAAAGGAACGGGGCGGAAGTGCAGCTGGCGAAAGGACCGAGGGAGAATTCCCCACCAACAGCGGGAGTTGCAGCGCATCAGCCCAGCTGAGAAACGTTCTGGCGAGGGACGAAGGGACGCTGGGATAGAATTCCGTGGCTACAGACACGCCGGTGAGCGGTAGACGGGCCGCAGTGAGGAGGACCCGTTGTGGTGGTCCGCCATACACGGGAAGCCCCTTAGGCCCTCGTTATCGGTGCTAAATGGGTTACGTGCTCGAGCGTCAGGAGACGCGGAAGGAGCCGCGGAGGGCCGAGGGAATGGGCAAGCTCAACCGTCCCTCCCTTCCCTCCGCTCTCCTTTACGACGCTCTAAAGTTTCGCTTCTTTGCGTTTTCTTATCTTGCCTGGTCGCGGTGTGCTGTTATCCGAGCCTCGAAAGGTTTGCCCTCTTCTTACCGCTTCTTCCACCCCGCCAAACCACTCCACACCTCCCTTATGCTCTTTCATTACCTATCAGCGTTTTTTTCCCACACTTTCCTGTCCTTTCCTCTGTTGCTCGTCTTCTTCCCAGCTCAACATCTTCCTGCGACCCACTTCATAGCTTGCTTATGCTCTTTTTGTTATCTATCCGCCGCTTTTTCTTACTTTCCTTCGCTTTCCTTTATTGCTCATCTCCATCCTTTCCAATATCTCTCTTTGTGACTGGCGAGTGTTTCTGCTTACTTTCCGTTACTTATCCGTTATTTCCTTGCTCATCTTCTTCCCCGTCCAAAATCTGTTATTGGTTAGGGTTTTTCCTCACATTCCTTTCTTCCCTTTTGTTGCTCATGATGATGAGCGAGGAGAAAGTTCTTTCCCCAACATTCCCATCTATCGTTGCTGGGGTTTTTTTTCCCTCACTTTCTTCCTTACCTCTCCTTTCTTGTTCAACTTGCTCCTCACCCAACACATTCTTCCCCACGCCTCCCTTATGCTCTTTCATTACCTATCAGCCTTTTTTCCCGCACTTTTATGTCCTTTCCTCTCTTGCTCGTCTTCTTCCCCGCTCAACATTTTCCTCCGACCCACTTCATACCTTCCTTGTTCTCCTTCTTCATACCTTCCTTGCTCACCTTCTTCCTCGCCCAACATCTGTCATCGCTTGGCCTTTTCCCGCACCTTCCTCTCCTTCCTTTTCTTGCTCATGAGCATGAGCGAGGAGGAAGTTCTTTCCCCAACATTTCCCTCCATCGTTGATGGAGCTTCTTCCTCACTCTCTTCCTTCCCTTTCATTGCTTGCTCAACTTGCTCTTCACGCAACATCTCCCTCTGTCGATGGCCGGGAGCTTTTTCCCCGTGCTTTCCCATTCCTTTCCTCTCTTGCTCATGAAGATAAGCGAGCAAGAAGTTCCTGGCCCCACATCTCCCTCCGACGCTGGAGGGATTTTTTTTCCTCTCTCCATTCCATTCTCGCTCATCTTCCTCCTTGCGCAACATCAACCTCTCTGCGCGGCCGGTCGTTTCTTCTTCGCTCCGCTCGTTTCTCGTGGTACCTTTTTTTTTGTTGCCAAACGTCTCTCCCGTTTCTACGAAGCTCACGGGGGTTCTGGGTCGCCGCGGAGCGCAACCAACCCCATCCGGCCTTTATCGGCTTCGGGCATTGTGTCCGCTCCTTGGGAGTCGCGCGTATCCTTTGCACATACGCTCAATGGACCGCACGGGTAGCGACAATGCGAAGACTCGCTACCGGTGCACCGGTAAAGCCGCAATAGCCCGATTCGGCTGCTGCTTGCCTACCGCGCACCTCAATGTGGGACGAAGAGACGACAAGCGGATGGCGGAAGACTCCGGCTTAAGCCGATGTGGCGAATGGCCCCTCATAGCCTTTGTGCTCGCCAGTTCTCTTCCTCCGCCCCTCTCGTCGCAGCGCAATGGGTTGTTTTTATACGACTTTCGCGTCGGGCGAGATGAGCCGAAGAAACATGCACGTATCGGTAAGTCTCCGCACATTCGGGTTGCAGAACGCTGTCGGTTTTCGCAACCTTTTACCTTTTTATGGTACAGATAGCCGTGTACATTGTGGCGTTGTCTGACATTCCGGTTTCGTGGAATCTTCGCGGAATATGTGCATTTCGAGTGTCACTATAGGTTCGAGGAGAATCACTAGAGAACCGACGATAATGACGAAAACATACGACCCAAATATGGTTGTTGAATTCGGTGACCCGTGAGAAAATGTATTTCTTTACAGCACTGCTGCGGCTTTTGGGCTCTGGTTTTTAATGAAGAGACTTTACGTTTCGACCCTGGTCTGGGCCCTCTTCAGAAAGATGTTTCTTTTTGACTGTAGTTAAATTAACAATAGTTACACGTCAATATATTGCTGAACTACAATACTTAAGTTACGCCTTATCATTCTCATTCGTTTCCCTTGTATTAACTGGTTCTTTCCATTAGGCTTCTTTCTTTCATTTCGGATGCTATTCTATGTGTGTGTGCTCTGTGATATGTTCTGCTGTGTTTCTTGGCTACGTGTGACAAGCTCCGTCGAAAGTTATTATAGTCTTGTGAGTAGATTGCAAAGCTTTATATTTGACGATGATTTTGCTTCCCTACCTAATTGTGTGGTTCATTTAGGTTTTCCGGTTGGGCTATTATTACAGTTGTCCTTTGTCTCTTGGAACCCCTGTCACTGAGATCATATTCAGAGACATTTTATTATTTGATTGTGAACAGTCACTCAAACGGCAGAAAACTGAGTCTCTTCATTAAAAAACCAAAGAAGAGGAGTTCAAAATTAAACTGTTCCGAAGTTGCAGCTCGTTAAAGAAGTGCGACTCGAATGTCCGGGCGTCAGAAAGATTTACACTTGATTGGCGTATTTGATAGAGCAGCGATAGCCGCGCAGATATGATAATGATGATAATAATAATAATAATATTGGCGTTGGCGTTGGCGTTGGCGTTGGCGTTGGTGTTGGCGTTGGTGTTGGTGTTGTTGTTGGTGTTGGTGTTGGTGTTGGTGTTGGTGTTGGTGTTGGTGTTGGTGTTGGTGTTGGTGTTGGTGTTGGTGTTGGTGTTGGTGTTGGTGTTGGTGTTGGTGTTGGTGTTGGTGTTGGTGTTGGTGTTGGTGTTGGTGTTGGTGTTGGTGTTGGTGTTGGTGTTGGTGTTGGTGTTGGTGTTGGTGTTGGTGTTGGTGTTGGTGTTGGTGTTGGTGTTGGTGTTGGTGTTGGTGTTGGTGCTGGTGTTGGTGTTGGTGTTGGTGTTGGTGTTGGTGTTGGTGTTGGTGTTGGTGTTGGTGTTGGTGTTGGTGTTGGTGTTGGTGTTGGTGTTGGTGTTGGTGTTGGTGTTGGTGTTGGTGTTGGTGTTGGTGTTGGTGTTGGTGTTGGTGTTGGTGTTGGTGTTGGTGTTGGTGTTGGTGTTGGTGTTGGTGTTGGTGTTGGTGTTGGTGTTGGTGTTGGTGTTGGTGTTGGTGTTGGTGTTGGTACACCGATTCCCTAGGGGTTACGTGCTCCTTCGCTCTTTTTTTGCTCCTTCCTTTTCAGTGTCGCCGGTTCGATTCTTGGATTCGAGGCTTCGTCGTGCCCCGCCAGGTGTCAGTCTTGAACATACGGCTATAGTCGTACCTCGTACGTCCTATCTATCCTATCCGTAGCTACGTCCTCGACCGATCCTTCACCTACGGGACTTCGGTGTCGGGAATCGAAACCGCGACAGTCTCCCAGTCTCTTGGCTTACCACACCAAGGCACTGGCACTTTCCTCTGGACCTACAATTTTAAGTGGCTTTCGAATCACTGTATCGCAGAAAAAAACACCCATAGAAAAATTCATTGGACGCCGACCTAGCGTGCGAGTCGCGCTCCGATCCTCTCGATCACGGCTCACCTTGACAATAATAATAAAAAGATAATAATAATAATAATCAGGTATAGTGTAGAAGTAATTCGATAAATAGATATTCGATAAAACAATGAATCTAAAAAAAAAACGAACAAAAATGTATTGAATTACTGAGGCCCTACAATCCGATAACTGACAAAGTAATTTAGTTTTCGAAGTAATCGGATATCGTACGGTGATTCGTGTAAAAGGCGTCAACAGAAAGAGCCGAAGAGTTCAAAGAGAGGAAAGATAATGAACACGGTGGGCCACGATTTAAGGTGAAAATAAGTGAAAATTATAATTACATTCTCTAAGTTATTGCGATGTGTTCTGCGTCGGAGGTTAATGAAACGTATGATAAAATATATATGCGCGAAGAGGCGGAGGTAACTGCAGATAAGATTGAGAACTTATGGCGAATGGATGAATGGTGTAACATTATCCATGGGACATTCGGTGGGTGGGCGCGCTCGCCTGAGTGTTCTGACTCTCTGCGCGCGCGCGCGTGTGTGTGTGTGTGTACAGACGTACGTATGTGTGGGAAGGGAACGAGGGGCCGAGCCCCGAGGAGCGTGAATCATCGGGTCACGCGAGTGCGAGCTCGGAAGCTCGAACAACCCCAACACCCGGGAGGATCGTCGTCCCCGTGGCTGGCGTTCGTCGTTGAGCAGCGCCGTCGGTAGCAGTGCTGGCTATGCTGGTACCGCGCTGTGCCACTCGGCTTCGTTCACCGCCTTGCCCGTCGTCACTGCACACGCTTTCCGCATAGAAAGCTCGCTATTCCCCGCCCTGCCCCTTTGCCCCAGCTCGACCCTAAATTTGCCGGGGTAGCGAGACCTAGCCCAACGTTGCGAACAACCTCCGTGCTCGCACGGTCCGGGTCTCGTTCGGCGCCGTTGAGACTTCGTCTACGATAGTTGGCAGTCCATGGCGCCGGGATTCGTTGCGATTATTCTTCATAATTGACAGCTGTTTTTGGCTCCTGTTAAGGCCTCGTCGGGTTCCTGATGTAACGCTCTGAAGTTTCGCCCAGGGTTTTGAGATTGTTGCAGCTCATTGTAACGTCAGTTTCGTGATGGAGATTTTTGGCCCAATGAGATCCAGAACAGGGTTCCATTAGACCCTCACAGAGCGTCTCGTTGAGATCCGATTTAACGTTGAAGATAGGGCTGCCGAAACTATAGTATAAACTTTGGGAAGCGGCTTTGATAAAGCTTTGGCAAGGCCTCTTCGGGCTTCGAAGTAACGCTCTAAAACTGCTACTACAGTTGTAACGCTGTTCCACTTCATTCTACATGTAGTCAATTGTATGAGAGCCCTCATGAAGTAGAGAAAAGGTTTAGATAAGCATTCAATTTGACACTCTGCAAGGTCTTGCAAGGTTGTCAGACTTTATACATCTGATGCATTACAACTGATTGTTAATGTAACTTTCGAGATTTTTCCGGTCGAAATTTTAGACCCTGATAATGTCCGGAAGAGGTTTCAACAAGGCTCTAGCATGACCTCTTTAGCCGCTTGTCAGGCGCGCATGAACATATTATTTTACATGCAGCTGTAGAAACTTTGGTGGAAGAAATTACAGGTCTGATAAATTCGTGCAGCGCCTCTGAAAGGCCTCTTCAGACCTCGATGTAACGCTTTAAAATTTTTCCTTACTCTTGTAACGCTATTTCAATTTCATTGTACATGTAGTAAATTGTATGAGAGCCCTCATCGAGTAGAGAAAAGGTTTAGATAAGGATTCAATTTGACACCCTTCAAGTTCTTGTAGGGTTGTCATATTATTACAACCGATTGTCAATCTAACTTTCGACATTTTTCCGGTCGAAATTTTAGACCCTGATAGTGTCCGGAAGAGGTTTCAACAAGGCTCTGGCATGACCTCTTTAGTCGCTTGTCAGGCGCGCATGTACATATTATTTTACATGCAGCTGTAGAAACTTTGGTGGAAGAAATTACAGGTCTGATAAATTCGTGCATCTCCTCTGATAAGACCTCTCCAGGCCTCGATGTAACGCTCTAAAGTTTCTCCTACACTTGTAACGCTATTCCATTTCATTGCACATGTGGAACCGTGTATGAGGGCACCCGCGGCGTCTAACCAAGTACACATTCGCATACGTGTGTAGATCTTTTTGAAGCGCTCTCTCAATAGATCTAGCTCTTCAATCGTCATAATGCGGGGTGTTAGTGCCTCTCGCTTGCGCTCGACCTTAATCCGGTCGCATGGATAGGGAGGGCTTGGATACGCTATACCGTCAGCGACGGTGTAACAGCGAGAAATCGATTCTCGCATCTCATCTGGGATCGAGCGAACAGACTAACCGAATGTGGGTTGATCCCACGAAAGTACCGACGAACAAACGGTCAAGTTTTCAGTGAATGAACACTTTCGAATAATTTATTTGATCTTTTCTCTACCTGTTACTTGCACTCTATCAAGTGGCCTGTTGAACGATTTAGGGGAAAAAAAAAACTTATCCTCTTTTTTTCTATAGGTAAAAAAAATGGTACTTTAAATTAATTTCTCTTGCAGATTTTTTATTTTGAAAAAATGGTACCTCGACAATTTTTCCTATAACACGAACCCGCTTGTTATGTCTCCACGGTTGGATCATCCTTACTAACAAAAGCAAGCCGCGAGTAATCGTTGCTACGATTTTCCGTCAACGAAAAAAAAAAATGGTACCCTGACAATTTTTCCTTCGTTGACAACGAAAAAAAAAAGAAAAATGGTACTCCGACAATTTTTCCTACAACTCGAACCCGGTTGTTTTTGTTTCTACGGATGTATCACCGTAGGTTTCGTTGTCAACGAAAAAAAAAAAAAAAAAAATGGTACCCCGACATTTTTTCCTAGAACACGAATCCGCTTGTTATGTTTTCACGGTTGGATCACCCTTACTAATAAAACAAGTCGCGAGTAATCGTTTCCACGATTTTTCATTCTCACCGAAAAAACAAAAAAACAAAAAAAAAAAATGGCACCCGAAAAAGATTTATTCGATAAGAGGATTTGCGGTGTCATTATAAGGATACGAGCGGGCGTGTGCTCGTTCGAGGATCATTGGCCCGTGCCGGAAAAACAACGGGTGCGTTCGCCGACGGTATATCAAAATCCTAGCAGCTGGCGTACCGATAACGATGGTAATGACGGGAAGCTCGATTAAGTACCGTCCAGGGTCCATTTCCTTTTATATAGCTCAAACCATTATGCGTTTAACGAACGATATCGTATAAATTTCCTCGCCACGGTGTGCCTTGCACCGCACTAACAAACCACCTCGCGTCCCCCCGACATCCCGCCCGAGGGCCGAGCGGGGCAAAAAGGAACCTCGAGGCAAAACGGGCCATTTTCAGAGGAGCCATTTTCATCGTCAGAAGGAAAAACCCGCCGAATGGTCCCTTTTGCCCCGAGGATTCTTTTTGCCCCGCCCGTCCGTTCCAACTTCCCACCCCTCCTCAATTCATTCAAACTTTCCGCCGCGTGCATAAATTTCCGCAATAAAAAATTATTTACCTTTTCCCCGTGCAGACCAGTCAATAGAGCTCGGGCCGCGCGCAAGCGAAACGCATTCGTTGGCTTACACGCGAACATGCGCAAAACTTTAACGCCGCGACGATTAATACCGTTATAATCAATAATACTTTGGTCTATAAATGATGTAGAGGGAGGGCTTTTTGGCTCCTCCATCGTTACCTCATTCGTTATATCATTTACATACGCGTATCATAAACATCGTCATAGAGGTGTGATGAATTTTCCGTTGTCCGTTACTGCTTGTTCCGTTGATTCGGCCGTGTTCGAAGTTCACGGAGCGTAATCCTTGTTACACGTAAATCGGGAGCGTTGTCGTTACATCCGCGATAACTCGTCAATCAAACACGTTGCCGAGCTATCCGCGACGCAAACTTGGCTGACAACGACGCTGGATCGCTCGGTACAAACACGAGAGCCGGAGGTAACACCGTCAGGGATCGGCAACGATGGTTCAACGTCGTCGGCAGAGCACGTGTTGTGTTACTTCTCATCGCGTGTGTGACTATGACGCATCGGGCGTATTCGGGCGAATCGATCTTTCTTGACTCCTGAAACTCTCAGCACTGTTTCATCCGATCGGCGAGGAAACTTTTTTTTATGCGGCGTGATAATTTATGCGACTGAGCTGATGTGTGTCATCGTCTCGAGCTGAGTCTCACGTGTCGTAAAGTTGAGGATGCGCGTGAGAAAGAAACACACGGCTGTAGCGTGTTGGACATTTTAGGGCGTTAGGTCGGGACTGTCGAGGTCCAGAAAATACCCGATTAACCCTTCGCGGTCACGCAAAGTAAAGAATAATTATCGTAAAATCGGAACACAAAGTTTCGTGAAAATAATCTTGTCATGTCTATTGTATGTTATGGACTATTGTAGAGGTGCCCGGTCTCGGCAATGGGGTTATTGAAAGAATAGCCAATGTGGAGGACCGTTTAGGGGCGAACTGACACGCAAGGGGATGGAATAGACAAGAATGCATTAGAAAATGAGAAGTCCGACCTTAAGAGGCAATGCGGCGATGCAGCAGAGGACTACTCAGGGGTAAACCGACCACATTAGTTCATGAGATAGATAGATAGATTCGTTTGTTTCGCGTTCTGACTGTGATAGGACTGTCGTGGAGGCCATTGATCTCGTGAAAATGGAACTATCAAGGGAATAGCACCGCGCGAATGGACCGTCTTCAAGAGCCAATGTGAACAACCGTTTAGGGGTGAACTGGCCCGCAAGGGGAGGGAATAGATCAGAATACGTTATAATATGGGAGGTACGCAGTGGAATGCAATAGTGCCGCGCGCTCAACAGCCCTCAAAAACCCTAACCACTGTTATGGTAGGATTCATCTCCCAAAAGTCCTCTCAATTACCACATTAGCTCATGAGACAGGACAGTTGTAGAGGCCCTTGATCTCGTCGTAAACGGGACTATCAAGGGAATAGCGCCGCGTAAATGATCCGACTTTAAGAGCCAATGGGGCAATGCAGCAGAGGACTACTTAGGGATAAATTGACTGGGGGCTAAGTTAAATGGCCCAGTTTCTAACAGGGTACATTCTGCATAGAGGAAGGGCAGTTCACTGGTTATTGCTCGGCTCGTTACCTTATGACCAGTTCGGGACTACTGAATCTAGGATCGGCTACTATCCACTGGATCTCACATTGATCACTATTGTTTCTGTGTGAAACAACGAAATCAATGGCTCACGCCTTTTGAGCACCATTGCAATGTCCACTTGTGTTGTAACATCCTGTGTATGGCGTGATAAACATTTTAGAGCGTTAACATCAGCCGGGTCCTGATAGGGCCCGGAACGTAACGTCCTAAAATTCCAACCGGATCCACCCTGGTCTTGACCCTTCGTGGTCATCCTGGATAGAATCAATCCAGCGATTCTACCCGTTCTCTCTTCTTTATGATTTTTTTTTTTAATATGTTGCCATTTGATTTCTTATAAAAACGAACGATCCTTCGATAATACTTCAAATGGCAAAACGGACCGCTCCAAGAGTATGGCATTTCTGTGGGCGAGGCTTTCGTCACTCGTCCTATTGTGATCAACAGCTTGAACCAGTTATGATTTTAAAAAAAATATGTTGCCATTTGATTTCTTATACAACAAACCATCCTTCGATAATACTTCAAATGGCAAAACGGTCCACGGTCTGTAGGCGAGGCTTTCGTCACTTGTCCCGTTGTGATCAACAGTTTGAGTCAGCATTGATCTCCCTCATAAATTTCATCCACGAAAGGACAAATTAGTCGGAGTTTCTGTTTCACAGTCGGTGATCAATTTATCTTCGCCAAAAGGCTCGCAACGCTGCACGACGCGCTGCAATCGTATCAGCGCAGGTTTCCAGTAACGTGGACATTCGGAAAAGGGTCAGCCGTAAGTGCTCCGGCAGTAGCCGTGCCAACTTATCGAGACAAACGTTATACTCGGCGAAAGAGCTGACGGTGATGGAATTCCGGTGGAATCGACACAGCGAATGGAAGGAGGAATCGCTGGAACAGAAGGGTAGTCTGGTTTGCTGGACGCTATCATTGGGATCAAAGAGACTCGGACGATCCGCTGCGTGGTACACGGGAAGGGTGGACAACCGTGCCACAAACGAAGCAGGGCTAGAACCGAGCGACATCGGGTGGGGAGGGGGGAGGCTCGATCGAGTGTCGAAGATTCGCTGATGCTGGGTTACCGGGCGGAAACGGGAAACGGTGTGGAAGGAGAAAGGGAGGGGGAGAGGGGGGGGGGGGCGAAACAGAGGATGAAGAAGAGTTGGGGATGGATGCGGCAAACGAGGATGGGGCGAAAGAGAGCGATGGTTAGCTGGCTACGGTATGTAATAGAGGAAGATGAGGCTACGTACACGAAACCCTCCCAACACATGGACACACCCAAAGAGCGGAGTGGAGCGTCGATGAAAACGGTAGTGCGGAGAAAGTGTGGAGCGTGAGGACAATCGCGCCACTGCGAATTGCCTTGTTTTCCCCGGTACGCGGTACAGGGTAAACACGGTATGGCGGAGTTAGGGAGCGGGCAACACAACTTTGTACACGCTGTCGGTAGCACTTCTGTCGAGAATTGCGGAGGTGCGACAGAGGGAAGTTGTCGCGAGTGAGACCGAGAGGAAATGCGGACGGAGAGGGAGCGGACGATATCACGGGTTGAAGTCCGCAATAGGAATTGCGGAGTGAACGGGAGGTAAAACCCTCCGTCGGACGTTGGGAGAAGGCGGGCTTATGGAGTTTACGATCCACTGTACCGTACAGTGATACTCTTTATGTTTGCAATACAGGGGGTGGGTTCAAGGAGTAAGAGGGAGCGAGGTGGTCCAATAAGTCCTGTCGCTTTGTCCGCGCTGTTCATTCTGGTCGCCGCTTTCTCCCGGTCACTTCGCTCCATCGCGTCGTCCATCACAATTTTCATTTTCTTGCTTTCTTTGCTTGATTTAGTTCTTTCTGCCAGAGGAGCGAGAACCTAGCAGAGATCTGCAACGAATTTGCAGGACGTAGGTGATGGATCGTATGGAGTTTCTGATACGTTGGGTTATTCAGAACGATATGATCAAGCGTTGTGTCTTCCGACAAGGTGGTTCAACTTGTAACCAATCTAATTGATTGGACAACGATCTAATTGGTGGGCTTAAATCTAATTGATTGGGCGACAATTTGGATGGTCGTCATTTTATTGGTTGGGCTGCAATTTGATGACAGGGCGAACGAAAAATGGTTTACAATGACAACCAATTTATTGGCAACCAACGAAATCGTCCACAGCCGATTCAACCACTCAGTTCCTTGGGGCATTTTGTTACTTTTCTCAGTGAAAATGGGCAGTGCGATCGAGCGTTGTGTCTTCCAACAAGGTGGTTCAACTTGTAACCAATCTGATTGATTGGGCAACGATCTAATTGGTGGGCTTAAATCTAATTGATTGGGCGACAATGTAGATGGTCATCATTTAATTTATTCGCCTGCAATTTGATAACATGGCGAACGAAAAAATTGTTTATCCTAGCAATCAATTTAATGGCAACCAACGAAATCGTCCACAGCCGATTCAACCACTCAGTTCGTCGGGACATTTCGTTACTTTTCTCAGTGCAAACGGAGCCGTTGGCATTCATTGACGGGCCTGAGGCTGGCCTTTTTGCCATCATCGACAAATCCAATCTCCATACCTCTTCGCCTTCCACCTACACCGTGCCATCTCTGGCATTAGAATCGAGTGATGGAGAGATCGTGGGTAAGATCAACACACACACACACACACGGGAAATAGCGGCGGACGGCGCAAGTCAACGCGGATGCGTGTCAACGTGTAGTATGTACGAACTATCAATATTAATCGTCTGGTATCGACGGTAGGACGGAGCGAGGCGGAATGGAGAGAGGGCTCGAGCGAGAAGCTACCGAGTATAGGTGGATAACTGCCCGGCGGCATTCTCGTGCCGAGAATCGCCGATCGATAATGATGCCGATAATGATGATAATAACTAGGAGGAATATTACGCGCATCGCCATTCGTTGATGGTCCATTGTACGAAGTCGCGATTGAAAATGGAATCCCGAGGATTTATCCGAAGAACGCAATGTTAACACAACCGGCTAGATGCGACGATGACGATCATTATTGGTCCAAGGCGACCCGCCGATCGCAAAGTCCCGCGAGGCAGCAATGACTGCATCGACGATCGGAATGTCTGTGCAATGACTATAAAGGCATCGCTATTGCGTTAGCGGTCGGTTTCGTCGGGATTTGCACACTTGTGACATTAGAAAATATAATTATTCATCTGGTCGTGTCGTTACCTTGGGCAGGCCTCGTTGGTAATTACTTATTTTTCTCGACTTCGCTAAAATAACAACATTCATTGCACGCAAGACCGACGGAAAATCGCCCATTATTGACCAATGATCATTTTTAACCCGTCCTCATGCACTCACTATTTCATTACTCCCGAGGGAGTAATAGGACTCATTACTACTCCCGAGGGAGGCCATATTATTCCCGGGAAAGGAATGATCGTTGGCGAATGTGACGATTCTGCGACGCAAGTTATGTGGTTATTTCAACGAAGTCTGAAAAAAGTCTCGTACGTTTCACTGGGTGGAGCGGTTTTTCGCCGCGTGTTGGTTCATTCTCTCGCTTCGCTCGGGCACAAACTCCGCACTCTGGAAAAATCGCGCTCTTCCACTTCCTCGTGGCATAATAAACTATTGCGTACCGTCCGATT
The DNA here is from genome assembly GCA_963575735.1 of Amblyjoppa fuscipennis. Classification (NCBI taxonomy): domain Eukaryota; kingdom Metazoa; phylum Arthropoda; class Insecta; order Hymenoptera; family Ichneumonidae; genus Amblyjoppa; species Amblyjoppa fuscipennis. The sequence goes on from OY754494.1 coordinate 846,644, forward strand.
AATTTCTTTTATTTTTTGACAAAATCACGCGACTTCGCGTACGAAAATTCTGTTTTCTGCGTTGGTAAACTATATTCTTTTGGGACATTGTAGAACAACTCGGAACAAGCTTTAAAATCTGGAATTTTCAAAAATAGGGAGCTAACTTCCTGTACCTTACGGATTTTGGTCGATAAGTGAGAAGTTAATTTGATCGAGTGACATGCATTTATCTACGTTTTCACATCTATCTTGTGCACATTTTAGAAAGTTGTTCGTTTGTTTGCTTGTTTGTCCCAATTTTCATGAATCCAGGATTCAAGAAATCCTCCGCTCGACTTTTCACCTACAGGTTCTTCTTAATGTTTACTATTCGCCACTACGGGGATTGTTTCGGGTAATATCTGTGCATATAATCATTATCAATTGGTTAGACCACGATTCAATTGGTTTGACCACAATTCAATCGGTCGGACCACAATTCAATTGGTTTGACCACAATTCAATCGGTCGGACCACAATTCAATTGGTTAGACCACAATTCAATCGGTCGGACCACAATTCAATTGGTTGGACCAAAATTCAATCGGTCGGACCACAATTCAATTGGTTGGACCAAAATTCAATCGGTCGGGCCACAATTCAATTGGTTGGACCAAAATTCAATCGATCGGACCACAATTCAATTGGTTGGACCAAAATTCAATCGGTCGGACCACAATTCAATTGGTCGGACCACAATTCAATTGGTTGGACCAATTGGTTGGACCAATTGGTTGGACCAATTGGTTGGACCAATTGGTTGGACCAATTGGTTGGACCAATTGGTTGGACCAATTGGTTGGACCAATTGGTTGGAACAATTGGTTGGACCAAAATTCAATTGGTTGGACCACAATTCAATCGGTTGGTCCACATTTCAATTGGTTGGACCACAATTCAATTTTGGTCCAACCATTCAATTTTTGGACCACAATTAAATTTTGGTCCAACCATTCAATTTTTGGACCACAATTAAATTTTGGTCCAACCATTCAATTTTTGGACCACAATTCAATTGGTTTAGCCATAATTGATATGGTTGGCTCACAATTTAATTACTCAGTTAATAATAATGCCCTGACAGTAGTTTTGAGTGCAATGTTTTTATTCGAGAATATCTGCGATTGTAGTGACTATATTCTACATTAGAAATAAATCTCTACAATAATTGAAAAGCTGCGGGAACAATGTCATAGTGCAAATATACGATTGCTCGTTGTACACAATAATATCCACATAGTAATGATTGCAATTAATATTTGCACTATCATAGAAAAAAAAAAGATTGTAAGATTAGTAATAACGAATCTTACAATCTATTTTTTTTTTTCAGTGTGCGGTCTCCGGGCCAGTGCTGGTAGTCGATGGACAGACGGTCATGTAAAGTTGACCCGGCACCGGTGCGCTGTACGGTGTGTTTATACACGGTCGGCTTAGATTTACGAGGCTTGACTTCGTGCCCGACCCACCCGTCTTGCAACGTCCGGCGTGGAGTTCGGATCGTACGAGTACCACACAATCGCCATCGGTCGAACATCCGTTTGCAATCCGTCAAGACTGTGCGCTCGGTCGGTTTCGTCGATGACTGCGAAACCGGAGGCGGTGGAACTTCGAAGAGAGGAAACTCGGAGGCAGCGATCGCGATAGGAGAGCGGGAAGCAAAAAGGGGAGACGAGGAAGAGGCGAGACTTTCGGAGTCCCTCGACTCGGCTGTCGGAAATAAAGTGCAATCTGCTTCGTTTGTTCGGTGAACGATGAGATGCGAATAGATTCGGAGATGGGAAACGAGGAGAGGGAGAGAGAGAGAGAGAGAGGAACGAAAGGAGGATCGCGGGAAGATGTAACGTGTGGCAAAAGTTTCGCTACAATTTAGAAACTTTTCGGGCATGACAGACTGAAGAGTGCGCAAAAAGTAGCGAAAGTATTGAAAAAAGGTCGGTGCAGTTGTCCAAGCCGGAAAGAAAATAGAAACCGAATGAAAAGAGAACGATTAATTAGGGACAAAATGAGGAAGTCATAGAAAACGGAACCTCGATATAATTGGTTGTAACACGATTCAATTGGTTGGACCACAATTCAATTGCTTGGACCACAATTCAATTGGTTGGACCACGATTCAATCGGTTGGACCACGATTCAATCGGTTGGACCACGATTCAATCGGTTGGACCACGTTTCAATTGGTTGGTCAACGATTAAATCGGTTGGACCACATTTCAATTGGTTGGACCACATTTCAATTGGTTGGACCACGATTCAATCGGTTGGACCACAATTCAATTGGTTGGACCACGATTTAATTGCTTGGACCACGATTCAATTGATTTGATCACAATTCAATTGGTTGTACCACAATTCAATTGGTTACACCACAATTCAATCGGTTGTGCCACGATTTAATTGGTTGGACCACAATTCAATTGCTTGGACCACGATTCAATCGGTTGGACCACGATTCAATCGGTTGGACCACGATTAAATCGATTGGACCACATTTCAATTGGTTGGACCACATTTCAATTGGTTGGACCACATTTCAATTGGTTGGACCACATTTCAATTGGTTGGACCACATTTCAAGTGGTTGGACCACGATTCAATCGGTTGGACCACAATTCAATTGGTTGGACCACGATTTAATTGCTTGGACCACGATTCAATTGATTTGATCACAATTCAATTGGTTGTACCACAATTCAATTGGTTGGACCACAATTCAATTGGTTTAGCCATAATTGAAATGGTTGGACCACAATTCAATTGGTTTAGTCATAATTGAAATGGTTGGGTCACAATTTGATTACTTGACCCACAATTTAATTGGTTAGTCCGCAATTTAGTTGGGTGGATCGCAATTTAATTTTTTGAACCATAACGTAGTTGGTTGGCCCACAAATTAGGTGGTTGGATCGCAATTTTCTTGGTTGCCAAGCAGCAAATTTTTCGACTCAGCCAATAAATTGATCGATAACCAACTTCTTGGCCGAACGAAATAAATCTCCTGGAATAATGAGATGCGAACAGATTCATAGATTGGAACGAGAAGGGTAAATGAGGAGGACGACGAACGGAGCAAGTTTTGCTAAAATTTACAAACGATTCGTGAACGATGCCATAGCGCAGACGGGAAAAGTAGCGAACGTTATTAAGAGATGTCGGTGCAGTTGTCTACGACGAAATGAAAAGAATAAAAGGACTATACAGAAATGTAATCAAGAAATGGCAAAGTCGAGAACGACTAATTAATGAAGCAATATAAAGAAGTCATGGAAAATAGGAATAAGAAAAAAGCCTCGAAGGATTTAATCGTTTCTGGGAAGAATAGTTAAGAGACTGTTGGAGATGCCGAGGAAAAGTCGAGTTTAAATGTGGTACGAATGATTGATGAAACGAAAAAATGAAGCGACTCGAAAGATTTTAGTTTAGGTTTATAAAAATTTTCACTCACTTTGGTGGAAAAACAAAAATTTAATTGCCTTCAAAATTTTTCTCGTAGTTCTGAAATTTATTTATTTATTTATTTATTTATTTTTTTTTAATAAAGTTGCAGCAAAGTTTATCTTGCCCCGAGCTCTCCACACGAGCTTCACACATTAAATTTCACCTTCAATTAAATAAATTACCTTCGTTACATTTCACACACGAATAATATGTTAATTTCATGAAACGTAACGTGCATATAAAGAGAAGGTCAAAACGGACCATTGTGTATCAATTTTTTTTTTTTTTGTTCACACGACATGACAAAAACAAACCCTCGTTCCGAAGGACGAACCGCTCCATTTTGCCCCACGGACTTTTTCGTTTCGCCCTGCTCAGCTCCACGATCGAAACAAACAATAATAATAATGCAGACCTGCAGAGTACGCCTATCGAGTTACGTATCCGGATTGGTGCGAAGCATAAAATAGAATTCGTTCGGTTTTGCTTCGGATCACGACTTCTCCGATACGATCTTATTCCCTTCTGTTTCGCTGCCGTGTTTGGCGGAGGTTTTTCGTGCATCGGGAGCTATTTCGCTTTCCCGGTGACGGCAATAAAAGAAAAGCCTCGTCGAGGAACATCGGCGTTTCGTGTTTCGGCATGAGCAAGTTTTTTTCCAGAGGCAAACGATGGAAGGGAAACGATTTTCCCGTTGCGCAGTGTCCACCGGATCTTCGCTTTAACCCAGTCGGTCCGAGTCCTCGCGAATCGATGGATCTCGAGAGAGAGAGAACCAGAGAAATCGATCGACCCCTTCGTTCCCGTGGCTCAACTTCCTAATTGGATCGCTTTGTAGCCGCTCCCGCGACACTGACGGTTCTTTCTTCCGCTCTTATTTCTTCTTCGCCGATCTTTCGGATCTTGTGTGTGTGTGTTTTTTTTTTTTTTTTTTTTTTTTTTTTTTCTCCTCTCACATACGAGTCTATTTCTCAACGTCGCGAAAAGTTTTTCGCCAACTTTGCCCACCGAGTGCAGCAGTGTGTTAAGTCGCGTACTGTGTCGCGCATAAAGAGATATCCTTCGGAAGCTGGGAAAATATATTTGAGTATCTTCTCTCCTCTCGTCTCCTCCCTGCGTATAACTGTATTCATCCTGTGCCGGAGTTCGCGACGATATTTCATGTATTTTTCGTATTTCATTCGCGGAGACACTCAAAGACGGAAGTGGCAAATCGAGTTACTACTTTCCGGTCGTATTCCTGCGTGCATTCTACGTTTTTTTTTTTTTTTTTTTTTTTTTTTTTTTTTTTTTTTTTTTTTTTTCACCGGGACTTTTGCCCGAGACCTTTTTGTTTGTTTGCTTTTCTTAGATTTTTTTTTTTTTTTGCGATTTTGTAACGTCCTCGTGACTCTTACAGTTTCACCGTGCAGGGCACTCGTAATTCGTGTACCGGTGGCAGAGGAGAGCGGAGCAAAACGGAATACAGGGATAAAATGGAGCAGTGCTCTCCGTTTCAGTTGACTGTTATTTTAGGAATTTTAGGAATTTTAGGAATTTTAGGAATTTTAGGAATTTTAGGAATTTTAGGAATTTTAGGAATTTTAGGAATTTTAGGAATTTTAGGAATTTTAGCAATTTTAGCAATTTTAAGCCTGGAGTACAGTGTTGGCCAGCTTTTCCCTACTGAGAGTATCCGACTGGATATCCATCAGCTCTGTATGCACCGTGTGTGTGTGTACAGCATGAAACTGCGCGGTGTCTCTGCAGAGTAGAAACATTCCGAGATCTGCGGCTGAAAGGAGAGGTTCCGGTTCGCGAGGGGCGTAGCAAACTTTGCAAGATGTATTTCCTTTTTTTTTCTTCGTCCGGCATAAGGGACTCGCGAGCCTCCGGGCCGCCCTCTCGTACAAACGCAGTCGCATACGAAGCACGGTGAAAATTAAGTGGAAATTCTCGGTATGTTGGAAATGACTTGAGGGTAGTGTGTAAAAATTAAAAGCGAGCGAGGAGCTATTTTCAGACTCTCATGTCGGAGATTCGAGGGAGAAAGAGAAACTTTTTTTTATTGGGCTGGGTGTAAAATAATTGTTATATTCGGCTTGCAATTTTTTGAGGATTTTTTTTTCTTTTTTAACAATGAACTGCCGCGTATTTCGACGTATTTTTTCTCGCTGAACACGAATCGGCTGGCTTTTTTGCGACTAAAGTACAGTGAGACGTTGAGAACCACGGTGTTATGCACGAAAAATCGTATTTTTGGTATTTAAATGGAAAATATTGCACTGGGAGTAAAATAATTTCATGAGACAGACATTTTTGTGACGTCACGAAAGAGGTGCAAAGTAGTTTGCACATCGTTTCCTCATTTATTACAATTTTGAGCATAGCCTCCTCAAAGAGGAAGCAATGCTCAAAATTGTACAAGTACTTTTGGTCTTAATACTCAGTAATAGCGCTTAAAGTACCGAAAAAGTACTTTGATACTTCAAGTAAGTACTTTAAGTACCAAACAAGTACTCATGTACTTTAAGTACAGCCCAACTCTGAACGTCATTTCGGGCCAAAACGGATGTTGCTGCTCTTTAAAGCATCCGTTTGTCCTCGTAAGCCAAACTAAAACAGTGTCGTCAAGATCGTCGTACTTCACTGAAGAAGTGAAGTCATCCGAAGAACAAAATCGACCGACGAGAGGACGAAAGAAAATCTTCGAAAACTATTTAAAAAAAAAAAAAAAATCACCATTGAGCCAAAGTCCGAAGAAGAAACGAAAACGCGAAAGAGCTACAAAATCCGAAAGACAAACATTAGCGGACAGAAAAGACGCGGAGCAGGACATCGAGAAAGGAAGGATGTCGAAGTATCACCGAAGAAAATTCCGACACTCTTCGAATTTCGAAGGGAAATTTGAAGGCTGACGATGTCGTACGACGATGATCGCAAGAATCTTCGCGGTTATTCGACTCGGTGTGCGAGAAAGTTTCTCGCGTTTCGAGCTCGCTGTCCTTCGCGGCCCTCCGCGAGGTGTCGCGAGGGACCCGCACGTTGGTCCGCACTCGAGAGTCCGTGCGAAACGATTTTGACGTTAAAGTTTGGCGAACGAAACGTGCGGGCTTGGCAGGGCGGCCGAGAGAGGCGGAGGGAGTTAAAAGCGAGCCGACGAAGGGCAGTAATAAAACGCGGAGGACGAGGGAGAGGAGAGAGCGAGCCGGCAGGAGCATGAAGGAGACGGTGGGCGGCGTTGGGCGAGTCGGGTGAGCCGAGTCTCGTGTAGCAAACCCACCCTCGGCACGCTTCGACAACTGAATTAATTTCGAGCGTGAGTCACCGCTCGCGCCATGACAAAGTCAAAGGGCGAATCATCCTACCTCCCGAAGTGTCGGAACGCTTGTACATAATCCTTATGTGCGTTGTCCGACTGGCTTCGAAAGCTTTGTACAGTGGAAACTCCTTTGTTACCAGTCCTTTAATACCGGCGCATTTGAGACGTTTTCATTTTCATTTTCATCGAGAGATAGGACGTTTTAGAGGCGATGGTAAAGGGATTTGAAGGGATTGGTAAAAGGTCAAAGGTCAGCATTCTGCCTTGATCCTGTTGGTTCTGCGCCATATTTGTGATGTGCCCAATTGGGTTTGTGTCGGGTTTGGCGAGTGCTATTGCCCGTCGGCAAATATTGTGGTTTCCTTGCCATGAATATGCCTGCATTTCAACAAACGACACCATCAAAATTAATGCGCGTTTTTGGATTTTAAATTTGTTCGAATATTGTGCCACAATCTCGTGCGGACTTATGCCATTTGCCGGCGGGTTATTGGCAAAATGCTATTTGAACGGTTGGGTCTGTGTCGAGTTGGATCTATGTTCAGTCGAGTTGGCCTCGAGTTGGGTCTGTGTCGAGTTGTTGATGTGTTCAGTTGGAATTTCATCGAGTTGTTGATGTGTTCAGTTGGAATTGCATCGAGTTGTTGATGTGTTCAATTGGAATTGCGTCCAGTTGGGTCCGCGTTTCGTTTCGTGTACGTCGAGTTGGGTCTGTGTGCAATTGAAATTGCGTCGAGTTGTTGATGTGTTCAATTGGAATTGCGTTGCGTTGGGTCTGTGTTCAGTTGAGTTTGCGTCGATCTGGGTCTGTGTCGAGTTGTTGATATGTTCAGTTGGAATTGCGTCCCGTTGGGTTCAGTTAGGTTTGCATCGAGTTAGGTCTGTGTCGAGTTGTTGATGTGTCCAGTTGGCATTGCATCGAGTTGTTGATGTGTTCAATTGGAATTGCGTCCAGTTGGTCCGCGTTTCGTTTCGTGTACGTCGAGTTGGGTCTGTGTGCAATTGGAATTGCGTCGAGTTATTGATGTGTTCAATTGGAATTGCGTTGCGTTGGGTCTGTGTTCAGTTGAGTTTGCGTCGATTTGGGTCTGTGTCGAGTTGTTGATATGTTCAGTTGGAATTGCGTCCCGTTGGGTTCAGTTAGGTTTGCATCGAGTTAGGTCTGTGTCGAGTTGTCGACGTGTTCAGTTGGAATTGCATAGAGTTGGGTTTGTGTTCAGTTGTGTTCGCGTCGAGATGGGTCTGTGTCGAGTTGTTGATGTATTCAGTTAGAATCGCGTCTAGTTGGGTTTGTCTTCAGTTGGAATCGCGTCGAGTTGGGTTTGCGTTCAGTTGGAATCGCGTCGAGTTGGGTTTGTGCTCAGCTGGAATCGCGTCGAGTTGGGTTTGCATCGAGTTATCGATGTGTCTCCGTCGAGTTGGTGTTATGTCCAGTTGGATCCACGATCACTACGAATGTAGGGACGACGAATTACCAAAAAAAAAAAAAAAATTCCCACCAATGGAGTTTGCACTGTAGCTACATTCGCCGGCGCGTCGGCTATGAACACAACATGAAGGGTTGAAATTAAAATGCGACATCTGGTTGAAATCGAATTAAGGTAAAAGCGTTAGCGCTTGGCACATCGGACGTTGTTTTCATTTGACTTGACTATTGTACTTTACTCCACGTACTCATGTTATTTCGAGCTTTCCGCTTTGCTCTTCTCATTTCGTACTTCAGCCACTTCTCCGTAGTTCTGTGACTACGCCGCGTCGAGCTTGAGCCAAACGAAGAAAGGGAGTTTCGCACGCAAACTTGCGTGTCTCGAATTCTCCGTGTGTACGCACACTCTGGCGCGTATGCGGGAAGGGTCGGCGAGGAGGTGGCGGATGCGAACCGAAGACGGGAATGGAAGAGGGCGAAAATGGCAACAAAATTGAGGTAGATAATTCTGTGTACGGTTTAACTGGATGTATAGCTAGATGACACGCGGTATCCTTCTAAGTATGTTGAGGTGCGTTCACAATGGATGAGCTTAATAAACGTAGTCGGCAAAGTTCGCGAAAGTAAAGAATCCTTTTTTTTTGCAACAAATTTATCAAAGCAATTTCACTCAACGAATTGCAAAGAATAATACCTGAAGAATCGCATTATTCTCCGTCGCAGCAGAAGTTCTCTTAATTACGTTTTAAAAACAGGTTTCATGGAAAACAACCGAAGGGTTGTAAAAGTTAAGTTGGTTGGGTATAAAAAATTATCTTTTTTTTTTTTTGTCGCACTTTTATCGTCGATTCCAGTTCCGAGTACGAAAGGACCACCCTTAGGGGGATGCAAAATACGAAGTCGTACCGTCGCGAAGAAATTGCGAACCGTATTTCTTCGCCAGACGGTTCACACCGTTCGAGCAAAGGGAAATTAGCACCCGCGACGGAGCCGACGGACGAAGTCGCCGCTAATTAATACCGTTGTCCGAACTCTCAACCGTCCCAGGAGAAAATATGAAACGCAATTTTTTTTTCTTCCCTCTGAGCTAGGAAGTCGGAAAAGATTGGGCAAAGCTGCAGTAAAAAAAAAGCCATCCCTACCATTTTTCCTTTCGACCTTTCGAGTGCGAAGCCACCTTTTTGTAAAAAATAAAAAAATTCTCAACACCTCGGGACTTTTTTCGGAATCTATTCGAGGGATTTTTTGTAAATCCTTTTGATAAAAGTATACATTTTTGTAACGTATTTTTTTTTTTTAAATGGCTTTTTTAAAACTTTCACTTTTAAAAATGGAATTTTTAAAACTTTCACTTTTAAAAATGGCATTTTTAAAACTTTTATTTTTAAAAATGGCATTTTTAACACTTTTATTTTTAAAAATGGCTTTTTTAAAACTTTTATTTTTAAAAATGGCTTTTTTAAAACTTTTACTTTTAAAAGTGGCATTTTTAAAGAATGGCATTTTTAAAAATTTCATTTTTAAAGAATGATATTTTTGGCGTGACCTTTATAAAATGAATTTTTTGAAAAATGTCACTTTCTTCGGGACAACTTAGCGTTCGTCAAATTTTTCCAAAAATGTGTTATCGCCAAATTTGAGGGTATAAAAAAAAAGTTTTTTTTTTTTTTCAAAGACACGTTTAAGACGGCAGACTGGACGGATTTGGGCGTCAGCCCGTTGTGCGCGCACCTTCAAGTCCTCCCCTGGCCTGTCTCACTAATTCACTTCTCCCTTCTCAAGTCGCTGTCGTGTAATACAGTAATGACTCGGCTCGGAACCGACCGACCGGGGCGGAGACGCCGTGGCGAGACCGAGACGATATTTTATTCCCGCAACGCGCGTATATCGCATGCACGCATTGCCTCCCTTCCACTCATCGTTCACCCGAACGGATTTCTCTTCTGCGTGCGACAGGCTACGTGCAAAAACATAACCGAGAACTGTAACAGCCGCGTTATAATTTACTGACAAATAACTCATTGTGCTTGTTCGCACGGTATTGCTTGCACTCGGTACGTCAGCGACAATAGCGTGTCATTTGCGTGCAAGATTGAACACACGTTGTTCCACCGCCGGAGCAAATCCGCTGCGAACCTTTGCGAGCCGATTCTTCGACCAACAAAAAAGACATTTTTTTTTGTTCCCACACCGTGTCTTGTCTTGGATGCATCCGCAACACATATTGGGACAATTAGGACATTAAAGGAACATATTGGGACATTAGGACATTAAGGGAACATAATAGGACATTAGGACATTAGGACATTATGGGAACATATTAGGACATTAGGACATTAAGACATTAAGGGAACATATTAGGACATTAGGACATTAAGGGAACATATTAGGACATGAGGACATTGAGAGAATATATTAGGACATTAGGACATTAAAGGAACATATTAGGACATTAGGACATTAAGGGAACATATGAGAATATTAGGACATTAAGGGAACATATTAGGACATTAGGACATTAAAGGAACATAATAGGACATTAGGACATTGAGAGAACATATTAGGGCATTAGGACATTAAGGGAACATATGAGGACATTAGGACATTAGGGAAATATATTAGGACATTAGGACATTAGGACATTAAGGGAACATATGAGAACATTAGGACATTAGGACATTGAGAGAACATATTAGGACATTAGGACATTAAGGGAACATAGTAGGACATTGGGACATTATGGGAACATATTAGGACATTGGGACATTGAGGGAAGATATTAGGACATTAGGATATTAAGGGAATATATTGGAACATAATAATTAAAATTGAAAACTGACGAGTTTCACAAAGTTTGCAAATAATTCCGGAATTCGGGAGAAATTTTTTCACGTTTGTTTGCGTGCGATAGTTGGCGCGGCATGTGGCGGAAATTAAAGTATACCCACCGATAGAAACAGAGTAGTATGCGTACGCGACTCAGGAGGATGTTTGAGAACTTTCTGGCATCGCAATTTATGCGTAAAATTATATGATGCACGATATTGCCGGCGAGATTGCACTCACCAGAGTCATCCCAAGAGGGAAACAGTGGTTTTCCGCTGTACATCAAATTGTTTCAAAGCGACTAACATTCCTGGAAAAGCTTCGTATTTTCACTCCAAATTACACAGATAAATGAAACCGGCGAAACGCTAAAAAGAAAGGATTGCGTTAATTTTGCAGAAAAACGCGTACCGATTTAAAAAAAAAAAAATGAGCCCAAGGATTTTAGAAAATAATATTTTTGGTTAATTGCGACTGATGGCGAGTTTCATTGACCAGCGAGTAATACGGTAATTATTTATTAATTCGATGATAGACGCGGGTAAAGGTGAGTGGGGCAAGATGGCCCAAGATAGTTTGCAATAGTCCGTTTTGCCCCGGTTATCCGCAGTTTATAAAAGTCCGGTCGGAATTGCGTTTCCGACTTTTTTAAGGCGACGCGAAAATAAACTCTCACCGTCCGATCCGCACTCGATCGATAACCAAAAAGTGTGTTTTTTTTGTGCCATGTGAGAACCTCTGACTGCAAGCCAAACAGCTCTCAAAACTCTACCTTATCTATGGAAGATGTTCTCATCGGTCGATATCGACAGCTATAATGCGTGCAATCGAAATGTGTTGGAAAATTACTTTATGTCGGATTGAACGTCATGGACCGCAATGCGCTGTAAAGCCGTTGCAGAATTTTGGAAAGATTGTAATTTTGGAAAGATTGTAATTTTGGAAAGATTGTAATTTTGGAAAGATTGTAATTTTGGAAAGATTGTAATTTTGGAAAGATTGTAATTTTGGAAAGATTGTAATTTTGGAAAGATTGTAATTTTAGAAAGATTGTAATTGTAGAAAGATTGTAATTTTAGAAAGATTGTAATTTCAGAAAGATTGTGATTTTAGAAAGATTGTGATTTTAGAAAGATTGTAATTTTAGAAATGTTGTAATTTTAGAAATATTGTAATTTTAGAAAGATTGTGATTTTAGAAAGATTGTGATTTTAGAAAGATTGTAATTTTAGAAAGATTGTAATTTTAGAAATGTTGTAATTTTAGAAATATTGTAATTTTAGAAAGATTGTAATTTTAGAAAGATTGTGAATTTAGAAAAAATTGTAATTTTAGAAAGATTGTAATTTTAGAAAGATTGTAAATTTAGAAAGATTGTAATTTTAGAAAGATTGTAATTTTAGAAATGTTGTAATTTTAGAAATGTTGTAATTTTAGAAAAATTGTAATTTTAGAAAGATTGTAATTTTGGAAAGATTGTAATTTTGGAAAGATTGTAATTTTAGAAAGATTGTAATTTCAGAAAGATTGTGATTTTAGAAAGATTGTGATTTTAGAAAGATTGTAATTTTAGAAAGATTGTAATTTCAGAAAGATTGTAATTTTAGAAAGATTGTAATTTTTTGAATATTTGTAATTTTGACGTCCGGTATTTTTATTTTACCAAAAACGTACATCAATATTCAATTAATGTAAGTAATGTGAGCAAATTTCAAGTCCCAGTACATTAAATTTGGACATTATTATTTTTACAGTAGTGTACCCGTGACTAAACACGCTCATTAAAACACTACTCGACAGCGTAGTGTAGCAACGAGCGCTAACACTACTCAATACGGACTGGATAATGGGGCAAAACGGGCTTGAAAATCCGGATGTACCGTTGGGACAAAATTGGGCATCCAAAAATTATTGGAAAATTGAGTTTTGTCCCCACCGTCCCATTTTGCCCCCCTCTTCCCTATCCCATCCCGGAGCCTCGGAGAATTCGCAGAAATAAAAAAAATACCACAAATCCACGCAAATTGGCCTCGCGCCTGCACGCATTCTACGCCAAGCATCGTCGAAAAAATAATCTGTTCCTCGGTTGTTCAATTGACCGAAATGTTGCGTTTGGGCGTTTCGACTCCCCCATGGTTTTTTTTTTTTTTTTTTTTTTTTTTTTCACTCTCCACATTTCCGTCAACGCTACGTTGGTTCCCACGGCTTGTCGGAAACACCAAAAAAAATAAAAAAATAAAAAATAAAAAATAAATAAATAAAATGCCGGCAAAAATTCATTTTAACGTGTCGACAATTAATCTACTTGTTACGTGAAAAAAAAAACGAGAAACGGGTATGACATGTGTCACGGTTAGTCCGCGCGCGTGTGTGTGTGTGTGTGTGTGTGTTGATATCACTTTTGACATATTTTACATCAATCGCCAGAGGAAAGTTTGCGCTGCATTTATTTTAATTTCATTAAAAAATTTTGTACTCCATCGCGTTTTCCTTCAATGTTATTTTATTCGAATTATTGTACTGCGCTTATTTTAATGTTATTTTATTTTTATACTATCTTTTCGTTTTTTTTTTTTTTTTTGCGCTCTGCCCGCTCGATTCTGCAGTTTCAACAATCGTGAGGGGATTCAGAAAAAAAAAAAAAAACAACCTCGTGATTTCCCAGTACGGCGATGCGCGATCGCGAAAGGGTGAGAAACACGTGAAAATTTGTCGCTTCGACACGCTGCACTCGACAGATTCGCACACGTGTGTTACGGCTTTTACTGGCCGGAGTAACTTTGTCTCGCTGCGAAACCTGCAGACGATAAACCTTGAAAAAAAAAAAAAAAAAAGAAGACAAAGAATCGATAGTCAGAGCGAGAAACTTTGAAACTAATTGCTTTGACTGTACTGTTAAAAATTTCTTTTTGAAAATTCATGAAATGTATACGAACTTTCATGCATATATAGTATATGAATTTTCATTGACACTCATATAAGAATATTGCGTCACCGGTATATTAAAAACAATATTGTTTGTATAATATTTGTAATAACATAATTTTCATATACGGATTTTCTTAATTTTCAATATTTTATTCAATAATTTCAATATTGAACGTCATGGAAATTTCATAAAATTTTTAACAGTCTTCAATTACACCGTTAAAGATGTCTGTTTGAAAATTCATAAAATGCATACGAAGTTTTATGAGTATACAGTATAAGAAATTTAATTGACACTCATGTAAGAATATCGTGTTACCAGTATATTAAAAGAAAAAAAAAATATTTGTATAATATTTGTAATAACATAATTTTCATATACGGATTTTCTTAATTTTCAATATTTTATTCAATAATTTCAATATTGAACGTCATGGAAATTTCATAAAATTTTTAACAGTCTTTAATTACACCGTTAAAGATGTCTGTTTGAAAATTCATAAAATGCATACGAAGTTTTATGAGTATACAGTATAAGAAATTTAATTGACTCTCACGTAAGAATATCGTCTTACCAGTATATTAAAAAAAGAATTATTTATATAACATTTGTAATAACATAATTTTCATATACGGATTTTCTTAATTTTCAATATTTTATTCAATAATTTCAATATTGAACGTCATGGAAATTTTATAAAATTTTTAACAGTCTTTAATTACACCGTTAAAGATGTCTGTTTGAAAATTCATAAAATGCATATGAAGTTTTATGCGTATACATTATACGAAATTTAATTGACACTCATGTAAGAATATCGTGTTACCAGTATATTAAAAAAAAAAAAAAAAAAAAATATTTGTATAATATTTGTAATAACATAATTTTCAATGCCGTCATCGGTAATTTTAACATACAGATATCGTATCTAAGATTAAATTATTAAAATTCAAATACAATGTATACGAATTCTAATTTCATACACCGACGTTCCGCATTTCGTATAACTTTGTATATCAAACGTGTTGTATATTTCACGACATTTTTAACAGTGTACAATGATCGCTAAATTTATCGAGCATGCCCGCACAAAGCATGGATTTCAATGGTACGAGAATCGAATTCCCGCACCAAAAGCATTGTATTTCACAAATGGAAATAAAAATTACCAAAGAGAAAAAAAAAAAAAAAAAAAAAAAAACATATCCATCTATTCTCGTCATCGACCAGTCCAAGGCATCTGCACTCTGCAATTTATATTTATCCGAGGGTGGATCGAGGAGGCCGTTGCACTGGCTGGGCATCGGGTTTTTGTTCCACCGTTTCCCCGTTGTAGGCTCCCCCCCCTTCTCTTATCCCTTTCGAATGTACACATATATATGTATTCCATGTGGATTTCCGTCGAGTATTCCGGAGAAGTTGAAGTAGCTGCACACACACACACACACACATATCCATAGACGACGTGGATCCCTTACGCCGGGCTGTCCGACAGACCGGTGGCGAGAAGCTCGCTTTTAGTTTCTCTGGCTGCGAGCCAGCGCCCGAACTCTCATCCCCCTGGGATCGGGACTCTCTCCGGGAACGGGCGCTTTTCCACGCTTATGTGCCCGGAGTTACGGGGCACGTGATGGTCGGCATCAACGTGCCTGTGTGGCTGTGCGGCGTAAGCCTATCTTCGCAACAGGAAGTACACGCACCGAGGCGAAGCTTTTCACGGTGGTCACGTGAGAGTATCGTTCCAATGAGTCTGTCCTGCACGGCTAGTCCTACCGGAAAAAGTTGATTCTGAATTGTTGTCATTGACGCTGTCAGCAGAAAAACTATTTCTTTCTGGACATTTTTTAAATTCGAAGTCTTCAACGAAACTTCTAAGTTACAAGTTTCACGTTCCAAGTCTCAAAGTCTCAAAGTCTCAAAGTCTCAATATCCCAAAGTCTCAATATCTCAAAGTCTCAATATCTCAAAGTCTCAATATCTCAAAGTCTCAATATCTCAAAGTCTCAATATCTCAAAGTCTCAATATCTCAAAGTCTCAATATCTCAAAGTCTCAATATCTCAAAGTCTCAATATCTCAAAGTCTCAATATCTCAAAGTCTCAATATCTCAAAGTCTCAATATCTCAAAGTCTCAATATCTCAAAGTCTCAATATCTCAAAGTCTCAACTTTAATGTTCCACGTTCTAAGTTCTAAGGTTCAAGTTCTAAAGTTCAACTTCTAAGGTTCAAGTTCTAAGGTCCAAGTTCCAAGTTCCAAGTTCAAAGTTCCAAGTTCCAAGTTCCAAGTTCCAAGTTCCTTACTTCCAAGCTCCCCGTTCCAAGTACCAAGTTCCAAGCTCCCTGTTCCAAGTTACAAGTTCGAAGCGGGAGGAACTTAGAATAATCGGGGTTTATAAAGTGCTCTTGGAATGATTCGACAGAATTAGGACTTGGGACTATATTCTTGAGTCCTTAGACTGATCAATGTCGGGAAGAGAACGTACTGTACAAAGGTATTGTCTACGGTTCGATCGTCGCTGCTTTAAACATACAGTGGGCTTTACCCAAGTGTATTAGATACTCCAAGAACCCTTTAAAATGACGATGACGAAAAAAAAAAAAAGATGAAAATAATTGGCCATTCTCGACGACGTGTGTGCCTAGGGTGCAAAGCCTCGTGCTTCCCGTCGCGAGATAAGGCACCGAACGCGGAGAAGAAAAGAAGAAGAGGTCGTCCCACTACAGAAGCGGCAGCAGCGGCAGCAACGGTACTTCTGCTTATCGACCGGAATTCTTATCAAGAGTGCGATGTGCCAGCACATCACGTTGGGGTGAGTCATCGAAGTATCCTCGGGCCTGCTAAGTTTTGCATGAAATTCTTCGGCGAGCATCGCTTCTTTCGCGCGATACGGGAACATTCCGGTCGTCTCCCGTGGAAGTAGTTTGACTCGCGGATATTGAATTTCGCTGGAAACCCAAAGTTATATCCAGCGTAGCACGACAACGGTGAGAAAGCGCGGATAATACAGGCACTGTACTCGTGTGGGTTAGAGTCGGACGACACGGTCGTGACTTGACACGTTTCCCAAAATAACACCAAATAGCAAGACCACTTCCGCTTACTCATCGAGAAAACTATGTTATTGTAAAACAAAATCGAGATCTTAACGTCAGAGTACTTGGAATAGTCTAAAATGTCGCGTGTGTAATGCGCGTGAGTACATGCGTGCATGCGTAGTTGTCGTACCGAAAACTGTGTATAAATGTAATATAAACAAAGACCTTTGGTATTGAATTTGGCCGCATTCTATCTGTTGCGAGAACTCAAATTCGTTTGCAAAACTAGAAGCCTTAGATAGTGCGATCAGAAAATAAAGAAATAAAGTTTGTGGACAATAAGTTGTAAAAAGTACAATTTTTTTTTACTCCCTAGAGCGTTGCATCGGGACCTTGTGGCCTTATCAGGACCTCATTTGGCCTTTCCAGGACCGTTTCAGGTACCATTCTAAAATTTCAACCGGATTCCGACAAAGTGTTCGTAATGATTGGGAAAACATGTCATGGACCTAATCAGAACCCAACTCGGGGCCTCGTGGCCTTATCAAGACCTCATTCGACCTTTCCAGGACCGTTTCAGGTACCATTCTAAAATTTCAACCGGCTTCTGACAAAGTGCTCGTAATGATCGGAAAAACATGTCATGGACCTAATCAGAACCTAACTCGGGGCCTCGTGGCCTTATCAAGACCTCATTCGACCTTTCCAGGACGGTTTCAGGTACCATTCTAAAATTTCAACCGGGTTCTGACAAAGTGCTCGTAATGATCGGAAAAACATGTCATGGACCTAATCAGAACCCAACTCGGGGCCTCGTGGCCTTATCAAGACCTCATTCGACCTTTCCAGAACGGTTTCAGGTACCATTCTAAAATTTCAACCGGGTTCTGACAAAGTGCTCGTAATGATGGGAAAAACATGTCATGGACCTAATCAGAACCCAACTCGGGGCCTCGTGGCCTTATCAAGACCTCATTCGACCTTTCCAGGACGGTTTCAGGTACCATTCTAAAATTTCAACCGGGTTCTGACAAAGTGCTCGTAATGATGGGAAAAACATGTCATGGACCTAATCAGAACCCAACTCGGGGCCTCGTGGCCTTATCAAGACCTCATTCGACCTTTCCAGGACGGTTTCAGGTACCATTCTAAAATTTCAACCGGGTTCTGACAAAGTGCTCGTAATGATTGGAAAAACATGTCGTGGACCTAATCAGAACCCAACTCGGGGCCTCGTGGCCTTATCAGGACCTCATTTGACCTTTCGAGGACCTCATTTGACCTTTCGAGGACCTCATTTGACCTTTCCAGGACCGTATCAGGTACCATTCTAAAATTTCAACCGGATTCTGGCAAAGTGTTCGTAATGATCGGGAAAACAAGTCATGGACCTAATCAGGACTCAACTCGTGACCTCGTGGCCTTATCAGGACCTCATTTGACCTTTCCAGGACCGTTTCTGGTACCATTCTAAAATTTCAACCGGGATTCTGACAAAGTGCTCGTAACGATCGAGATAACAAGTCATGGACCTAATCACGATCCAACTGGGCACCTCCCGACGGTCAGAGACCAATTAAAACAAAAAATAGAGGTCGAGACCTCGCGGTTCTCGGACATGCCGAAGCGAATTTCCCCTAAGGAGTATCTTTAGTTAGCAACAGCGCTATAACAACAAAACCAACGTTGCCGTGTCGTAGAATTAACAGGAATTCCATACAATTATACTGAATCATGGTACCGCGAAGGCAACGTACCATGATAAAGGGAGAAACGTATTACACGGCAAAGGGTGTAAAATGTCCGTGGGGGCGGATTAGTTTTTATAGGTACAAGTAGAGTTGGTTGGTGAATGTACGAGCGAGTAGCGAGCTTCGGCGAGGCTGAGGTTGGCAGGGCAGTATTCTCCTAGCCGCAGGACTACCCAGTATCTCTTTGTACATGTTTCGTACACGTTCGTTATTCGCCCTTTATCCGTTCCGCGGAGCAAAGCTTAGGTCTCGTAGGTGGGGGTAGGTCGAGTTGAACGAACGTACGAAAAGAGAAGAAGGAACGAGTCCGGCAGGCTGATGGACTCTTGTACATACCGGGTATCCCGTTTATGTACGCAGGCTCCATGGGGAAATGGGAAAGGAGAAAGAGGCAGAAAAGTGAAACGCGGAAGTAAAGAGGGGAATCGGCTCTGAGGAGGATGAAGGGGAGAGGAGGGACAGCGGCTTTTGCCCGGAAGAACGGAGCGCAAGAGAGAGGTGAGAGCCGGTTCGTTTGGCAGTGCTGAGGGAAATGAATAGCCACATTGAGGCGGGCCACAGTGTTGGGGCACGGATCTCCGTCGGGGAAAGTGCGGTCTGGGGTTGGCGGGACGAAGGAAACAGAAGGAGGCGCGGCGAAGAAAGAATAGGCGGAGGGATCGGGACGGAAAGAGGATCGTGAAAGGAGGGGGGATGAGCTTGAAGAGGAAGAAGCGGGAGCAAAGTGCTCTAACGATGAGCCATTCAAGCCTGGCGCATCGACCCTGCAGGTTGTAGCTGGTAAGGAGTCCGCCTAACAGCGGAGCGTGGATACTCGCCGGTGGGTTGCGCGAGTGGTCGAGACATATAGGTATGTAATACGGAGCACAGTATGTGCGGTACACAGAGTGTATCCTGAATACGCGGTGGAGTGAAGCAGCGGAAAGCTCCACCGTCAGAGCGTCCTGAAGATCGTACGCTGGATGGAGCGGAGATGCTGGGATCCTCGAGTTGAAGGATGTGCCGCGCACACCGGCGGCAAAACGGGAACATGTATTGAAGGCCATATACTACGGGTGTTGGATAAGACGGATACCTGAGGCAAAACGGGCGGATTTTCAATCAAACGGATGCTTCGTTTAGCCACAGATTCCGTTTTGCCCCGGTTTTCGCTACTACGACTGTGGATGGAGAGGCAGGACCTATCGTGGCCGCAGCAACGGTGCACAATGTTAGAGGAAGACAAGGAAGAAGAAGTTCGGCAGTGGGAAACAATGAGGAGTTCCGACAAGAGTGAAGAGTTGAATGCCGAGGAGAGAATCCTTGGCCTGGTCCAATACCTGGTAATGGACGAAGAGAGAAAACGAAGTGGATGAAGGTTGGGGGGGCCGTAAGCATAACAATCGACGAATGAATATCCGGAGTCTTGAGATTATATTACTGGAAAAGAGTCCGGAGGAGAGAAAGGAACAATCAGCAATATGCCGGGTTGGATAGGGAGAAAAGACATCATGGTCGAACGAGTACGACTCAGGTTTGAAGCCCTGGAACGGTTCAGGTCCGAGCGCTATTCCGGCGTGCCTGATCCCGACGCGCTCGGTATAATATAGAGGAGGTGCAGCGTTTCGAGACGAAGGATACGTACGTAGAACGTTACGAGTGTACGTATATCTGGATGGGGCATAGAAGGAGCTCAGGACGACGACAAAGAGACACTCGTCGACAGCATTGCCAGACAGGAGGAGCAGAGGAGCAGGGGAGCCTCTGATGGTCTTTCCGCCTTTCAAGTGGGACTACCCCGAAATTGCTAGTCGCAAGACTTGTCCAATCTTGGCTGGTGAGAGTGAGCTTCGAAGAGAAAGCTTACCCAACGGGGCTTAATCCCGAGACTGGGAGTCGACGACGCTCTATACGAGAACCGTCAACGTTACTGCTAGTGCGCTATCTATGCGGCAACTATACATGCTATGTACCCGACCACACACGCCGACTGGCCGGGTGTATGTATGTACATACAGCATGTAGCGTATGTAGCGTTGACGTTTTATAGTGTACGGGAACTTTGAGTCTCTACGATCATCCGGGTTCACGATCATACTGAGTACCTAGGATGATTCTGGCTACCTAGAATCCATATTCTAGAAATAGTAGGATAGTGGGATGATCATAGGTACCTAAAGTCATTCTAGGTACAAACTTGGGTGCAATGATTTATGACTAGGATCACCCCGGGCACAGTAGGGTGATAGTAGGTACCTAGTTTCAGCATAAGTAATAGAAACCTGGTTGGATAATCCTCGATCCTTCAGACCGTTCTAAGTGAAGTAGGATGATCCAATGTGCCCAAAATCATTCTACGCAAAGTAGGGCAACTCTAGGCGCCTATAACTCAACTCCCAGTTATAGTAGAATGACTCCAGTTACACTAGGATCATACTAGGTACGAATCTAAAGAATCATCTGCAGCCGGGTCCATCCTAGATGCAGTAGGGCAACCCTAGGAACCGAGAACCAACGGAGATACTTGGCAGGACAATTCTAGAAACTTGTTAGGATAATCCTAGGTAAGGTAGGATGATCCTAGATGCCTATAATCATTGTAAGGTCTATACGATGACCCTAGGCAGCTACTCCTCGGTACAGTATAATTGTCCTAGGTAGTTGGGTATCTGTACAAGTAGGATGACCCTCGGCACCTGGAATTATGCTAGGTACAGTTCGGTGACCCTGGATACCTCAGTTCACCCTAGGCACTAAATACCCGGTACAACAATCCTAGATATTTGGGTGCATTCTCGGTAAAGTTGGATGATCCCAGTTACCTAGAACCATTCCCGTTACAGTAGGTGATCCTCGGCACCTGGGATCATCATCGGTACAGTTGGAGCCCGGTTGTTCGACAAACTCGTGACCGGGCCTCACTTACTCAACGAGAATGGGAATCCCCACTTTCCACACGGCTGCGCATTCCGATCGCTCCGCGCATCCATGCCGGTCGAACAGGTGACTCTCGAATCGATCCGCTCTGGAATACATCAAAAGTAACTGATCATGACTGCACAGTTAAGCCGCCAGATGCAATCAGCGGAGCCAGTTCCAACTCAATCGCCCCCCCCCCCCCCCCATCACGGAACGAAATAGCCGGTTTTCCACTGTACAATCAATCGTAAAGAGGAAGAAGCGGACAAAGATCTTTCCTTCCAGCAGGTTCATTGGAGCCTGTCCAGCATTGCCGGATTGCGACAGGTCAGGTCGTCTCTCCCGCAGCTAGGGGCGTGCAAAAAAAAATCCCTTCGACGCTATTTCTCCCTCCGTCTGACGACACTGCGCCTGTCGTTGAGCGCAACTGCTCTCCGCGGACTCGTAAGGGCGCCAAGAGCGGAATGACTCTCGTTACGTCTCGATAGAGAAGACCCTCCTCATCCAACCCCGACCATCCCTCGTGCCGTTTCTGAATGGAACTTTCACGGAGTCTCGAGTGTTACTCGATCCTTTGGAGAATTCGAGGATTCGATGATGAAAGCCCGATTGCTCAGAATTCTATGCGTAGAGGGATGGCTCTTCTCCAACTGCATGCAATCTATCTTTTCATCGGAAAGTGAAGCGTATTTTTCGACGAAGCGCGGTAACTGCATACGCTCGTATAATATCTCAGTTCGTTCCACGGAATTCGAGCGACTCGAGAAATACACATTTCACCTGGGTTTCTATCCGATAACATTTATAATTAAGAACCAACAAAGTTGCGATTCGAAGAACGTTCACTCGGCTGTGTGACGAATCGTTCGACACGATCGCGATCCACTTTGCCGAAATTATCCACATTCGTCCACGACTTTCGCAGGTGAGTTTCACCGATTATTGAGTTCGATAGAAATTATGCATCTGGGTCAACATCGTTAAACTCGTCGCCCGAAATGCGCGGTACATCGTTTGCCTATCGAATTTCAATAAACGGCAAATATTTACTTATTTTTTTTTAACGAGTCTCCGATCCCTCGTGTGAAATACATCGGCGATGAATTTCATTTGTCCGCTTTGGTATTTTCTACAATTTGGCTCATTACTTCAAATTTTCCATATTCCCTTACGCGATTGAAAAAAATTCGCTTCTGTGTAAATACATTTATTGTCGAGCATGTTGAAATGATCTTCGATTTATCGGCGATAGAGAACACGGCTCAGTAGCGCGCCAGTCGATTCGAAAAAAAAACGTCCCACTTGTCGTCACTTAAATGTAAAATTGACATTTGCTAAATACGAATAGTCACTTCTTTGAATTAAATAACTACTCGTTAATTAAATATTTATTTTTGTTTCACTCGAATGAAAAATAAAAATTTATTTAAAACGAACAAATACTTATTAAATAAATATCTATCGATTCGAAAAAAACGTCCCACTTGTCGTTACTTAAATGAAAATTGACATTTACTAAATATGAATAGTCACTTATTTGAATTAAATAACTACTTGTTAATTAAATATTTATTTTTGTTTCACTCGAATGAAAAATAAAAATTTATGTAAAACGAAATACTTATTAAATAAATATCTATCGATTCGAAAAAAAACGTCCCACTTGTCGTCACTTAAATGAAAATTGACATTTACTAAATATGAATAGTCACTTATTTGAATTAAATAACTACTTGTTAATTAAATATTTATTTTTGTTTCACTCGAATGAAAAATAAAAATTTATTTAAAACGAACAAATACTTATTAAATAA
Source organism: Amblyjoppa fuscipennis (assembly GCA_963575735.1). NCBI lineage: Eukaryota > Metazoa > Arthropoda > Insecta > Hymenoptera > Ichneumonidae > Amblyjoppa > Amblyjoppa fuscipennis. Next base: position 870,088 of record OY754494.1, read on the forward strand.
ATATCTATCGATTCGAAAAAAAGTCCCACTTGTCGTCACTTAAATGAAAATTGACATTTACTAAATACGAATAGTCACTTATTTGAATTAAATAACTACTCGTTAATTAAATATTTATTTTTGTTTCACTCGAATGAAAAATAAAAATTCATTTAAAACGAACAAATACTTATTAAATAAATATTTATCGATTCGAAAAAAAACGTCCCACTTGTCGTCACTTAAATGAAAATTGACATTTACTAAATATGAATAGTCACTTATTTGAATTAAATAACTACTTGTTAATTAAATATTTATTTTTGTTTCACTCGAATGAAAAATAAAAATTTATTTAAAACGAACAAATACTTGTTAAATAAATATCTATCGATTTGAAAAAAACGTCCCACTTGTCGTCACTTAAATGAAAATTGACATTTACTAAATATAAATAGTCACTTCTTTGAACTAAATAACTACTTGTTAATTAAATATTTATTTTTGTTTCACTCGAATGAAAAATAAAAATTGATTTAAAACGAACAAATACTTATTAAATAAATATTTATCGATTCGAAAAAAAAAGTCCCACTTGTCGTCACTTAAATGAAAATTGACATTTACTAAATATGAATAGTCACTTATTTGAATTAAATAACTACTTGTTAATTAAATATTTATTTTTGTTTCACTCGAATGAAAAATAAAAATAATTTAAAAACGAACAAATATTTATTAAATAAGTATTTACTTTCGATGAACGAAACTTTATTATCGGCGAGTTCGACGAAAGTAACAAATCCGTTTAGCGAAGTGTCACTCGTCGTGCTTCATAAATCGGTGAGAGGGTAAAAATGCTTTCAGAAGGCTTTGTCCAAAGTGTCGGATTGCGAGTACAAGGGGACCGCGCACACCGCAAAGCGAGAGGGACGGAGAGTAACAGGAGCACAACGTACTGCACCGCATATCGTAGCGGTAAGCGATGGAACAGTGGTCAGCGGTCGTCGTTGGTCGGTGGGCGATGACTCGTGGCTCTAATGGGCTAACAGGCTAATGCCGACTCATTCTGCCCTCTGATCTCGCGCGAGGCTCCCACAACTCGACAGGTCACGCCGAACGGGGAAGAACCCCAGTGCGTGATTATCGGAGTCAACTGGCACCGTTTGACCCAAAGGGAGAATTTTCTTTTTTTTTTATTTGTTAATATTTTTTTCTTTAATTTCGCCGCTTTAATTTTTTTCTTTAATTTTCGCCGCTCCGTCGACGAAAACGTGGGAACACCTCGACGAAATGTCACCAACTTGCACATCCAGCCGATAAACCTCCCATAAACTCGAAACAAAATTAATAATGATAATATCATTTTTTTTTTAATTTAATTTATTTATTTGACGGATTTCGTTTGTGTATCAAATTTTGATATACAAGTAAATTTTAAATATCAGAGCTTCGGGGTAACAAGTGTAAAAGTTGAAAACATTTTAAAACACTTTGTTCTATAATTCATAACAATAAGCTTGACGCACTTAGGTTAACTAAACTAAAGTTCTGCATCGTTCGTTTTTTAAGTTTTTCTATTATGGTATTTATTTTTATTTCCTATTTTTAATAATAATAATAATAATAATAATAATAATAATAATAACCTATTATTATTCTATTTGCTGTGCTGCGGCTGTAGAACGGCCGATTTTGTGTATTCTTAAGAGGGCCCTGACCAGGGTCGAAACGTAAAAGGATCCTCCTCAATTAAAACCGTAAAGAAGAGAAATACACAAAATCGAACGTTCCACAGCCGCAGTACAGCAAATAAAAGAGTAATAGGTTATTATCATTATTATTATCATTATTATTATTGTTATTATCATTATTATTATTATTATTATTATTATTATTATTATTATTATTATTATTATTATTATTATTATTATTATTATTATTATTATTATTATTATTATTATTATTATTATTATTATTATTATTATTATTATTATTACTAAAGCTGCCCTCCATCTTTGGTATTCCGAGAATGTCCGACAATTGCTGTCGTTTACTGTTTGCGCTCGAGTTCGTATACTTTTACGAAGCCTCGACGTGCTGTTTGTCAAATTACGTATGCATATTGTTTAACCTTTTGACTGTTACTCCCTATCGTTTGAACAATGACGCAAAAAATATTTTTCGTTAAAATATTTCCAACAGTATATTTGTTGACACATAATTGAATAATCGGTTCATCAGTCGATGAGTATCAACCACGATATTTAGAGACCGTTTCCTTGGTCGTGAGTCGAGCACTGTTCGAGGTGAGTATTTCAATGAAGATCGGACGGAAATTGTGCAACGTGCGTGAGGAGGGAGGGGAGTTTACTTCCGGTACGAGTCAAACGGCGCTCGCTATTGTCCCGACGCTGGACCGAAGACGAGAGGAGGGCAATGATGACTCGAGCGATTAAGCGGACGAGTGAATATGTTCGAGCAAAGCCGGCAAAAGGACGTTGGCCAAAGCCTCCGAGGAATTCCACTTGTAATACCGTACAAGACCGCGGAGCGAGGAATTTAAACGGGTTAACGGAATGGGAAGTGACGCGCGGCTCAGTGGTTCCGCATTCGTGTGGATTATTTTTGGTATCCAACTGGGTGTTTTTTTTTTTTTTTTTTTTTTTTTTTTTTAATGACAACGAACGACCGAACAATCGGCTTATGGATCGTCGAATGGCAAAATTATCCGGACTCCCAAAAGAGTGCGAGAGAGCGAAAGCTCCGTTTGAATGCCTGTTCAATTTAACGCGATCAATGATTCATTCTATTGGCACGTTTTGGCTCGCACTGAGGTGGGCTCGAAGCTATTTCGCAAATTAATTTATCGCCGAACCGTGAAACGGCGTGTAACGCGAATGTGATACGGAGTTTGTTTTGTCGTTAATCCTACACGCCGATGAACGTAATCCAACGATATCAACAATATCGCGGCTACGATGCCGCGGATTTGTGCTGAAAATCAACGGACGAAAATTCATCCACATTGTTCGATGTGTCGCGACGCGACGAGAATCAGTTTGCGGGACAATGATCGGGCGATATCGTGGTGGTTGTTTTGGTGTTGGGTTACTTTAAACATTCTGTTGTTGCGCGACGGTGTTTTTTTTTTTTGGCGTTCGCTTTAGGGATGCACGGCTGAGCCGTCTTGGCTGGCTGAAAAAATCTTATTCGGCTAATTGGAGTTTATAGTTTTGTCAGCTAAGATCGTTTGACCGGCTAAAAATTATCGGCTATTCATTGCAAGGGAACTGATGAAATTAATGGGACATTTATCTGTGGCACATTACCTATTTTTTTTATTCATTTCTCTAGTGTTAATAGTGCCGGAAAATGAGAAAATGCTAACTTTCTTACACCAGAATAAAGACGTATTGAGAGACATATTTAGTTCGATGGAATGAGATTTCGAAGATCTTGAAGGTAGTCGAATCTAAGCAAACAATAGTACAAAAATGAATAAACAAAGCATGCAATATGCCAAAGACAAATGTCACTAAATTCATAAGTTTTTGTTGTTGTAATTTACCATAAAAATGAAGAGCCGTGGCTAATTTTTAACCGGTCGAACCATCGTAGCTCGCTAAGACGGCTCAGCCTACCAAGACGGCTCGACTGTACAGTCCTAGTTTCGCTTATCCCGAAGTGCCATTTTGAGACGCCAAAATATTGGTCCGTCTCCTCGTGACGCTTCCGAATTTTCAGCCGGTCACCGATGCTTGTCGCAATGTCTGATTTCCTTCGCCCGATGGGCCGAATCTCCGGTCCGAAGGAGCGCAGATGCGGACGTAGACATTTTATCAAATTTAAATTGAAAGTTAGAGTGCGCTCGCTGGTAGCATTGTCGTTACTCAAATAATCGGTTGTTTTGCCGGTAACTTTGCCGGATAAAAATGATTACGAACTGTTACCACTTCAATCACGAAACCTTACTCCATAAATGTATCTTGATTAAACCCGTTCGTTCCCCACAACGTCGTTATCATAAACAGTACAAACACTTAGTTTTCAATGTCTGATCGTATTACATTCTTTTTGCCGAATAAACAAAAAAAAATTAACCATTCCTCAATAGCTTCCAATGAATAAGTATCGTTTAATATTGACTATCAGAATTTTATCGAAGAAGTTCAAACGTCGATTAAATGATTCGCAATAGCGTAGAAATTTTGTCAAATTTAAATTGAAAGTTAGGGGGCGCTCGCTGGTAGCATTGTCGTTACTTAAATAATCGGTTGTTTTGCCGGTAACTTTGCCGGATAAAAATGGTTACGAACTGTTACCACTTCAATCACGAAACCTTACTCCATAAATGTATCTTGATTAAACCCGTTCGTTCCCCACAACGTCGTTATCATAAACAGTACAAACACTTAGTTTTCAATGTCTGATCGTATTACATTCTTTTTGCCGAATAAACAAAAAAAAATTAACCATTCCTCAATAGCTTCCAATGAATAAGTATCGTTTAATATTGACTATCAGAATTTTATCGAAGAAGTTCAAACGTCGATTAAATGATTCGCAATAGCGTAGAAATTTTGTCAAATTTAAATTGAAAGTTAGGGTGCGCTCGCTGGTAGCATTGTCGTTACTTAAATAATCGGTTGTTTTGCCGGTAACTTTGCCGGAAAAAAATGGTTACGAACTGTTACCACTTCAATCACGAAACCTTACTCCATAAATGTATCTTGATTAAACCCGTTTGTTCCCCACAACGTCGTTATCATAAACAGTACAAACACTTAGTTTTCAATGTCTGATCGTATTACATTCTTTTTGCCGAATAAACAAAAAAAAATTAACCATTCCTCAATAGCTTCCAATGAATAAGTATCGTTTAATATTGACTATCAGAATTTTATCGAAGAAGTTCAAACGTCGATTAAATGATTCGCAATAGCGTAGAAATTTTGTCAAATTTAAATTGAAAGTTAGGGTGCGCTCGCTGGTAGCATTGTCGTTACTTAAATAATCGGTTGTTTTGCCGGTAACTTTGCCGGAAAAGAATGGTTACGAACGTTATTAGCCGGTAAATTGCCAAGACTGGTTCACGGTCGAAGGAAGGGCGAGAGAACCAGCGAAGGGAGAGCCGGAGGGACGGCACGCAGGACGGAAGGTGGCGGTGGCAGAAGAGAGGGTGCCAGAACGGGTTTGCCGTTGAATTATGCCACGTATGCAAAGTGCAAGCTATCCTGCCGAGTGATAAGGGAGAGACACGCGAGTCGAGTTGCATGTCCCGGGGTGCACGAGCGGCCGCGACACTTTGCAGCTACCGGCGTACCAGCTTCGCACGGGCACGAACCCCCCCTCGGAGTCGTTGCCACACGTCAGCCGACTCCGCATCTCGAGAGCCGGCGAGATCCTCGCCAGTTTTCCCGTTCGGCTATGCTCGACGCTCCGTCGCTAAACCGTCGCACCCCGTCACTCCCTCCGTCTCGTATCCGAAATCCTCCGCGATTCGACGGAATTTTGCATTCCGCTTGTGCGAGTCGTTTGCGAATATTTCGCATTTTACCGCACAAGTGCGCACGAACGTCTGTCGCGGGTGTTAGAAATATTCTTGGCTAATATATAGACCGGGGCCAAATGTAACAAAGTTCATGGCATGAAAGTTCGCGGCGTCGCTCAAATTTTATCATCGATCGCTGTCACTTCTCTCAAATAGTTTATTTACCGGCGAACCGACAAGTACAATATTTCGTTATATACAAATATACGAAATATCTTGGTATTGGTATTGGAAAAAAAGTAATTATCGCTCGTACAGTTGGTACATTCTTGGGCGCGAACTTTCCACATTCTGCAGGCGAAAGTTCGATTCAGTCAGAATTTTAGCGTTACATTCTGCAAACGCTCTGCCAGAGAAGGCGACGACTGCTGCTTAATCGCGCGGTCTTGCCGGTTGGCTGACAATGGAATCTTCATTAGTGTTCACAAGCAGCCGGTGCGGTTTCATTCGGTTCCTTCAATTCTCGAATACTCGAGAATCTCCGAGACTCCCATAAATTGTCGGCTCACCAGAGCTATTGGTTAGAAACGGTGTTAATTGACATTATAGTCGGAGAGGAGGAATTCGAAGAATCGTCGACGCACGTTTGCGAAGTGTGTAGAATTACACGTGCGCCGATACGCATACGATTAGCAATTCCGAAGTGTCCAACGAGCCGGAAACTCGATCGGGGCGGTCATGCGGTTGACCAAACGTCGCTCAATGACGCATACAACGTTTTCGTCACTGAGTCAAGGATTATTCGTATAACATGTCGAACACAAGACTGGCGGCTGGTGGCTCGCATCTGGCACACTCGGCGAAAAACAAAAAAAAAATTACAATCTATGGGTTTATGGCTTCAAGGAACGAAGTCCTATTTTAGAGACGCGGATATTGTTTGGTTGGCTCAATTTCCGGAGAAAATTGATATCGGCCAACCGGCCATATCGATCACCGAATGTTATCACACATGAGAAGGAGGCCTACATAGCGCGATCGGCCATATCGGCCGACCTGTTGTGTTACCCGACCAGACGATATGGCCGGTCGGGTAATACGGCTGGTTGGGTCATATAGAAGAGAGCTTGGCAAAGTAGCGAAAAGTACTTAAAGGACTTGGTACTACGTACCGCAAGTACTTTAACGGTCGAATTTTAAGACATTACTTTGAACTTGAGATCGAACTTGAGATCGAACTTAAAGATTAAACTTAAGTCCGAACTCAAGAACCAGATCATACTTAAGGCCGAATTTAAGAACCAACTTAAATCCGACCTTAACATCAAACTGTGAGTCTATACTTAAGATCAAACTATGAATCCAAACTTAAGATCAAACGCTGAGTCCGAACTCAAGAACCAGATCAAACTTAAGTCCGACTTTAGCATCAAACTGTGAGTCCAAACTTAAGATCAAAGGCTGAGTCCGAACTCAAGAACCAGATCAAACTTACGCCCGACTTTAGCATCAAACTGTGAGTCCAAACTTAAGATCAAAGGCTGAGTCCGAACTCAAGAACCAGATCAAACTCAAGTCCGACTTTAGCATCAAACTGTGAGTCCAAACTTAAGATCAAACGCTGAGTCCGAACATAAGATCAATCTTAAGCACGCAATGAAATTTGGACGAAACTTCGATCTTAAGTTCGAGCTCGTGAGCGATCTTAAGTTCAAACTTTTGTCTTAAGATTCGATCCTAAGTACAAAGTAATCTCCGTACTTAAAGTACTTTTATAAAATACAAAGTACTTGTTCTTCCCAATAGGAAGAGGCCGAGTTCAACGAGCACCAAATCTGGAGAAGGATTTTCAAATCAAACGGTCCTGTTGAGTTCCAACATTTTTTCAAAACGTCCAAACTCTTCGTCTCCAATCCTTGGCAACAGACTAATCGACTGGGCCACGACGACTGGATCTTGGGGTGGCGAGTGGACGCACAACAACTAAATCTGGGTATGCATAACAACTTCACATAACATAACGACATCACCCGACCATATCAGACCACCATGTCGTAGAAACGGATGCATCACTCTACCGGGCGTGTCGTCCAGAATTAGGGAATTAAATCATGCCCTCGCAACTCTAGCCGCGTCTGCAGTGATACATGCATGAACTTGCGTATACAGTACTCTCATATCCACTTTATATCCGGGTGAGGTCGGATGAAATTTTCTTACAAATCAGAGCAGAACCCTCTCGTATCTCCAATCAGATAACCAGAGGTCGTGCACACAGGAATATGGCGAAGCGCCGTTACTCGGACTGGAGTTTCCTGCTCTTCATCGTTGCATATATGCATAGATGTGCATAATATAAGCCGGTCCGGGATGCATCTGGACGTAATAGAGGGCGAGACGCGGAACATCGACCATAGGTTATGGTTTCTGGCTCTCTCACAAGCTCCGTCACAACTATCTCTCAAGAGTCCACGGGCATTATATATTGTACTACGGTGGATGTTATAGACGATGGCAACTTGCGTACCTGGGCACCAGTGCCGAGACGTGTACGTGACGTCGGCCCGATACGGATCGTCGTATGTCCGTATATCACGTCGGTAGGAGACCGAGGACGTCCCAGAGTACAATGGAACCGTGGAGGGGAATCGACTGCCGTGTCCGATTTCGCGCTCGACTTTGCATTGTCGACGACAAAGACGTGTCGCGGCGCTGGGGAGGCGGTCTTGCGGGAACGCAGGAGTCAAAGATCGATTATACCGCACCTGCGACCCGATAACGAGTCTCCGACGTTCCAAAGAAATCCGAGTATCGCTCTCCGACGGAAATTATTTGGCGATGAAATTTCTGCGAGCGGAACGATGATTGAAGTTGAATCAGGAGAATCGAACAAGATAACGAAATGACGTTGGGGATTTTGGAAGAAAGTTTATTGGAATATTATCGGAGGGGGGATGTTACGGCCGAAAGCTTGTAAGTTCCAATGCAAATGAGGTCAAAAGGCTGTATATGGGAATGATCACAAGAGCCAATAGTTATGAACTCGAACTAATCGTGAGGTCGGCTGATTATAAACTGGAACAGTTATGACTGGTCGATCATTCGAGTTTAAGAACATCTAGACTTGTAATCATTCAACCTAATGATCATCCGACCTTATGATCATTCATGTTATAATGATTCGACCTTATGCTCATTCAGTATATAATGATTCGACCTTATGATCATTCATGTTATAATAATTCGACCTTATGCTCATTCATGTTATAATGATTCGACCTTATGCTCATTCAGTATATAACGATTCGACCTTATGCTCATTCATGTTATAATGATTCGACCTTATGCTCATTCATGTTATAATGATTCGACCTTATGCTCATTCATGTTATAATGATTCGACTTCATGCTTATTCATGTTATAATGATTCGACCTTATGCTCATTCATGTTATAATGATTCGACCTTATGCTCATTCATGTTATAATGATTCGACCTTATGCTCATTCATGTTATAACGATTCGTCCTTATGCTCATTCATGTTATAATGATTCGACTTCATGCTCATTCATGTTATAATGATTCGACCTTATGCTCATTCATGTTATAATGATTCGACCTTATGCTCATTCATGTTATAATGATTCGACCTTATGCTCATTCATGTTATAATGATTCGCCTTCATGCTCATTCATGTTATCATGATTCGACCTTATGCTCATTCATGTTATAATGATTCGACTTTATGCTCATTCATATTATAATGATTCGACCTTATGCTCATTCATGTTATAATGATTCGACTTTATGCTCATTCAGGTTATAATGATTCGACCTTATGATCATTTGGGATTTCTTACCGTTGGACCTGATCATTCGGGATCTTTCAACAACTCAATCTTACGAACATTTAGGTGTATAACATTTCGAACTTGCAGATTTCTCGGGCTCATGACAGCACAGCTAATCTATGACTTTACGATTACTTTCTCAACAATGAAGCCGCAATTTTTCTTACAGACAAAAAAATCGTGAACTCGCCTCCGCACATAAAAGAAACTTCATTTCGCACAATGGACTCGGAGACATTTCTCGTCGTTGAACAAAAATTAAGACACACGAAACTTTGATAACGGACAATGGGACAACAACGGGAAAAGTTCCGCAACAGGGCTACGATAAACAGCTGCGGACTTCGAGAGGACACAGCGAAGAAGGGAGCGAACGGAGAAGAGAATTCAAGAATTCAACAGAACGAGAAACTGATGACACAGGTACTGGAAAACTAAAAGCACCGACGAGACTCTGAGAAAATGAAGAGGAATAGGAAAAAACGCGAATGCATCAGAACAGCGGGGCGGAAAAGGGGGGGGGGGAGGGGGGAAGGTAAAGGAAAAGTAGCAGTTTCGTAAGCGAGAAATCCAGCGCGTGATCTTCACGGCTTAAAACATCAGACAGCTTGTCGGTATGGTCGTGAAGCGCTCGAAGGGCGAGAGTACCGGTCCGAGTCTGGTGCAAACGCAAATTACAGCGTACATTAGTGTAAATGAATGCGGACGAGTTGGATCCAGAGCGAGAGAGAGAGAATGGTTGGGGGGGGCGCGGAGGGGGGGGGGGGAGACGTCAGGCGCGCGTCCTGTGCCGCCGAGCTCGCTTGCACTGCATATCCACTGTGCTGCAGTCTTTACATATATATATATATATATACAAGGCGGCACAATGTCGACACGGCTTTAATATTAAATTGCGAGCGGGCGAAAACGAGGAGCAAAAAAAAAAAGAACGTGCATAAAGAAGTTGAGATCGTACCGTGGACAACTCATCGGCTCGTCACTCGACGTATAGTTTAAGCGTCGTGGAAGTAAGGCGGGATAATGGAATGAGGAAAATCGAAGGTATGGGATAAAAGTACATTCACGGAATATTAGACGATCGTGTACACAGTGTAATGAAAATTTTTTACATCGAAATAATATTTTCTCAAGAATTTCTAAGTAAACTTGTCGTATTTTATATTGCTTTTTTTTTTTTTTTTTTTTTTAATGTAAATAGCATAATGCATTATCCTATGATACGAATAATGCACCCGAGTGCTAATACCAACTGTTATTGCATAATTTGTCATTCTTTTGAGATCTTTATCGAACATATAAACGTATATTTATTAATGCAAAGGCGCTGGTTCCCGTAAATAATAATAATAATAATAATAATAGTAATAATAAGTATTATATATATATATATATATATATATATATATATATATATATATATATAATAATTATAAATAATAATAATAATAATAATAACAATAATAAGTATTATTATTATTATTTTTATTAATATTTCCCATCATCATTTATGATTTACGTAATGTTTACGTCCCAAAATGTCTATCTTCATTAGTTGCCTTGCATCCGCCAAAATAAATTCTCTCGTGACAACGCCTCGACGAAATTCCCAAAGAAATCGCGTCGACATTGACACACTGAGAAAAAAAAAAAAAAAAAAAAAAATTAGTTTGAATCGAAATATCTTGAATCGACTGGCTCGAATAATCGTTAAAAATAAAGAACGATTTAGTTGTATCGACCAGACAACAGCTCTGAAAGTGGCGTGATCGCGAATTTGCTTGATCCACCATTTTTTTTTTTTTTTATTCTCAGCGCAGCGACCGTGCGCATCCCTCCCGTGTGTCCCGAAAACCGTGAGTTTCATCGGCATCGGGTGGCTTTAAAATCGGCTGATCGTGGCGCGTGTCTCGGTGTTTAGCCGTTTAACAGCGAAATTTGCATTATTCGCGCGGGCGGATTTGCACGGAGCTCGGCAACGATGAGGTGCGCGCCGTGTAAAATAGCGACGATTCTGGCAGACAGAGCTTTGCGCCATGGGACAATCGGACATGCCGATTGTCGGAATCGCCGAGAGGAAGGTCGCGCGGACGAGAAATTTAGCGAGCAAGGAAGCGTATCGCGTGTCGGTCCGTCAGCGGCTCGAGCTCTGCGACTCGTAGGTGGCCCGAGGCTCGGGCCATCGGGCCGTCGCTGTCGGACCGGTGGCCGATGTCCGCTGTCGGGCACGCGTGGGACAATCGCCCGACGACAAATTGCGCCCGAGATATCGCGAGGCGTTCCTCGTATTTAACGAATTCGCCGGGAGTCGCGCGACGCGTCGCGGTCGCGATCGGATGGATGGATCGGTCCGAAAGGGAGCGGCGAGACGGGGGGGGGGGGGGGGGGGGAGAGTGACAGAGTCGCGAGATAGTGCGAAAGACGGATGGTGTAGAAAGAGCGATGACCGAGAGGAAATGGCACGTAGGGCGAAAGTGAAACGAAACCGTGCGACGAGAGAACGCGCGAAAGTTTCACGAGGATTGGGGAGGATGAATTAGCGAATGACGATGAGAGGTGTGGATTTTTTTTTTTTTTTTTTTTTGATCGGATACGGGACATTGATTCGGAGGGTGGAAGGGAATGGCGGGGGTTTGAGAATTAGTGGGTCGCGGGGCTGCGGCCACGCGCAGGGATATTGGCGTTGTGTCGGTAGTAACATCAGCCGGCGATGAAGCCCGACGCGGATGGTATTACATTTGCGGTTACGGTAAAAGATCGGCAGCGCCTGGTAGTGACGGGCGGTACGGGGCGAGAATTTCAATGGCACCTCCGCTCAAAGCCAGAAAAAAAATATTTATTAACGTCACATAAATCTCGATCTGCGCATGACTTTATTGGTGTGAAAGGAATGTTTGGTTGGCTTAAGCCTGGAACTCGTGTGTGGGGTACAATAGTACCCCAGACGATATTCAAAGTGCACTGCGAAAGTAGAACCTGACATTGTCGACTTGGGACGTCGGGACGTTAGCAGACTTCGTTGCCCGTTGGCTGTCGCACGGAACGCTGACGCAGCGCTCTTGGGGTAACAAAACACCCCAGTCGGGAGTTCGCGTTAGTGTTTGATGTAAGTGAATTTTTTTTTTTTTTTGAAACTGTAGAATGTGAGTTACTATTATATAATTTGGATGTATATAGTCGGCATTTTATTTTTTTTTAATAATTTTAATACCTTTTTTAATGATAATTGTCATTATCTTTAATTACGTACAATGTTTCAAGAGAAACAAATGTTAAAACCCATGGAAAACTAATTTTGTTTGCGTTTTCATTGATTTTTTTTTCCATGTCACAAGTTTTTGACTTTTTTTTTCTATTTTCGGATGTCCAAGTAAATAAACTTTTTGAGAGGGAATGTAATGGGACTATTTGTTTCCTAATAGCCTGAAGTGTCGCCTGTAAAATTGCGTTTGGGATTTGAAAATCGGACCATTTTTTTTTTTTTTTTTTAAGAAAAACTACAATTTTGTTCAAGAAAAGTGCGTTTTTTGCCGGTTTTTGTTACGTTTTGGACTTTGACGTTGATTTTCATCCCCTAAACTGCAATAAAATCAAATTTGTCGCATACAACTCTCTTCTCTCCCGTGATGATTATAACTAATGCGCGACATTATTACTAAAATCGTGTGTCGACATCGGACCTCTAATATTTATTTGACAATAATACATTGCTCGTTGATGCTTCATTGATCGAGAAAAGTGACTTGATCAATAAAAAAAAAAAAAAAATTCCTTTATGCCTCATTCACATGTCACATTATTCCCGTACGATAAAAACTAACAGTTCCGTCACAACAAAAAAAAAAAAAGTTTAAAACATTATTTGACACAAATATCTGTTTATTGGATCCAAATGATCATTATCAAATAATAAGAATAAACACCATCAAAGAAACAAATACATTAGAAATTAATGAACACTCCATTGCGTAGACGAAGCAAACAGACATTGTTCTTCGTCGTTAATGAATGTTCATTGATTTAAATTAACGTTTTTCTGACTGCAGGCGGGTAGACAGTTATAGAGAGGCAGAGAAGCGAGAGAACATGCGAATCATATCGAAATTTGGATCCATGCATATCACAGACAATGCAACTTTCTTGAATCAGTAACGCCACATATGTGCACGCAATATCCTCATCCTATCGACAACATCCATCAGTTGGCGTTCTACCGAGCCTCCGACAGCGAACCGTCCCGATGGTCCGCTTAACGATAATCACGAGTTCGCGACAATCCCACTTTCCTCTTTCGTCTTGTTAGTTTAACCATCCATATCATCGTCGTCAGCCATTGAAATCTCCAATTGCGGAAACTACTGTGCGCGCTTAGGCTTACCGAGATCTTCGACTGAACTGTTGATCGAGTAGCTACCTCGCTGCGCTCTCAATCTTTGGCTCGCTAGCACAATGGAGACGCGGACGCGCGAGACGGAAGGGTCGATATAAATTCACACGTCAATCCGTTAGACGGGCATTACGGTTAAGTTGACAGTGTCCGTCAGCGATTTCGAGCAATCTTCACTCCGCGAGTGAAGATCGCCCGAACCTGCAGCGCTTCAATATCAACAGAGAAATAGACTTTAGCGGTCGAGGCTCTTCAATCGATTCTTTCGTCTCTTCATAGACCGGCAATCAATCACATTCTTTGGCTTTCAATCAACCTGGACAGGGTTTATGGGTTGGGTTCTCCGGCGGTTCACCGAGCCCCGGGAACATATCGGGAGGAACGCGCGAGGCGACGGCATGCAATCGTACAGCGAAACGCGCACGTGTGCGGGCCACTCGGCTAACTCGCGGTACAAGCGTTCTTCATATTTCACTGTATGCATGTACAGGGTGATACAGAATAAAAATTTCATCTCTGATTCAGAATAAAAATGCCATCTTTGATTCGGAATAAAAGTATCATCTTTGATTCGGAATAAAAATGTTATCTTTTATTCGGAATAAAAATGTTATCTTTAATTACGAATAAAAATGTCATCTTTGATTCAGAATAAAAATGTCATCTTTGATTCAGAGTAAAAATGTCATCTTTGATTCGGAATAAAAATGTTATCTTTGATTCAGAATACAAATGTCATCTTTGATTTGGAATAAAAATGTCATCTTTGATTTGGAATAAAAATATCATCTTTGATTCAGAATAAAAATATCATCTTTGATTCAGAATAAAAATGTCATCTTTGATTCGGAATAAAAATATCATCTTTGATTCAGAATAAAAATGTCATCTTTGATTCGGAATAAAAATGTCATCTTTGATTCGGAATAAAAATGTCATCTTTGATTCGGAATAAAAATGTCATCTTTGATTCGGAATAAAAATATCATCTTTGATTCAGAATAAAAATGTCATCTTTGATTCGGAATAAAAATGTCATCTTTGATTCGGAATAAAAATGTTATCTTTAATTCAGAATAAAAATGTTATCTTTGATTCGGAATAAAAATGTCATCTCTGATTCAGAATAAAAATGTCATCTCTGATTCAGAATAAAAATATCATCTTTGATTCAGAATAAAAATGTCATCTTTGATTCAGAATAAAAATGTCATCTTTGACTCAGAATAAAAATGTTATCTTTCATGCAGAACACATATGTCATCTTTGATTCAGAATAAAAATGTCATCTTTGATTCGGAATAAAAATGTCATCTTTGATTCGGAATAAAAATGTCATCTTTGATTCGGAATAAAAATGTCATCTTTGATTCGGAATAAAAATGTCATCTTTGATTCGGAATAAAAATGTCATTTTTGATTCAAAATAAAAATTTTATTTTTGATTCATAATAAAAATTTTATCTCTGCGTTACTTTCGCGTGGTGTTATTTCTGGACGTGTCAACGTCACATTTGTCAATGGCGATGTACTGAACAATCATTTTAACACCAGTCCGTTAAACAAAATTAATTAATTAATTACATTTGTTTAAATAAAAATTTTTGAAAAACCAAATTTCAGGTCAGAATTATTTTCGCAACGTAGCAGAGCGCAACGCAACAACGGCTCGATATGTAAAATAATTAGTCATAAATCATAGAGTGCCTATAATAATTCAAATAAACATAAATAAACAATTAAAGCAACTGTAAAGCTCGTGGAAAACGCACTTAAATTAATTCTCATTGTTCATAAATCATGGAGTATTTATATTAATAAAAATAAAAATAAAAATAAAAATAAACAAAAAATTAAAGCAACCGCAAAGGTTTTACAAAACATACCTAAATTAATTCTCAGTTAAAAAAAAAAAAAAAAAAAAAAAAAAACGGCTTCGCGGCTTCGATCAGGTTACTTCGAGCGACGATTAAAAAATTGTTTCGACGTTTATTCTGAATAATCCTGTAGTACGTGATACATCATACTGTGCAGTGGAAGCCTGCTCGACGTCTCGTCGAGTTTTTCACACCTCGCGGAAACGTCGAGTGCTTCGACATATGTAGATATACGAGTCGACATGTATAGTTATACGGACTACGGCTAGGAGAAGAGCGGGGCAGGGGAGGGGAGGGGGGGGGGGGAGGAGAGGAGAGAACGAGAAAGCTCGGACACGGTGACGCCCGGTCGAATATCAATTTGATATTGAAATTGGAGAAACGAATTTTTGTAATATTTCGCGTGCCGCGTTTCGTTTGGATGAACGGAGTGGGATGGATGAAGGGGGGGGGGGGGGGGGGGGGTTTCAGAGTGAGGAGCGTCGAAGATGGGGAAATTCGATAGAGTGAAATTAATTTCGAACGTTTTGCGATACTCTCGAATATATATTGAACTTTTGAATATATATTACTGGCAAGTTGTGGCTCGGACGCCTCGGTGAACCTCGCCATTGCTGAGGTCTGCCGGAAATACGTCATTTCCGGTTTGAAAATCTCTCTCTCTTTTTTTTTTTTTCGAGCGGAAGTAACGTCACACCGAAATGGGTTACTTCCACTTTGATAATCTCATTTTTCTTTAACCGGAAGTGACGTCACACCGGAAGTACGTCACTTCCGGTTTGAAAATCTCATTTTTTTTCTACTAGAACTGACGTCACACCGGAAATACATCACTTCCGGTTTGAAAAACCCATTTTTTTCTACTAGAACTGACGTCACACCGGAAATACATCACTTCCGGTTTGAAAATCCCATTTTTTTCTACTCGAACTGACGTCATACTGGAAATACATCACTTCCGGTTTGAAAATCCCATTTTTCTACTAGAACTGACGTCACACCGGAAATACATCACTTCCGGTTTGAAAATCCCATTTTTTTCTACTAGAACTGACGTCATACTGGAAATACATCACTTCCGGTTTGAAAGTCTCATTTTTCGACCAAAAATCGAATTAAACCGGAAGTGACGTACTTTCGGTATGACGTTACTTCCGGTCGGGATTCTTGGAAATTGGAAGAAAGGAACCATTTTCCAAAATATTGTTACCTTCTCGTGTAATAAATAACGCGCGTATTACGTTTTGAGGCGAATATGTTGGTACAATCGCAGCTAAATATCTCGAGCACGAAAGTCCGATCAAGACTATTGTCATCTGGTCAATCGATAATCTGTACGTTTGTCATTTGTTATACGAAACTATTCCGGTCGCCTACGTAATATCGTGTGTCCCGATCAATCATTTCTATATTCGTTACTATATATATATAAAATGAATCGCTGACAGATATATGTCTGTACTGTGTAAGGTATAATAATTCTGTGCACAATGACCCATATAATCAATCAATGAAGTATGGACGATCGACGATGGAAACTTATTGACATTATATAGGATTATATTGGGCTCGTCATTTTGATTTTTCGTAAACCAGAGACTGATATCAGATTTTCGCTCTCCGACTAACATTACCAAAATCGAGATTTATCCCGAACGATGAAAAAAAAAAAAAAAAAAAAATTCTATCGGCCATAATAAATTCGTCATTTTTAATTTTTCAAATCGGACTTCACATTCGGATTCAAATACTTAATAAAGTTCGAAATGTGTGGGCGAATCTAAATTTCTAGTTCGAAATTTCAAAACGTATCCAACATCGCAGAATGAAATTTGAAAAATGAAATTTGAAAAATGAAATTTGAATAATGAAATTTGAAAAATAAAATTTGAATAATGAAATTTGAAAAATGAAATTTGAAAAATGAAATTTGAAAAATGAAATTTGAAAAATGAAATTTGAAAAATGAAATTCAATATCAGTGCAATTGTTTTGGTTACGGTTTTTGGGGGGTCGCAAAAAAGTTCGAGATTTTTTTTTTTCAAGATTTTCCAATTCACCAATGTACGCGTCACCGACAGTGAAGTGCCCGATTATTGCGCAACGATCCACGCCGAGAAAAAACAAAAAAAATGCATTCAATCCCTTCGCGTTCAATTTCAAAGAATGTCTCCACAGAGACCGTTCGAAATAACGCCGCTTCTCGCTCCAAGTGGGTTAATTGACGATTTGCAATTGCGAATGAGATAAGGAAAAGTTGAGCGTGAAATGAGCGGAGAATTAGGAGAGAATGGCTTTTATACCAGATAGCAAGTGGAGAATCAGCGCGGGGACATTTTTCTCTTCGTCGCCACTTACCGAATCTACTGTCGATGCGACGAGCTCGACAGAGCTAGGCGAGCTCGTTCGAGTCGACGTGGGCTTTGAACGCTCGGTCGGCCTACGCTTTTCCGAGAAGCTATTCGGAGTACGAATGAAATGACGACAAAAAAAAAAAAAAAATCCCAATTTTACAGTATCGTAAAAAAAAAAAAACCTCAGAGACGATAAGGATTTTTTTTTTTTGTTTTTTTTTTGTTCCAAACGACGAGAGCGCCTCGTTCGGTCGTCAAGCAGGCGTTTAATTGATTCAGCCGAGTGTTACCGCTTCCCATTGAGCCTCGCAAATCCGCTGTTTCTCGAACGCCTTACCTGGATCGAGCCCGAATCGATGGAATGTAATCTGTATTGACGGACGTTCCGGCCAGTGAGAGAGCTCCCCAATCGACGTTACCGAGCGAGCCATCGGAAGATCGAGTGCATCAGCTATCCACTGTCTTCGCTCGAGTTCTCTCACATGCCGCTTGACATATTATTCCCGTCTCTCTGTTCCGCGGTACTCATCACCGTTTCTCAAGTGCGGAGTGGCGAAATTCAGTGCGAAGATCGGTGAGTGGAAGTGCGTGGGTTGGGCGTGTAATCGCTTTGCCGACAGGGCAACAGCGATACGAGCCAGGAGGGCATTATATCATCTCGCGAATTTAGTATGTGGCTGTGTAAGTAGGGCAATTCCGAGTTGCATGGCCAGGGTTTTTTTTTTGCAAAAAAAAAAAACAAAAAAAAAGGAACGGTGCGTTCAATGCTAAGTTATTGATTATCGATTATGTTGACAATGGAGTAGGGTTTGGGTGTTTAGAGACTTAGGAGATACTCAGAGACACTCGGAGATACTCGGTGGCACTTAGAGACAGTCACGAGTACTCGGAGATACTCGGAGGCACTCGGAGACAGTCAGAGATGCTCAGGGGCACTCGGAAACAGTCAGAGACACTCAGGGGCATTCAGGGACACTCAAAGGCTTCCAGAGACACGCAGAGTTACCCAAGAATACTTAGATATACTCAGAGACATTTAGAGACAATCAGAGACATTCAGAGACATTCAGAGACATTCAGAGCCACTCGGAGACACTCAGGGACACTCAGAGACACTCAGAGACATTTGGAGACGCTCGGAGACACTCAGAGACACTCGGAGATATTCGGAGGTACTTGGAGACAGTCACGAGTACTCGGAGATACTCGGAGGCACTTAGAGACAGTCACGAGTACTCGGAAACACTCGGAGACACTCGGGGACACTCAGAGACATTTGGAGACGCTCGGAGACACTCGGGGACACTCAGAGACATTTGGAGACGCTCGGAGACACTTAGAGACAGTCACGAGTACTCGGAGATACTCGGAGGCACTCAGAAACAGTCAGAGATACTCAGGGGCACTCGGAAACAGTCAGAGACACTCAGGGGCACTCGAAAATAGTCGGGGATACTCAGAGGCATTCAGGGACATTCAGAGACATTCAGAGACATTCAGAGACACTCAGGGACACTGAGAGAGATTTGGAAACACTCAGAGACACTTGGAGACACTCAGGGACATTCAGAGACATTCAGAGACATTCAGAGACATTCAGAGACATTCAGAGACATTCAGAGACATTCAGAGACATTCAGAGACACTCAGGGACACTGAGAGAGATTTGGAAACACTCAGAGACACTTGGAGACACTCAGGGACATTCAGAGACATTCAGAGACATTCAGAGACATTCAGAGACATTCAGAGACATTCAGAGACATTCAGAGACATTCAGAGACATTCAGAGACATTCAGAGACATTCAGAGACATTCAGAGACAGTCAGAGACATTCAGAGACATTCAGAGACATTCAGAGACATTCAGAGACATTCAGAGACATTCAGAGACATTCAGAGACATTCAGAGACATTCAGAGACATTCAGAGACACTCAGGGACACTGAGAGAGATTTGGAAACACTCAGAGACACTTGGAGACACTCAGGGACACTGAGAGAGATTTGGAAACACTCAGAGACATTCAGAAACACTCAGAGACATTCGGAAATATTCAGAGACATTTGGAAACACTCAGAGACATTCGGAAACACCCAGAGACATTCGGAAACACTCACAAACACTCAAAGACACTGACAGGCACTCAGGAAATTTAAAGACGCTCAGATATACTCAGTTGAAACAAAATTATTACATACATAAATTATTTAGAAGGAATATGATTACAAGTGGAAAATATTTTGAAGATTAATTTTCAAGCCCCAGTCCAGAAAACAGAATTCTGGAGCCAGAATGGTCTCGAGACGAAACTTTTTACAACTGCTTGCAGAACGACGAATTCTATTCTTAACATTTTTTTAACAGGGTCTTAAACTGCACGACTTACAATGATATATATTTTTTTTTTAGACGTGTACAACATCGTCCGCCATACATCACGAAAATATCGGATATTTATTCTCCGTGTATGCTCCGACTTGATTTTTTTAAATATAAACTGTCCAGACATTAATCGAATCGGATTGATTTTAATTTCGTCACAAGCGAGAGGTAAGTTTTTTTTTTTTTATCGTTCCCTATAGGATGATGGCGTATCGACAGCGCGTCGATGTAATATTAATTAATGCCATCGTGACCCGGTTGCAGTGCATTCGTGTATGTGAAGATGTCACATTATGTGGTCGATTGCCTGGCAAAAGCAAGAGCGAGCAAATCGCTCGAGGGAGGAACGATGGGAAGCTACAACAGTCTGTACTGTATACCGAGATAGAACCGCGAGAGCCTCGAGCGTTCATTCGCACTGGGACATTTTGCATGCCTCCGCGGTACCTTCGATTGAATTAATTAATGGACGTTGCGCGGGTTTGCTGCCACCCGCTCGGCGAGTGGCACGATTCTGTTGGGCGGGCTATTTTTAAACTGTCGGAGCCAGACACCGACCGAGAGAAGAGCGGTGACGGGGGGGGGGGAGGGTGGGGGGAAAGAATGAACGATGACAGGAAGAGGAGCAGGAGTGGGAGGAAAGAGTGACGAGCCCGACGAAAACACTTTTCGCCCGTTGACACAGAGCGTTTCGTGACGTATTATGAATTCTGTAGTACCAAAACAATTTGGAGTAATGTCGGGTGATATGGCCGTGTATTTTGTTAACGAGGGTGACAATAAAGTGCATACACATTGTTCGTTGATGTTTGATGAGGAAGATTCGGTAGAGTGGATGTTTGGATTGGCTACGGTGATATCGTAGAGTACATAAGCTTGGCCATATCACCCTCGTGCTGCGGGTGATATGACCGATGATAGAGCATTCATCGATTAAGGCCTCGGTAATTGGGAGAAAGAGGTCGTCGGTAACTTAGTTAGGAGTGGACGAGTATTGAATCCGGATATCACCCTCGTGCTGTGGGTGATATGACCGATGGTAGTGGATAGATCGATTGAGGCCTCGGTAGCTGGGAGAAAGAGGTTGTATGTACCCTCAGTTAAAGTAGTAAAGTAAAGTATTGAACCCGGATATCACCCGCATATTTGGGGTGATATGGGAAAAAAATTCTCGACCACAATGCAACTCGTGAGTTGGTAGAAAAAGTGACGAGCCCGACGAGAACACTTTTCGTTGGGCTCGTCACTTTGCGGTGTCAAGATAATTTGAAGTAATGTCGGGTGATATGGCCATGTATTTCGCTAACGACGGTGACAATAAACTGCATACACATTATTCGTCGATATTTGATGCAGAGGATTCGATAGATTGGATGCTTGGATCGGCTACGGTGATATGGTAGAGTACATACGATTGGCCATATCACCCTCGTGCTGTGGGTGATATGGCCGATGGTAGTAGATTCATCCGTTAAGGCCTCGGTAGTTCGGGGAAAGAGGTCGCGAGTAGCTTAGTTAGAGTAGACGAGTGTTGAAGCCGCATATCACCCGTATATTCGGGGTGATATGGGAAAAAATTCTTGACCACAATGCAACTCGGCATTCCCGCGAACGGTCGGAGGATTGGCTGGGCCTTGTAAGAAGATACAACGATCGATCATGTCACCCGACGAGTGTTGTATCACCCTGAATTGTCCGACAACTCAGTCGGCATTGACGAAACTATTTTCAAAACATCGAACCAAAGAGGAACCATATATTTTCCCCTCAAAGGATAAACACTGTTGTTGAGATAATGGCGAGTCACCCTAACCGTGGATACTTTGCAAGCTCGCGGAGAGACACATAGAGGGCAGGTTGGAGGAGCCGCGTGAAACATATGCACGCGTGCCAGGCCGAAGTCTCCCCCCCCCCCTCCCCTCGAGAAATCGCATTTGGCTTATCACGTCGGTGCACTTTTATCCGCGACCACGCGAGCAGTCCGACCGCTTTGTGGCTCGAACAGTTGGCTCGCTCTCTTCCGGAACTTCGCCTCTATCTTCCGCTTCTCTTTCTGTTAATCTTCGCGTACACCTTCTCCCTGTATCTTACACCGTTCTCCGACCGATACGGGTCGACTCTCGTACGTTTATACCCTCGCCGTTGTTCCTCAACGATCCCTCGCGCTTTGCATCTAATAAATATTCTATTTTATCGTCGGCCACGGTGGACATGTACTCGATTAAAATAAAACACGAGTGCCACAATGTAGCCAATCTGTTCCGAGCAGGTATACACGACGTGCGCGCACCGAGACGACACGGTTTCGCAATAAATGTTTCATTTTCGTGTTCGACTTATCCAGCGATGCGAACTGATGGATTTTTCAATTTTAGTTTGTCGGACCAAAACTTGCGTTTTTACTCTTCACTCGAAAATGTCGGGTACAACAGAGTCGTCCTTCACCTGCGGAATCGCTCTCGGGAAACGGAAAGCGTCCTGGGAGACTCCGAACAAACCTACATCAATGATTGATCTCGTGTTCTCTAATAGTTTGCGATGTAAGTGCGGTAAAGCGAGCTTTATAAACACCCTGTGAAGTGCGACTTATGTCATAGACCGCGTATGATGTTCGCTAGACCGCGCTAGTATCGCATAATATTTTCTGTAACGAATGCAGGAAAAGTGCTAGCTCCGTGACTGCTGATTATGGCGCAGCAAGAGCGTGCATAAAGTGCGAGCAGCGTGCAATTCCAGAAATCGCACGCATAGGAGCCGATCTGCGCATGCGCAGAGAATTTACAAAACTCGAAAGTAACGCTTGTTGGTACATTTTCTTCCAGCTCGATGTGTCTTTGCGCCAGTAACTTTAATCCCTGGGCCATCACTGCCTGCCTAGTTGGAATGTCACACAGGCTCGGTAGTGGCCAACGCTGGGCCAATACTGGCCGTCGCTGTGCCAATACTGTATGTCGTCATGTACTATCAAGAAGATTCCTGCAACGAACCTAACAACAGTCGCCAGATTTTATTGCCACCCAACATTGTTCTTGCCAGTTTTCCATCTGCATTGAAGGTCCGCGAAAGACCAGGTTCAGAATTTCGCTACAACCTCTGGGATATTGGCGACAACGGCTGATAGCAGCTCAGTGTGTCTTTGCGCCAGTAACTTTAATCCCTGGGCCATCACTGCCTGCCTAGTTGGAATGTCACACAGGCTCGCTACTGGCCAACGCTGGGCCAATACTGGCCGTCGCTGTGCCAATACTGTATGTCGTCATGTACTATCAAGAAGGTTCCTACAACGAACCTAACAACAGTCGCCAGATTTTATTGCCACCCAACATTGTTCTTGCCAGTTCTCCATCTGCATTGAAGGTCCGCGAAAGACCAGGTCCAGAATTTCGCTACAACCTCTGGAATATTGGCGGCAACGGCTGATAGCAGCTCAGTGTGTCTTTGCGCCAGTAACTTTAATCCCTGGGCCATCACTGCCTGCCTAGTTGGAATGTCACACAGGCTCGGTAGTGGCCAACGCTGGGCCAATACTGGCCGTCGCTGTGCCAATACTGTATGTCGTCATGTACTATCAAGAAGATTCCTGCAACGAACCTAACAACAGTCGCCAGATTTTATTGCCACCCAACATTGTTCTTGCCAGTTTTCCATCTGCATTGAAGGTCCGCGAAAGACCAGGTTCAGAATTTCGCTACAACCTCTGGGATATTGGCGACAACGGCTGATAGAGGCTAGACTGGCGAAACGATATTTTCTCAATTCCGTATACGTAATTGAGAAAATATTTTGTCGGGAGTTAAGGGTGTACGCCGTGACCGGAAGGAACTGAGGAGAGGGCGAGTGTGGCGACCTTATAACGCCCTTGGCGAAGCCGGTGTTGCCTTCCTGCGGCACCCTTTCCACATCGGGGGCGACTCCTCGAGCGCGCACACGGGTCGATGTCTCCTTATTCCTAGGCGGGTTGTACGTGGTCGGCATATAACCCCGCCGCCGACTCCGCCAGCGCCGTCTCCGCTACCGTCTATCGCAAACATCGGATTATGACACGCCTCGCCTGTTCCAACTGTCGTTATATACAGCCAGGCTCCTATAGTTATATCGTGTGTTCGTTCGCCTCCGGCTTTGGTATACATAAATATGCATAGATATAGTATAATACATATGTGCATAATGCCGAAGAGACCGTGAGAGAATCGAGGGTCGTCTATGTGTTCTACAGCTTGCAATATTGTCAGCTTCCCTTTACAGCTATTGGATTCGATGCTCGTCGCACCGATTCCTGATACGGATGACTGGATACCCAGTTGAACTATTGACGCTCCTTGATTGGCAGCTATTAAACTACGACGCATTTAGTTTTAGTCGGAAGAAGATGCGTCAAGGATCTGCACTTCAGGTACCAGTGTCGTAGTGACACCAATTATATGTACCAGCATTTACGGTAGTTTCAGGTTTGGGTAGGAATTAAACGAATGTACATCCTCTTCCCTGACTCTGGTCGTTCGAAGTTCACCAATGATCCATTTCTGAGTACCGTGTTTTCGAAGTCTCCAAGAGTTTTATTCCAGGTATTGAAAAGTACCACTTCCAGGTCTTCATTATTCTAAGAAACCTAGGTATTTACTTGCAGGTCTTACCTGCCTTGAGACCCCAATCAATCCCTTTCCAGGACCCTAACTATTCGTTGTCTCCACGAAACCTCTTTCAGATCTCAGGTATTCTCAGTCCGTCGAAGATCCACTTGTAGGTTCCAACTATTTTGTCAAAGGATCGATTTCCAGGTCCTAAATATTCTAAGATCCCCAAGGATTTACTTCCAGATCTTAACTGTCTCAAGTCCCCACGAAACCGCTTTCGGATCTTAGGTGTTCTCCATCAATGATCCACCTGTAGGTTCCAACTATTTCACGTTCTCAAAGGATCGGTTTCCAGGTCCTGAATATTCTAAGATCTTCAAGGATTTAGTTCCAGGGTTCAACTATTCAAAGTCTCCTAAGGATCCACTTACAGGTGCTACATATTATAACTCTCTCCAAGACCTCCTTCTTTGGGCCCGATTATTTCAAGTCTCAGGTTGTGTAAGTCCCTGACTATTCTTAATCCGTTCCGGGTCAAAAGTTCCACCGAAGAGGCTTTTACCGCACCTCTTTTCGAGTACACTTAATATGTATCCCTTGGGAGTTCCGAATAAGCGGTGTTCACATAAAAATCATAAATTACTGAACTCGTGGAAAGTTTTCAGAATTGAATTACCCGGGATAGACCGATCGACCGATTATCCATCAAGCGATAAATCTTGTATGTTGTAATAGACGGCCAGCGTCTGTGCAATGGGTCCACAATGCCGAGGCGCGTGCGCACATACATCAAACGTTTAATGTATAATCCTTGAGGGGGAGACCATGCGCGGTATGTCTGCCTGCCCGACATCATATATTATCATTGCTTCGGAGAAGTTGGGCCGGAAGAGCGTCAACGTCATAGACCCAAAGACCACCACGGGACGTCGACTCGATAACCCTGATCGCATTCAAGGACCACTCGCCCCGACTCCGCAACGTTCATTTGACGTAGGACAAACGCGTGAGAAGAAGCCACAGGTCGATGGATTGATATGAAAACAGTAGACTTAAGAATGATCCTTCCTTCGGCGGAAGCGTGACTTTGTGCGAACCCAATCTACCCAACGCTCGTTGTCCGAAAATTTTCGGGTGCATATTGGCCAGACAATAATCGTGATGAGCTTCAACGAAGCATGCGGACTTGCGTCGCTATCGCCGCTACCGACAACCTCCCATCTTCACCCCGTGCGCTTCGACCCGGGGTTCTTTTACCCCTCTCCATTTTTTCCCATTTATACCGAGCAAACCGCCGAAGACGGACAGGGAGGAGAAGCTGGCAAACAAGTGAGATACCAAGCGGGAGAAAGCGGCGTTTAATTTTTTTTTTATTTTCTGCCGCCACGACGAGATGGGCAGCGTCGGAGTATAATGCCGTTGGGGTGAGGTTAGCACACTAGCTACCGGTGAGTGTACCTGATCGATAAGTGTTTAGAAGAAGCGAGACAGAACGGAGGGCGATGGGATAATATAACCGAGAGCAACGTACTAGAAATGCACGGAACGAGAGAGACGGGGCATTGCTGACGAAGGGACGGGTTGAAAGCGAGTGGGGGCGGATGGAGGGTGGGACGAAGGGGAGGTTCGTTTTGCCTCGAGTGGCAATAAGCATTGTCCGAGTACCGAGCCCCTCTATCAGCTGCCACTAACCTCTTCCCAACACACCGCTCGCCTCTCACCACCTACGACATACACTCCAATACGTATACGTATCGAGTTCATGCCCCTTCTCCGTTCCGCACGCACGAACGCCCGGTTCACGCATACGCAGGAAGTGCGCTGTAAAACAAAGGCATATGTGCACACAATGTCGGACACGTGTATACATAAAATTTGACCGTTGCGAAACTGTAGTAGATTTCGGGCCAAACTGTAGACCAATCTCTGACTACCCAGGGGTTTGAGGGGTTCTGGTTGGGTGACTTGCCCAACTTGGCGGACACCGCTGGCTGTAGTTGTTGTCGTTTCATGTTCCGTAGTTGGACACCATGGAAGGATTGGCTTATGGTGACCATTGGGTGGAAAGTATTGGGGCTCCACCAATAGCCAGTGGTTTGTCGTCCCTCCACGGATTCATCGGACATCAACCGTGGCCCACTTCAAGTCAACCTCTTTGCGACCTCCCGACAACGCCACATCCGAACAAAGAGGCCTTTCTTATTGACGCCCGTGTGCCCGGAAAGCTCTTCAACCTTCGCCGGTTTGCACTCCACTCTAATCTCCTATCCACCTCTGATCAACCTTCGCTTTATACTCTGTTTCATCGGCGGAGTAGTGCACACTCCGTGTCGATGGGACTACCAAACCACCGGAGGTCAGGAAAGTTCCCTCTCGGCATAGATGGAGTGCAGACATGTAGACAGAGTGCAGGATACATGCGTGAATAAAAACCCCAGCGCACAGCGACCGATACGAGACTGTCGTAAACTTTGGACCTAAACTACAGACCACTCACGAACCGTGCGGCTTGACAAGAGGGTGGGATGGATCACTTGGCCGATTCGATGGTAACCGTCTGACATCGGCAACTTCTTGAAACATGTGGGTATAGTCCATATATTCCCAGTAACTGGGCACCGTAGAGTGATTGGTCCACGGCGCCCGTTCAATGGAAAGTGTCAGGGGGTCTGCCAATAACCAGTAATTGGCCGTTTCTCAAAGGCTCCGTCGGACATGAACCGTGGGCTACTTTAACGCCAACCCCTTGCGATCTCCCGACAGCGCCGCCGCCAAACAAAGCGACCTCCTCTTATTGGCACTGTGTCTTCAGAAAGCTCTTTTCCTTCCGTCCGGTTGCACTCTACGCCTATCCCCAATTCGCCGCTATTCCCGTGGCAAAATACTCCAGGTCCTCGTGTTGATGGGACACTATTGAAACGTACGGTCGACTACCGCACGTGTGAGTGTGCGGGTCTGTCTGTCTCTCGGTTTCCTCCCGGTTCGGAACTGCTCCGGCCGTTCTCTACGGCCACGATTTCGCCACATGCAACGCCGGACTATTGTACAGCTGTACGTAAACTCCGGGAGTCCCACCGCGCAGTCTGGATTACGCTCCGGGTAACGTTTGGTCACATTAACAGGATCCCCGAGAGATGCCGGCGTGTCCCCCTGCTCTTCTCGCGTCAAATGCACACTCTCAACATCCCAGAAAATACAGGCAGGTCCGTGTGTAAGCGCGAAGTTGGGAACTGTGGACACTGCCGCTGTACGAATAGAACAATACAGTTATATATATATTATAGTATATACTTGCATTAATGTATTCCTCACGAATGCCGGTGGTGTGTATATATATGTATGTATATTAGACAGCGCAGTATGCGGAATGTACAATGTACAATTACACGGGCATCGCGCACTTTGGGCTATGTGCTGCTCTGGAGCTACTCCGACGAACAGAGCATACACTAAACGAGGTGCCGACTGGGCATTGTTACCGCTTCTTCGTTTTTCTTCTTTTTTTTTTTTGTTTTACATCTAGCACGGTTAATGGGTACACGGAGCAGATACGGAAAGTCTCGTGGCTCTTGTTCGCTGCGCCGTTTACACTGCACAGATGTGTTCCGGGTGTCCGTACAAGCGTACAACTGACTAACGTCCGTAAAAGTCCCGGTACCCAAGCGGGTGGCCAGAATCGCCTCGTTTTCTTCCAGTTTCCTCGACGCTTGTTGTAACCCCGTCTCGTTGAGGTATGGAGGCAAAAGAGTTCCGGCAATAAAACCGGCGCAGGTGTAATCAGGACTTTGTGCCATTTTACGGCGCAATCTCGAGTTGAACTTTCAACCGTTCGTGTACACTCTGTTCATGATGAACGAGCAAAACGGCGAGGTTTTAGTTCGGTTATTAGAGGCCGGTGAAGGAGGTCCTCCCTCTCCGACATCTCGCCTTGTTAGAGAGAAAGAGGCTGAAACAGTACCGAAATGGAAGCAGTCATGACAACGAGAGTCGATCATCGTGTGGGATTCTGACGGAATGATGTTCCGTTGCTCCAGCATATCCAATGGAAATCCGTCAATGAACACGACATGCATTGAGAGCCTATTCGAAGAAGAATAAGATTGACAGGACCCGATTCCTTCAGCGGCTCTCATTGATTATTCGACGTGTCCAAGTATAGCTATCACAATGTCAATGAATTGTGCCAGTGTGCTGCTATTCTTGATACTGAAAGAAAAAGCACAAATCGATCGAGTACAAAGATAGCTATACCCAGAACGGATTTATCGCGCAATCGGTATCAAGTTGTAAACATCGAACCATACGGGCGCACGCGTAAGACCAACAGTCCTGGATAAGGATATTCTGCGATCATAGTGCTAATCCAAAGATATGATAACGGGTGCCTGTAGTCGTGTCCCAACTTTTTAGAGCTCCTCACTGACACTTAGGCTGAAAGCCCGTTGGATACCCTTTTGGGGGTAGACATTTTATAGCCTCACATTAAGGCCCAATGAGACCCTGACAAAGCATATTAAGAACTTACTAAAAAAATTTGTTTTAGGGCTGTTGTTTGGGTCGTGTTTCATGTTCCTCCCAGACTCGGACATAAACACGACCAATAAGCATTTTTTCATGTTCTTCCAACATTTAGATTTTTCACATAATTCTGCGATGTGGGTTTTCCATTCGTGGGATCACCTCTTTCCCATCCCCTTCCTCTCGATTCTTAATGTCCTTAATCCAAGGTAAGGATTACCGAGCATTCCAGGGGATGAATTAAGTTAGTTGTGCAGTGATCGATGTCCGATCGAGTGAACAATTTTGTGATCTATGCTACGGGCTGCAATCGACTCGTTGGCACCATCAGTTGGAAGGGGAATGCGACACCCCAAACCTCCTAGTTACGTTTCGGCCATGGGTGTTGACCCTCCTTAGAATGTACTGATTTCTAAAATTTTTGAACGAATTATGGACGCGACTTTCAATAGGAACTTTTCAAGTACGGAACTTTCAGTAGGAACTTTTCACGTACTAAATCACGTAAATCACGGCATAATTACGAACTTTTGATATATTTGACTGACGCCAACTATGAAGGCTCTAGGCACATCAAACTACGGTGCAATTGACCTAGATACTGAAACCTATGGACCAACCTCGATATCGCAAAATATGGAGACACAATTCTGGATAGCGAAAACCATGAAGCGATAGTTCTGGATGCAGTCAATTATGGAGAGATAGTCGTGGACACCAAAAACTATGGAGAAATCGACCTGGATTTCGATAATCCTGTCGTCTACAACCTGGTACCTGAACTCTATGTCACATTCGAACTGATAATACCCTAGAATTCCGTTGTTGTACCAGACGGACATGTTACGACTGACTCGGAATTCTCGACTCAAAAAGTCCCGAATCCGGCCAAAAGCTGCTTTACTTTGAATCATCTCTAAAGTTAGCCTTTTCCTCAACTTCCATTCGTCATTCAGTAATTTGATGACCAAGCACCAAGATGCTCAAATGAAACAATAAAAGATCACAAGCAATATCTAAAGACGATACAAAAGAACGCCACAGCACTGACTGCACACAATGTGGATTTAACACATTGGTTTGATGTCGGCAACGTGTAAAAATACTGAATTCGCTTCGTTTCCTCCGCTTCCATCTCACCGAAGCTTTCCCCAACATTCCCGCCGTATCCCAGTCGGTGTGTACACCTGGCAAACTCCGTCGTGTAAGTAACGAGAAAAGGTGACAATGGGAGTGGAATGCAAACGAAACGGATAATGGGCAAGGGGGACTCGATTCACCGGGTCTCATGAGCGGCATCGCGCGGATCCGTGCCATTTGGAGATGCGCCGGATAGCGAAGGGGCAAAGGGGAAGAATGGATCTTGCGCGAAAGTTATTAATTAACGTCGCATATTTGTATAAGGAGCGTCTATTCATCGGCGGTTCGCCGGGTTTCCAAAGGCCCGAGCCGCATGTACAAAATCCCCTTACGTGAACGATCCAGCGACGGGTTTCCCGCAATTGAGAAGATATTCCCGTGTCAACGGTTCTCGCAGCGATACCGAGCCAACCAACCGGCAAAGTTCTGATAAAGGACAAATGTAAATGACCCTGACGCGGCGGTACCCACGAATCCTATGTATCAACCGCATAGCGCGCACATATGTACGAGGAATCCGCTGATATATCGTCCCGCCGGATTCGGATGTATACATGTCGCGGGTTGCTTGTAACGCGCGTTTCGGTAGAGCATTGCGCCCCCAACTCGCGATTCTTCTCTCCGGTCCTCCCCGCCGACGGGGCGCTCTACGGCGCGGTACACAGAAATGAGAGGAAAACTCTTATCTCCTCGGTGATTTACGAGCGGGCTGCAGTATAGCTGCGAAGCAGCGGAGCGTTTTCCTTCTTCGTGTACCTACTTACCATCCCCCGCCCGAGCGCGGCTACTCCGGCTCACGAGGGCCGCGGCAATGGCGGATGTACATGCTGAAGGGGAGGTAGAAAAAGGAAAGTAATAAGGAAAAAGCGGCAGAGCCGCAGGAGCCACCCTCTGGTCCCGGGTCCTGGGAGGAATGGCGCAGTTTCCTAATAGTTATACCTCGTGATGTAAGTAACCAACAAAACCCCTCGACCACTTACGGTGAATACACACCGGCCACGCCGTAGACCCGTGAGTTAGAAGAGCATTAACTCGTCTCCGCGGCACCGCGGAAATATAAAGATTCCCGGCGAGGCTGGGTACTCTCTCTGCGAAAGCGCCCGGTAGGTTGGGAAATCGAGAGACTGGGGAAAACCAAAAGAGATGGGCCTCGAGGACGTCAGAATGGCTTGGTGCGCTGGCCGCGTTGGGGATGCTTCCTTATGGTTCCCTCCTGGTCCGCAGGCTCTGCGGTCCTACGTGCCGCGACTTCGCACCGAGGCTACTTGATAAGTTCGCGGGCTCTGGCTTTCGTGGAACATATCCGCCGAAATACCCCGGACGGGCGTAGATGCACCGGGTGGGCCGAAAGAAGGTTCGCAAGCCAGCTGCTTTTCGACCGGCGGAATCGATGAAATGGTATATTTTCGTCTCGGTAGAGCCACGCGCAACTGTGTGCTTATACTGGCGATATCGGCTAGACAAGGGTGCTGTATATATTGAGCACTTGAATCACCTTTGCCCCAAGTCGGACGTCAGAGATGGACGGAGATGTCTCCTCCTGCACCTACCCCTCATCGATCGTCAAACGTGACCCAGCCGCGTCCGGTGCACGCCCGACTTCGAGGACGCGAGGTCGGAAGAGCTTTCTCGTGTATATCGTTTATGTTCGATACCACTGTGCGGCCAGGCGAGGCCAAAGCTGTGTACATAGCGTCTACGTTGCTGAACGGACACTGGCCTCGTTTTCATGACGCTGACCTTGGTTTTATCGATGCCACGGATCGACCGTAAGACGGGGTTATATGCGAATAGGACAAATACGGCGGATGACTGGACGACAGTGGCTAGTGATCCGCGAGGTCACACTACTAATACTGCCAAACCGGCAAGACATCAGGCAAGACATCAGGCACGACATCAGGCAAGACATCAGGCAAGACATCAGGCAAGACATCAGGCAAGACATCAGGCAAAACATCAGGCAAGACATCAGGCAAGACATCAGGCAAGACATCAGGCAAGACATCAGGCAAGACATCAGGCAAGACATCAGGCAAGACACCAGGCAAGACACCAGGCAAGACACCAGGCAAGACACCAGGCAAGACACCAGGCAAGACACCAGGCAAGACACCAGGCAAGACACCAGGCAAGACACCAGGCAAGACACCAGGCAAGACACCAGGCAAGACATCCAGTTTTTATTGATACTTTGCTCCATATCTTCAATCCCATTAAGACATCAAGCGAGATATCCAGAATGAAAACGGGCAGTGTACCCAATTTTTTAAATCGGTGAATGCACGCATATGTCGAATACTATTTTCTCGTTTCAGTATAAATACGACGAGACGCCGCGATGAAAACGTCGGTTTAACCTCATGGGCTTTCACGAAAGTTTTTGATACACGTATCTCCGTACGTAACGGTACGTGTCACAGGAGAAAACGGTTGCGCGCACGGAGGATGCCAGCGGTACCAGAGAAACGTCACGTTTGTATCCACAGTACCGGTATGCCGAGGGTTTACGTACGGCCAATCTCCCGTGAAATGACAGCGAAACCATGTGCCACTGTGCCGTACGTACGTGCCGTATCGAAAAGTTTTCGTATAAAACTTTTCACTTTCGCAGTTCTACCGTGTAACCCGGGGGAGTGATACGCGGCTCGGAAAAATCGCGAGAGATAACGAGATGGATGTGCATAATGCATGCCGCACTGTGTATACAGTGAGCACAGAGCCGGAAAGTGAGAAAAGTGAGAAAAGCGGAAGAGAGCGAGACGAAGAGGGAGCGACGAACTTGGTGCGGCGGTACACCGGATATTTCCTTAGGCAGCACGTCGAACACGCGACACTCGGCGATTTCCTCCTTTCGGCGTAATCTCCTCACTATGAATTGATCGCTTTTCATGGTGAACCGTGACCCATTGCAGTGTCACGATGCCGATCAACGTACTTGCTTCTCTTCAAGTCTCTCGAGAGACCGTAAAAGCCAATGGGAATGTGTATGACTACGACTAATCACGCAAATAATCGAGTAACGGCTAATCACGTCCCAGACGCTGCTGATTCTAAGTTTTCCCAGAAGCTGGTGGACGCTTTAATCATTATAAACCCTCCGGCTCAAAGTCGAGCTGAGAGTCATCCCAGGTCCTGATGATTCTAACCTTTCCAACAATGCAGTACAAGCTCCCATTATTCAGTTCCCTAGGTTAAGACGACCCAATCCATCTCAAACCCCCAGTACTATAAGTCGTCTGGATCAATGTCACCCTAAGAGTCGTTTCAGGCGCTGCTGATTCTAAGTTTTCCCAGAATCTGGTAGAGGCTTTAATGATTATAAATCCTCCGGCTCAAAGTTGAGCTAAGACTCATCCCAGGTCCTGATGATTCCAGGTTTTCCAACAATGCAGTACAGGCTCCCATTATTTAGTTCCCTAGGTTAAGACGACCCAATCCGTCTCAAACCCCCCAGTAACTATAAGTCGCCTGGATGAATGTCACCCAAAGAGCCGTCCCAGGCGCTGATACTGAGTTTTCTCAGAAGCTGGCGAAGGCTTTAATTATTCTAAATCACCCGGTACAAAATCACCCCAGAAGCCGTCCTAGGCACCGATTATTCCATCTCTCCCGCGTCAAGGTCTCCCTTGATGAGACTTTTTGCTATTTAAGGATAATTTTTCCTTAGAAGTCTCCCTATCGACGGTTTTACCGTAAGAACTGCAATGAATACCCCTCTGCTATTCAGATTCCGGTGTGGAAAACGTTCATCTCTCCTCTCTCGCACCGGCAGCCCGAAGTTACAATCCTGACAGCCGCCGGAACATCACTGCTAATTGAAATACTCAACCCCGTGAAATGAATTAACATCAGACCTTAACAAGTGATTCTCAAACGTGGTCACCCCATCTGTCGAAGTCGCTGATAACGTCCAAACCGAGTGCGACGGAAATCAAGGACTTTCCCCCGTTGACGAATCAGTCTCCATCTCCCGATTGATTCAGAGAAGAATGGCAAGGTCCGCATCGTCGTTCATTCAGACCAAAAGGACATGCACAAGGTTTATGGTGGCTTCAATGGGGGATCAAACTGGTGCCGATTTCCAGGATATACTGCTGTAGGCATATCACATCGATTTTTGATGCCAGAAGCTCAACGGTTTCTGGCAGAGCTAACTTCGGCCCGAAGGATTCTGGCCGGTCGCCAAAAATTTCTCGTCAACCCCCACCCCCACCCCCCTCGCCACCCCAGCCGGTCCTCTCGCCGACGTGTTTCGGACGCGGGCGGTGTACGGCAGCTTCGCGATTAGTCCACGCCGCAGCGCGCATTCACGATTCCGCAGCGCAGCACACACCCTCGTGATCGCGACTGCTGGTCGTCGTGTGTTGGGTCCGCGTCTCCTTCGCGGGGCTTTGCGCCCCTGGCTCGCTCGTCCTATCGCCCGGTATCGGTGTCGAGCAAACCCAACCCACCCCTCCCCCCCGCCCATTCCTCGGCAGCCTTCTGATATTCAGTCGCGAGCTTTCCGATTAGCCGATATTAACGTACGATCCATGGCGTCGTTGGTGACTCGTGCCAAAGTACCTGGCAACTAGGACTGGCTGCCCTGCGTCCTCTTGCAAGGCCGGTGCATTGTGTGTCATGCTCGTACTGTGTCTGGTGGAGGCGATTTTTCGAGCGGAGCGAACAGTCGAGAGCAAGGTGGAGGTACCGAAGGAGACCGGGGCAAAATGGCACAGCGGGACAAAACGGGACAGCGAGAGCGAAACTCAATCTTGCTATCATCTTTGGATGCACAGTTTTGTCCGAACGATAAACTGTTAAAATAAATTTTCAATTTAATATACTGAAAATTGAAATTTGCTCGCGTTACTTATATTAGTTCAACGTTAATGTACTTTCTTCTTTTGTAAAATAAAAATATGAGATATTAAAATGACAAATCATTTGGCTAAAATTAAACAAAAATTTCCGTTGAGAATACAAATTTTACTGTAAAATTGCAACACTCGTGTGTTCAAAATTTCAGAAACAGTTTATGATTAAAGCTTTCCAATGCCGTTCATTAATTTTCCAACGAAGTTTTTTTACACCAGTGGATCCAGGTTTTTGAACCAGTTTTGTCCCACGGGTTTAAAAACCATCATTCACAATCGACCGCACAGTGAAAAAAAAAAAAAAAAAAAAAAAATAAAAAATAAAAAGTGTACTTTTTACAACAAATTATTGTTCACAATAGTCCACAATTTTTTATTTGTTAATTTTCGAGTTTTAGATACAAAAGTACAAACTAAAATTGTCCATAATACAGGAAACGAAAGGAAACATTCGTATATTCAAATAAATGACAAACAAGTTTGTCACTTATTTGACAAAATCATTTTTACGAAATTTCGCATTTCGTTTCTACGAAATTATTTTCTACTGTGCACCATCGCGATCATCCTAAAGTTATTGGAAAATTGCGCTCCGTCTCGTTATTCCGTTTTGCCCCGCTGCCCCCTCATTTGTACTTCACAACGTTCGAGCGCTGCGTTGTAAAAATAAATTGTAAATTGAATGCACTGAAATTCGAAATTTACTTACATTACTTGCATTAAATGTGCATTATCGTACTTTTTTGTCAAATTACAATATCAAATAATAAAATTACCAAACTCTTGTCTGAAATTTACAAAAAAATATTAATAGAAAATAACAAAAAAATTTACTGTAAAATTGCAATGCACATTTGTTTGAAATATCGGAAACAATTTATGCAAACGAGCTTCCAACAGCGTTAAATAATTTTCAAAAATTTTTTAACAGTGTAGATTTCCATTGAGAATTTACTACGTTTTATCCTCTACTCAATCGATATCACTCAAACGGATGACAAAATGAGATTGTTCGCTGGCTCTCTGGCACGCGAATGTGTGCTTAATTTATGTAACCGAAAATAATTTTAATCTATATGCAACCTCCGCATTGTCGATGCCCGGTCGATCGTGCAGCATTGACGAATGACCGTTTAAATCGTCGACAGTTATATATATATAAAAAAAAAAAAAAAAAAACAAAAAAATGTCAGTCGTAATATCTGAGCGGCGCTTTCGTCGACAAGTGATTAAATCAGCGCGTCAAATTTTGCCGCATCCTAGTTTGGAAAGGAATCGTCAGTTCGTCCATGTCACCCGAACACGTTAGGTGATATGGCAAAATGTCGCCACTGAACGCTATTCGCCATCCGGAAATTGAACGCCTATAAGACGCGACGACGGATCGTGTCACCGATTAAAATTGGACGCTTTCGTCTTGCAAGAATATTTGGCAAGATATCGGCCAATTAACCAGGCCACTCTGAAAAACTCTGCATCAGAGACTGTCGGCCGGTGTCACTGCGAGAATATCTTACGAGCGGAATTTCAAACCATCTTTGCATCGGATTATCGTCGTTGAATAATATAATATATCATATTATATTATGCTTTATGTTTCACATATGAGGTGTTTCTTTACCAAGTCTGTCAAGATGTGATCCACAATTAAGGTCACAAAGGAATGAAAATTATTATTTTTTTTTTTTTTCGATGCAATGCGACACCTTCTATTTTCATTGGTTTCCGATAAAAATAGCGCGGAATTTCAATTAATAATATAATATATTATAATAATATAATATATCATATTATATTATGCTGTATTTTTCACACATGAGGTGTTTCTCTACCAAGTCTGTCAAGATGTGACCCACAATTAAGGTCACAAAGGAATGAAAATTATTATTATTTTTTTTTTCGATGCAATGCGACACCTTCTATTTTCATTGGTTTCTGATAAAAATAGCCTTTGCAATATGAACAAAAAGATAACACACGGCGCATTAAATACTTAATGACAAGAGAGAAATTTTTCGTCGTTAGATTTTTTTTTTGCCCGACTTATCCCTTTCAAGATATACGAATTTGAAACAAAAAGGCAACAAAAAGGCCCTAAAAGGATGGATTAAAAAAATCTGAAAAAATTCACAAAGGGTACTTTCAAGTGACACCAAAATGTGGCCAATTATGGGGTAGATCTGAGGGTCGACAAAAAAATGTGGCTAAGTCTACAAAGAATCCCTCATATATGACATATGAAACACAACTCCGAATTGACTCTCCACTGATTGAACAACTACAGTCTCAAAGATAGTCACGATAATCACGCTCCATGGTCGAAACGATTCTTCGTTGAGTTGCAAAAGTAAAAAAATGCATCTCCTTAAATGGATGAATTAAAAAATCTAAAAAAATTCACAAAGGGTACTTTCAAGTGACACCAAAATGTGGCCAATTATGGGATAGATCTGAGGGTAAAAAAAGTGGCTAAGTCTACAAAGAATTCCTCATATATGACATATGAAACAGTTCCGAATTGACTCTCCACTAATTGAACAAGTACAGTCTCAAAGATAGTCACGATAATCACGCCCCATGGTCGAAACGATTCTTCGTTGAGTTGCAAAAGTAAAAAAAAACGCATCTCCCTAAACGGATGGATTAAAAAATCCGAAAAAATTCACAAAGGGTACTTTCAAGTGACACCAAAATGTGGCCAATTATGGGATAGATCTGAGGGTAAAAAAAAAGTGGCTAAGTCTACAAAGAATCCCTCATATATGACATATGAAACACAACTCCGAATTGACTCTCCACTGATTGAACAAGTACAGTCTCAAAGATAGTCACGATAATCACGCTCCATGGTCGAAACGATTCTTCGTTGAGTTGCAAAAGTAAAAAAAAACGCATCTCCCTAAACGGATGGATTAAAAAATCCGAAAAAATTCACAAAGGGTACTTTCAAGTGACACCAAAATGTGGCCAATTATGGGATAGATCTGAGGGTAAAAAAAAAGTGGCTAAGTCTACAAAGAATCCCTCATATATGACATATGAAACAGTTCCGAATTGACTCTCCACTAATTGAACAAGTACAGTCTCAAAGATAGTCACGATAATCACGCTCCATGGTCGAAACGATTCTTCGTTGAATCGCAAGATCAAAACGTCAAGAACTCAGTGGTAAAGGCGAAGTTTCCAAGATACGAAACGACCGTCAGGAGCCACGCAGAAGTATCCGACGACTATGAAAGCGGGGTCGTAAGGGGGCGGGGTTACGAGTGCTATGCATTGTACTCTACGTATATGTTCGTAGCGAGTGGGTTAGTCGGGTTAGCGGAGCAGTGAACGGTGAAGAGAGGGTGAGTGAGAGCAAGTTATTCCGGAAGTGGTTGCCCTCGAGCTTCCCGGTCTTTTACGAGCTTACAGTTCGTCCCTAGCATATCGGCTTTCTCCTTTCTCGAAATACAGTATACGCCATACATGTATGCATGGTCATTGCGTGCGCGGAGCGCTCCATTATTTTACGTGTGGCAATATGGAACAGTGGCCTTCTATGCGGTCAGTGTTTTTATTTAGTTTACACCTTTTGTGATACCCTACGAAATATATCACGGATAAACGTGTTATATTTCGCACAGGCAGAAAAAAAAAATAATATTGATTAAAATCAAATAAATCGTCGATCTTCGAATGACGTTTTGTTTAAGCTAAAATTAATGTTTAACAGCCATAAGAGAATCCTTATTCGATTCGAATAAGGGCAATTCTTTAGTGTAAGTGAAAAAAAACTTATTCGC
The DNA here is from genome assembly GCA_963575735.1 of Amblyjoppa fuscipennis. Lineage (NCBI taxonomy): Eukaryota > Metazoa > Arthropoda > Insecta > Hymenoptera > Ichneumonidae > Amblyjoppa > Amblyjoppa fuscipennis. The sequence goes on from OY754494.1 coordinate 909,293, forward strand.
AGATTTGTACTTTACAATAAATGTTTATTCGGACCAAAGGAAATCGTATATTTTGACGTCAGAAAAAAAAAACGCGGTCTTTCACGAAATAAATCAATAAAATTATTTCACATAAATATCTGTTTATTTAATGCAAATAAACATCGTTAAATAACAACAATAATACTATCAAACAAACAAATATATTGGAAACTAATTGACTCTCCATTAGTTTGTGAAGCAAATTAAAAAATGTTTCTTCCTCCTTAATAAATTTTCGTTGATTGCGATAAACTTTTTTTTTCTGGATGTGCGACAACAAGTATTTTCGCGTGTCGCCCCGTTTCGTGTAGAAATGTGGGCTGAAACTTACCTAAAATATCGAATATCGACATCCGCTATGAAAGTTTATTGACGAGGGTGAAGTGAGCGAGGGGGATCAGTGGCGTGCTTGTTTTCGAAAAGGAGTTCAATAAATTCATCCCAAGGAAAAAAAAAAAAAAAAAAAAAAAAAAAAAAAAAAAATGGAGATCCGGAATCGCTGAATTATTCCGTAAGAGAATCCGTCAAGTGGAGCGGCGGAGTGAATGCCCCGTTTTTTGCACGCCGCCCCCCAGGCATGATCGACCGGGAGTGTGAGAGATTCTTGAAAAATCGAGAATAGTCAAACTTATCGAGTCTCCGGTCGAGCGGGGAGAGTTGAAGACGAATCGAGCTTGAGACTTATCGCTTATTTTTCAAAGGCCCGAAGGGACGAATAATAAGAGCCCGAAGTTCGCTTGGTCTTCGCGCCGTCGTTCCTTCGTCTTCTTTTCATCCCTCTGGATGCCACGAATTTCCTACCCGGATGCCTCATTAAGGTATGAATCACCGACCAGTTCCCCGACGGATATATAAGATGGCCTCGCGACAGAAGGTTACGTTTATGCGCGGACGATACGCCCTGAAATTAAGCCTTTGAGTGGGGGCTTTGTATGGGGCGACAGTTGGGTGCGAGTATGATTGCCTGAAGAGGGAATTTTCTCGGTGAATTCCGTGATCGACTGAACGAATCGAGACCATCGCGATGAGCCACCAACTCCGAGAAACAAGAGCATCGTCTCAACACGTTTTATGTTCATTTCTAACAACGTTTTATGTTCATTTCTAACACGTTTTATGTTCATTTCTAACAACTTTTATGATCATTTCTGACACCTTTTATGTTCATTTCTGACACCTTTTATGTGCATTTCTGACACCTTTTATGTTCATTTCTAACACCTTTTATGTTCATTTCTGACACCTTTTATGTTCATTTCTAACACCTTTTATGTTCATTTCTAACACCTTTTATGTTCATTTCTAACACCTTTTATGTTCATTTCTAACAGCTTTTATATTCATTTCTAACACCTTTTATGTTCATTTCTAACAGCTTTTATATTCATTTCTAACACGTTTTATGTTCATTTCTAACACCTTTTATGTTCATTTCTAACAGCTTTTATATTCATTTCTAACACCTTTTATGTTCATTTCTAACAGCTTTTATATTCATTTCTAACACGTTTTATGTTCATTTCTAACAGCTTTTATGTTCATTTCTAACACCTTTTATGTTTATTTCTAACACCTTTTATGTTCATTTCTAACAGCTCTTATGTTCATTTCTAACACCTTTTATGTTCATTTCTAACAGCTTTTATATTCATTTCTAACACCTTTTATGTTCATTTCTAACACCTTTTATGTTCATTTCTAACACCTTTTATGTTCATTTCTGACACCTTTTATGTTCATTTCTAACACCTTTTATGTTCATTTCTAATACCTTTTATGTTCATTTCTAACACCTTTTATGTTCATTTCTAACAGCTTTTATATTCATTTCTAACAGCTTTTATATTCATTTCTAACACGTTTTATGTTCATTTCTAACAACTTTTATGTTCATTTCTGACACCTTTTATGTTCATTTCTAACACCTTTTATGTTCATTTCTAACACCTTTTATGTTCATTTCTAACACCTTTTATGTTCATTTCTAACACCTTTTATGTTCATTTCTGACACCTTTTATGTTCATTTCTAACAGCTTTTATATTCATTTCTAACACCTTTTATGTTCATTTCCAACAACACGTTTTGGCCGTTGAAAATATGCATCGAGAAACGTTTGTCTCTAGTAATTTTCAACACTGGTTGAAACAACACCCTTTCTGTGTACTTTAACCCGATTCTCAGCTCTTTTTTTTGCCTCATTCTTCAATCCAAAAATTATTGAAAAATTGCGTTTTCTCCCGCCGTCCCGTTTTGCCCCACTGTACCATTTTGCCCCGCTCTCCCCTACGTTTTTCGCAGATTGCAACAACACTTTTTTATTTTTTTGCATGTTCCAACAACACATTTTTGCCGTGTTGCGACAACACGTTTTGTGCCGTGTTGCGACAACACGTTTTGTGCCGTGTTGCGACAACACAGTTTTTGTGTGTTAAGTTCCGGCCGCGAGTCGTTTCATTGACGACCGTTAATAATATCGCTAAAGCTATCGGTCGTCCACCAAGGCGAAAGACCATGACTTAGTGGGTGGTTTCGCCTCGGCTCTGTTGTGTCGACTCATCAGAGTTTCCTCATGTGCTTTATGTTGTAGAGGTTGGACGGGAAGCCATGGGTCACGGTCGAGCGTTGAGTCATCGAGACATGCAACGCTAATGGGAAGGCCCTACATTTACCGAGCAAGCATCATAATGCCGTATCAACCGCGAAGACAGAGGAGTGTTTGTGACTGCATGGAAGTTACCATTTCTCATAGATATATATACATATATATTTTTTTTTATATATTTTTTAATATATATTTTTATCTATATAAAATTTGATATATTATAAATTTATATAATATAATTATATATATATTTATATAAATATATATAAATTTGATATATATATATATTTTTTTAACGTTTGGCATGTGTAAGAACGAAATGGCGCAGGCTTACTAATGTGTAACATATTGAATACGTACACTTTTTGTGGTCTAAAGAAATGGCGGTGTACAGTTTTGTGATCCGAGGATTGAGCAAGTGTAAGGTATTTGTGGTGTAGATTTCAACGAAGTTGTGTACTTATGTAACATCTTGTGCGGTGCGCGCTTTATTTCCGTATGAATGAACAAGTCTAAAGTTTAACGGTTTAACGATTGAAGGCGCCTCGTTCGAGTATGCCAGAATCTGTTGACTAATTTTTTGCCTCCACGACGTTGACTGGCGCTTGCGGAAAGTCACCAAGCCGGCGGATCGCAGTGAAAAGCATAACTCGTATTTTTGCCTCGGCGGAGAGGCGGGAGTACAAAAAGATTCCTCCCATCGTACGGATGCATGTCGTGTTACGGATGAACTCGTGGATAATAAACCTCGTAAGGCTAACAAGCGTGTTTCTGCGGCAACAACACAGACTATGCATAACGACGCACAATGGCCCAGAGGGTAAAAAAAATATCGATGGGAAGGAGAGAGAGACGATATTTTTTCGTACGGAAAACTCGGCCGAGGCACGCGTTTCGCTCGCGAGTGCATTCAAAATACAGAGGACGAAAAACATTAGCGGGGACATTTTTTTATCGCGTAACGCGACATTTTTTTTTTTTGTTATAGAATAAAAGAACAAAGGGTAAAAAAAAACAACAACAACAAAAAAAAACAAAAAAACAAAATCCGCGCGCAGAACAAATAAAAATCAAGTGTGCCGGTGTTTGCGATGAACACAGGACAGTTTAATTTTTTGTTTCTCCAATTCGGTAACGCGTTGGCCAACCCCTTCGGTCGCGAAAGGTCGAGGATAGAGAATGGGATTAAAGAAAAAAAAAAAAAAGATAATAATAAAAAATATTTAAACAAAATACAGTATGGTAGAGAAAGGGCGGTTCGTGGGGCGCTAAGTAATTGCTGCGCGGATTGAAAAAGATCGCTACGGGCGTCAACTTTTCGTGGAATAACGAAACGTTTCCTCTCAGTCGCGTTTCGCACGCCATACGATTTTAATACCTCTGTTACAATTTACTCGTTCGAAACGGATGGCTGTAGGGGAAAAAATAAATCCCGAAACCTCCAGAACGGTTTGTCTGCGACAATAAAACATATATATATATATATATATATATATATATATATATATATATATATATATATATATATATATATAACCAACAAAGTCGACGAGGGTGAGGTAGACGGGCTGCTGAATAGCTGCACTGTCAAAATATGTGCTTTTTTTGGTAAGATTAAAGTACCATATATTAAAATCAAAAATTTTCTGCCTGAAATCTACAAACAAAAAAATGTCATTAAAGATAAAAATTTGAATGTATAATTGCAACGCACATGTGTGTGAAATTTCAGAAATGGTTTATGTAAAAAAGCTTAATTTTCAAACAAATTTTTTTTACAGTGCTTTGCAGTTTTTACAGTGGAATGCCCTCCACACACACACACAGATATATACATATATATATTTGCGTAAATAAAAAAATGAGAGCTGAGACAGTAATTGAACAAAATTTCGCTCTCATTCTGTCGACAGGTAATTTAATTTTTTTTTTTTTTTTTTTTAGTGGCAAATGAAATATGTCATATGTTAATTGTTCGATGATCAATAACGATTCGAGATACGGGGATGGATTAATAATTAACCGATCGGTTCTATGACCGAGAAACATTGTACGTCAATAGCGTGGGGAAAAGACGTGTTTATCAAAATATGTACATTTGCACGGTCATCGATCGTTCTGCGATGTCACGTATTACATATCAGTTCGAAGAGTGAAAGTCATGGCATTTGATCGATTCGAATTAATCGTCAATTTTCGCGGTGAATTCTTTTTTTTTTTTCTATTTTCTCCCCTCTCGAGGAGAAACGAGGATTTATGCTTGCGTGCACTCGCGCTCACCTGGCGCGGCACCGACGTTTGTTTGTTTGCTCGGAATGGCGAGATGAGACGAAACGGAAATGAAGCTAGCTCGTGTATCATTCTCGACCGTATGTGGTTTTACTTCACACATATCGGGTTGCCCAACCATTATTTGCCGCCCTTCATTTAAGAACTATTTTTTTTTTTTTTTAATAGTTCCGTCAAAATTGATCTATAAGTTCCGCCAGTTTGTTCTCGGAATGTTTATTACGAAAACAAACTGACGGAATGAAAGCTATCCTAATTTTTTATTTATTTATTTATTTATTTATTTATTTATTTATTCATTTATTTATTTATTTATTTATTTATTTATTTATTTATTTATTTATTTATTTTTTATTTTTTTGAAGCACAATAATTTGTTAATTTAATCAATTTACGTGTAAAAATTGAAAAAGTTCATTCTTCGTGGTAACGTTTTACCAAAATTTGCATTCTAAACAGTGTTGAACGGTTAAGAATTTTTTTCGTACTGTAAGCAGGCTTCGGATTTGAAAGAATAATCGAAATAATTTACTCCAAAAAGAGATTTAGGAGCAAAAATCTATTTCTATTAAAAAAAAAAAAAAAAAAAAAAAAAAAAAAAAAAAAAAATGAAAATGAAAATGAAAATGAAAATTCAATGTGAATTAAAAAATCTGAAAAAAATTCATACGTATTCAGAAAAACGAACGAATCATTTTCATAAAAAAAAAGTAAGGTTTTCGTAAGATTTGTTGAAGAAATGTTATTTTTCATCAATTCGTTAATAAAATTTTGGAAATTATTATTATGTAAAATTAATCTCTTCAGCACCTTCAGTATGCTTGATTTTTGTTTTCAGATTTTTGTACCATTGAGAAGTGTCTGCAATTCCCTCTCGTTTCTCGGAGACTTATGCGAAGTGAACACTTCGCGAGGACTACCTTAAGGTAGTTATGTCGCTTCGCGCTCATTTCGCATAAGTTCGAGAAAAATTAGAGAAAATTCCAAGTACTTCTCGACGGTATAAAAATCTAAAAAAAAATTCATGCATATTAAAGGTACTGAAAACATTAATTTCGCAAAATAATAATAATTTCAAAATGTTATCAACAAATTAATCAAAAAATTAATTGTTTAACGAATTATCGGACAAATCAACTGTTTTCTTTAATGAAAATGATTCGTTCATTTTTCCGAATACGTATGAATTTTTTCAGATTTTTCAGTCAACTTTGATTTTTTTTTTGTTTTTTCACACATTTTTTCCATATAAAAAATAATAAAAAAAAAAAAATCAAAGTTGACTGAAAAATCTGAAAAAATTCATACGTATTCAGAAAAACGAACGAATCATTTTCATAAAAAAAAAAGTAAGGTTATGTTGCCGGATAATTTGTTAAACAATTAATTTTTTGATTAATTTGTTAATAACATTATGAAATTATTATTATGCGAAATTAATCTTTTCGTTACCTTTGATGTGCATGAATTTTTTGCAGATTTTTATACCATCGAGAATTGCATGCAATTTTCTCTTATTTTTCTCGTACTCATGCGAAATGAGCGCGAAGCGACATAGCTACGTTAATTTATTATTTACAAAAATTGAGAAACTCGACGTTTCTTAATTCATAAATAATAATATCAAAAAATATAAAATTCTACAAAGCAATATAAAATAATGTGTGACATGAAAGTTCGAAAGATCGAATATTCATTGTGTCTGCAAAAATAAAAAAAATAAAAAATAAAAAAACAATAAATAAAAAATTAAAAAAAAAAAAAGCTTACTTCATTTCGTCAGAGTTTACCGACCGAGTCAGGCTCGTCGGACTAATTTTGCTGGTTTAATGATTACCAAAAAGCAGAACGAGAGCACTGTGCATCAAAAGTGCGACACGACAGTGCGTTGTGTTAAACCGCGCGCGCGAAATTCGCTTAGCCGCGAGGCATCGCGTGTTGCGGCTCCATACTAATGAGAATCGTTCGTACTAACGCGAGCGCGGCTTTTGCGCCGTTCAACCGCTCGGAGTTCTCTGTGTTGCTGCCGTTTGAGCTTCGAATAAAGTTATGTTCGAGCGTTAAATATGAACCGTCAACCGCCGAAAGTTTCACGAGCCGGCGGACACGCCTCCGGGCGATGCGAAAACTCCTCCGCTCGCGCGCACAAGACTCGATCCGTAAAAAAAAAAAAAAAAAAAAAAAAAAAAACTGTAATTAGCTTTTGCGAAGGGCGACGAACTTTTTTTGAGAATAAAAAAAAGACAAATTTTAAATATCTGTTGGAGGAAGGCAATGGTGGATTTTTTTTTTTTTTTGCCGAAAATGTCAAGAGCCTTGAAGTAAATGGATTGCAGCTTTTGTATGACGTCACTTCCGGTCGAAAAATGAAATTTTCACGACTGAAGTGACGTTTTTCCGGTAAATACCCGAAAATCTAAATTTCCGGTTTTCAAATTGACGAATTCAATGATGATGCATTTTTCATTTCTGGTTTCAATGATGACGCATTTTTTTTTGCCAAAAATGTCAAGAACCTTGAAATAAATGGATTGCAGCTTTTGTATGACGTCACTTCCGGTCGAAAAATGAGATTTTCACGACTGAAGTGACGTTTTTCCGGTAAATACCCGAAAATCTAAATTTCCGGTTTCTAAATTGACGAATTCAATGATGATGCATTTTTAATTTCTGGTTTAAATGATGCTGCATTTTTTTTTGCCGAAAATGTCGAGAACCTTGAAATAAATGGATTGCAGCTTTCGCGAAACTTTCACGAAAAATTTAACGAGGACCATTGAAAGTCGGATTTCGCTGAAATAGCTACAAGTACCATATTTCCCCTCTGAACCAACCGACGTAATAAACGTCGATAAAAAAAAATAAAAAAAAATATTGCGCGAAAGAAGTAAAAATAAAATGGATATTTTCACTGCACAAACAGTCTCGGCCTGTGGAGCGAGCGTTGCGCCGTGCATAAAGGGTTTTATAAACGTTAGCAGGCCCGTCCGCGCCGACGGATTTCTGTTGCTGGGAGGGGGGGGCTGGCGCGTGCGATCCGACACACATGCTTTCGATATGAACACGCGCGGATAATTGTGAAGAATAGTTTGGGAAGCGAGAGAGCGGGCGCGCGAGCCGATCCGGCGGCATCGAGCGCTGTGACGAAGCGATCGGATAACACGCGAAATACCTTGCCGCCAATAACGCACGTACGCCAATCTAACGAAGGCGTAGAAATAATGGTCGATTTATGTGGAAGCGCGTTGAGCGCGTTCGAGTTCGTGTTTATTTTCGAGGTTCGCCGGCGAGTGAGGTGTGTCCGGTGAGGATATGGAAGGGCTATTTGGGAACGAGCGAAAACGATCGCCAGCCATCGCACGATGGGTCAGCTCGAACACGAGGGAATTAGTGGCGTTAAGTGGAAGCGAAAACGGTAATACACACGCCGTTAATGCGATACCGTTTGATGAATAAGCAATTACGGACTGCGGTACGGATTTTTAACTTCATGCCGTGTGGAAGTGGTCAGAACTTGGCCGATGCACGCGTTTTGTGTTTAGATCGTGCGTACCGCAGGCAGAATTTTTAAGGCGCGGACTCTCGGAGCTCTCTGTCAGTGCGTATGTGATTATCGGACTGAGTGTTTTCGGCGCGTGCCACCTGCCGTTTAGGCTTTGCCGATGGAAGGGGCGCGGCCGATTGTCGGGCCGGTGCTGGAGTGGCGATTGTTGAATCCCCAAAGTTCGGATGATGTTTCACCAAGTAGTGAGTCGCGATCGGTGGGTTTGAGAATTGGCGGCCGATGCTCGGCCGACAACTGATTCGCCAATTGTTGCTTTGTCGATATGAGGCGCGTCAACTCACCAAGCGTTGATTTGCCGATTTTAATCCGATGTTCAGACTAATATCGATGCACGACCCGTTGGTCTGTTGAGGCATGAAGTCACGAATCATTGGTCTGCCGATTTCAGGCCAATGTTCGACCGAATATCGATTCGCTGACCGTTGGTCTGTTGATAAATCCACGAACTATCGATCTGCCGATTTTAGGCCAATGTTTGGCCGAATGTCGATTCGTTAACCGTTCGTCTGTTGATGCATGAACTCACGAATCATTGGTCTGCCGATTTTAGGCCAATGTTCGGCCGAATATCGATTCGCTGACCGTTGGTCTGTTGATGAATCCACGAACTATTGATCTGCCGATTTTAGGCCAATGTTTGGCCGAATGTCGATTCGTTAACCGTTCGTCTGTTGATGCATGAACTCACGAATCATTGGTCTTTGCCGATTTTAGGCCAATGTTCGGCCGAATATCGATTCGCTGACCGTTGGTCTGTTGATGAATCCACGAACTATTGATCTGCCGATTTTAGGCCAATGTTTGGCCGAATGTCGATTCGTTAACCGTTCGTCTGTTGATGCATGAACGCACGAATCATTGGTCTTTGCCAATTTTAGGCCAATGTTCGGCCGAATATCGATTCGCTGACCGTTGCTCTGTTGATGAATCCACGAACTATTGATCTGCCGATTTTAGGCCAATGTTTGGCCGAATGTCGATTCGTTAACCGTTCGTCTGTTGATGCATGAACTCACGAATCATTGGTCTGCCGATTTCAGGCCAATGTTCGGCCGAATATCGATTCGCTGACCATTGCTCTGTTGATGAACCCACGAACCATTGGTGTACCCATTTCAGGCCAATGTGCGATAATGTTCGACTTTAGGCCGATTATCGACTCTCCAATCGTCGGTTTGCCAATGTGATACCAACATTGGGCCATCAATCATGCGGTTTTTTGCCGCCAGATGGCGCCCACCCAAATTATTTCCCACAAGCGAATGTGTACCCGAGAGTAAACATAAGAGCATACGAAATGACACGTTCTTTAACTAGAGTAGACGTGGTGAATGTTGACCACCCCGATTAACACGTAAATCAATGAAATATGGACCGGTCCATATTTCCCACTGTTACTGTAATTGCATTATAATATATCGCATGATTGATATATTGCAACGACCGAGCGAATGAATAACGCCCGGATTTGGTTTTAGGGCGGATATTATTGGTACAATCGCAGCGTTCGTTCGTCTATTGTCAAACCTAACTAATATCGTGTACCCCAACAAATAGTCAGCTACATATTCATTACAATATATATATATATATATCTATATATATATTGCAAATCCGTAATGCTGATTCAACGGTAATATATAGCTTGTACGTAACGATTTGCAAACTGAGCATTCAATTAATCCGTTATTGAGTAATGTCCACAATGAAAAGATAATAGTTACGGAGCGTCGCTGAAAATACCACGGGTGAATCGGCGAAGTGGACTCATCTGGGGTGGAAAGATCTCGGGACAAGCGTCTCCCGAGGCGAAAATCTCTTAACATTCATTTCTCGGGTCTCGGTGTTGCGAACACTGTGCGCGGTGAGAAGATATCGCTGTATAAAAGTGGCCCGCGGGGGATTCCCTGAGAAGCGAAACATGAAAAAAAAAAAACCTGATAAACAGGCGAAAGAGCTAGAAGTTTGTATAGAAGATAAAAACGAAGAAAAAAAAAAGGGGGCGAAGAAAAGCTCCGAGAAACTCGTCGAGTTGGCGGTGAGAGGATGAGACATCAGCGATGTCGTCGACGGCCAACGAGCCTCGGATGGAGCGTTCGATTAATCGCGATACAGCTTGATTGAACGACCCGACAGAGTTCCGTCGATGGACGATTTAATAAACTGCTCGTTATGCATTCGACTTTCGCGTAACGCTGCGATTTATTATCGAGAGTTTGGTAAGCTATTTAATTGCCCAATTTTGAGTTTCAGATTTAGCCGCAGATTTCTCGTTTGTAGAACAAATTTGTCACAAAGATAACAAACGTATCTTCGCTCACAAAATCCATTGAAGTTGCTCCATTGACGCAAGTTACTGTAAATTTCCGGCGGCAAAAGTGTCCCAAATGCTTGCCACGCGCGACCCGTCGTCGATCTCATTATAGGCAATCCGGAGTATTGTTCAGCGGATCGTTAATTCCCCACTCGAGTATCAAATTTAATTTATGTATATTTATTCGTTCCACAAAGTTATATCTTTTTCGCATCTTGTATTATTATTTTTATTTTATTTTTCTCGATTACCTCTTTAGCCGGTGGCTTTCCTCATTATCTTCCTCCCGTTCCACCTCTGTTTATCCCCACCATTTTCACTTTACTTCAGCAACTCTCCGTCTCGTTCGCTCGGGGCTCGCCGCGGCTATTTTCCCTCGACTTTACTATAAATCTATCCATCCTTTTCTCTCGCTGTAGCACGTCACGCTAACTACTCGTTGCCTAACGAGCTTAGTAGGAAGCGCGATGTGGTGGTAGGGAAAGGGGCAAGAGGGGGGGGGGGGGGGGGGGGAGGAAGGGGTTAGTAACGCCCGGTTCCTAGCTGCCAACGAGCCATGCTATATGGCTTCTGTCGTTCGAATGCAAACTCTGACCCACATACCATGAGTCGCGGCTGTTGGCCGCGTGCGATTTTACCCGATGCTGTGTGCGCGAGCACGCACCCACCCTCCTTGAGTCTCACCCCGCAACCCCCTGCTTTAACGCGACCAACGGCCGGAGCGAGCATGAGCAAGTGGCAGCAAAGACGGTCGTTACAACGTGGACTAATGCCGGCTGATATGGACATGAATTTTTTATTTAGCCTCCGATATCAGATAGGGTGCCAGCGGGAAAAAGTGTATGAACTGGATAAAGAGTGCACGTCGGTATTTTACGAAGATGATTCACATTCGATGGGCGAATTGCAGGCCGATGTCGTCACTTTGCGCTTGAGGAAAACCAATACAATGAGGCGGGCGAAAGCTCTTAGGGTTGTGGGAATTTGGAGAACGAAGTTGGCAATGGGCGATGACCTGGGGATGACCTGGAGCGTACCGGCAGTGATGACCCGGGACGTTCTCGCGGTGAACAACAAGGTAGTGCTAGGGGTGATGTACGAGGTACCCCTACAGATGATTTAGATAGATCCGTGTACTTAGGGGTGCTTCTAAAGATGACCTAGAGGTGGTGACCTGGAAAGTACCGGTAGTGATGACCCAGGATGTTCTCGCGGTGAACAACAAGGAACAGCTAGGGATGACCTACGAGATACCCCTAGTGCTGATTTAGGTAGATCCTTGTACTTCGGGGTACTTCTAGGAATGACCTAAAGGTGGTGACCTGGAGCGTACCGACAGTGATGACCCAGGGCGTTCTCGCGGTGAACAACAAGATACTGCCAGAGGTGACCTACGAGGTATCCCTAGTGCTGATTTAAATGTATCCGTGTACTTAGGGGTACTTCCAGAGATGGCCTAGAGGTGGTCAACTGGAGCATACAGGTAGTGATGACCTAGGAGGTTCTCGGACGTTCTAGCGGTGAACTACAAGGTACTCCTATGGGTGACCTACCAGGTACCCCTAGAGCTGATTTAGGTACATCCGTGTACTTCGGGGTACTTCTAGGGATGACCTAGAGGTGTTGACCTGGAGCGTACCGGTAGTGCGGCGAACAACAAGGAACAGCTAGGGGGTGACCTACGTAGTGCCCCTAGAGCTGATTTAGATGTATCCGTGTACTTGGGGGGTACTTCCAGGGATGACCTAGAGGCTACCTGTAGGGGAGACACGGGGCGTGCCGCTCGGGATGACCTAGGTTGACTAACTATGTGGTGAATGGCCTCAAACAAGACATATAACCCGGTAACAGTAATCGATAATAAACTTTAGGATTCATTGTGTTTAATAATATCTGCGCAAACTATGGACAGCACCGTCGTTCTTTCGCATGGTGGTTTTGCAATACGTACATATTATGTGAAAGCTGTTACGGCGGAAAACCTTGACTATTGTGGCTCTTATGATGGAAAGCGTCATTATTCTGCCAAAGCTTCCATAGAACAAGGCTTCAAACATGCGAAAGCAAAATGCGATTATGCTCAGGCAATGGTGGTTATTAACGAACGTTGTACAGTTTCGATGAACGGAATTGGTCACAAAACGGTTGGCCGGGCACACGCATGCACACCGAAATGCTTGTTTAGTCGACAGTTCCAAGCACCAAACAGCCCAGTACAATTTCCACTCGCATAATAGAACGTTGCGTGGTGAAAATTCGCAGAGGCTTTCCACCATTGCTAGTAGAGCACGAGGACGGAGAATAGTTCGGAAAACACCGTACAACTCACGTCTTCGGCTCGAATCGGAAACGAAACTAGCAAGGGATGTTGCCGGAATTTCGCATGTAAAGGTTAACAAAATTGGCAAAGGTTGATGCTACCCTAGGGGCGAAGGTTGGAAAATGCGACGGGGCAGCTGAGCCGAGAAATAAAACGAGCATCCCGCTGAAACTCGTTATGGCATGGAGATGGAGCCGGCCAGCCAGGAAAAACTATCGGTTAAAGAGGGTCCTTGCAAAAAAAAAAAAAGGTTATACGTGTGCGCGAAAGTGGATAGGTTTCAGTCGGCGTACCTTCGCACCCTGTGCACTCGGCTGTATCCGAAACACCTGTGGAGTTCCAAAGGGATTCTGCTCGGCTGGAGTGCGGGCGTTTCCTCTCCCTCTGGCTCGTACCTTCCCTGTTTCTCTGTTTCGCTCACCATTTCTGCTCCCCATCAACCACTGTGTAGCTTTGTACCGACGGTGCCCGCTTCCTTGGGACTCCCTTCCCTCCGTTCCTCCCCACAACCGCGCAGCCGCCGTACATGCGACAACGAGGGCAGATACTCCGGAGCGAAGTCTCGAGGTCGACCTTGCGCTTAGCCCCGAGAGAACCCGACCTATCCTGGACTCATCCTTCCTGGTGCTCACACACGGCTTTTGCCTGGAGATCCCCTCGGGTCTATCCGGGGATCACCTCGCTCACTCGCAGTCGACGAGCTTCAACATCGTCGTCGACTCTGAAGATCCAAAGGAGCCTAAGGCTGCTTATGCTTCGAGGCTTCAACGATCCCCGCTCATTGGAGATGAAACTTTGGTCCCTATTCGCTAAGAGTTCACTTACTCGCTGGGTTCCCTGTTGTTCAAAGTGGATCGAGCTTGAGAGATTGTAGAACGGTTCGCTGAAAATAGGAGAGATCCGAGACCGGACACACCAACAGTGCCCATTTTTGCGGAACATTGCGTCGAAGCGCATCGGCGTTTATCAGCAAAGTGCGATACCTGTAGTTGAGCTTACTTCTATTAAACGGCCGAGATGGGACTGTCTGGCTGACGCTAGAGCACAAGCTATTATAGAGTATTCGCACCATGCACGGATCTCGCGGCCATTATCTTTTCTTAATGACGTAATTTTGATGAGACTCCATACTTGTTTCATGGGAAAAAATGCATTTGGTAAGTCTTTGCTAATTATAAGACCTTTTACTTTAATAAGTTAAAAGTGTCATGAAAACGCGTTGGGCCCAAAGTTTCCTCGTTCCACCCTAGAAGCTGACCTAGGCCCTGATTATTTTGTGACCTCTCACGGCCTGAGATTTCTCCTGAGATCATTTTAATCCTGGGAAGGTGGGGCTGGAATAATCTGGGCCCTACCAGCACTTGGGGAAACCCAGGGAAGACTCGCAATGGTCAGGGACAGTGTCTTGAATATTGGAGTATAACTACTTAGTAGCATCTTCAGCGTCTCGCTGAAAATGTTTTCCGTACGCACCTGCCATCGAGATGCTACCGAGTCTCCTGATGAAATGGAGTCTCGAGACACGTTGAAGCGGACCTAATCGAGTAGCCGAGACTGTGGTAGGCCAAAGGTCTGAAAATTTACAAGCTGCCCCAGGACATACGAATGTCTTCAATTTCAATATTTCAATATTTGAATGCACCGTACCGTTCGGTATCGTCGTATGCGCGAAAGCGTTTCAATATGACGTCTCATATAGCTTCTTGTACCCGCCATATGTCAGACCGTCGCAGCAGGATGCGGGGTATCTATGAAATCTCAATATGCTCTCATGGCGTGCACAGTGACGCGTACAGCAGAACGGCAAATAAGATTGCAATAACGGTCCTCAGCCAGCGGAGCTGGATAGTCAATGTTGGAAGGGAAATTTGAATCGTTAACTGAAACCACCGACAATCCGGCACAGTTACTCTCTGTGATCGGTCGAAGCTTTCGAGCTCTCTACAACCGACACGGCGTAGCGATGGGATTAGCGATGGAACGCCCCAAGAGCTTTATGCCGGAGCCACAGGTGCATTGCAATGAGAACAAAAGAAAGGCGCGGAATAGATGATAGGATAGAACGATTGAGATGAAGACACTGGTGCGAATGGATATAACAGAAATCAAGAACAGGCATGCGAGGAAAACAGGAATCCGTAAATCTGAAGTGATCGCGGTGTTCCCAAAGTTCTTTCCGTCCGGTAAGGACGGCAGCTCCGAGTTGGAATGGGCCAAAATGGGAACAATGGGTAAAAGTAGGACGGTTGTGAGCTGTAAACACGGGGAAAGATATTGGCCCACCAAGCTTTCCGAAAAAATCATCGGAATACTGGAGAGTCTAGGCTGGAATGGGAACTCTAGACATAACACGCATACCGAACACAATGTGGGTACCTATTAAATTGGGGTGAACGAAAGGAAGGTCAGCTCCCGTGGTGCGGGTGAGATGGGAGCTACCCCAATTTGCCAACTATTTGTCTGAGATACTCCGAACAATTATTGCGAATTTAATTTCTCGTCCGTGAATAGTCTACACATCCCAACTAGGTTAGGTCTGGCGATCAAACCCTATTTGGGATAACACGGGATTTGCTTCTCACCTTCCTCGTTTTCTTCTGTGTTCTACCTATCGGTGGATAGCTAAGTGCACTGAGAGAAGAATCTAGTAGAAACCACCGATCTGAGAAAAATTACCAAAGCACATACTAACAGGAATCTGGGAAACCATCTATGGTGGAAAACCTCAGATTTTCCAAGAGTTTTTACCACAATATCTACGAAAAATGCTTATAAACACGGTTCCTACCACAGGTGTCGCCCGTTTCCGATCACTATGTGCTATGGTAATATCTCTCAAGCGATAGTGCATCCATTGAATAAACATAATCTAACTATAGGCATCTCATACATATACACGAAAAATACAGGCTTCCTGATCATAGTCACGCGATACGCCAGCGGATACACAAATGGCACAATTAATCGAAGCGTCTCAGTCGAATCGATAAAACGTCACGACGCTTCCAGCGGGTTGTATGGCAACAATCTCGAAGAGGGAGAAACCGATCGAGAGAGACGAAGTCGTAGAACCGAGAATGGACCCAGAGTATGAAGCAATTGCGAGCCTGGTAAAGCACAAAGACGCGTTCGTACGGACACACTGCCGGATACGGCATCGAGACTCCCGGAGCCATCAAGGCTGCCGGGACCGATAAATGGGCGGCACAGAGCATGGCGTGGTCAGGAGTGCTAGCAATTCAACTGTAGTGGTTGTAGTAAAGGCAGTGGATAGCAGTCGAAAACTAGACGAGGGTTCCAGGCCCGGTAGGACAACCAACATCACCAGAACCATCGTCATCATCGGGAGGATGTGCAACTAGCAAGTCGATGGCACTCTCACCAAGTCTTCGTAAACTGTCGTCGATCGTCTAAGTGCCTTTACGATCAGTCGTGTCCGGCTTCGCTCCGGGTTCGCTAGCCGCTGCTACACCTATACAGAGTTTCTATAAGTGGATGTAGCGCCTATGGCTGTGCCAGTGCTACTCGACCATCGTCTTTGCAACGATCTCCCGCTGGTATTGGAACTGTGTAATGTGGTAGTCCATAGGTACGATGCCATCTTACTGCTACATAACACTTTGATTGGACGGAACATCCACAATCTTTGGCGTGATCTACACGATTTAATCGACGTAGACGGAGATAAGGATGCAGTACAAATTACAATGTCAACCATGAAAAACTACTGTACACGTATGGTAGAACGTCACTGTGAAGCCATACGCAAAGGTGCGTGACATTGGTGAGATTTACACTTGGATTTGCTGTACTGATCTTGTTCGAGTGTTCTTGACAGGTGTTGACAGTCACCGACGAATGATCGAGTGGGATAACCGCTCGATTGATAATCATCGACAAGTAGTTTGGGAGTCACGGGTTGGAGTCCTCATTAGCGCCTAAAAAACGTATTCTGGTCATTTCAATGTTCGGAGATAAACAAAAAAATACAAATAAAGCAATTGTAGGATCATAAAAAAGTATTTAGGAGTCGCGCAGATTGATCAAAATATTTGTTTGATTGCTTATGAATATTTTCGGACATACGAAAATCGGACATAGGCAGCAACCATTGAGTCAACCTTGTTCGATAACGTTGGGCCGATGTCATCATTCCGACGTTAACTGGTCGTCGGACCTACATTGGCGACCAGACTCGGATCGACTTTCTAACTCAGGCGGTCGTAGTTGGTCCAACTTCAGCCCGGCTCTAAAACCGCACCTGCTACACTTTCTAAGCCGACATTACGATTCCCGTTGGATCCTCATCTTCGTCCTTTGGCAAGTGTTTCTTTCCTCCTGAGCGTCACACCTCAGCGATTAACCGTCGCAGCGGTGTCGATCGTGTAGCCGCTACCGAAACTTGCCGCGACTGTCGTCAATTATTGACGAAGTTTCGATTGTTCGACACAATCACGAACCGAACAGAATCACCGACAATACGTTACAAGACGCGGCTGGGTCGCGGCTGGGTCTTGGATTCAGTAGATCGAGTATGGAACAATGTGTTCCCAATAGGAAGACAGAATGCAGCGCATTAGAATTCGATAGACACCATCACCGTGTAACTAAATTTGTCTTGGGTTTAGTTCCGGCGAAGATTCCACCGAGGAGGAATTGAGCGAGAGGAATTTGGAGCGTCTCGCGCAACGACGACACCATCTGTACCACGAAACTCGAACGCTCTTGGCTTATCCGAGTCCGCGGACGATATCCCACTGTTCCTACACAAAGAGACAATCAGGGCTCTCTCGCGGAACTCCCCACAATAGTCTATGTGGAGCGTGCATAGGGGTAATCGTAACTGAGACTGAAAGGCGAGTGGAAGTGGGAGCCGAGTAAACTGTACAGTAGAACCGCAGTTGTGGTTAACGCTGGCGTGTCGCACCTGGTCCCTTTTCAGAGAAAAAGCCACGAATTGCTACACGACAATGGTAGATAGATAGTTTTTATAAGATCCTGAGATTGCATCCTGAACTACAGCGTAAAGAGAAAGGATATGCATGATGTGCTTACATAAACTGATCGTCATTGATGAGCGGTTTTTCCGGATATCTGGCATGCTCTCTTAACGGGATTGAAGAGATCAAGCAACACATCCAGCAAAACCAGGCCTAACTGATGGCAAGTGTACGTAGTTAGAGGCGCAACAATAAATTTAAAAAAAAAGGGGGCTGACTTACGGTGCTTGATGTGGAGTCGCGGTATCGGATCCTGCGGCCAGGCGACGTTGCGAGATACGAGGGCGATCAGCGCCAAAACCCTCAGGGCTGCTATCATCATCCTGATTGCTCAGGATACCCGTTGCGGTGATCCTTGCCCACTTGTCCGGGTAAGCTCGCCTCCGCTCACTTCTACCAGTTCGCCTCGTGCTCGCAGCTCATCGCCATCTTGGTCTCTCTGGTTCTCTCCGTCCGGTCACCGTGTTAATCTGAAAGATACAAAGAGAACGGTCGCTTTTAATAATCGATCAATCGCGATGCGACGTTCGCCGGTTAAATTTTCCAGTGAACTCTACGGAAACCGCTTTAGAACGCCAAATGTCGGTTTCTTATTATACGAACGAGAAACCGATATCACCAGGCCGGACGGAACGGTCATTCCGAGCATTGTTCGCCGCTCAATGGCGTCATGGTGCATGTTTAATTTTGCATGCAATGTTCGACGTCGATTTTCCATCCAATTATCCCGTCACGTGGCATCAATCTTTTATGAAAATCTTGAAATAGAGTTACCATCCAACTAACCATCCCGTTCTCGGTCGTTGATCACATTAAAGTATCATTTTTTAATGAACGTTGGAATGGTTTTTCGATGAAGAGACACAATCTGACAATCAGTTAATATTCGCATCTTTACATTATGATTCTCGTTGAACCTTTCGAGCGAAGCGAAGTACGGCGGTCGATATCGGAAACTGTCATGCATTTTTTTCCCAAAAGCCAAAAGTAATCTCGTCCGGGTTGAAAAATCGTGATGCGCACGCGACACAAGTTAATTTTTGGGATACGAAGTTATCACGCGCGAATAAAATCAGTACAGTTTTTTATACCGACTGGGCTCGGGTTGAGCGAAGAGGAGCGCCTTTCACTTCGCATCGCCTCGGTAACGAACACACCGCCAAGTGGCAAAGTGACGAAATGGCGAAGTTACGATGGAGTATCGATAACCGCCAAACGGCAGCCGAAGCCGCAGAATCCTCCCAGCGGCGTGCACCGTGAACAATTTGGACAACCGAGAGCCGCAAGAAAGTTTGCAACGAACTTTTCAGCTAAGTCGATCGACCAAATCGAGAATTCGACCTGCATCTGTGGTTTCTTCGACGTATCGAGATTCATGTGTCCCGCAGTAGATCATATGTGCATCGTCTCTTAAAAGATCCAAGTCAACATCGGAATTTTCTTCAAAAAGATCAACCTTGGATCTTTCCGCAAAGGATCAACACTGGATCTTTCCTCAAAGGATCAACGCTGGGTCTTTCCTCAAAGGATCAACGTTGGATGTTTCCTCAAGAGATCAACGGTGCATCTTTCCTCAAACGATCAACGTTGGATCTTTGCTCAAAAGATCGACGTTGGACTGTTCCCCAAAAGATCAACGTTGGATCTTTCCTCAAAAGATCAACGTTGGATCTTTCCTCAAAAGATCAACATTGGATCTTTCTCCAAAGGATCAACGTTTGATCTTTCCTCAAAAGACCAACGTTGGAACCCTCCTCAAAAGATTAGCGTTGGATCTTTCCTCAAAACATCAACGTTGGATCGTTCCTCAAAAGATCAACGTTGGATTGTTCCTCAAAGGATCAACGTTGGATCATTCCTCAAAGGATCAACGTTGGATCTTTTCTCAAAATATCAACGTTAGATCTTTCTTCAGTGGGTAGCCGCGAAGTTGGACAAATACAACGGGAGCGCGCACACGTGTAGCATAAGAAAAGGAAAACGCCCAACACAGTGAAGAACGAAGACAGAGCCCTCGCAGGAATACTGCGGAGTGAACAGGTTAGGGTTGAGGATGAGCAAATACCTGGGAGTGCTAACACTGGGCGTTTCGAGCGTTATGCATTATGCAGATACGTCGTTCGGAGTTTCTATTTGTCTCTCTACTCCTGCGTATCCCGACGAAGGAGAGCAGAGATGAGCGTAGAAGCGTTCTCGTCTTGGGAGATTGCCGAATGGGGATGGTGTTGGCGAACAGCACGGCTCATCCATACCCGAGATCCAACGGAGATTCTCTTCGTGGCGCAACTATACCGCTGATGCAACATGACGAGATTGAACAGAGCGACGGCTTCAGCGCCCACCCTTATTCCTGCCTCTTTATCGCTCACTTCTCGGGATCTTGAATCCTTCTCGTTACCAGAGTTCGAATAAAACACGAATTTTCGGGTCTACAGCCTTCGCGACCGGGAATATAAACTATGCATTCGTCGTAGTAGATTTTCAAGTGGAAGACTATTAACGCTTACAATCGTTAATTTATCAAATGACGGATAATTACTGGATCATATTGCTTCTGGCAACCAAGTTGGTATCAATGTGACTAAGCTCTTTTCATTCACGAAGGAACGGAATATTCCTAGGTATGTGACGGTCTGATTTACCTCGGGCAAGTCACGCCCTACATTTTAAGTCTCAAAAGCTATGTCCTGATAATTCTTAATTGTCTTGGTGTCATAGTCTTCCTAAGAATCATCCCAGGCCCGGATTTTCCAAAATCCACCAGGTATCAAAGTCTTCCCAAGATCCACCCATCTCCCTAATTGTTCCAAACTCTCCCTAAAGTGTCCTAAATCATCGCATGACCTACCGGTACCAAAGGCAAAGCCTCCTCAAAAGCCATCCCAGACCCTCATTATTCTAAATCTATCGACTCATTCGCGGTGTCATAGTCTTTCCGTGATCCATCCCAGGCCCTGATTAGCCTTCCTAACTGCGACCCCAGATCCTGAGTATTCTAGAATCTGCAGATGTCAAAGTCTCCCTGAAAGCCATCCCAGAACCTGTTTAGTGCTGAATCCTCCCTGCCAAAGATTCCCCAAGAGCCATCCCAGGTCTTCAGTATTCCAAACCCTCCCAGTGTAAGTCTCGACACTTTGACCCGTCGAGACAGATCGTAGCGCTTTTCGAGGACAACTTTTCGCCAAGAACTACCACCAAAGATCTTTTAACATAAAAAGAACCTCAATATTCTCGCACACTTGTGTAGCCTACAGCTAGAAAGGCCTAAATTTTTATCTGATATATGAAAGTTGTGAAGTCCACGCTTCCGATTAGTTGAGAACTTTCGCTCCGTACGCGCCGTTGTGGGTGCACGTCGTTGGCACCAGGACAGGCACCGGCGCAAGGTCCCGTCGGATTCTTCCTCCCGTACACTGCGCGCAGGCTGCACAGTCTTCGAGCGAAACTTGTCGGGGAGAACATGTCGCTGTCAACGTCGCGTGTGCCCGAGGCCAGGTCGCGGGCACGCTGCGAACAAACTGTGCACGTTACAACCTCCATATCAGCGCCGTATAACTTTCTCTCATCGGGATTCCGTTTATTCGAAAAATGAAAGTTTCGGAAAGCATCGCCCGGAGAACCCGAAGAGCGCTATGGGACAAACAACAACGTGGATGACCAAGTAAAACTCGTCACTATCTTGCGGTAAATCATATAACGGCGATGGCACCTCGTTGCGCCAATCACCTCATCCGATATTTACCATACCGGTTTGACCCTCACCTACGGTTAAGACGCAATATGCTCACCGTTCGGATCCGAGAACAGACAGAGGTTGAACTGGCGAACATCAAAAAAAAAAAAAAAATGTCCGCCGCGATTCTCCCGGGAGTTCGTGCAAGAACCGTTCGCGGATCCGACGAATGGAAGGCCTAATTGGACGGCCAATTACCGCTTCGCGGCGTAAGCGCGCAATCCTCCCGATTGATTATGACCGAAGATAGGCTGCGGTGAGAAAAATTATATGGAGGTTTATCACGTGGAAGAAATTCGGAGAGGTTGGAGAGGGAGATTTTCATTGTGGTGACGACGTTCCGGGCTGGGAGGGGGGGGGGGGACTTGAAAAGAGTGGGGTGGCGGTCGATTGAGGAATAGTATAATAGAAAGGAGCCATTTCTTACGCCGTTTCAATACCGAAACTGCCTAGCGCCGGATCCGGTGAACCGTTCGGCTGGAACGAATTTCCAGCTCGAGCGATTCGACGAGAGCCTGGGCCATCCGCGGGAGCTCTCCGTATATCGATGGTGACCGGAAAATTGGCCCGGCCGAGTCGGTGAGAACTATTCGCTGATGTGGGATTCTTCGTGCTCCGGTGATCTTAGGTCGTCGAGTCTGCATAATTCTCTTCGACTACGACCGACGAATGGGGCGACGACCATTCGGAAAGAACGATCGCCCGCGTGGCGGCCGTAAAGATAAATCTACTTGCGGCAACGGAAATCCGACATTAAAAACGTTCGTTCGGTATGTTATAAATGGCGGAATGATTTTTACGTGACGAACAATTGCCTAAGGAAAAAGGGATCACGCATAGCATGGCTTTTTGGGATGATCCTGATCTTGAGATGATCTTGAGATGAGAATGACGAGGGGAGCAAGATGCGACAAGACGCTCTGATCTGTCCGGTATAACCGGATCGATGGCATAACATTCCGAATGACGTGATCTTTAGTGTGATATGACCTTCCAGATTGTATGACCTCTAGCGTGATGTGACCTTCCAGGTTATATGGCGTGTAGCGTGAAATGACCGTCTAGATTATATGACCTTTAGCGTGATATGACCTTGCAGATTATATGGCCTGCAGCGTGTAAAATGACCTTCCGGACAATATAGCCTTCCGGGCGGTATGGCTCTCCGGGTGATATGACCATCCGGGTGATATGGTCTGTAGTGTGATATGATCTTCCGGATTATATGGCCTGTAGCGTTATATGACCTTTCCGATGATATGGCATGTAGCGTGATATGACCTTATGAATGATATGTCATGTAGGGTGATATGACCTTACGAATGATATTGCATGTAGAGTGATATGACCTTTCGGATGATATGGCATGTAGCGTGATATGACCTTTCGGATGATATGACCTTCCGGGCGGTATGGCTCTCTGGGTAATACGACCTTCCGGATTATATGGCTTATAGCGTGATATAACATTGCGGATGATATGGCTTGTAGCGAGATATGATCTTCTCAATGTTACGGCCGGCCGGGTGGCATGGCCCATCGTTATGAATTTCTTTCAGTATCTTCGATATTATGAATAGCCATATTATCCGAAATATCCAGGAAATATGGCTAATTCTCACAATAACTCATCTCTTTTACGTCCGATAAGTATAATATGCACACATGTGTTTAGCTTGTTGCTATATCTCTTACTTTGCATTTCGTAGAAAAAAAAAAAAAAAAAGCCTGGCTATAAAAGCCTCTATCAAGCATGGCGGTAAATATCGTTGGCAACGATCTATTTGTCGGACAAAATTATTGTAAAAAAAAAAGTCGACGGAACAACACTCGCGGTGACGTTCAGAAGCGCGTTGTCTTTTCGCATACAGTTTGGAGATTGAAAAATTGACTCACGTATCCGTCGTATCATTGTTCGTCGACAGAGGAGGGGTGGTGATTGGATAAAAAGAAACACTTGTCAATCCGATAAATCCGATCGGTGATAGTGGACAGAGGCGTAACCGAATGAGAAAGGTGGATTCGTGGGCGTCGACGAATCGTAAGGTCACAGTCGACGAAAAGAGTCGCACAAGAATGAAGGAGAACAGGTAGGTATGGAGCGAAGAAGAAGATCAGCGAAGAAGACCAGGAAGATATCCGCTATAGAGAACCGGACGAAGAAAGCCCCGAGGGTTTGAGCGGACAGAGAACAAAGGGACGCGAAATAAAAGAAGAAAGCGAGATAGGACAGTCGATAAGGGACCATTTGGAGATGGCCCACTTATCCAATAAGACGTGACGCTCGTTGGAAAATCTCCCACGTAGTCGACGTAAGGCAGTGGAAACGTAGGAGACTCGGAGGAACTCATTTCGGTGATGCTGCCGCAACGGGAAGTCGTTTCCCTCATTTTTCCACTGAAAGAAACGAAAAGCCTCTCTCACTCGGCAAATTTATACGGTTTTACCAAAACTTTCCGTCTTTACCTAACGTCTTCATTGGATAGTTCGGGTCAACTTTTAGTTCGGCCACATTTTTTTTTGGTCCAGACGATTCGTGTATCAATCGCTCGATGCGGATCATTTATCATTTGGGCGCTTGCAAGTGCGGTCTGAAAACTTTAGAAATTTGCGAGATCTTGAGAAAGATAGTTCAGATTTGCGGACTTTTGGCCTCGGAGATACTCACGGGAGATGCACGTTGTTAATAAGGTATTGAATATATCAAATGACTGATAATCGTTTCAATGAAGATATTCTTTGGTAATTTCCGTTTCGGAGCAGAATCGGATCCACATCGAGGTCGTGGATGTATTAAAGAATTTCATATTTTTTCACAACTAATGAGGCCTCGATGGATCGATTCACCGATATCGGCCATGTCACAAATATCAACCGCACACAATAAAAATTATTTATTCGACGAGCACCTCGAAAAGATTTATTTAGTTTAAATTACATAGAGTATAAATAACCGTGCGAGAAGATGCGAGGATTTGCACTTGTGGTCTGCTCCAACCTTTGTCCCAACATCGCGTTTTGCCCCACCGTCCCATTTTGCCACGCTCTCCCCCAACTCGTACGCTCCACGATCAGTTCATTGTTATCACCGCGACCGGGTGACATGGCTGATACTCTTCGATATCGGCGCAACTGATTGGCGGACCGAATTTCGTCGAACCGCTGGCATAAAATTCGAACAATGTTTATGCAGTTTAATATCACGAATATTCAGTCATTTCCATCGCCACATCATTTCACCGTCGCATGACGCTTAACCGCAACGCCGAACTGATGATTCATCGATGCATTCAATCCACGCCATTAATTATTTTATATATATATAATATATAATAATATGTATATATATTATATATGTTATATATCTTGTTCTGTCCTCAGTTTTAAGGGGAACCATTTTCTCTCGCGCTTTCTAATAAACCTACCTATCGCTATTCAACGATTTTTCTCCCACCGTCGTCGTCGATATGTCCCTTATCAGGCGCCTTAATTAATATATATATATATGTATTATATACGGTATATATCTTGTTCTGTCGTCAGTTTTAAGGGGACCATTTTCTCTCGCGCTTTCTAATAAACCTACCCATCGCTATTCAACGATTTTTCTCCCACCGTCGCTATCGATATGTCCCTTATCAGGCGCCTTAATTATTATATATAATATATATATATATATATGTATTATATATGGTATATATCTTGTTCCGTCGTCAGTTTTAAGGGGACCATTTTCTCCCGCGCTTCGAATAAACCTATCTATCGCTATCCAACGATTTTTCTCCGAGCGTCGCCGTCAATATGTCTCTTATCAGGCGCCTTCCTTCTATCCTCTTCCATCTCCGCGTCTCGGCCACTTCCCCGGTATTTCCGTCAACTCTCTCTATTCCCTTATTTCTCTCACGTCCCCGCGTCGCACACCACCGCGAGCTCCACAAAGTCCGCACGTATCTACACAGTCGACAGCCGTACGGCGACTGAGGATAGTGTCTCTTTTGCTCGGGCGGTTCGCACCTCGTTTTACGCGATCTTTCCGCTTTTCGCTAAAAAAAAAAAGAGAGAAAAACGAAAAAGAAATTGACGTCGAAGGGGCGAATGCGCGAAGTCTGTGCGAAAGATGAGAAGAGCCGGGACGGAGGGAAAAAGAGATTTTTCTCCGGACGTCTTCGCCGAGCTCTCGAAGAGATCCTCTTACTCTCGTTTGAGCATTCTCGAGAATGCCTCTGCCGGAGTGTCGCCGACGACCGCATACGTACTCGATCCCGAGGTAGGGGAGAGGCAGCCAAAATGGAACCCCCTGGGGCAAAATGGTCCACTTCGACCGGTTTCGCGGTACCCGCGAGAGAGTCTCATCTCGAGCGGCGGTCCATTTTGCCCCATAGGCGGGGTTCAAATATACGTATGCATTCACACGTTCCATGATCTCGGGTATTTCGAGAGCTGGAAAAGTCTCTCGCGCATTTATAGAAGACGGCGGAGAAGGCGGCATACGCTCAGGGGTGAGGGGGGGGGGGGGAATGGCGGGAGGGGGGGGGGGGGGGGTTGAAAATACTCGAGGAATTGTCGGGAGCGAGCAAACGAGAGGAGAGAAAGGGAAAAGGAGGTGATTCGAGACTCCGGGAGATTTCCTTCCGTTTCTTGCTGGGAATTCGCGATAGAATGGGACATTGAGGGAGGGGTAAAACGGAATATTTCATAGTGGCTAAGTGCGCGGCGCGAACGGCATGATTTCGGCGGATGTGAGGCTGCAATCGGAGAAGTGAGGATGCAGGCTATCGGGGACGAATCGCGTCCGCATGTTAATTAGAAACCGGCGGGTCATTAGTGGAACGTGTTTGTCAGCGACGTGTATCTTGCACGGAATTCAATTAATTAGAGGTACACGTATCAAATGTACGGAGAATTGATTGTCAGGCGAGGTGGTTTTTTTTTTTTTTTTTTTTTTTTTTTTTTTTTTTTTTTTTTTTTTCTTTTTTTTAGCAACTCGTGATGTCGAATTCTCGATAGGTGACATGGGAACAATCGTTATCGACGATTACTCAGCAAGCACGTGTCAGTAGGGCAAAGTAACATGAAAGTGACATGTAATGCATTGTTTGTTATATCCAGATATTGTAACAGTTACACGCACCCAAAAATTTAATGATTATTGTGTAAACTATCTATAGCAACGATAATGTAACGGGTATAGCAACGACGATTCCAGTTGTTGAAATACGGATGATGTTCATTTGATGTAAGTCAATGACAATGAAATTGTGTAAAAAGACTTCGTGATGTTTATATCATAGGCTTGGTTTATATAATACTTGTAACAGTGTTTATTTAGTCATTGCCGATATCCATTACTGAAACAGCGCTTGCGACGGGCCAGGCGTCGGATAGCTTCGGTGCTCGACCGCTAGATGGCCAGCCGTCGAGGCGTTTCTCGCAAGCGAAGTGTGGCAGCCACGGCTATAAAGCCAGAGTCATCGAATACGACTAAGAGTTGAACGTCAACTCGTTCGGCCTCAGTTGTTGAGGCATAATGGGACTCTCAAAAATTCTGAGCATAGCTGGCTCCCGTTTTTTCTCCTTCCGATGTCTGACAACCAAACATCGATGGTTACGTCCGCGAATTGCAAATGCAAGAGCAAAATCTGAATACGCTTCCTTTCGTCGAGGGACAATTCGGTATGCTGCTATATTTAAAAAAAAATTACACTTTATGTTACAAACATTGTTGCATTCCATTGCATGCGCTTGTGCAATCTTTACATTCGTCACGTTACGTACTTGAAACACAATTTACATGTCAGTAACGGAACCGTGTAACGTTTCAGTTACGTAACTCTGCAGAAAAGTTACATTCATATAGTTCAGTTATAAAAGGGTTTTGCATCAGTCAGTGGAAATTTTATTCTCATGCAACGTCGTCGTAATATTATCCATTACATCCGATCGCCTCGCCGCTACATCGCCGCGATGTAATCACTGGGGAATCGTTAATGTGGATAAACATGAAAGCGCAAAGCAACGAAGTAGTTTAAAAATCGAGAGATTGCGCGTGCATTTTCTCTGCTAATAATCGAATAAATTATGCAGCCTTCGGTTAATTTGATTGAAATCAGCGGACTAAATTGGAATGCAGGGGATGGAAGAGGAGTGACGGCGACGAGCACGTCGGCAACTTCTCGACGTTATGGAGGTTAAATTTAATTTAGGTGCGGCGAAATCAAGGTAAAGCATGGAAATCGAGTTAAAAAAAATTGTAATTTAAATATGAAAGTAATTATTGTAAAGAATCTTGTTACGAATTTTTTCATTACCACTGAAATTGCAAGCAAGCTCTCAATTATTCGCGAAACGAGGTCGATCCGCGGCCGTCGCAACTAACAATTTCTTATTCAACTCTTTGCCGTCGGTCTACCAAAAAAATTTTGCGATCCGGGGCATACAAAAAAAATTGTTTAAATCATATTTTCGTCAATTTTACAGATACAAATCCCAGACAGCGGTATAAAAATCTGAAAAAAATCAACTGCATTAAAGCCGCCAACAACATTCATTTTGCATAATAACAATGTCAAAAAATTATTGACAAATTGCTAAACAAAAACAATTGTTCAATAAATAATCAGTAAACCTTTTTTTTTTCCTCTTTCCAAATGAATTCATTGATTTTCTTGAAGCCTCATAGATTTTTTCAGAATTTTCTAACAATTTTGAATTTTCCATTTTTGACATTTTTTTAAGGTCGTAACATTTTGTGTGTACCGTAGAATCGCGATACTGAAACATATCCGAAATTAATGACTCTACATCAATTTTTTTTAAATTTTCGAAAAAAAATTTGTCTGAAGTGATAGAATATTCTGAAAAAATTCATATGCATTCTAAAAAATCAATGGATCAATTTAAAGTGAGAAAATAAAAAGTCTGATTTTTCTTTTTACACAATTAATTTTTCGAATAATTCGTTAATAACGTTTTGGCATTATTATTATGCAAAATCAAAGGTCTTGAAATACACAATGCGGCTGATTTTTTGTCGAATTTTTCGAATTTCCATCGCATTAAACTTTCGGTTGGGAATGTATGTGTGCACGCACACTTAACTATCTCAAGATCTTGTGTCACAGAATCCCCGAAGATCTTTCGTAAAAAGAAAACAAGTAAAAAAATAAATAAAAAATAAAAAAAATAAAAAAAAATGTATAAAATAAAGATTAAAAATTTCACGCAGAATCTTGGCTCTCCCCTTCGTCCCATTCTCCTCGTCGACGTCGGCCTTTCTTCCATTATATTCTATTCTCTCGTTCACCAACTCCGCAAGAGATTACAGGGTTCTGAGGAGGAGCGCGCGGGGCCACGGAGATGATATTATTCGACTTTAAACGAATAATGCATTCATGGTGGCGCCGAGCTTGGGGGGGGGGGGGGGTATTTTAAGAAGGGTGGCGGGTTTGGTTTGGTCGGAGCGTTGTCGTCGCTGGAGTACGAGAAAGAGGGATATAAGGTAGATACAGTCGTCGTAGATGGTTATAGGTGTTCCCGAAACTCACCCTCCGCTTTCGCTCTCGCTTCCTCTATCTCTATCTGTGTGTGTGTATGTGTGTGTGTGTGTGTGTGTGTGTGTGTGTGTGTGTGTGTGTGTGTGTGTGTGTCGCTTCGCGGTCGCTTCGGTAGCAAGCCAGCGGAGCTCCGTTCTCCGCTTCGGGCTTCGCCTCTCTCGCCATTCTGGCTATTTAAATTCAGTGGCCCCGACTGAATTTTAAATTAGCACGAATTATCTTAATAAGGATCCAACGTTCGCGCTTCGCAAGCGGCGCTCTCGCGCGCCCTTCCGCCGTACGTTGCAATCGCAATTTCCCTCTCCGTTTCTACGTGTGGTCCGCGGACAGTTGGTAGCGGTGTACGTCTCGATTTGTATGCATTGAATTTAAAACAATGTTGCGCATTCGGCGAATGAAAATATAATGCAACCTCGAAAAAGCCATGCAATGCACACACACACACACACACACGACGACGTATAGCATTTTTGTGGGAAATGCCCGGCGAGCGGGGTGAACTGAACTAACGGTCCATCAATGATTTCGTGGCTTTTTGGGAACAATCGATCAGGAGGGGGGAGCGCTACCGCTCCGAACAGCCTACAGTGTTAAAAATTTATGTATGAAAATTCGTAAAATTTATATGAAGTTTTATGCATGTACAGTATAGGAGAGAGTATGAGAGGCAGAATATCGAGGTGCAGGCTATTGAAAAATGAACTATTATAGGGCGGTAATTGGTATGTCCTATTGGGAGGTCCTATTGGGAGGTCCTATTGGGAGGTCCTATTGGGAGGTCCTATTGGGAGGTCCTATTGGGAGGTCCTATTGGGAGGTCCTATTGGGAGATCCTATTGGGAGGCCCTATTGGGAGGTCCTATTGGGAGGTCCTATTGGGAGGTCCTGTCGGCAGGTCCTGTCGGGATGTCCTGTTGGGATGTCCTATTGGAAGGTCCTGTTGGGATGTCCTGTCGGGATGCCCGATTGGAATGTCCTGTTGGGCTGTCTTATTGGGATGTCCTATTGGGATGACCTATTGGAGTGTGCTTTTGGGATATTCTATCGGGGTGTCCTATCGGGATGTCCTATCGGGATGTCCTATCGGGATGTCCTATCGGGATGTCCTATTGGGATGTCCTATTGGGATGTCCATCAACGATTTCGTGGCTTTTTGGAACAATCGACCTGGAGTGGGGGGACCGCTGCAGCTCCGACCATCCTACAGTGTTAAAAATTTCTGTTTGAAAATTCATAAAATGTGCATGAAGTTTTATGCATGTACAGTATACCTATGAAATTTCATTGAGACGTATGTGAGAATACTGTGTTACCGATATATTAAAAACAATATTATTTATGTCACTCGATGGGAAAATGGTGGTTTTGCGCACGCTTCACATGCGAAAACCGCAATTTTCACAACTCGTGAAATAAAATTTTGCTCGATAGGAACGAATTTAAAGTTAATTATTCAAATTAAAGTATTTTCACAGTTAAATTGAAGTAAATTATTAAAAGTAAAATATTTCCGAAGTTTTTCATATAGCGTACGTTAATTTTCACATCACAATTGTGCAGGAAATTTAATATACGGGTTTATGCATAAAAACTCGCAGTACCGGTACATTAAATTTCATACGAATTTTTTTTACAGTGTATAGATAGACGGACAGAAAGACGGACAGATGGACAGAAATGGGAAATTGCTTTTTTTTGCATTCGTGGACATGTAAAACATTTTTCTGAACCATGAGGACAGACCAGTTTTTATTTTAACGCGATACTATCTTGCTTTGCATACATCGTATGCAATGAGAGAGAGAGAGAGAGAGAGAGAGAGAGAGTAAAAACTCACTTATTTATTTACACGAAAGGCTAGCATCGAATGTAATTGTATTTCCTGTGGAGGAAAATCTTTTAAATTATGCGCAAATATACGATCCGATAACTCTTAATTATTGTTGGGGTCAGTTGTACTGACCTATTATCGGAGCGCATTGTTACGATCGGAAACCAGCGGTAGCAGTGTGGATTGTCACTGGAATCGGGGACACTTCTCTAGCTCGTCATTGATCGCTAAAGTTATTGCCGACCTCGAAGAATCGATGAACGATTTTGCCGAAGAGGTAGAACCTCAATGAGACGAGAATTCCTCGTGAGTATTTTAAGTTAATGTTAGTGTATGCATAGCGAAAGACACGCGAAATCGTATTGGGCGATTTAGTATTCCACAGGGTTTGACAGAGAGAGCCAGTGAGCCGTGGAGAGGAGGGCTATTGAAGGATCGGGATTATTGAGAGATCGTGACTATTGAGTGATCGGGACTATGAAAGGATCAGGTCTAACGTGAGCTGAGAACTATTAAGGGCTCGAGACTATTGACGGGCTGATAATATTGAGAGATAGTCTGTTGAAGTGGACTATGAAAGTGGTTTTTCGAAAGATGGACTGTTAAGAGGCAGACTATGCAGGTGCAGGCTATTGAAAAGTGAACTATTAAAGGACGGCAATCGATGTGTAGAATCGATGTATAGAATCGATGTATAGAATCGATGTGTAGAATCGATGTGTAGAATCGATGTGCAGAATCGATGTGCAGAATCGATGTGTAGAATCGATGTGTAGAATCGATGTGTAGAATCGATGTGTGGAATCGATGTGTAGAATTGGTGTGTAGAATTGATGTGTAGAATTGGTGTGCGAAATCGACGTGTAGAATTGATGTGTGGAATTGATGCGTAGAATTGATGTGTAGAATTGATGTGTAGAATCGAGAGGCAAGCTGTTGATAGATGAATTATTCAGGTGTACTATCGAGGTGGACTATCGGGATGGACTATTGTGAGGCGGATTATTGAGCGTCCGATTGCGCCATCCATGAGTGGCTGTAGGGATTGGCAGTGGAATCGAGGATGCTTCTGTGGCTCGTCATTAATCGCTGTTGTCACCGACCTCGGAAAATCTATCAACGATTTTAATTTTATCGCGGAAGCGATTGAACGAGAAACGAGAAAGAATACGAGATTTTCTCCTGGATATTCCGAGTTAAGGATATTGTGTACACAGTGAAGCATACACGGATTCGAGTCGTGCGCCTTAATATTCAACAGGGTTTAGAAGAGGGAGCGAGCCAGTCGCGATCTTGGCTTCCGCGAAGCCTGACCGAGTCGTCGTCGTCGTTGCCGTCGCTTCTTTTTCTTCTCCTCATTCCTCTCGCTCGCTTACCATCGTTTACCATCGCACGCACGCGCCACTTCTTATTATATTACCTCACTGTAGCTGTGACTCCCTCCGACGTCTTTGTGTCCGGCTAATAATAGAATTTGCGAGAGCTTCTGTTCAGCCGCGAAGCACACTTTTGTACCCGGCGACGAGATCCGCCGAGTCAACTGCAACGAATTTGCTTAACACGTTTGCTCAATCCTCTGAGTCGAGTACAATAAAAAAATAAAAATGTGGCCTTTACCATTTGCAAAGCCATTCCGTGTGGCCTCGGCTCACCACCGAAAGTCTGAATCCTTCGAACCATCCGTCAAACAGCCGATTCAGCCTACTATTTACTCGTCGGTAAAACAGATTTCGAATTCCGTTGAATGGTTGGCCTGATCGGACCTGAGCATTGCCTGAAAGCGATGTCGGGCCAAATGACGGAACCTCAAGCGGAAGTCATCGAGAGCGTCAATCGCCGAAAGTATGAATCCTCCGAACCGTCCGTCAAACAGCCGATTCGGCCTACTATTTACTCGTCGGTAAAACAGGTTTCGAATTCCGTTGAATGGTTGGCCTGATCGGACCTGAGCATTGCCTGGAAGCAATGTCGGGCCAAATGACGGAACCTCAAGCGGAAGTCATCGAGAGCGTCAACCACCGAAAGTCTGAATCCTCCGAACCGTCCGTCAAACAGCCGATTCAGCCTACTATTTACTCGTCGGTAAAACAGATTTCGAATTCCATTGAATGGTTGGCCTGATCGGACCTGAGCATTGCCTGAAAGCGATGTCGGACCAAATGACGGAACCTCAAGCGGAAGTCATCGAGAGCGTCAATCGCCGAAAGTATGAATCCTCCGAACCGTCCGTCAAACAGCCGATTCAGCCTACTATTTACTCGTCGGTAAAACAGATTTCGAATTCCATTGAATGGTTGGCCTGATCGGACCTGAGCATTGCCTGAAAGAAATGTCGGGCCAAATGACGGAACCTCAAGCGGAAGTCATCGAGAGCGTCAATCACGGAAAGTCCGAATCCTCCGAACCGTCCGTCAAACAGCCGATTCGGCCTACTATTTACTCGTCGGTAAAACAGATTTCGAATTCCGTTGAATGGTTGGCCTGATCGGACCTGAGAATTGCCTGAAAGCGATGTCGGGCCAAATGACGGAACCTCAAGCGGAAGTCACCGAGAGCGTCAATCACCGAAAGTCCGAATCCTCCGAACCGTCCGTCAAACAGCCGATTCAGCCTACTATTTACTCGTCGATAAAACAGATTTCGAATTCCATTGAATGGTTGGCCTGATCGGACCTGAGCATTGCCTGAAAGCGATGTCGGGCCAAATGACGGAACGTCAAGCGGAAGTCATCGAGAGCGTCAATCACCGAAAGTCCGAATCCTCCGAACCGTCCGTCAAATAGCCGATTCAGCCTACTATTTACTCGTCGGTAAAACAGATTTCGAATTCCATTGAATGGTTGGCCTGATCGGACCTGAGCATTGCCTGAAAGCGATGTCGGGCCAAATGACGGAACCTCAAGCGGAAGTCATCGAGAGCGTCAATCACGGAAAGTCCGAATCCTCCGAACCGTCCGTCAAACAGCCGATTCAGCTTATTATTTACTCATCGGTAAAACAGATTTCGAATTCCGTTGAATGGTCGGCCTGATCGGACCTAAGCATTGCCTGAAAGCGATGTCGGACCAAATGACGGAACGTCAAGCGGAAGTCATCGAGAGCGTCAACCACCGAAAGTCTGAATCCTCCGAACCGTCCGTCAAACAGTCGATTCAGCCTACTATTTACTCATCGGTAAAACAGATTTCGAATTCCGTTGAATGGTTGGCCTAATCGGACCTGAGCATTGCCTGAAAGCAATGTCGGGCCAAATGACGGAACCTCAAGCGGAAGTCATCGAGAGCGTCAATCGCCGAAAGTATGAATCCTCCGAACCGTCTGTCAAACAGCCGATTCGGCCTACTATTTACTCGTCGGTAAAACAGGTTTCGAATTCCGTTGAATGGTTGGCCTGATCGGACCTGAGCATTGCCTGAAAGCGATGTCGGGCCAAATGACGGAACCTCAAGCGGAAGTCATCGAGAGCGTCAATCACCGAAAGTCCGAATCCTCCGAACCGTCCGTCAAACAGCCGATTCAGCCTACTATTTACTCGTCGGTAAAACAGATTTCGAATTCCATTGAACGGCTGGCCTGATCGGACCTGAGCATTGCCTGAAAGCGATGTCGGACCAAATGACGGAACGTCAAGCGGAAGTCATCGAGAGCGTCAACCACCGAAAAGTCGACGGGGTGGTCTGGTGATAGACACCGAACTGCACGTAGCCCCGTTCGTCGGATCGGTACGTAGCCGGTTTCATCGAGCGTTTGTTATGCGATTCATGTCGGGGATCGCGGCGGCGTACGAGCCTTATTGGGGCAGAGTAGGAGAGTACGCGACTCGGCCGACCAATTGAACCCTCTGTCGTTTCGAATGTTACCTCTGTGTGTTTGTCCCGCTCGCTCGTTCGTTGATTCCTGCGTACGGCTCTATCTATCCGGTGACTTTTCTCTTTGGCAGGGTCAGAGGGGGTGGCTCTGCAGCAACCCCATCCTCGGATCAGTCGATCCCGTATTCGTTCGGGACTCGGCAGCGCACCTCGCGGAATACGCAATTGGCGTGACAACCCTCTTTCCCTTCTCCCGGCATAGTCAAGCCTGGCCTGGCCTCTGTTCGCACACTTTCGCAAAATGTGCTGCGCTTTCGAACGTTCATGCGATGCCGCAGCGTTTACATTCGCGACCGAACGGCGATTGGAAAAAAGAAGAATCGGATGAAGCAATACGATACGACAGAGGCGATGCAACTATTTCAGTAAACTTCGGGATGGGAGCGTTGACCATCCCAAATTAGCGACCATTGACCTTTGGGATGGGACCGTTCTATCGAAGCTTTCAGGCTATGGGAAGACGGACTGTTAAAGGGCCGGGCCTATTGAGAGGCGAAGGTTTAGGTTTGCCGTTCACGGAACAGATGACTACGGAATCCAACAAATTGTGTATATCAGTCTTAAGATGCCCATGAAACGGGTGAAGCAATGCGATGCGATTGAGACGATACAAGAATTTTGGTAATCTTTGAGATGGGACTATTGAGGGGTGTTCTATTGAAGCGTTCAGGATATAGAATGACGGATTAGGGGCCGGGACTATTGAGATGCGAACTATCAGGTTTACCATTCACGGATCAGATGACTACGGAATCCAACAAGTAGTGCATATCAGCCTTAAGATGCCCATCAAACGGATGAAGCAATGCGATTCGATTGAGATGATACAACAATTTCAGTAATCTTTGAGATGGGACTATTGAGAGGTGTTCTATCGAAGCTTTCAGGCTATAGGAAGACGGACTGTTAAATGGCCGGGACTATTGAGATGCGAACTATCAGGTTTACCATTCACGAATCAGATGACTACGGAATCCAACAAATAGTGTATATTCGTCTCAAGATACCCATGAAACGGATGAAGCAATGCGATGCGATTGATACGATACAACAATTTCAGTAATCACTGAGATGGGACTATCGAGGGGTGTTCTATTGAAGTGTTCAGGCTATAGAAAGACGGACTGTTAAAGGGTTGAGACTATTGAGAGGCGAATTGTTAGTTTTACCATTAACGGTACAGATGAATACAGAATCCAACAAGTAGCGCATATCAGTCTTAAGATACCCATCAAACGGATGAAGCAATGCGATTCGATTGAGAGGCTACAACAATTTCAGTAATCTTTGAGATGGGTCTATCGAGGGGTGTTCTATTGAAGCGTTCAGGCTAAACGGATGAAGCAATGCTATGCGATCGAGACGATGCAACAATTTCGGTAATCATTGGGATGGGACTATTGAAGGGTGTCCTATTAGGTTTACCGTTCACGGAACAGACAACTGCGGAATTCAACAAACAACGTATATCGGTCTCAAGATTCTCATGACGCATTTCGGATATCGATAAAAAAACATCAGTATTCACTGTTGAATCAATGAAATCATATATCTGCGCAGAGCCATATTCAACCGCGTCCCTCGATAGACTATAATTTATCTATAGCTCTGCACAAAGTACCTACAGTAATAGACACTGGAGCTTTAAGCGTAAGCAGATACTCGCTTCCCGGAAGTTCCGCAACTCGTCCGTGCAATGCTCACTGCTACTCATTCGTGATACGGTACGGTGAATATATATATATATATATATATATATATATATATATATATATATATATATATATATATACGCTCCGGCACTTCTCGATACACGCGAGATAAATCGATAGAACTGCCTCGACTGTGACGTGAGCTCTGTTGCACACGCGCCGCCACGATCTCTCGCGATAAACGAAGAAGGATTGCGAGCCTTGAGAGATCGTGTTCCAGTTCAATTGATTATCTCGACGGTAACGGACGTCCGGCGCTCAGGCCATCGGCGAGTGACGTACCTCTTCCCTTCGTTCGAATTAAATTTATTATCGGCGATACGGTATCGATAATTTTCTGCGTGTCTTTTGTTTGTCGTGGCTTTCCGAATTTTTAAGAAGTTCGAGAATTCGCCCGGAAAGCTATCGAATTTTATGTTAGCAAATTAAGATATATGTATTTTTAATGGGTTTTTAGTTTCGACCGTTCTTTTTCAGTAAATACTTCAGAAAGAATAAACGACGAGCTTCACGTCGAATAATACATGAAACGAAAAGCGCTCGGCAGGCTCTAATGAAACAAAAATATTGCCTTTTTTTTAGGAAAAGTTCTCGGATCACGGAAGTAGGTTTTCTTAACGAAATGCAATCTGCGGTTCGGTAAAAAAAATTACTTTTTTATTTGGAGTATCTTCTGAACATTAAATAGACATTTCATGATGAACATTTCATGATGAACATTTCATGATGAACGTTTCATGATGAACGTTTCATGATGAACGTTTCATGATGAACGTTTCATGATGAACGTTTCATTATTAACGTTTCATGATGAACGTTTCATTATGAACGTTTCATGATTAACGTTTCATTATGAACGTTTCATGATGAACGTTTCATGATGAACGTTTCATTATGAACGTTTCATTATGAACGTTTCATTATGAAAGTTTCATTATGAAAGTTTCATGATGAAAGTTTCATGATGAACGTTTCATGATGGACGTTTCATTATGAAAGTTTCATGATGAACGTTTTATGATGAACGTTTCATGATGAACGTTTTATGATGAACATTTCATTATGATCGTTTCATTATGAACATTTCTGTTCTATTCCAGCATTTCTATGTTTTTCAGTTGGCACAATTCCTTCCGGGCGAAGTCTCATTTATTTAGCGATTAATGCTACAGCAGATTCGAGCAAGCGAGTTTGCACACCTACCCTTTTAGTCGCGTACCGTTGAACGCATCCGTTCGGTTCGTTCGGTTCGATGCTTTAATCAAATCACGAGGTGTCAAGTTCCGTTCAACGTTCGAGAATCCCTCCGAGCGTTGAATGGAACGACGACGACGACGAAGCTTCGAGTTAGTTTAACCTGTGGAATCCATCAATCCGACCACTGTTCGTGGCCAGCAGCCGTGCTCGATGATGGCATCCTCACGATTCATCTCGCGTCCCAACGATTCCACCGATGGAAATAAATAGAGGGAACCCTCTAATGAAACACTCGATTTCTTCACGGAAAACGGAAATTATTCGCGGCAATTACAGCGATCGAGACCGAAGAGCAATGTGTACAGTAAAAAAAAAAAAACATTGTACGTTTACATGGACGACTTTTTGAAAAAAAAAAAAAAAATTGCGATCCGATATTTATCGAAACACTGGACATTTTTATCGTCACCGATTAATCTTTTCGCTGATCAGACGTCGCACGAGGATGGAGCTGAAAGCTATTCACAAAAGTTCTTTAGGAGTCGATTTAAAAAAAAAATTTTTTGAGAATGTTTTTCGACTTTTAACGGCGTCCAACTTGAGTCCAGGCAAAAACTGAGGTCAAATTCGCTTTCAATGCGAAAAAATACAGAGAGAGATGCCGTCATGAAGTTTCTTTTTTAATTTATATTTTGACTGAAAAACAAAATGGCAACGGTGCGTC
The DNA here is from genome assembly GCA_963575735.1 of Amblyjoppa fuscipennis. Lineage (NCBI taxonomy): Eukaryota > Metazoa > Arthropoda > Insecta > Hymenoptera > Ichneumonidae > Amblyjoppa > Amblyjoppa fuscipennis. The sequence goes on from OY754494.1 coordinate 948,026, forward strand.
CGGTACACCATACTTTTTTTGGATCTTTGATCGCTCTCTAATATCACAAAAAAAAAACAAGCTTTACCGCTACGCATTTTATTTTAGAAACTTGTCCTTTTGGGACATTGTATAACAACCCTAGAACAACTCGGAACAACCTTTAAAATCTGAAATTTCTAAAAATGGACGTCTAACTTCGTGTACCTGAAAAAACAACTTTGTAACTCCACCGTACGCCTTATGCGATGTTTTTTTTTTTTTTTTTTTTCCCGTAGAACACGATAGATGAAGCCGTTTTCTCTTAATTCCATCGGAAAGCAAAGACAACGCCGTCTGAAAATACCCAAAAATGGTGCCCTCATCGAAAAATTGGTGACCGAACAATTTTTTGTCGCTCGTCATTTCCGTACCTCATCCGACGTATTTTTTTTCCGCTCATTACGAATCCTCTAATTACTCCGATTTAAATATTTCATGTGAAAATCCACACCACAAGCAGTGACAATTTTTTTTTTTTTTATGCTTACCATTTACCAAACGCACACCCAGAAAAATAATTTATTTGACCGCCAACTTTTATTTGGTTTGAGTAAAATATTTATTTAATTCAATTAAATGTTTATTTCGTCTATGTAACTATTTGCTTAATTTAAATAAATATTTAGTTAAATCAAATAAATATTATGCTTGAATCAAATAAACATTTATTTAAATCAAATAAATATTTTGCTTAAACCAAATAAACATTTATTTAAATCAAATAAATATTTTGCTTAAACCAAATAAACATTTATTTAAATCAAATAAATATTTTACTTAAACCAAATAAATATTTTACTTAAACCAAATAAACATTTTACTTAAACCAAATAAATATTTTACTTAAACCAAATAAACGGTGTCCGTCAAATAAATTATTTTTTTCGGGTGAACGGAATCGAGCGAAGCGCGCCTGCGCGACCGGTGCAGTATATTGCACGGTAAAAACTTACGAGACCGTGATCACTTATTGCAATACTTGTCATAATCGTTCAGTTGCAACTGAGAATCATGAGAGACGTCATACTTCACTGAATTACTGAATAGACACATCGCACTATTACGCCGAAGGGCGATATGAATTTTCTTGATAAGTACTCGACGAACGGCAAAAAAAAACTGATTAAAGAGAATGCTCGATAAAAAAAATTCTCCGGACGGTCCATCCGGAAGATCTAATCGGCTCTGAGTCAGTTTCCGATAAGACATTGAAGAGAGCGCATGTTTGTTTGCTCTCCGTAAATAAGATAACGTTTCCAATCTCTTAATCATTGATCCGATTTTTTTTTTCAAGTGGAAACTTCCTCAGCGACGTTTCGTCATTTCTATTTAATTCGTTTAGCCTTTGCGAGTGAACGGATCGGAATGCTTGAAAAGATTTTTGGCAAATTAATTCCGTAAGTTCCCGCACCCGAATAAAAAGACTTTATCCGATGAAACTATGTTTGGAAAAACTCTCTTTGGTTTGCATTGAGTATTCGCTAAATTTTTTAAACATTTTTTTTTAAATTAAAATCGCCCAAGGTATTTCCGTTTATAGGCGTTTGAGCAAAGTAGCGGACACGACAAATCGGAGACCAGAGGGTTTGAATTATTATTTCAGGCACGTAACGGCGAAAGGTCAATCGCAAAAATATCCAACCAACCCTCGCGTCTCTCGAGATCCGCGTTAAAAACAACTTATTTGGAATTATCGGTGTTAGCCGAAAAGGCACTCCTAATCTTTATTCACTTGTCACTTTTACCTGCACAGTGAAAAAAAAAAAAAAAAAAAGAAAAAAATGTGTACATTTTACAACTTATTGTCCACAAACGTCCGCAATTTTTTATATATTAATTTTCTTTTTTTTTTTTTACAAACAAAAGTAGAAACTCAACTCGTTTAACGAAATTATTTTTACGAAATTTCGCATTCAGATTTCACGAAATTATTTTTTCACTCTGCATTCCGAATATCCTCGAGCCAATTCGAAATCGTAAACTATAAAAGGTAAGAACTGTAAGCCAAAAAAAAAAAATAACAATTCCTGTTAGCTGAATGATGTACAATAAAGGAAGTGATTGTGAATGGTCAGGAGCGAAGCGCAGAATTTCGACGCTGCGCGCGCGATTGGATTCCCTGCTGGCTCGCATTTTTCTTCCATTTCACTCTTGTTCCAGACCCGCCAGTATTTTCCCGCCGCCCAATGTCATCCGTACCGCCGCCGCTCATACGGATGGACAATAAAGATGCAAATGGGGCGGAAGTGCTTTTGAAATAATGCAAGCGTGGCTGCCTCATTCGTCATTCGCGTTCGCCGCTAAAGCTGCCCAATTGGCTACGACGCAGTCCCGCTTCATCGCATCGTATGCAGTTCTCCGTATGCAATCTCGCGATACGGAAGCATGAAACTATACTATGCGCGACACGTGTGCGCGATATCGCCGAGACCGTGAGAAACTATCGTGCATCTAAGTGCATATTGGGAACGTGCGAGTATTAAAGTCGTCGGGCGGTAACTTCAAGGTGGGCTTTGGCTTTAATTGCAGTAAGAAACTGCGCGCGATGATGTGGCTACTTGCGGCTACCTATTGTCTTGTGGCTAAAGTTATCTACTACATGTCAACGTGTAGTTACTTGTGGCTATCTGTTGTCTTGTAGCTAAAGTTATCTACTACATGTCAACGTCTAGCTACTTGTGGCTACCTTTTGTCTTGTAGCTACAGTAATCTACTGCATGTCAAGATGTGGTTACTTGTGGTTACGTGTTTCCACGCAGGTGCGATATGTGCAACATATGATGTTGCGGTGACTCGTGGCTACCTGTTGTCTTGTAGCTAAAGTAATCTACTACATCTCAACGTGTAGTTACTTGTGGCTACGTGTAGCCTCGCAGGTGCGATATGTGCAACATATGATGTTGTGGTGACTCGTGGCTACCTGTTGTCTTGTAGCTAAAGTGATCTACTACATGTCAAGATGTGGTTACTTGCGGCTACTTGCGACTACTTGATTTCTTGTAGTTGCGGTAAGTACGGAATGTGGTATTGTGGTAACTTATAACTCCCTATAGTCTGGCTACAATAACTTCATGCATGTAAAGCTGTGGCGACTTGTGGTTACGTGTTTCCACGGAGGTGCGATATGTGCAACATACGATGTTGCGGTGACTCGTGGCTACCTGTTGTCTTGTAGCTAAAGTAATCTACTACATCTCAACGTGTAGTTACTTGTGGCTACGTGTTGCCTCGCAGGTGCGATATGTGCAACATATGACGTTGTGGTGACTCGTGGCTACCTGTTGTCTTGTAGCTAAAGTGATCTACTACATGTCAAGATGTGGTTACTTGCGGCTACTTGCGACTACTTGATTTCTTGTAGTTGCGGTAAGTACGGAATGTGGTATTGTGGTAAATTATAACTCCCTATAGTCTGGCTACAATAACTTCATGCATGTAAAGCTGTGGCGACTTGTGGTTACGTGTTTCCTCGCAGATGCGATATGTGCATCATATGATGTTGCGGTGACTTGTGGCCACCTGTTGTCTTGTAGCTAAAGTAATCTACTACATGTCAAGATGTGGTTACTTGTGGCTACTTGAGGCTGCTTCATTTCTTGTAGCTGCGGTAAGTACGGAATATGACGTTGTGGTAACTTGTGACTACCTATAGTTTAGCGACAGCAACCTAATGCATGTAAAGCTGTGGCTACCTTTTGGCTTGTAGCTACAGTAATCTACCGCATGTCAAGATGTGGTTACTTGTGGCTATCTATTCTTGTATTTCGGACAGTGCGTTACTGTACATGAAATTGTGATACATATTGTGTAACGACTTGTGGCTATTTGATTTCTTGGACCTGCCGTAAGTTACTGCACGCGAGTATCCGATTACTTGTGGCCACCTATTGTCTTGTAGCTACAGTGACCTACATGTACAGCTGTGTCTACTTGTGTCTACGAGTTCCTTTCATTTAACAAGTTACTGCATGTAAAACTGTGACAACTTATCGTCTTGTGTGACTACATCAGGGTTCTGAATGTGAAGTTGTGGTTACTTGTGGCTACTTGTAGCTTTCCAGCCGCAGTAAGTTACTGCGTGTGGAATTGTGACTACTTGTCGTCACGTGACCGTTGTATGTAACCGCGTGTCAAGTCGTGGCTACTTTGGGCCACTTGTGGCTACTCATTAATTCTGTTGCCACAGTAAACTCACTGCTTGTAAAGTTGCGGTCAGCGCTATTGTTAATTTGTCAACAACTACATTTGCAATGTGGATTTGCAGTTTCTGGAATTTGTCCCACCACTGCGACATTCCGTATGGCTTGGTCATGTCGTCAATGAAGTTTACTTGGCAAGTCTCATTGAAAAGAATCCTCGCCATCACCTCAGGGCTTTCGTCATTACTCGCAGCCTGGAATGAGGAAAATCACAACTCGTCCCTCATCGATTCGACACCGTTCTAATGTTTACGTCTTTCCTTTTTTTTTTTTTTTTTTTCTAATTTTCCTTCTTTTTCATTCCTCACCGCACGAGTGAAAACGAGAGCTTTTCATCCCAGCGGTCGAATTCGTTCTCCGACAGGACGCCGACGGCGATTTCGTTTCTTTTTTTCTCGCTTCTCTCCTCTCGCGTCGTATAACTGGGGAAATTGCAAAGGAGAGGAGAAAAAGGACACGGAGAGGGGGTTTGGCTGGTGTGACAGCGAAAAAGTATAAGGGTCATGCAATATCCAGAGTTAGGAAGCAAAAAATGAAAAAAAAAAAAAAAAAAAACGAGAAGAATATTGAAAAGTTGTCGTTCTTCTTTTGTCTCAATGTCCGCGTTGCGGTGTTAGCGTAACAGAAAGAGTGTACAATGGTTTGTCGCATAAAGCATCCGGAGACAGCGAAAAAGGAGAGAGGGAGAGAATGAGAGAGAGAGAGAGAGAGGATAGGGAACGCCAGCGCTTGCTGGAATATAAAATGAAAAAGTTGCTGGGCGTCTCCGCCACATCGGACGCTTTAATTCAATCCAACAGGATGACGCATGGTAGGTGCGTATGACAACGGAATATCGAAAACTCGTGAGCTGCAAAAACGAAAAGGGCCGCACGAGAAAAACTCCAACTGTCGCTCTCGACGGGCCAGAACACTTACATCAGTCAGAGTGACGCTTCACAAAAAATTGTGTTCCCGAAAATAAAATAAAATAAAATAAAATAAAATAAAATAAAATAAAATAAAATAAAATAAAATAAAATAAAATAAAATAAAATAAAATAAAATAAAATAAAATAAAATAAAATAAAATAAAATAAAATAAAATAAAATAAAATAAAATAAAATAAAATAAAATAAAATAAAATAAAATACGTCTCTTATTAATTCTCAGGTCTTTCATACGATACATTTTTTAAAACTGCTCTAGGTCAACTTCCATTATTTTATCCACTGTGCGCTGGTCGGTCCGAATCGTCACCGCGCCACACCTCGTCACCATCGCGAGCCTCGCCGCTCGGCTCTTTTTACTCGTTCGAGCTGACACGTGAGCCCTTGACAGTCTTCCATCTCTCCCGCTCTGGGGGATATAATTTCCACGAGATAGAGATCGAATCTCGAGGGAGCCAGTGAGGCATAGACACATATACCCACATACCTCTATATATATATATATGTATATACATATATATACGCTTCTCGTGCGTCAGCGCGTCGGTGTTCGGGCTCCAGCGGTCGGGTCGAAAGAATCGATCATTAGAGATATCGACAGCTCATCAAGTTCGTTCTGTTGAACGGGGTTGGATCCGGGCGTGCGATGGTTAACCATCTCAACTCCGCTCGCTCACGTATAAATACGCTTCGAGAGCTGATAATTCGACTGTTCTCTCGTCACGGATCGACAGCTTATCGCCCTCGTTCGCCCGAGGTTTTACGATCCGCCAATGTAGGGCCCAACATATATATCCGTTGACCGAACGATATAAGCCAATGAAATCCGGACCACGATCGAGTGGGTAAAGTTTGATTAAAAAATTTAAAAAAAAAAAAAAACGCAGTGCCCGACGAAACGCCAATCGCAAAAAGAGACGAAAATCATCAAACACAAAATCGTGTTCGTGTGGAATCGTTAAATTTAATCCATCCGTCCACGTTGACCGTAGGCGAGATCAATTAATAAGCCGTTCGCCGAGCATCATAATAACCATACGACCGTATAGATATTAAGCCCGTTACCGACAGCCAATTAATTAACCCGATACGATATGGGTTTATGCGAACATTCGATCGAAATCCGCGCGCATATGCCGCCACGTGACGCGGATACGCTCGGAGCGCCCCACGAAACCCATTGTCATTATCAGAGATTACGTTGTCATTTGTGACGACAGTGTTTCGCAAAGTAATCCGTAATTGACAATTATTTTTATTTATTTATTATTATTTTTTTTAATATTTGTTTGATTACGAGACGATAATTCAGAGCACCGTGCAATTTCGACCTGAGTACGCAGAAACTTTTTTTTACAATGTCAATTAACAAATTTCACACTGTTAAAATTTTTAGAAAATTTACAAATACGTTTGATATACAAAGTTACGTGAAATATACAGTGGCGGTAAAATATTCTTACATACATGTCAATGAAATTTCATATAGTGTATGTGCATAAACATTTCGTATGCATCTTATGAATTTTCAAACGGAAATTTTTAATGGTGTACCGTCTGAACCGTTTGAAGCATCTGAAAAAAATTTTAATCTGAAAAAAAAAACTAGTCTTGAAGATATTGTGAAAGTTGATTTTGCATAATAACAATGCCAAAATGTTCCGAATGCTCTGACATAGTTGATGTGCATTCAGAAAAGTCGACTGATTCGCTTCACCTGGAAATGACAAATCTTTTCCGACGATTCTTTGGACGATTACTTCGTTTATTGATTTTTTTAAATAACTTTTCGGCGTTATTTTTATGCGATACCAATGCCTCAAGTACCTCCGACATGGTTGATTTTTTTCAGATTTTTATTCCATCGAGAATTACAAAAACTGACCACTAGTGCCCACTTTCAACTGGTAATCTGTACCTCATAATCGTCATACTGCTCTATCTTTGACACTGCTCAACAAAACCTTACGAAAATTCTCAGATATCTTGAGATGCACGGTACGCGTGTTTGGAATTTTTTTCAAAAATTTCCCAACCTTTCTTCCAGGACATCAAATCGTTTTTCGCTTTTCCAAAACAACACACTTTGGTACTGTGTTTCGCTCTTCAAGAACACACATTTAGGTGCTGTGTGATTAAGCCATAGATCGACGGGTTAAAAAATTAAGAGGAAGAAAAGGACGAAAATTCCCTCCGACATGGTTGATTTTTTTCAGATTTTTCTTTCATCGGGAATTACAAAAAATGGCCACCAGAGCCCACTTTCTACTGGTAATCTGTACCTCATAATCGTCATACTGCTCTATCTTTGACACTGCTCAACAAAACCTTACGAAAATTCTCAGATATCTTGAGATGCACGGTACGCGTGTTTGGAATTTTTTTCAAAATTTTCCCAACCTTTCTTCCAGGACATCAAATCGTTTTTCGCTTTTCCAAAACAACACACTTTGGTACTGTGTTTCGCTTTTCAAGAACACACACTTAGGTGCTGTGTGATTAAGCCATAGATCGACGGGTTAAAAAATTAAGAGGAAGAAAAGGACGAAAATTCCCTCCGACATGGTTGATTTTTTTCAGATTTTTCTTTCATCGGGAATTACAAAAAATGGCCACCAGAGCCCACTTTCTACTGGTAATCTGTACCTCATAATCGTCATACTGCTCTATCTTTGACACTGCTCAACAAAAACTTACGAAAATTCTCAGATATCTTGAGATGCTCGGTACGCGTGTTTGGAATTTTTTTCAAAATTTTCCCAACCCTTCCTCCAGGACATCAAATCGTTTTTCGCTTTTCCAAAACAACACTTTGGTGCTGTGTGATTAAGCCATAGATCGGCGTGTTAAAAAATTAAGAGAAAGAAAGGTAGGAAAATTCCCGACGCCGAACAGATTCGTCAATGGTCGGGGTAACGATCTCTATCCGACATAGCGGAGCCTCGTTAATGGCGGTGGGATCGAGAAGCACGACCGTGCGGGAGAGGAAGTGCGGAAAAGAATAGGAGAGTAAGAAACGAACGAGAGTGCGAGAGGTCGAAGGAATCGGTGTGAGAGAAGAGAATGCGACGACGCGGACGACAACGACGTGGTCCGACGACCGGATGGCTAAGAACTGAGCCGCCAGAAGGAGAAAGAATGGGTTGACTAAGAGGAACAACCTCGTGGAACGTTATCGGAACACGACTATCCGGCGAGCGGAGGTTTACCGAGGGCGTTGGCTCTCATCTCTGTGCCCTATCTTTCTGGCCGGTTTCTGGCCTCGCCAGTATCTCTCCGACGCTCTCTCCTTTCCGTCTCTTTTGTACTATTTTTACCCGTGACCTCTTGTTCGTTCTATCTAACCGCAAAACACCTATCTATCAGGTCCTTTTTTTCTGCTAATTTTTATGTCATCAGTTTTGTTGGAAGGGTTTCAAACATTTTTCCGATCAATAGCGAAGAAAAAGGAAACAATGAGAGGTGAGGATGGTTACGCGCGCTTGGGGATGAAACGAAGCCGGATAATCCAGGCGGAAGTCATCATTCGGCTTTTATAAAAGTGGGCCGCGGTGTAATTGAACGTTAAAAAATTGATGAGCTACAATTTTAGCCGGATCAGCCTTCGGCATTATTGTGGACGCTGGAATTGGGTCACATTTATTGGTGAGGATCGTGCCGGGGTGGATTTGCTTTTGGAAGACCAAAGGGACTTGTTTTGGATTTCCTCGAGAGGTTTCCGGAAGTTAACTTCACAAACGACGCAGAGTATTTCGCAAGAATTCGAAGGGCCGCACAAAAGAAGACGATGGTTTCAGCGCATGAAACATCCAACGGGCGCCAATCGAATTTTGTTGACTGCAACAATGTTTGCGGTGGAACCGCTCATTTGGGTTCGCAGGCGCAGCGACGGTTTGCGTTGGGAGGTGAAATGAAATTCGCAAGGATTCCGGGAATACAGGAGAGGAAATGGAGACCCGGCGATGTTAAGAAGGAAATGGAAGAGACCCGCCGGAACTGCCGGTAGCAGAATGCGGAGGCAGAACTCGGGAACCTCGTCCTTTGTACGTTTGTGCGAACGCCTACGGAACACGAGCGACCATTGCATGACCGGGGGATTTAGCGAACGAATCGGAGAAAACGGCTCCGAGAAGCTGATGCAGAAGGAATAGGTAGATGAAGGACCGGAGCGTAGGTAAGGAAAGTGCACGACCAGATGTGAGATCTCGGGTGCCGTTACGTCCTCGATGGAAATTGGTACGTGGGCAGTAAGGGTAGCTGCGACCGAAGGAAATTCGTTGGATTCTGGCCCGGTCCAATGAAGACGCTTCTTAGCCGCCCAGTGATTGGCATTGTGCTTCAGCGAAATTGGCCTTCTGAAGGAACTGGTTGGGGCGAGACTCGTATCAATGCCAGTGACTGGTTGCGAACCACTCCTAGAAGCGCCAATCACTCGAGGGAAACTCGTTGGTGCGCCTGTTCAATGAAGAGAGAGAGTTTTTAGTGAGTCACGAGTGATTGGCCTTAGGACGGAACTGCATAGAGCCGGGATACATGGAAAGGGGAATGCCATGGGCGGCGCTTCATTTCGGACCAGCGTCAACAACTAGTTGTCCAGCGCACCAAGTACCAATCACTCGAGAAAATCTTGTTTTGTCTGCGCCTCATCAATGAAGGCAATTCTCAGTTGGCTCCCAATGATTGGTCTTTAGAAGGAACTGGGTGAAGCGAGATGTATGAATGCCAATGACAACGCACCGACCGCTACAAGAATCGCCGATCACTAGGGGAAAACGCGTTTGCTGTGTGCCTCCTTAAATCAGCCACCACCAATGATCGTCCTTAAGAAGGAACTGGATATATTCAAAATGCCAACGATCAGTTCAATATGTTTCAGACAGATTCAAAATGCCACTGACCGCTCCAAGAATCGCCAATCACTGAGTGAAAACGCGTTTGGTGTGCGCCTCCTCAACGCAGATGGTTATCAGCCACCACCAATGATCGTCCCTAAAAAGAAACTGGATAGATTCAAAATGCCAACGACCACTTACTGACCGCTACAAGAAATGCCAATCACTTGGAAAAAAAAACGCGTTTGGTGTGCGCCCCCTCAATGCAGATGGTTATCAGCCACCACCAATGATCGTCCCTAAAAAGAACCTGGATAGATTCAAAATGCCAACGAGCAGTTAATGACCGCTCCGTAAAGCGCTCATCGCTACAGGGAAACTCTTTGGGTCTGCTCATCAATAGGGACCGTTTTCGACTGCCGCCAATGATTCACTTTAACAAGAAACGGCTTGAATCAAGAATGCTAACGATCACTCCAGAACCAATCACTCGAGGAAAACTCATTGGGTCTGCGCCTCATCGGAGTTATCAGCGACCACCAATGATTGTTCTTAGCGAGCAACTGGATGGAACCGGAATGCAAACGACCAGTTACCAACCGCTCCAATAAGTCGCCGATAACCGTACCGTTTCTCCACAGGTACCTTGGCGAACGGGAGGACAAGCTAGTGTATGGCCGAGGCAGAGAGTGAACGAGGAAAGGAAGAAGGAGGACGAGCGCGGGTCCTTAACGGCCGCGAAATTAAACTCCGTCCGAGCGCGATAAATTCTCCGACGTCCTCCGCAGTCACCGGCGAATATAAGGACGCCTATACTATGTACCTATGTATAAGCCACCCTAGGATATATCGGGGAGCCACGTATAACGTACCATCTAACCGTACACCTTGGGTAAGCTTGTCGGGCCTTGCCGGCTTATATCCGCGCGCGCGCGCCATCGCCCTACCGTAATACGGCCAAGAAGCAGCCACTGGGAAAGCCATCGTCCGCTCCCTCCGACGCTCTACAGACATATAAATATAAGTCTTCTCTAAGTATACCGTAGCTTTGGGGATAGTAACCGAAGATACATGGAAACAGTGCACCTTTACCTTGAGAAACCACGACTACGCTTTTACCTATTGGTGCCCTTATGCATACTCGTTGTGTTCGCGCAGCGCCCACCGACACTGTGCCGTCTCATACAACTATATTTATGTACTTGGATTATACATTCGCAATGCAGGAGGTACAGTACTTGGGAAGTTGGGCGCCTAAGCGTATAATGATAGGTATGAAGACATTATTCTTCATTTCTACCGTGTGCGTGTGTTACATTGCGAGGCAGGCTAACCGGCTATTTCTCTATGTATATTTCAGTGAACTACATTTGCGGTGGGTGTATAAGTGTACTGCGGACAAAACGGCTTGGGAACGTCGTCGAAATCCACGAAAATCCACATGATCTTGATACAAAGCCTTTCGCAGTGAGCGGGAGGTCTTCGGGGGCCGAAAGAACGCCCGTAAGAATAAGAGGCGAGAGACAGGTTGGAGCAAGGGGCTCTTCCGCGATACTTTACTTTTTGAAGACAAAAGACTTTGAGCGCCCAATTCGCAAGGTTTTCTCTTATTTGCATTGTAGGTTCGTTCGGAATTCGGGTAGAATATTCCTTGCGATCGTCGTATGGCAATCATGGTTTTGGTTGAAGATTCAAGAGGAAGAAAACGTGAAAACTACTTTTTGAAGACAAAAGACTTTGAGCGCCCAATTCGCAAGGCTTTCTCTTATTTGCATTGTAGCTTCGTTCGGAATTCGGGTAGAATTTTCCTTGCGATCGTCGCATGGCAATCATGGTTTTGGTTGAAGATTTAAGAGGAAGAAAATGTGAAAACTACTTTTTGAAGACAAAAGACTTTGAGCGCTAAGTTCGCAAGGTTTTCTCCTATTTGCATTGTAGCTTCGTCCAGAATTCGCGTATAATGTTTCTTGCGATCATCGCACGGCAATGATGGGTCTGGTTGAACATTTAAGAGAAAGAAAATGAGAAAACATCCATGGCAATGATGGTTTTGGTTGAACACTTAAGAGGAAGAAAACGTGAAAACTACTTTTTGAAGACAAAAGACTTTGAGCGCCCAATTGGCAAGGTTTTCTCCTATTTGCATTGTAGCTTCGTCCAGAATTCGCGTATAATGTTCCTTGCGATCATCGCACGGCAATGACGGGTCTGGTTGAACATTTAAGAGAAAGAAAATGAGAAAACATCCATGGCAATGATGGTTTTGGTTGAACACTTAAGAGGAAGAAAACGTGAAAACTACTTTTTGAAGACAAAAGACTTTGAGCGCCCAATTCGCAAGGTTTTCTCCTATTTGCATTGTAGCTTCGTCCGGAATTCGCGTATAATGTTCCTTGCGATCATCGCACGGCAATGATGTGTCTGGTTGAACATTTAAGCGAAAGAAAATGAGAAAACATCCTTAGTGGGGCTTTTAAGTAACGTTCAAGATAAGAATGGAGTAAGAGTCCTCAAAAGACGTTGCGTTCAAAGTCCGTGCGTATTCGAAGGGGTCGGTTTTTTGCATTTGGTAGAGGACAATCAATCAAGTTTTATCCGTTAGCTTGAATCACAGGACTTGACTTTTGGAAAGTACAGAGAACTTCCGGAGACGCCTCTTTCAGCGGTAGAGTAGAATCTCGCTTATCCGAACTTCGACTAATCGAGCCACCTTATCCGAAACACCCAACTCATTCGAGGCCTCCGCGTTAGCCGAAGTGTGGACTCGAATAATACGAAAAAAACTCGGATAAAACGGATAAAGCAGCAATGCCAACGCGCGGAATAGTCCGTAAAGGCAACTTTAATGCATACCCTCGTAAAACCTGTACGAGTTTGCTTTATAATACGAGCTGCAAATACAACAGTTTCGATTTTAGAGTCAATGATTAATGTTTATACGAAGACAGTGTTAATTAACGAAGTTATAATTACATTTACAAAGTGAATAAATTAACTAATTGATTTAATGTTAATATGAAGCTGAACTGGGCAAAAGACTAAAAAATACTCAAAATCGAAAATACTATATGTATTTAAAATAGAAAATATTTTTTGGACTTGAAATACATTTGTAAGTACTTCGTTTAAGTACTTCTCATAATACCTCGTAAAAATCAATACGGATGAATCGGCCGAATGGATAGTTTTTGGACTTTGGCTTCATTGGCCCGAATAATAGTCAAAATACCACAAAAGTATTTGGGTTACTTAAGATACGGATTTAAAATACCTAAAATACATAAAGTATTTAAAGTACCACCAAGCTGTGATATGAAGTGGTGTTATTTAAAATACTTTAAATACATAATGTATTTAAAATACCCAAAATACATAAAGTATTTAAAGTACCACCCGGCAGTGATATGAAGTGGTGTTATTTAAAATACTTTAAATACACAATGTATTTAAAATACCTAAAATACATAAAGTATTTAAAGTACCACCAAGCTGTGATATGAAGTGGTGTTATTTAAAATACTTTAAATACATAATGTATTTAAAATACCTGAAATACATAAAGTATTTAAAGTACCACCCAGCAGTGATATGAAGTGGTGTTATTTAAAATACTTTAAATACATAATGTATTTAAAATACCTAAAATACATAAAGTATTTAAAGTACCACCAAGCTGTGATATGAAGTGGTGTTATTTTAAAAAATATACAGTCATAGGCAATTGAAGTGGAACACGATTTTTTTCGCCTGTTTTGGCAAAAGTTGGACCCTTTCGCGTATACTGTCGCCAAAACTACCTTGTTCCACTTCAATTGCCTATTACTGTATACAAGAGTACAACTTTGAATTGAGTATGTTATCCGTATTTTCCGAGATTTCACTCCATTATCTCGGATAAACGGGCCTCTACTCTACATGAATATTTTCCATTCACAAGACAAGTCTCTGAGCACCCTGAATGTGTGAGTTGCAGCGTACGTGGAGTTTCAGCCTTCGCAAAGTGCTTTCTCAGCATCGACAATCCGCGCCCGAAACTGCCGGTATGAACGGGGGACAAAATTACGCATTTTTACAAATTTTCAACTAAACATAAAAAAAAAAAAAACCCCACTATCATCTCAAATCGGGGACAACGTTTTGTCCGGGCTTTCCGGGTTTTGCAACGCTCGCTCGCTCACTGCGCGAGGCTCGACTCCGCTCGTCCCAAGGTGAATAGCTCGTTTAATTGCGTGCGTGCGCGTACGCTTGTATAGTTTAGCCATCCACCGCGTACGGAACACCCACAGTATGTACGAACAGGATCGCGGGAAAGTTGCAAACTACGGGAAAAGCGTAACCCCTCGGCGCTCGAATATGTGACTCGCCGATGAACTTATCCGCGGGAAATCGCAGCCAGCCAGTTTCCGAAGAGGGTTCTCCGGCCATGACGGAAAACAAGTCCAGACGCCAGACGTCGTTCTGTATGGAATCCCAGGTCGCCGAAACAACTCTTGTTGGATTCAATAGATTTTGACCTCCCGATCGCGAATATATAAGGTGCTTTGCGGAAATCCCGGTCGTTTAATCGTTAATCGCAATTGTTTATCGACGAAATAAGTTATTGTTTTTTTTTTCACTTCGGATATTTTTTTTCGCATACTTTGGTTGATTTTGAGTCGAAAATGTTCTGTGCAATTTTACTCTATAACCTATAGATTCGAAGCAATAAATTGTTGAAAGTGGCAAAGTGAAAACTACGGTTGCGCGATTGATTGAAATGGGCCAAAACTGCTCTACTTAACAAATTTGTAGCGCCGAAAATATTGGTCATAGACGAAAATTGTAAAGGACTTTTATTCGCCAAATGAATCGAGGAATATGGAAAAAAAATATGCGACATTGTGCGCAACCGAATATCATGAATTTTCAATCGGTCACTCAAGCGCAAGCGTATACGGTTTGACCGAAAAAACTACGGTTGCGCGATTGATTGAAAATTCATGATATTCGGTTCCGCACAATGTCGCTTATTTTTTTTTCCATATTCCTCGGTTCATTTGGCGAATAAAAGTCCTCTACAATTTTCGTCTGTGATCTATATTTTCGGCGCTAAAAATTTGTCAATTAGAGCAGTTTTGGCCTACTTGCAACTTTCAATAATTTATTGCTTCGAACCCATAGGTTATAGAGCAAAATTGCACAGAACATTTTCGACTCAAAATCAACCAAAGTATACGAAAAAAAATATCCGAAGTGAAAAAAAAAAAAAAAACAATAACTTACTTTGTTGATAAACAATTGCGATTAACGATTAAACGACCGGGATTTCCGCAAAGCGCCTTGTATATTCGTGCTCGGGAGGTAATAATCTATCGAATCCAACAGAGTTATTTCGGCGACCTCGGATTTCATACGGAACCGCGTCTGGCCTCTGGACTACACAGTAATAAATATTTGTACTTTTTACAACAATTTATTGTCCACAATTTTTTTATTTGTTAATTTTTCGATCCCACCGTCGGGTTTCTAGTTTTACAAAAAAAAAAAAACAAAAAGTACAAACTAAAATTGTCACTGATGCGGTAAATGAAAGGACAGATTTTGTATATTGAAACTTTGACAAGCGAGTTTGTTACTTATTTGACAATATTATTTTTACGAAACTTCGTATTACGATTTTACGAAATTATTTTTTACTGCGCAGAGAGCATTCGAGAGCTCTTCGGCCATGACGAAAAACAAGCGACCTCTCTATAATTATTACATCAGCGGGCACTTTGCAACATCGGAAATTAACAGGCTAAAAATGAAGAGAAAACAAGAAAAAAAATAAATAAAAAATAAAGAAACAAACACCGGAGCGGTCTTTCCGCAACAGTGAAAATTGTGACCGGCTTCATTTTTTTATTATGCTCGCAATATCGTCGGATAATTTGTGGTACATTAATTTCCGCCAAAATGCGAAACGTGAACATAATGCAACGGCAAAGTTTCCATGTGTCCTGCGGATTTGTGCTGATTGCTCGCTATTCAATTAATTTAATTAAGCCGAAGGAAAGTTTTGGTGAAAATCTCCGGACAGATGGAAAATCGTTACGGCAAATGAGTTCTCGGGTTTCTACGCGTGTTCCGCTCAAACATTATCGGGATATCGTCGATGTTTCTTGATATTATTATTATTATTTATTTTTTTTGTTTTTAAATTTATTTGGCCTTATATTGTTGTTTTGCGCGAGCGCGATGCGCGAAACTCGAACTTCATTAATTTTAATTTCGCAATCGTAGTCGCGGTACTTCGGACAAATTTACCGTGCAACGTGAACGATAGAACAATGAATCGTAGAATTCGCGGGTAATACGAAGGTGAACGATAATTGCGTGTTGTTTTAATTAAAAGGGCGCGATGCCGTGGTTGCGCGAAATTTTCGACGGACGACCGGAAAAACGTGACGGCTTGCGCGCGTTCGCTCGGAGCATTGCGCACGTTTGTCACAAATTTCGTCACGAAATCGCCGACGTTTCCAATCAATTTCACAATTAATATCCGAGTTTATCGATGAACAAAAAAAAAAAAATCAAAGCCATCGACACATCGATATATTTTTCGTGTCATTTGCTTTTCGGAAATTTAATATCGCGCGTGTACTCTGCATCATTGATGAGGAGCGAAGAGTGCAAGAATATTGAATTCCATCGAGTCGACAGTAGGAACGGCAAATTGGTCGCCGATTTTCGCTGTTGTCGGTAACGTCAGCGGGTCGATTTATAAAGCGAGCATTTAAATTATGCACCCTCTTGTCCCGGGCTAGATAATTATTCATGTAAATTTATCGAAATACGGATGTGACCCGGTACAATCGGTTGTGCGACGAGGCTGTCTTTCTCTCCGTCTGTCGTCATCGATCGTTGCGAACGATTGCGCTTAAATCAATGATGGTGCAACGCGAGTCAGTGCAGCCTTCGATTCCACCCCCCCCCCCCCCCGCCCCCCCCCCCCCAGTGGCAGAATGCAAGTGCAAGAGCTCATTAACTTATTTTTTTTTTTTCATCCTACACGCGCACCTGTTAGCGGAATGCATTCGCGCCGCGAATAGACGCGATGATCGTGCGTGTGTGCGCACATGTGTGTACACACGATTTCTTGCCACTCATGTGAGCGGTTTAGTGGTGAATTGGCGTGACGTGAATTCTCGAATCTTGCGAAAGCGATTCGATGAATGAGAATCGAGTTTACGCACGGAGTTACTTGTAGCGGTGCTGTTGCGTCTTGAAGTGAAAAGAGCGAGGGAGCCGATGGTTTGTAAAAGAGAAACGGGCGCGTGAGCTGGAAAAAATAATGGACGGAAGCGTCAAAGACTGAGATTTATGTGCACGCGAACTTGCGCTATAAAATTGAGATTTATAATTAAATCTGTCTACATTAACGGTGTGTTGTATGGCGAGTATGATATAGTGAGTATGATCTGGCCGGTGTGATATGGCGAATATGATGTTGTCGCGTGTCCGTCGTATAGACGTTGTCGTATGACGACCTTTACTGTGGTATGGCGACGGTTGGTATGTGTAGTTCAGTAGGTACAATGCAGTGAGTACGATCTGGCCGATGTGATATGACGAATGTGATGTGTCGCGTGTCCATGGTAGAGACGTTGTCGTATGACGACCTTTACTGTGGTATGGCGACGATTGGTATGTGTAGTTCAGTAGGTACAATAGAGTGGATGCTCTATGGTAGCTATAGTATAATGCTTATACTATGCTCGGTATTGTATGATGAATATGGTATGGTATAATAGTGCATAGTGTACTGGGTATGATATGGTGTGTATGGTATGATGGGTACGGTATAGTGGGTACAGGCTTTGCATGGTGGACATGGCATGATGCGCGTGGTATGATGGATATGGGATGGGAGATTTGGCATGCTGGATATGGTATGGTCGGTTTGACATGCTGGACATGGTATGGCATGGTGGGCATGGTATGGTGGATATGGGATGGTGGGCATGGTATGATGGGCATGGTATGATGGGCATAGTAGGGAAGGTGGATACGGGATGGTAGGTTTGGCATGGTCGACATGATATGATCGGGCATGGTGGGTATGGTACGGTGTGGTGGGCATGGTATAGTGGATACGGAATGTTGGGCATGGTATGCGGCATACGGGACGGTGGATTTAGCATGGTGGACATGGTATGGTGGGCATGGTATGGTCGGTTTGGCATGCTGGACATGGTATGGCATGGTGGGCATGGTATGGTGGATATGGGATAGTGGGCTTGGCATGATGGGCATGGTATGATGAGCATAGTAGGGAAGGTGGATACGGGATGGTAGGTTTGGCATGGTCGACATGATATGATCGGGCATGGTGGGTATGGTACGGTGTGGTGGGCATGGTATAGTGAATACGGAATGTTGGGCATGGTATGCGGCATACGGGACGGTGGATTTAGCATGGTGGACATGGTATGGTGGGCATGGTATGGTCGGTTTGCCATGGTGGATATGGGATGGTGGGCTTGGCATGATGGGCATGGTATGATGGGCATAGTAGGGAAGGTGGATATGGGATGGTAGGTTTGGCATGGTTGACATGATATGATCGGGCATGGTGGGTATGGTACGGTGTGGTGGGTATGGTATAGTGGATACGGAATGTTGGGCATGGTATGCGGCATAAGGGACGGTGGATTTGCATGGTGGACATGGTATGGTGGTCATGGCATGGTGGATACAGGATGGTAATTTTGGCATGGTGAACATAGTGTGGTTGGCATGGTGGGTATGATATGGTGTGGTAGGCATGGTATGCAGCATACGGGATGGTGGGATAAGCATGGTGGGCATGATATGCTGCATACGGGATGGTGGGTATGGTATAGTATGGTCTACAAACGGAAATTCTACGAACGACTCTTACCAACGTTGACCCATTCGTGTTGATAATTCTCCCGACATTGGCTGGTAGTTAATCCAATTGTGTAATTTTCCTACTCACCTGAAACACCGAGAGAAAAGAAAGTCCAGTTATTCGAGGATACGAATAAATTAGCTCGGTGAAATCCGGGTAAAGCCACTGGTTTTCAAAGTACTTTATTGCGCTAAACAGTCGGGGAATTTTTACGTGCGAAATAATGCAGCATTCGTTTCTCATTAACGCTCGGCAATTCTTAAATACGACGCCACTCGTACTAATTAGCCCTGCTAAAGCAATGGGAGCACAGAAATCGTTGTAGCAGGGAAGTAGCGGGAATGGTGCGAAACGAGCGAGGGTCACGCACACCGTTCCGCGTTTCACACCGATCCGAATACATACTCACATACGATACGCATGTATTTCCTATCGGTTTTGCAGAGTTGTATCTTCGTTCAACAGGAAGCCAGATTTTAGCCTCGATCTCAGAGCGATCAAAGACTCGGAGGGTTTCGCGACCCTGAGTTACCACCAAATTACTGAAGTGATGCCTCTCAATTTTTTTTTCCACAGTGATTCTATAAAAATAAAATAAAAAGAGTGTCCGCCGTGGCAATTTTTTCCAATAGTGTACCTGCGAAGGGAGCAGCAAAAGTGACGCCCAGCAGTAACGATAGCGTAACGGATAGTGGGAAAAAAAAGGAAAACATCAATGATTGGAATTTTTTTCCAGGAACGCAGATCGTATCTGGAATTACTTTGATTTGTCGCATGATCGAGCGACCCTCGTGAACTAGCGAAGATACCGGAAGGGAAATTTCTTCACGCCGGCGAACGGATGCATTCAACATCGCGATCTTGAGGTGAGTTTCAGAGAAAATTTCGAACACTTCTCGATGGGATAAAAATCTGAAAAAAATCAAGTGTACGGGAGGTGCTGCAAAGATTTTTTTTCGTGAAATAATAATTCCAATTTGCTATTAAAAAATTGAAGATAAAAATCATTATTCAACAAATTTCCCGGCAACTTAACTATTTTGCTTCGTAAAAATAATTCGTTTGTTTTCATGAATGTGTTTTTTCACACATTTTTTCCATATAAAAAAAAAAAAAAAAAAAAAAATCAAAGTTGAATGAAAAATCTGAAAAAATTCACACGTATTCAGAAAAATAAACGAATCATTTTCACGAAAAAAAAACTTCGGTTGCGGGCAAATTTGTTAAGCAATTCTTTTTTGTCATCAATTTGTTAATAACATTTTGTAATTATTATTGTGCAAAATTAATCTTCTCAGTACCTTTCAGTGTGCATGAATTTTTTTCAGATTTTTTATACCATCAAGAAGTACTTGGAATTTTTCTATTATTTTTGTCGAACTTATGCGAAGTCAGCGCGCAGCGAGACTCCCTCCTTAAGTGCACCGAGGCCACTTCCGACAGTTTCTAGCCGTTGATGCTTCACGCCGGTGCGGGTCTACCTGCCATTCCAGCCACTCGCAAGTGTTTCCCGGCGAATTCCTGTCGCTCTTTGCACGTATCTGCGCCATCCCCGGGCGACGCAGAGGCCGCTTGCCTACACAAAACACCGTTAGATCGCAAGTCGACCCGACAGCGATCCAGCAACCGTAGCGACATCTCCTTCCTTACCGGGGATTTTAATTTTTATTTATTTTCATTTTATTTTCTTATTTTTTGCAATACATTTTCACATGTCCTCTTCGCGACAGACTTCACCCTCGGGCCGGCGATTGTCTTCAATTAAAACGGTCACTTCGATCATTAGCGATGGCGGACGAGGAACGCTCACTGCTACGAAGCAAAGAAGAATCCCATTGACATTCCGTACGTGTTCGAGAAACGCTTTTAAGAATGCAAAAAAAAAAAAAAAAAAAAAAATTAGAGAACAAAGTTACGAAGGTGATGAAAACGTGCGCTTCATTATTCTCCGTCGCTCGAAAAGTTCTACGTTCGAGCGAAGTCTGTTGTTCAGTTGTTTATCAGGTCGGCGAGGAAGCGAATGGATGGAAGAAAAATAAAAATGAAAATACGAAGAAATATGGTTTCGAAGTTTTTCAAAATTATTCAACGAATCTAATGAGACACATTGAAGGGAATTCTTGTCGATTCGGTCGTGTAATAAATATATGTAATTTATAAACAATTTTAACATGATTGGCATTTACATTTCATTTTACAATATTTCGTATTTACCATTCGCAAGACATTTTTGTGAGAGCGAGAGGCGCGCCGATGCTGCTGGTACTGCGTATTATGGGCCCGTAATGCGATTAGCACTGTCTGCGAGCCACCGAAAGCACAGCAGTTAAGAAGAGGCAAGAAAAGAAGGAGACTAAGGAGCTTTCATTGCTTCAGACACGATCGATTTTGCTTGGTTCGTATAATGAACGAAGAAATAAAAGGCAAAACAAAAGAAAACAACCAAGCCATAACTGGATGAACATTAAAATTATGGTATTCCTCATAGTGAGCCACGATAAATTTTGCAGCTAGTGAAACGGGAAGTAGAAGAAATTATCGTTATTCCCAAGACTTACACAACGACCATTATTTTTAATTGCAATGAGAAAAAGAGCATCGGATTTGCGACGGGCAGAAATTTATCCTGACAAAGCTTTCTTTGCAATTTATATTCGTTTTCCGCATAGCTTGGCAAACACATGAGGTACGTGAAGTCCGTATTGAAGTACCAAGTACCTCAAGTGCCAAGTACCTCAAGTGCCAAGTACCTCAAGTGCCAAGTACGTCAAGTGCCAAATACCCCAAATGCCAAGTACGTCAAGTGCCAAGTACCTCAAGTGCCAAGTACCTCAAGTGCCAAGTACCTCAAATGCCAAGTACCTCAAATGCCAAGTACCTCAAATGCCAAGTACCTCAAATGCCAAGTACCTCAAATGCCAAGTACCTCAAATGCCAAGTACCTCAAGTGCCAAGTACCTCACGTGCCAAGTGCCTCAAGTGCCAAGTACCTCAAATGCCAAGTACCTCAAATGCCAAGTACCTCAAATGCCAAGTACCTCAAATGCCAAGTACCTCAAATGCCAAGTACCTCAAATGCCAAGTACCTCAAATGCCAAGTACCTCAAATGCCAAGTACCTCAAATGCCAAGTACCTCAAATGCCAAGTACCTCAAATGCCAAGTACCTCAAGTGCCAAATACCTCAAATGCCAAGTACCCCAAATGCCAAGTACCTCAAATGCCAAGTACCTCAAATGCCAAGTACCTCAAATGCCAAGTACCTCAAGTGCCAAGTACCTCAAGTGCCAAGTACCTCAAGTGCCAAGTACCTCAAGTGCCAAATACCTCAAGTGCCAAGTACCTCAAATGCCAAGTACCTCAAATGCCAAATACCTCAAGTGCCAAGTACCTCAAATGCCAAGTACCTAAAATGCCAAGTACCTCAAACGCCAAGTACCTCAAACGCCAAGTACCTCAAATGCCAAGTACCTCAAATGCCAAGTACCTCAAATGCCAAGTACCTCAAATGCCAAGTACCTCAAATGCCAAGTACCTCAAATGCCAAGTACCTCAAACGTCAAGTACCTCAAACGCCAAGTACTTCAAGTACCAAACACTTCATGCACCGAGCACTTCACGTACCGAGTACTGGTTAATACTCGAATCCTGTAGTATTGAGTACTGGCAGAACTTACATGCTGACCTTCTGAGTACTTGGTTCTAACTTGGTACTTGACACTTCAATACGTACTTCAAGTACTCAGTGAATTTGCCCAACTGTGATTTTCCGCGAAATCGATGTAGCGGGAGATTCATTTCTTCATACTCAAGTGTCATTGAACGTCGTGTCTTTGGTTAAAAAAAAAAAAATGTTAGTGTAAGAAAGAAAAAAAATGTCAAGTGTCATTGAACGTCGTGTCTTTGGTTAAAAAAAAAAAAATGTCAGAACCCCTCGCGGGTTCTGATTAATCTAAGTTCCCCAAGGATCAACTCGCAGGTACTAATTATTGTAAATCCCTCCGAGGGAAAAGTCTCCTCAAGATCCGTCGCAGACACTGATTTATTCGATTCGATGCCCCCCGTCGCGGATCAAAGTGTCTTTTGACATTTCACTCAGAACTTCCGCTGAAGATGTTGTCACGTAAAACAAACAATGTACCCCGGGTTAATTCGGTGCAACTTTGAGATTGTGGCCTCGAGCGAAATGGTAAAGAAACTTAGACCAATTGTGAAAAGAACAACATTTTCACACTCGCCGGAGAGTCGTCCGGCGGAAGGAGCCCGAGCTTTTGCAATTAGTTCGCAGCAAGTTGCCTCTCGTCGACGGTCTCGTTCGTCGTTGGAAAACTTCGCCGCAGAGAGAACCGCATTGGACTTAGAGGTCGAGAAGGAGGGTGCGGGAGGACGATGAAGAAAGCGCGGAAAGGTACCGAGGGGAATAGCCGGAAGCCTGGGCTACTGGACCCTGATGGTCGACCTAGTCGCACCCCTTTCCCTCCCCCCCCTCCGCCCACCCCCGGGGAACGCGTGACTCACAAAGTTCTTTGAGCTTTTCTCGGTAAAGAACGGGGAAGAAGAGACCAGAAGAGGAGGACCGAATGGAAAAAGTGAGAGAAGGTCGACAGTCCGACGACGATCAAGGCGGACCCGCGGGCTGCATTTGAATAAGAAAGGACTCGGACGCGTAATAACGGCCTCGGTGCCACGCGCCCCCCTCGCCCCCTCCGCCGACCCCTTCGTTTCCTACGTCGTCGTCGCGACCCTCCGACCGCCACCCAATGCGCCCTTTTTCTCTTATACATATAACATTCTACACTCGAATCCCTTTCGGTACTCTTTTTTGTTTTTTTCTTCATCGACCCTCGAGGGGTCTCCGCGATTCGCGGAGATCTCGTCGCGGAAACCCCGGAGGAATCGATGCGTCTGCAGTATTCAGACGTAGGGATTTTGTTTTTTTTTTGTTTTTTTTTTTTTTTTTTTTCGACGGTAACTTTGTACTGCGGACTTCTTTGAAATCGATGCAGAGAGAACAGGATTGGAAACTGGGGTTGAAATTAAAGATGGCGAATCGAGTAAATATTTGCCACTGGTTTCGAGCTTTTACGCTGTAAGGGAGGTTTGTTCATTCGATAACAATTTCTCGTTTAAAAACTTTAAGAATTCACTTTCAAAACAAAGCTTCCTCATGGAGGAAGCTTTGTTTTGGTAAAAATAAAAATCCGTGATTTTAAGGAAAACATGTTCAGAATGTTGCTAAACATCGAAAAATCACATTCAGAAAAGATGTCCGGGTGTGTGTGTGTGTGTGGATTAGGCGCCAAAAATTCAAACCGCCATAACTCGAGAATGCCTCGACCGATAAGGCTGAAATTTCACACACGGTATATGTAGTGAACATTCAATGTTTCTGCAAAATTTCATCCAAAAATGTTCAGTTGTTTTTTTTGTACGCCATTTTTTATTTCTTCCAAAATGTCGGTACGCCCCTAGCACTCACAATTTCTCACCTATCTGGCTAAAAAGGCGTACACATATGGAATACGATCACCCGATGATCCTATTAAAATTTCAAGAGAATCGATCTAACCGTTCAAATTTTATGTCATTTTGAATGTTTCGAATCTCCTAAAAAATTAGTACTTTACTTCAAACGCAATTTTCCTCATTAAACAGTCATTCATTAATAAAATAAGTGTCAGATTCGTGATCGGCGTAAAAAAATACATAGAATACAATCCCGGAGTGACGACCAGCGAAAAAGTTTATCAGCCATTTGTATAGCCAAAATGTCAAAAAATGGGTGATTTTGCGTATTTTTAAACAGCGATTTCTTTGCTTTCCGATAACACGGTGGAAGAACCTAGGTGTCTATCGTGTTCTACAGCAAAAAATACACAAGATTATGAATATGACGAAGTTTTTATTATTACAAATGTCGGCAAAAAAATATTGTCAAATTAACGAGACAAAAATTGTGGAGCTTTGCAGAAAATGCGTGTTTAACGTTCAAAACTTTTTCAATGCGTACACTGATAGAGTGTTATTAAAATTTTTTATATGTCATCTCAATTAGGGAAAATAATACGCATTTTAATGAGTGTAGCCGACGTACAATAATAATAATAATAATAATAATACATTTTTAAATGATTGGATTTCGGAAAATTAAAAAAAAAAAATGAGTATTTTCTATTGAATTTGTTATTTTCACGTACCCATGTATAACAAAATCTCGGAGTTTCAACGAATATGTGGTACATTCAAACTTCATTATTTTTCCTAAAAAATTTGATGCGGCAATTTCGCTGAAGGCAGCGAAATTGTTATTCATAAATGTACACCTGTTCTGCGGGTGCTCCAGGTATATTCTCGTTTGTTCCGACCCATTCGAACCCATCCGACCCATCGTAATGCCATTTATACCTGTGTCCCGCGCGCAAACGTAAGCCATCTGATACGCCATCCGATTTGCAACATGGAAATTTCACGTGCTTCGAGCAGCAATCGGAGATGGGCGCGCGGCCCGGCGGGATTTCTCTCCCTGTCCCTCTTTCTCTTTCCACACGTGTAGGACGAATATCAGATATCAGATAGTGGAAACTAATCTCGCAACGGTACTTCGAGCTATCGAAATCCCTCGCAGTGCCGGCGAATTTTATACTTGACCGAAGACTGTCTATACAAGCTTGAACGGGGAAAAATGGAACACTGGGGCAAAGTGGATCGCTTTTACAAATTTTTCGCTGGAGATGAAACCCAACCTAAAGTCTCATTGAGAGACCTCGCAGGACCAGCAAATTTTACAGTTTGGACGAAACTTTATATACAGAGGGAGGAGGGGCTGTGACGAAACATGGGGCGAAATGGACCATTTTTGCCATTTTTCGTATGACATAAAACAAAATGAATTCTTATCCAGACGCTTCTCAAAGCCAGCAAATTGTATAAATTGTATAAAAACTCTGTACACAAGGTAAGGTCGAGCAAATCGAACATCGGGGCAAAATGGACCATTTTTGCCATTTTTCGTATGACAGAAAACAAAATAAATTCTTATCGAGACGCTTCTCAAAGCCAGCAAATTGTATACTTTGTATGAAAACTCTGTACACAAGGTAAAGTCGAGCAAATCGAACACCGAGGCAAAATGGACCATTTTTGCCATTTTTCGTATGACATAAAACAAAATGAATTCTTATCGAGACGCTTCTCAAAGCCAGCAAATTGTATAAATTGTATAAAAACTCTGTACACGAGGTAGAGTCGAGAAAATCGAACACCGGAGCAAAATGGACCATTTTTGCCATTTTTCGTATGACACAAAAAAAAATGAATTCTTATCGAGATGCTTCTCAAAGCCAGCAAATTGTATAAATTGTATAAAAACTCTGTACACAAGGTAAAGTCGAGAAAATCGAACACCGGGGCAAAATGGACCATTTTTGCCATTTTTCGTATGACATAAAACAAAATGAATTCTTATCGAGACGCTTCTCAAAGCCAGCAAATTGTATAAATTGTATAAAAACTCTGTACACAAGGTAAGGTCGAGCAAATCGAACACCGGGGCAAAATGGACCATTTTTGCCATTTTTCGTATGACACAAAACAAAATGAATTCTTATCGAGACGCTTCTCAAAGCCAGCAAATTGTATAAATTGTATAAAAACTCTGTAAACAAGGTAAGGTCGAGCAAATCGAACACCGGGGCAAAATGGACCATTTTTGCCATTTTTCGTATGACATAAAACAAAATGAATTCTTATCGAGACGCTTCTCAAAGCCAGCAAATTGTATAAATTGTATAAAAACTCTGTACACAAGGTAAAGTCGAGAAAATCGAACACCGGGGCAAAATGGACCATTTTTGCCATTTTTCGTATGACATAAAATAAAATGAATTCTTATCGAGACGCTTCTCAAAGCCAGCAAATGGTATAAATTGTATGAAAGCTCTGTACACAAGGTAAAGTCGAGCAAATCGAACACCGAGGCAAAATGGACCATTTTTGCCATTTTTCGTATGACATAAAACAAAATGAATTTTTATCGAGACGCTTCTCAAAGCCAGCAAATTGTATAATTTGTATGAAAGCTCTGTACACAAGGTAAAGTCGAGCAAATCGGACACCAAGGCAAAATGGACCATTTTTGCCATTTTTCGTATGACACAAAACAAAATGAATTCTTATCGAGACCCTTCTCAAAGCCAGCAAATTGTATGATTTGTATGAAAACACGATTACCAATTTTTCCTGACACATCGAGCATAAAAAGTGTCGTAACGAATGGGCAACACCGATCAATTTTGTCCCACGGTGCGATTTTCCCGATTCTCCCCCTCGGAGACACGGAGGGTGGGCGAACGGGATAGTTTTCGTCGGTCGAAGCGCAGGAAAGTACTGTGTACGAGAGATTTTTCGATCGAATTTTCATTGGAAAGCCGGTGAGAGTTTTTATTCGAACTCTGTGCAGAGAAGCCTATCACTGCTATTGCCACTTTTAGTCCCCCACCTCGATCCCGCTCGACGAAACGCCCCGTGGCATTTCACTTCCCCCCCCCCCCCACCTCCACCCTCCCCCCTTCTACACCTAACCCCTTGGGTGAATATTCATGACACGCCGCGCAAACCCGCTTCCACACGGCTCTTTCCCGCGGCCCAATAGCTCGTGTAAACGTAATCGCTGGTCCATGGAGCGGCAAAGTCCAGAGCGGGAACCCCCTCGCATCTGTATAGGACACTTTGGAGAAGTGCGAGAGTGGAGAACGACAAATATATATATATATATATATATATATATATATGTGTGTGTGTGTGTGTGTGTGTGTGTGTGTGTGTGTGTGTGTGTGTGTGTGTGTGTGTGTGTGTGTGTGTGTGTTCGATAGTTTCCCGAATTAAAATATTTGAAGACTCTTTCGTGTTTTTAGACTCAGGTAAAGAGAAAATCATTTTTTTTTTAAATATTTGTGCGGACGAAAGGAGGTATAAATTAATTTTTTTTTATTATGGATTTCTGTTTGTAAAGTTTTATCTAATTTTTTTTTTTTTTATTTTCGAGTATTAGTATCGAGTAATTTATTTTTTTTAATAACTCGAGACTGATTTTTTTCAAAGAGCCGTTTCATCCACTTGCGAAGATTGTACATAAGAAAAATAACACGCTAAAATTGTGTTTATATTTGACGTCACTCTTTCGTATTTTACAATGACGTTAAAAAAATCATTTTTTTTTTTTATATTTGTGCGGACAAAGTAGGTATAAATGATTATTTATTTCTTTTTTTATTTAAAATTGAGACTGATTTTTTTTGGCAGAATCGGAATGTGTCGGCGACGAGATGGGAATTTTTATTTTTATCGTAATCATGTATGCAGTTTTTTATTTTTTTATTTTTTTATATATGCACCTCTTCGTTTTAACAAAATAAAAGAGCTTGACAGAATTTTTAGATTTCACTTGTTATTTTTCGATACATCGAAGTTGTCTCTAAGGAAAATAACCCGCTAAAATTGTGTACGACAGGATCTACGCAAAACAACAAACACTCGATGTAATAAAATTATTATTTTTTTAAATTATCAAACGAGTTTCGCCTTCCGTTTCGGTCGAAATCCCCAGAGGCAAAAATGACGAAAAAAAAGAGCTCGAAAGGTTTTCCAGCCCTTTCGCATATTTGTTTTTTCGCAATTTTACTTCGATGTACAGTTATTGGAAAGTAACCCGATAACGATCGTTATATAAATTGTTCCTAGCGCAGTGTAAAAAAAAAAACAAAAAAAATACAAAAACAAAAACATAACGCTACCTGTTTCGACAAACGATCGATCGCTGATCGATCTCGCAAACGCTCGTAATCTCATAATCGTTTGTCTCTTGGAGTTGTTTATCCCATTGACCGTGCAACTGGCTCCAAGCGTTCACAAAATCATCGCTGCAAGCGGTCACACTGACACTATCATACATTCCAACGTGTCACGATATATTTGTAATTTAAATTGTCAAAATGAGAACTCGGACAGAGCGCTTGAGCTCAGCGATAGATGACTTGTATTGGTTTATATCAGAGGCTTGCCAGTACTTAAAGTACTTTAGTACTCATTTGGTACTTAAAGTACATTAGTACATATGTGGTACTTGAAGTACATTAGTACAAATTTGGCACTTTAAGTACATTAGTACAAGTTTGGTACTTAAAGTACATTAGTACTTATTTGGCACTTAAAGTACATTAGTACTTATTTGGTACTTCAAGTTCATTAGTACAAATTTGGTACTTAAAGTACATTAGTACAAATTTGGTACTTAAAGTACATTAGTACAAATTTGGTACTTAAAGTACATTAGTACTTATTTCGTACTTAAAGTTCATTAGTACTTATTTCGTACTTAAAGTTCATTAGTACTTATTTGGCACTTAAAGTTCATTGGTACTTATTTGGCACTTAAAGTACTTTAGTACAAATTTGGTACTTAAAGTACTTTAGTACTTATTTGGCACTTAAAGTTCATTAGTACTTATTTGGCACTTAAAGTACTTTAGTACATATTTGATACTTAAAGTACATTGGTACAAATTTGGTACTTAAAGTTCATTAGTACTTATTTTATGCTTAAAGTTCATTAGTACTTATTTGGCACTTAAAATACATTGGTACTTATTTCGTACTTCAAGTTCATTAGTACTTATTTGGTACTTGAAGTACATTAGTACTTATTTGGCACTTAAAGTACATTAGTACTTATTTCGTACTTAAAGTTCATTAGTACTTATTTGGTACTTAAAGTACATTAGTACTTATTTGGTACTTTAAGTACATTAGTACTTATTTCGTACTTAAAGTAGGTGAGTCCTTATTTCGTACATAAAATTCGCATTTAAAGAACCAAAGTACTTTTCGGTACTTTAAGTACTGTTTACTACGTTCTAAGACCAAAGTACGTTTCGATCAAAGTTCGAATTTCCAATGTTGAATATAATTCGTCCGAATTGAGTGCCAGCGTGAAGATAAAAAAATGGCAGTAATTATTTGATGAGCGAAAACAAGGAGTGGCCATTAATGGCATATTCTGTTGGTGTGTGACGATTCGTGCGAATTTAGTGCAAACGTTAAAAAAAAAAAAAAAAAAAATGGCGGTAATAATTGAAACAGTGAAAACACAGATAGCGACATTAATTCTCGACAAGAACGATTTTGAATAATCGACAACTCCCCCCCCCCCCGCCCTTCCATCGCTACCCCTCCCGCTGAGTACACAGCGGGTTCGTTCCGTTTTTATTGTGAAAATGTTTTCGAGCGAAATGCAGATATCGCGCATTCCCGGAGCACTTTTCGATAGCGTTACGTTACGTGCCGTTGCACGAAATAACAAGTGACAGGGTTCGCGCATTCGCGAATGAATCGGTCAACGTAGTAAACGAAGGGACAATATCTCGGTGCGCTTCGACGAATTTCGAATATCGCTGATGGTATTGCCAATTTTTGTTTTCTTCTTCTTTTTTTCTACGATAATATATTGTCCATTGAACAATCAAGATACTATTTAAAAAAGGGGCAGTCACATTTCATAGTAAACGAATAAATGAGTATGTAGCGTTGTTATTATTATAGGTTCGTTTATTTGTGTTATTTCATTGTTGACAATGGATGACAAATGCTTCGTCTATGGAGACGCTATCGTCGGATAATACATTCTCAAGGAACCGAATTTCCCTTTCGATTCAAATTTCGAACAAGAATATACCGATTATTTTACTGTCAGCCCAATATTTTTTTACTTGAATTCCAAAAATACGATTTTTTCACGCGTAAAACTGAGACTTTCAATGTCCCACTGTACTTTGGCCGATAGAAGGCCAGCGGAAAGAGATACGTCGAATATAGCCGTGAAAAAAAAAAAAAAAAAAAAAAAAAAAAAAAAAAAAAAAAAAAAAAAAAAAAAGAAAATCGAGTGAACAACGATTTTTCCAATTTTTTTTTTTAGGCACTTCTGAAAAACGTCGATTTTCGTGATTTTCAAAGGTCGATATCTCGGCTCCGAATGGAGCTACGGAAAATCCGAGGTGCCCGTCGTGTTCTACGGGAAAAAAATACACAAGATGGACTCTTGTTCGAAGTTCTAGAAGCGTTTTATCGCGAAGTTTTGGCACATTGAAAAATGTGAAAAATAGACTCGAAAGTGCCCTCACCATTTTTTGAGGAAAATGGTTTTTTCAAAACAAAATTTTCTAATTTTTTCACTAATGAAATCGGTTGGGAGATATGCCACTTAAAAAAAAAAATGGCGGCATTCGTAATTTGATATCTCGAAATTTTCTGAAAAAAAGTGCAGATTTATGCGGCTGCAGAAATCCTCAGCCGAGGAAAATCCTCGGCCGAGGAAAATCCTCGGCCGAGGAAAATCCTCGGCCGAGGAAAATCCTCGGCCGAGGAAAATCCTCGGCCGAGGAAAATCCTCGGCCGAGGAAAATCCTCAGCCGAGGAAAATCCTCGGCCGAGGAAATCTGCAGCGGCTGCAGATTTTGCAACTAATTTTGCGAAACGGCACTTTTTTCAAAAAGTTTCGAGATATCGAATTAAAACCTCCGCCATTGTTTTCAAGTGGCGTATTTCCCGACCGATTTCATTAACGAAAAAATTCGAAAAAATTTTTTTTTGAAAAACCAATTTCGTCAAAAAATGTAAAAAAAAATCAGAACACAGAGGCACTCCACACATTTAACATACTTAACATATTTAACATATTCAACATTTCGACCGAATTTACAAAATAGCGAGGCAACAATAAGTGCCAGAAATTGAATAACAAATACGTTGCTAATCAAATAAATAAATAAATATGTAATAAACAAATGAGCAATGAATAAATAAAAAATGGAGAATACAAGCAAATCGAGAGAAACGACCGGAGTGCTGTGCTCAGGCTACCCGTTGCTACCGGAGGCCGTCGGTGCCAGGAGGACGAGCAGGTGCATGAACTCGGTTGAACTTTGCGCAAGGGAAAAAAAATTAGGTTCGGCGAGCTGGATAGAGTAACAGAAAAAAGTAATTTAAAAAACATTTTTTTAAACGACTTTGTAGTTTGTTCGTCAGTCCGCTCCGCCGTATTAAAAAAAAAAAAGAAAACATCTCGTGTAACGGTCCAATCAAAAGGGCGAATAAAACGCCGCCGACACACATGGATAAGAAAGAAAAAAAAAAATCTTCAACCTACATTTTCTTTCGGTCGAAAAAAAATCAAACGTACAGCAGAGAAACAATGAAAATAAGTGAATAAATGAATTGCGTATCGAAATTTACAGATTCGATTAAGCCAAAAGATCGTCGCTGCGACCGGAAACTGCGAATGCGAGATCGACGATCTCCGCTAACCTAAAAAAATCACCTCCACCATAATTCGCGCGTAATTGATGGAGGAACCGTTGAATAAACGACGCCGCGACGATGCGTAAAGTTACCCGGAAGAGATAACGAGAGAATCGCGATGAGAATCGGCCGTTAAAAAAAAAAAAAAAAAAAAAAAAAAAAAAATGGACGACTAGAAATACCGGCGGTGCGGAGAGGAGAGGACATCCGAGGAGAGCGGATGAACCTGCCGGTTGGCTCGCGAGCGCCATTGGCGCGTTGCGGCAACGGTGGGCAACAACCGTCGCGACGAGCCGGTGCATGAACCTGCGTGAACTTTGCGCGCGCGTCCAGCGCGGGAGACCGGCGGAAGTGGGGGGGGGGGGGGGGGGGGGGGGGGGACGTAGAACAGTCCGCGAGCGCCGAAGGGAAGAAAGGGGTCCGGAATGGAAGGAGAAAGAAGCGGCGGAGCGACGAACCGTTACGCTCGCTTGGATCTCTCTCTCGCTACGGCCACTTCCGGTCCCGTGGCATCTCCCGATGCACGGCCGTAGTTACGCCAGAACGTTCGTTGCCTCGTGACTTGCGCGCGCGCGCGCGAGCGCGCACACACACACAAACACATACGGGGTGCAATTTAATATCTAACGGAGCGTTGTGGCTACGCGCTCGAACGGACGCGTCCTCGTCCTCCGCCTCTTCGCGTCCACTTCCTCGTCTTCGTCTTCGTCTTCGGGCCGTGGAGCTCGGCGAATCGCTCGAATCACGCCGTGAGACACGAGCGCTGGCGCGAGAATGATCCGAAGTTTGTGCACCGGTGTTGGGTCTCAGCGAGCAGGGGCGGGGGGTGGGGGGGGAGGGGAATCGCTCACGTATGGGCGATTTGTTTCGCCGTGTCTTCTGGACTGGAGATATCGTTCTAGGAATAATCCTGTTTTGCATGGCACGCACAAGTGGATGCGTGCTGTGCCCGGCGGCTCGAGCGAATTATTTGAATGGCTAATGGGGAACGCGGAACGTGTATTCGTTATTTGATTTCGACCATCACCCATCACCTTCTTGCCGCAAGGGTCGATGATCTGCCATCGCACCGTCGTTCTCATGGCGCAACCGGTTTAAGAAGGTTTTTAATGTGTGTTTCTTTTCTAGCTGGGAATCTTGATGTCCAGTGATGAAAGTTGGTTTGCAATGAAACTTCTTCCTTTTCTCTTCGGTTTTTGTTGTTGGGAGGCGGAAATCGATCATTGGCGATTCACTGATGGTTATTGGGTTGTCAAGTGGTTTTCGCCAAGTGATGACATGGTAGCCGACATGTGCTTTGCGATTATGCTTCCTCATAGAGGATCCTATCTTTTCGGGAAAGAAAACACAACATTTGAGATTTTAAGGTCAGAGTACATGAAATAATCTAAAACGACGAGCTATGCGATTCTTAGCTGGCGTCCCGTTGTATGTGTGTGGATGTGTGTGACAGATTTGCATGTGCCCACTTTGGTATGTGCCCATTTGGATCTGTTCCCAGCTTGATCTGTGTCCAGTTGAGTCTGTGCCGAATTAAGACTGGGTCCAGTTGAGTCTGGGACAAGTTCGGTTTATGTCCAGTTGGGTCTGTGTCCAATTGATTCTGTGTTTAGTTGGTTCTGTGTTCAGTTACGTCTGCGGTCTGGTTGGGTTTGTGTCCATTTGAATCTGTTCCCAGTCAGATCTGTTCAGTTGAGTCTGTGCCCAATTAAGACTGGGTCCAGTTGAGTCTGGGACAAGTTCGGTTTATGTCCAGTTGGGTCTGTGTCCAATTGATTCTGTGTTTAGTTGGTTCTGTGTTCAGTTACGTCTGCGGTCTGGTTGGGTTTGTGTCCATTTGAATCTGTTCCCAGTCAGATCTCTCCAGTTGAGTCTGTGCCCAATTAAGACTGGGTCCAGTTGAGCCTGGGACAAGTTCGGTTTATGTCCAGTTGGGTCTGTGTCCAATTGATTCTGTGTTTAGTTGGTTCTGTGTTCAGTTACGTCTGCGGTCTGGTTGGGTTTGTGTCCATTTGAATCTGTTCCCAGTCAGATCTGTCCAGTTGAGTCTGTGCCCAATTAAGACTGGGTCCAGTTGAGTCTGGGACAAGTTCGGTTTATGTTCAGTTGGGTCTGTGTCCAATTGATTCTGTGTTTAGTTGGTTCTGTGTTCAGTTACGTCTGCGGTCTGGTTGGGTTTGTGTCCATTTGAATCTGTTCCCAGTCAGATCTCTCCAGTTGAGTCTGTGCCCAATTAAGACTGGGTCCAGTTGAGTCTGGGACAAGTTTGGTTTATCTCCAGTTGGGTCTGTGTCCAATTGATTCTATGTTTAGTTGGTTCTGTGTTCAGTTACGTCTGCGGTCAGTTGGGTGTGTGTCCATTTGAATCTGTTCCCAGTCAGATCTGTCCAGTTGAGTCTGTGCCCAATTAAGATTGGGTCCAGTTGAGTCTGGGACAAGTTCGGTTTATGTTCAGTTGGGTCTGTGTCCAATTGATTCTGTGTTTAGTTGGTTCTGTGTTCAGTTACGTCTGCGGTCTGGTTGGGTTTGTGTCCATTTGAATCTGTTCCCAGTCAGATCTGTCCAGTTGAGCCTGTACCCAATTTTGTACAGTTCAATTTGTGTCCAGTTGGGTCTGTGTCCAATTGATTCTGTATTCAGTTGAGTCTACATCGAGTTAAGTCTGCGGTCAGTTTGGTCCGTGTTCAGTTTCGTATGTGCCCATTTGGATCTGTTGCCAGTTAGATCTGTGTCCAGTTGAGTATGCGCCCAATTTAGACTGGGTCCAGTTGAGTCTGAGTCCAGTTCGGTTTGTGTCCAGTTGAATCTGTGCCCAATTGCAACTGGGTCAGGTTGAGTCTGAGTCGAGTTGGGTCTGTGTCCAATTGATTCTGTGTTTAGTTGGTTCCGTGTTCAGTTACGTCTGCGTTCAGATAAGTCGGTGGTCAGTTGGGTGTCTCCCAAGTTGGATCCGTGTCCAGTTTGGTGTGTGCCCAGTTGGACCCATGCCAAGTTTCGCCGTGCCGACTAAATAACGTCTCGACTCTTCCTGTGCCCAATTGGATCTACGCACAATGTTTCCATCCACCGACACGTGTGTCAAGTCGGCTCCGTGCACATTCGGAAAGACTCACTCTGTCCGACAGCTAGATCCACGGACTCAAGGTGGACATTCCAAAACCTCAATACGCCTCAACTGCACAGTGTCCCTCCGTCCTTATCGCACCGTCTGCCTTTGGCAGGGGCTCAAAGCGATACCCCAACGTTCCGCAGCACGGTTTTACAACCTCTAACCCAGTTGTGTACCGATGTTGCAAGTTGTCGAGAAGTTGTCGGCAAACTTTTTGATGAAATAAAGTTGAAATTGGTACGGAACGTTGCGGGACGGCCAACGGCCGGGAAAAGCCGGAAGATTCGAGGGTTCTCGGTTACGGAGGGGTAAGAAATCGAGAGCGGGTGGAAACAAGGCGCCGACGGCCGAGCCAGCCAGGCCGGGGTGGCAACGCTCGGACGGTCCGCAACCCCACCGCGAGCCCGGGGCTAAATTATTTCAGGTCGTCGTTTCTGTCCTCTTCGCGCGCCAACTGGCGGCGACTGCATGTATTTCGCGAACGACGGACTCAGGCACTGTGCGGCCAGGGTGGAAAGCGTATAAAGAGAGGGATCTCTCCTTTTGAAAGTTCATGAATGGATGTAGCCACCCCTCGCTCTCCCTTGCAACCCTTCCCGTTTTTCCTTCGTCCCCCCTCTCACTTCATCCCCCCCCCTCTTACTTCATCCCCCCTCTTAGTTCATCCCCTCGACTGCCTCCTCTTTCACTCTCTCGCGCACTTCCCGCTCCACTGTTTCCCACTCGCAATCTCTTCACGGCAATCTCTCACGGAAGCAGCCTATTGGCGGAGATGCAAAGGGGGGGGGGGGGGGGGGGGGGGGGGGGGGGGGATAAAAAAGCGCCGGATTTTTTTTTTCTCAAATGGATTCAGGCTTTGATATTTTTTTTTTATTTACATTTCTATCTTCACATTAGTCGCGTGGTGCATTGGAGTGCAATGTGGCGGACAAGTGAGAGTTGACGATGAAACGGATAACCGGTAAAAGATCTCGAGGCTCGGATCCTCGGCAGAGAATCGGATGCACATCGATCGTTAGATTTGTTTTCGTCGATTTATGGAAAAATTTTTAATCGACAATCGATCTAATCGATCGTGTAATTGTGGGATTAGATTCGTTTTTATAGTTGACATATCGCTTACAAATAATACCTAAAATAATCGTGTTGGGAAGAGTAAGCACGATTAATTCGTGCTGTGATTGGCCGATGCGAAATGTTTTAGGCAGCAGCTATTCGTGAAGAAAATTGGTCGAACCTTAAGTGAAATAAAAAAAGAAAGTAAAGACTGTTCGCGATTGCCTGTGTTCGGCTTTACTTTGTGCCAAAACTGAAGTCGGATTCGTCTTCGGCAAAAAAAGTACATTAATTTATGATTTCGAGAAGATTTTTTTTTACTTCAATTTTGGAAACAAAAAAAAATGAGCTATTTTTCGAATTTTTCGTCGTCCCGTCACGGGACCAAAAAAATCGTCTCGCGACTCCATCGAATAGCCTATACAGTGCATTCTTCCCTGATGTTTAGTTTTTTTTCGTGATTTCGTCAAAAAATTCCGAAAAAAAAAAGAGTCGGTGAAACGAATTTTGGCCGCACCCGACGTATTTTTTCCCTGCCGATCACGAATCTCACTTATTCAACCCTCGCCCCAACGTCTCACAGGAAAATCCGTGACAAAAGCGGGAAAAAAAAATCGTCATCGCCATTCGAAAAGCGTTCTCGAGCTGGTACGTTAAAGTTTCGAAAATCAAAAAGTCGTCTACGTAAAAAAAAAAAAAAAAAGAAAAAAAAAATATCTCTCACCGTTGATTAGCTTCTCCCAGCTCAACCGAAAGTTCATCGTATTTCATCTCGACGAGTGCCGTCGAGCATTGTCTCGCATCTTGTAAACTCTGCTTTACAAAAAAAAAAAAAAAAAAAGAAAAGAAAGAAAAAAAAAAGAAGATTTCCACCTCCTGTGTGTGTGTTCCGTTCCCGAACTGACGCACCATCTTGGAAACTTTCCGCCGGCCCGCCGTTGTGGAAAGACTAACGAGATACAGGAGTTGCCGGGTAATAACCAGAGCGAATGGAAAAAAAATCTATTCCGCATACAAGAAAAAAGCAAAAGCAAAAAAAGAAGGTTTTCACTCCGTAGCGGAAAAAAAAAAAAAAAAAAAAAACTTTCGGTTTCTTTTCGGCTGCTCGGATGCGCTTGCGTATCCAGCGATAAGCTCGTCGTCGAGTCTCTCTCTATCTCCTCGACAACCCACTTTCACCTCTCAACTTCTGCGGCGGATCTGCGGCAGAGCGGCCGCATAGCTCGGCCGTGGAAGCTTTTTTACAAATTTATTCATAACTCGTCCAGGCGCGGGCCGGCGCTGGGGCTTTAACAGTTTCCCGGGATAGTTACATACCGCAACGAACTCGGTGATGGGGAGGTGGGAAAAATGTTGAAAGGGTCGGCCCTAACGCACGGCCTCGCCGCCTGTGCAAGCGAGTATCGCGAAAATTGGAAAGGGAGCCGCGAGGCAACGGGCAAGATAAAATGAGGAAAGTGTCCGAAGCGTGGGAGGGATTTCCCCAACGGATGTGGGGCATGATAGAACCCTGGGAGCAAAATGGACCACCTTAAGCAATGATCCGTCGAGACACGAGAAATGGTCATCCCGAATAATAAAGGAGTCCATTTTGGGCCAGGCTTCCGTTTTGCCCCGCGAGGCAAGGGGTGAGATAAAATGAGGAAAGTGTCCGAAGCGTGGGAGAGATTTCCCCAACGGAGGTGGGGCATGATGGAACCCTGGGAGCAAAATGGACCACCTTAAGCAATGATCCGTCGGGACACGAGAAATGGTCATCCCGAATAATAAAGGAGTCCATTTTGGGCCGGGCTTCCGTTTTGCCCCCGAGGCAAGGGGTGAGATAAAATGAGGAAAGTGCCCGAAGCGCGGGAGAGATTTCCCCAACGGAGGTGGGGCATGATGGAACCCTGGGAGCAAAATGGACCACCTTAAGCAATGATCCGTCGGGACACGAGAAATGGTCATCCCGAATAATAAAGGAGTCCATTTTGGGCCGGGCTTCCGTTTTGCCCCCGAGGCAAGGGGTGAGATAAAATGAGGAAAGTGCCCGAAGCGCGGGAGAGATTTCCCCAACGGAGGTGGGGCATGATGGAACTCTGGGAGCAAAATGGACCACCTTAAGCAATGATCCGTCGTGACACGAGAAAGGGTCATCCCGAATAATAAAGGAGTCCATTTTGGGCCGGGGTTTCGTTTTGCCCCGCGAATTTCTTACTTCGTACAAGTCGGTAAGGTAATATGAGCAGGAAGTTGATTATTAGGTATAGTGGAAAATTGTTTTATATGTTAGAAACAATGCATAAAGGACCAGAGCTGGGCAAAGTAGCGAAAAGTAGTTAAAATACTAAGTACCAAGTACCACAAGTACTTTAAGTGCAAAGTAATTTCCGTACTTAAAGTGCTTTTATAAAATACAAAGTACAAAGTGTTTTTTTTTTTTAATCGAAAGATGCGAAGTTCCACGAGTATGAAATTCGGAGAAGAATTTTCAAATCAAACGGCCCTGTTCAGGGCCAACATTTTTTTCAAAACGTCCAAACTCTTCGTTTCCGATCCTTGGCAACAGACTAATCGACTGGACCTTGGGGTAGTGTGTGGAGGTCGACTGGATTTATAAGAACTAAATCTGGAACTTATGGATCCAGTACAGTGGCCGAAAGTGCGAAAGGTCTCGATTTTATGGATCAAAAATCGTATTTTTGGGATTTAAATGGAAAATATTGGGCTGGGAGTAAAATAATTTTATGAGCCATTTTTTTTTTTTTTTACGTTCCCTTAAGTAAAACGCCTCTTCACCCAAATCACTGAAGACATAAGCTTCATAAAAAAAAAAAAAAAAAAAAAAAAAAAAAAAAAAAAAAAAAAAATCGTAAGACATTTCGAGTTCGCACTGGAGAGTGAGGACCATGTGGGTACCATACGAGGCCGACGCGTGCTGTACGAAATAGCGTCTAGCAGGAGAGGCTCGAAAGCCCGAGAGTGCCAAAGCTTCTTCCCGTTCGTTCCAGCACCGCTGAAGCGGGGTGAAAATACGTTACGACGCTCAGCGCACGCTGCATAGTCTGTCCAAAGCGAGATAGCGTCGTCATTTCGCGCCTCCTCATCGACGCGCGATTCTCGGCACACGTGGCACCGTTTACTTCGCGCCTCCGAACAACCGAGTCTCTCTCTCTCTCTCTCTCTCGTTCGCCTACAACCCTTTTCGTTCTTTCGGCTTATTTTCGTACGCGCGTCTGCCAAGTCGAGGGGACTGTGCTCGAGCATTGCGTTTTACTCGGTGTATATAACGACGAGGAAAATAATTGGAATATTTCAAAAGCAAACTGAGGTGGGAATGGTTTAATTTGTTTCACTGTTTAATTCCCGGTGCGGTTTTAGAGGAGGTTTGAGATTGGACCAACTATGAGAGCCTGAATTAAGGTAGCTCTGGAGATGCGATAAGATGTGAGCTCTTAAGATGATGTGAAAATTCGCGACGTTCAGTTTGTGATATCTCAAAAACTGAGTGATGAATCGCTTACAAACTTTGGCACGCTGCTTCTTGAAATACTTTCTTGATTGGAATAATTTTTTGCGATATGCCTTGATCGAGTTTTTTGTAACGGCGCTTTATGTGCCGAAAAAAAGAAATGGGTCTTCCATTATCTTTGGAAAAGCGCCCGAAGCTGAGCGACCTAAAACCAAGCGTTCTGAAGCTGAGCGACCTGAAACCAAGCGCTCTGAAGCTAAGCGACCTGAAACCAAACGCTCCAAAGCTGAGCGACCTGAATCCAAGCGCTCCAAGGCTGAGCGACCTAAAACCAAGCCTTCCAAAGCTGAGCGACCTGAAACCAAGCGCTCCGAAACTAAGCGACCTAAAACCAAGTGTCCCAAAGCTGAGCGATCTGAAACCAAGCGCTCCGAAACTAAGCGACCTAAAACCACGTGTCCCAAAGCTGAGCGACCTGAAACCAAGCGCTCCGAAGCTGAGTGACCTAAAACCAAGCGTTCCAAAGCTGAGCGACCTGAAATCAAGCGCTCTGAAGCTGAGCGACCTAAAACCAAGCGTTCCAAAGCTGAGTGACCTAAAACCAAGCGTTCCAAAGCTGAGTGACCTGAAACCAATTGCTCCAAAACTAAACGATCTGAAACCAAGCGCTCCAAAGCTGAGCGACCTGAGTCCAAGCGCTCCAAGGCTGGGCGACCTAAAACCAAGCGTTCCAAAACTGAGTGACCTGAAACCAAGCGCTCCAAGGCTCGGCGACCTAAAACCAAACGTTCCAAAGCTGAGCGACCTGAAACCAAGCGCTCCGAAGCTGAGTGACCTAAAACCAAGCCTTCCAAAGCTGAGCGACCTGAAACGAAGCGCTCTGAAGCTGAGCGACCTAAAACCAAGCGTTCCAAAGCTGAGTGACCTGAAACCAATTGCTCCAAAACTAAACGATCTGAAACCAAGCGCCCCAAAGCTGAGCGACCTGAGTCCAAGCGCTCCAAGGCTGGGCGACCTAAAACCAAGCGTTCCAAAACTGAGTGACCTGAAACCAAGCGCTCCAAGGCTCGGCGACCTAAAACCAAACGTTCCAAAGCTGAGCGACCTGAAACCAAGCGCTCCGAAGCTGAGTGACCTAAAAGCAAGCCCTCCAAAGCTGAGCGACCTGAAACCAAGCGCTCTGAAGCTGAGCGACCTAAAACCAAGCGTTCCAAAGCTGAGTGACCTGAAAACCAAGCGCTCCGAAGCTGAGCGACCTGAAACCAATTGCTCCAAAACTAAACGATCTGAAACCAAGCGCTCCAAAGCTGAGCGATCTGAGTCCAAGCGCTCCAAGGCTGGGCGACCTAAAACCAAGCGTTCCAAAACTGAGTGACCTGAAACCAAGCGCTCCAAGGCTCGGCGACCTAAAACCAAGCGTTCCAAAACTGAGCGACCTGAAACCAAGCGCTCCGAAGCTGAGTGACCTAAAACCAAGCCCTCCAAAGCTGAGCGACCTGAAACCAAGCGTTCCGAAGCTGAGTGATCTAAAACCAAGCCTTCCAAAGCTGAGCGACCTGAAACCAAGCGCTCCGAAACTAAGCGACCTGAAACCAAGTGTTCCGAAGCTAAGCAACTTGAAGTTGAGTGACTTCAAGGCGAGCGTCACGAAGCCAAGCGACCCGAAGCCAAGCGACCCAAATCCAAGCGACCTGAAGCAAAGCATTCTGAAGCCACGCGTTCTGAGAGCGTATTGCCGCTCGCGATGAATAGTGAAAGTACTGACAATAGTTGAACGATCATTGTAAAAAGAAGAAAAGAGGGTATTATCAAGGAATAATGAGCCGGTTTTGAGAAATAACCCAGTGCAAAATTTATTCAGAGCGAAGAGATAATAGAAAAAAAAACTAGCGACGAAGAGTCACGAAAGTTTTCTTGAAAGCAGCCGGTTTGACCATTACGTCCGTACCGTTTTCTCCTACATTGCGTTTTGTCTCTTTATACTCTTAGATGAAAAAAAAAAAAGACAAAATTGGCGAAAGAAATAGAAAGAAAGGGCAGAAACTTATCGCGGCTTTTCCGCAATTCGCTCTGGCCCGCCGCTGATCGATCGACATCCGCAAGCCACTTCCTTCCCGATTACTTTGGCGAATCGAGTGGAAAAATTGTGGTAGCCTGAGCAAGTTCCGAGTTGAAAAAAAAAAAGAAATGAAACGAAAGAAAAGAATGTAAGAAAGGTAGTGCAGTTGGATAACGAGACGGAGGTGAAGAAGAATAAGAAGGTATAAGATAGGAAAAGAGGTGAATGGAAAAAACGAGTAAGAAAGCGATAGCCGGATCAAAAAGAAGAATCGGAAAACGGAAGAAGGGAGTTCATGGACCGTAACAAGAGCGACCTCGGCACAGGCGAGTCGCGCTGGAAGAGGGAGGACGAGGAGGACGAGGAGGTAGACGTCGGAGGAACATCTCCGGGGAGTCGAGAAAACTCTTCCCTCGTCGACCGAGACGGGTCTTCTGAAGAGGAGCAAAAAAAAGAACAAAAAAAAAAAGAATTTTCCAAGAAGAAGGTGAGATCGCGGAATATAGAAAAGATGGAAGTTAAAAACAACGAGAGGCTGGATGGTTGAAGAATGGGAATAAGGAAAGACGCAATAAGAATAAAAAAAGCTGCCATCCCAGGAGACTGGGGAGAGTAGCAGTCTCGACGCGATTTAGACAGAGGGATGAAGAGGATGTGAAAAGTAAGAGTGGGTTGAAAGGTGCAGACGGCGAAAAATCTCCAGTGAGATAATACCGACCATGCTTCGTGAAAAAGAGAATCTTCAGTTACGTCTTTGGCGCTCCATTGCATCCGAAGTCCAAGGGGAACAGAGAAGAGGAATGCACCAGGGCCAATTGTGGGCTCGAAATCCGTTCCAGTGGGGTAAATTGTAGTAGATCCCGTCTGCTTGATCATCCATTCATCAAGAGACTTTCCATCTGGAGTCCAAGTCTTCTCAGCGTCCTCATCTTCCTCGTCTTCCCATTCAATGACCACTGTCCGTACTTTCCTCATCATCACTCATGTTCACCATTGTCCCTCGAACCGGGACTTCTTCCATTCTCGTGGAGCAGCCTCGACGCGATTCAGACAGAGGGATCAAGAGAATGTGAAAAGTGAGAGTGGGTTGAAAGGTGCAGATGGCGAAAAATCTTGAGTGAGATAATGCCGACCATCCTCATGAACCAAGTGAACCTTTGGTTTCGTCTTTGGCTACGTTGCACCGAAGTTCAAGCAGAAAAGAGAAGAGGCATGCACCAGGACTACTTGTGAGTTGAACATCTCTTCCTGTGGTGTAAATTGTAGTAGGTTCCGTCTACTCGATCATCCATTGATTAAGAGAATTTCCATCTGGAGTCTTCTCATCTTCCTCATCGTCCAATCAATGACCACTGTCCGTCCTTTGCTCATCTTCACTCATGTCCTCCGTGGTCCCTCGAACCGGGACTTCT
The DNA here is from genome assembly GCA_963575735.1 of Amblyjoppa fuscipennis. Taxonomy (NCBI): domain Eukaryota; kingdom Metazoa; phylum Arthropoda; class Insecta; order Hymenoptera; family Ichneumonidae; genus Amblyjoppa; species Amblyjoppa fuscipennis. The sequence continues at coordinate 991,340 of OY754494.1, forward strand.
TCCATTCTCGTGGAGCAGTCTCGACGCGGTTTAGCCATAGAGATGAAGATGATGTGAAAAGTAAGACTAGGTTGAAAGGTGCAGGTGACGAACAATCCCGACGAAGATAACACCGACCACCTTCACGAAAAAGTGAACCGTTGGTTCCGTCTTTGGCTGCGTTCCACCGAAGTCCGAGCAGAACAAAGAAGGACGCACCAGGACTAATTGTGGGTCGAAAATCTCTTCCCCGCGAGTGAATTCTAGTAGGTTCCGCCTGCTTCATCATCCATTGATCAAGAGTCTTTGTACCTGGAGTATGTGGCTTCTCAGCATCCTCATCTCCCTCATCTTCGCTCATGTCCTCCATGGTCTCTCGAACCGGGACTTCTTCCATTCTCGTGGAGCAGTCTCGACGCGGTTTAGCCATAGAGATGAAGATGATATGAAAAGTAAGAATAGGTTGAAAGGTGCAGGTGACGAACAAGCCCGACGAAGATAACACCGAACACCTTCACGAAAAAGTGAACCTTTGGTTCCGTCTTTGGCTGCGTTCCACCGAAGTCCGAGCAGAACAAAGAAGGACGCACCAGGACTAATTCTGGGTCGAAAATCTCTTCCCCCCGAGTGAATTCTAATAGGTTCCGTCTGCTTGATCATCCATTGATCAAGAGTCTTTCCACCTGGAATCTGAACGATCCCAGCGTCCTCATCTTCATCATCTTCCCATTCAATGACCACTGACCGCCCTTCCTCATCCTCCCTCGACTCCTCCACGCTCCCCCAAACCGGCGCTCCTTCCCTTCTCGCGCGGACTTTCGCGCTCCAACGAGGACCAACGACGACAGCGAGGTCCAGCGATGAAACCAAACTGCAGCGAAGATCCACCACCCGCTCCATGGCCACAGCAAAACCCGCGACAAGGGGGCGTTCGGAGAAGCGGGAGAGATCGAACACGGCCACGGGCGCTTGCTCGCTATCAGAGTCACTTCACGTTTGCAGTTCATTGGCGTTGAATCCACGTACCGGGTTTTACCTCGGGTTTCCTGTTACGTCGGTATCTCTTTCTTTCCTCTCAACTCCTCAACTCCTATCGTCCCATCTTCCCGGCTCTTTCGCCCTGGCGATCCAGTTCTACGATCGCTGTCGTTGTTCCATTCTCCATTTCCTCCGTTTTCAGTACTACGCAAAAGCCATCTGCGCTTTACGTGCCGAACACCAACGGTGTCCAGGACGAAGAGTGCACTCATTCATTTCTTGGAATGCCTTTGGAGGCGACGAACTTCCAGGTCTCTGAGATTGAGGCGCACATAGGTGACGTATTTCCTATAAGACTCCCTCGGCGCCGGGACATCAGGCAGTGGCTGCGGAGAGGTGAACGACACGTCGGGGCGGAGGCGGAGTGCAAAAGGAAGATGAGAGATCGGGTGTTGGTGACGTGGGTGCGAAACTAAAGGAACAGGACGACGGCGAATAAACTGCAGAAATAGGAGAGCAGAACGTACGTTGGCGGCTCCGGCGAAACGACGGAGCGGAGCGGTGGAAAACACACACGCCGAGGATGGAACACCAAGCCGCTCAGCGTCACGGTTTACGTAACTGCATTTCGTAATAACGGTCGCATCGTGCCGCGGAGGACGCACGAAGAGAAGATGCGCACTACGTGGATTCGCCTGTTTCCTTCTCGGCTGGTTCCGTATCAAACCAACAGAATGCTTTTCCTTGTTCTCGGCGCGTCTTACGTGCGTTGCATAAGCTTGCCTCGGTATGCAACTTATGACTGCGCATCCGGAGCTCTGGGGTAAATAAAATTTAGGATAATACGTAATACTTCTATTGGGCGGGTCCGACGTGAGGAAGACGAACCGGTGGAGTGCCGTGCAAGGCGAACACTGGGTGAGCGTCGCATGCTGGGTTCCCGAAGCTCGCGTGTGTCACCGAAGGGTTTCATAAATTTGTGAACACGAAGAAAGGCTTATCTGCAACTGTGTCGGGGTGCTAAGTAAATATGCGTGGGGAATTAATTTGAGCGCGGTTGGTTATCGAAAGTTACTCCAGGAACTCGGTCAATTGGAACAAGGGGGCAAACTGGACCGGTGATGTTCGGGCTCGATGAGTGGTGGAAACTGGAGGGGGAACGTGGAGCAAAACGGAACAGCGGGGTAAAATGGAAGACGTTTACCAGTCTCTCACGGAACATTAAAAAATATTGCCTGTTTTAGGTGGAGGACAAATATTAAATATTAAATATTAAATATTAAATATTAAATATTAAATATCAGATATGAAATATTAGATATTAGATATTAGATATTAGATATTAGATATTAGATATTAGATATTAGATATTAGATATTAGATATTAGATATTAGATATTAGATATTAGATATTAGATATCTGATATCTGATATCTGATATCTGATATCTGATATCGGATATCGGATATCGGATATCGGATATCGGATATCGGATATCGGATATCGGATATCGGATATCGGATATCGGATATCGGATATCGGATATCGGATACTGGATACTGGATACTGGATACTGGATACTGGATACTGGATACTGGATACTGGATACTGGATACTGGATACTGGATACTGGATACTGGATACTGGATACTGGATACTGGATACTGGATACTGGATACTGGATACTGGATACTGGATACTGGATACTGGATACTGGATACTGGATAGTGAATATTGAATATTGAATATTGTGGGGGCAATTCGAACCGTCGGTTCCGATAGAAGAGTTCACTAGAAAATAAAGGATGGTAATAAACGAATGTATAGATTTTACATCACCGGTGTGGAATACGAAGCAGGAAGGCGCATATCCGTATCCATGCAACGCTGTCATAATGGAGCCCGCGTACAACGTTGTACAATCAAAATTGCTCTCGCTCTATCTACTTCCGTAAAAAGAGATAAAAAGTTCCGCGGTCGAGTACGAATTGGATATATCGACGATACACACTATCTCCGAGTCGGTTATAGCCGTGCCAATCACGGCTAGAGAAGCCTATTTAAATTTGTGACGCAAGATCGAACTGCGTAACCGGGAATATCGTTAAATCCCCGAGCAATTTCCGGTTCCATTTTTTTTTGCATTGCCCCCATTTTTTTTTTTTTTTATCACGACGCCCTGTTTCAACTTCTCGACAACCTTTTCTTTCTATGCGATTATTCATGTCCAATTCCCCCCCCCCCCCGCCCATGATTCCTCCTCTTCCATTAAAATTTTCGATATCTCGGTGAATTTCTAAAAACTACTTTGTAAGGCAAATTCCATAAGAAAATCAGAAAACAATTAATTTCTTTAAATTTATGTCACTATTTTTAAATAATTAATTTTTTTTTAATTGCACCGAAATAAATTGATGTCGAAAAGATAGATTTTTAGGCGCTCACTTCAATACGAAGCAAGAAACAATGTGAAGAGTCTATGAATTGAAACCTTTTTTACTCTCGGTAATTGACAATGCACAGCGATAAAAAAAAAATGGTGTAATTTGTATGTAAAAAAAAAAAAAAAAAAATTGTACTTTTTACAATAAATTGTTGTCCACAAACGTCCACAATTTTTTACTTGTCAATTTTTTGTCAATGATACATAAAATAAAAGTACAGATTCGTATATTCAAATAAGTGACAAACGCGTTTCTCACTTATTTAAGAAAATTATTTTTACGAAAATTTTGCATTTTGATTTTGCGAAATTATTTTTTTTTTACTGTGTATACATTTTTTTTTTTTTTTTTTTTTTTTTCAAACCGCGTCTAAAAAAGTACCTTCGAAAATCGGCGAAATCGCGAAATTGCAAGGTGTCGGCAATTGGAGCGTTTATCTTGGGGATTAAATTTAACTTGGAAACGAATGAACGAAAAATTCGGAGCATATTTCAGCGGACGCTAAAATATTCTCTCTATAGAGAGAGAAACCTCTCGCGTATCACCGAGTCGGTAAAAAAAAAAAAAAAAAAAAAAAAAAAAAAAAAAAAAAAAAAAAAATCGCCAAACGAAGGAGACACCGAGAGGGTTGTCAGGGCGGCGAGGGTTTTCACGATCCTGGCACCGGGAAAAGAGATGACGACGAAAGCTTCGTCGAACTCTTCGCCACTCGCGGGAGAGAGCAGCACACAAGCGTCGTCATCGGCGATGATTCGAGACCGCCTCGTCCAATTATAAGCCAAAGTCTCGTCAGCCACCGAAGAGCCAAATATAACACCGCGAACGAAACGAAGACGGATTGAATCACCGTTCAAAGCTGCACGAATCTATCGAGCGATTGATATTTCACAATATAAATGTCGAAGAGACAAAATTATTTGGGACAATGTGAAATTGAACGAGTTCAAAGTTTAAATTTTTTTCGAGGAATTTTCGTTTCTCCATTATCGTCGTTTTGTCGCTGCACTTTTATCATTGATTTCCTATTTTAGGATACGAAGTAACTTTTTTTTTTAACTCTAGACTGTGCACAGTTAAAAAAAAAAATTTCGTAAAATAGAGATGCGAAATTTCGTTAAAATAATTTTGTTAAATAAGTGACGAAATTATGTGAGTTTGTCACTTATTTGATTACACGAAACTGTACTTTTATTTCCTTTGTCATTGACAATTTTAGATTTTACTTTTGTTTTGTAAAATCGGAAAATTAACGAATAAAAAATTGTGAATGTTTGTGGACAATAATGTAAATGTTGTAAGAAGTAAATTTTTTTTTTTTTTTTTTACTATGTGCGCTTGCGCAAAAGACGGCAGTTATGCGCTCGCATTAATTTTCGGCGTTTTTGGCAGTTTTCGATGTTTCCATCATTGTCACAGACAGTTGTTTTGTGGATTTGATTTTTAGGAATAGATTGTTGAAATTAAGTACTATGCGGCGGAGACAAACGACGTTGAAAAAGTTGACCAAAAGCGCACTCCCGATATACCAAAAGTCGGCCGCCATTGTTACGGTTCCCTATAAAAAAATACTATAAATCATGCACTATGTTAAATTTAATTAATATAGTATCATAAAATATTTGATCTAATTTTCTTTTTTTTAACGAAAAATTTCATATACTTTTATTATGCTAATAAAACGAATTAATTGAAAAAGTTTTAATTTCGCGTAATTTTCGAACAATATTAACGACAAAATTAGTATTTTCATTGAAAATAAATTGAAGGAATATGAAAGAAATGAAATTATTCGGGTTGCTGACGCCGTGATTTTGTCTGCAAGAATCACGTTAAAAATATTCAGTTTTAAGGAATTTTCTGTACGCCACAATTATTATTATTATCAATTCACGAATTATCAGACGATAAGTTTGGCATTTTATATTTAACGATATTGCAGAAATTCGCGAGAAAGTTCAAACATCGACTGAAAGTTTTATTACGAACAAAAAAATCGCGTGTAAGCGCGAAGCAAATAACGCCAACATGCCAGTTCGAAGTACACCGGAGGGGGATCCACTTATCCAAGAATAATCCCGAGTCTCGGCTCTACGTGTACTTAAAAATAATTCTCAGACTCTCGTCTGGCGCGGCGTGGTTGAAGAAGTGAACCAAAAAAAAAAAAAAATATTCTCGCGTGTAGTCGCGCGGATCGCAAAGTCTCAGGGTCTTTCGAGAGGGACGGAGTCCGCTTCCGATTGAGTGTTGGGCGAAGGAGGGACGGAGACGTGAAAAAGATCAACGTTGGATCGGTGTGGGTTCCGAGTATATGGGACCGGTTATGTTGCGTCGCGCGCAAGGGACCACATAATCGAGGACACAATGTACGCGTGCCTGAAGGCACTCATGAGGCCTCAGTGCGAAACGAATTGATGCAGCTTCAAAATTGGCGTTCCTGATCATGGTCTCCGATCTTGCTGTTCTAAACCTCGTTTGTTCGCCGACAATACCGTTGAACAGTTCCACAATATCTATCCGATCAGCGAGGACACATCCTCACTAACCGGAGATTGCGACCATCAGACAGCACGAGACATCAGTCTGGTCCAGAGATCGGTCACACAAATCTGGTGCACATCCAGCTCATCAGAAAGTGCCCAACAAACGACGTGCCCAAGTCGTAGAAATCCTGTAACGGTCAACCACAAACTGCTAGAATGCAGCCGATTCAATACAACACGAACCACAAATCAGGTTTGACTTCAGCGAATTCAGTACAAAAACCTCAAACCTACCGATAGATGTATAAGTCTTGTCAAACCCCCCAAAGTGGCGCAAAAAGCTCATTCAATACGGTTTGCGTCGCTCGCAAGGGACCACATAATCAAGGACTATGTAAGAACACAGCTTCAGTGCGAAACGAATTGATCCACCTTCAAAATTGGCGTTCCTGATCATGGTCTCCTATCTTGCTGTTCTAAACCTCGTTTGTTCGCCGACAATACCGTTGAACAATTCCACAATATCTATCCGATCAGCGAGGACACATCCTCATTAACCCGAGATTGCGACCATCAGACAGCACGAGACATCAGTCTGGTCCAGAGATCGGTCACACAAATCTGGTGCACATCCAGCTCATCAGAAAGTGCCCAACAAACGACTTGCCCAAGTCGTAGAAATCCTGTAACGGTCAACCACAAACTACTAGAATGCAGCCGATTCAATGCAACAAGAACCACAAATCAGGTTTGACTTCAGCGAATTCAGTACAAAAACCTCAAACCTACCGATAGATGTATAAGTCTTGCCAAACCCCCCAAAGTGGCGCAAAAAGCTCATTCAATACGGTTTGCGTCGCTCGCAAGGGACCACATAATCAAGGACTATGTAAGAACACAGCTTCAGTGCGAAACGAATTGATCCACCTTCAAAATTGGCGTTCCTGATCATGGTCTCCCATATTGCTGCATTGTCCAGCTCAACTCGCCACTGAGGCTGTTCGAAGCCTCGTTTCTTCTCCGACAATACCGTTTCGCAGTTTCACAATATCTATCCGATCAGAGAGGACACATCTTCACTAACCGGAGATTGCGACCATCAGACAGCACCAGACATCAGTCTGGTCCAGAGATCGGTCACTGAAAGCTGGTGCACATCCAGCTCATCAGAAAGTGCCCAACAAACGACTTGCCCAAGTCGTAGAAATCCTGTAACGGTCAACCACAAACTGCTAGAATCCAGCCGATTCAATACAACAAGAACAACAAATCAGGTTTGTCATCAACGAATTCAGCACAACAAGAATCCCAAACCTACCGACAGATGTATAAGTCTTAGCAAACACCCCAAAGTGCCGCAAAAGGTCATTCGATAGCTGAAATCAGTCAATCTGTATAAGCTATTGTAGTAAGCGACAATCAATATAAAACTAGAGGCACAACATGTCCAGCTTATGTAAACATGCATTTGCGAATAACCTACTTGTCGATGAAACTTCTCAACAAAAGAAGAAATGACATTCGACGGTAGGGCTTTGTTTCGAGTAAGAACAAGCTTGCATCCTCAACAAACGCCATACGCTGTTTATCCCGACCGTAAAATGGTCGTCGCATTCTCTCGGGTGAACCGTGACATTACAATATCCATTAGGTATCGGAGATGGAAAAGTGCATCTGCACCTGTATCCACGGAGAAGGCCGCAAGAGCGCAAGAGTGACGGACCCCCACTCCCATCGAGGGAGGAATAAGTGACGACGACGCAATTCACGTGGCCCGACCAAGGACGCGGCGGGTGAACGTCGAGACGGGCGAAGATGCGGAGGATGGAGAAGTGGGAATCGCAAGAAGAAAAGCGCGACGAGAGGTCTGACGACGTCGTTGATCGAGCGATGCCCGGAGTAGACTTGGCGAACGTTTTCTGCGGTGGTGCAGAAAGCCTCACCATGAGGGTACACAGGAGGCTTGTAGGTGTTGAGTGTTGTTGGGAGTGTAGTTGGGAGTGTTGTTGGGAGTGTGTACGAACCAGCGTAGAAGTCCGGTGGCTCAGCTTCAAGGCCGAACCATTCGGGTTGCCGTGTACAGTCTGCGGAACAATTTTCCACTTCACGCAACAGTCGGCCCTCTTCCGCCGGCTGCGTGAGAATCACGTTCACCCATTGAGAGTCAGTCGCACTACATGCGCACTAGATTGGGAACAATCGTTGAGACGGGTCCTGACGGACACGACGGGTGCGAGGCAATGATTTATCGATATGAGGGCATACGAAAAAAGTGACGCAATTTCGTTGACTCGATTAGCCACAGGAAACACTTGTTTGGCTTGGATCATCCGGTGATTGTGAATTCGATGTGAAAACATCCGTAGCGGGGTATTTGCATAAAAAGTGAAAGGTGCCATCAAAAAGCGTCACGGTCAAAGCCGCACCCGGCAAGTGACTTGGAACGATCAGAGGCTGAAACGGATCTCCGTTCCAAGTGGATTAGAATAATCAGAATCTGGGACTGCACCCTTGAATTTAGACCATTCATCGCCTGGGGGAGGGACCGTACATTCATTTAATTCCCAACCGACCCTAATACTACTGAAAATGCATTCATATCCAATATCAGTGATCAAAACTCTCAACTTTTTGCAGCCAAGGAGCCAAGCACAGTAAGGATTACCCCTATCGACGGGGCTTAAGCCGTTTCGAGAAGATCTTGCTTTTGCAAGCTCATTTGCTATTTGCATGGGGCTCTAAAGTGTGTAATTTCTACGAAATCCCGCTCGTAAAGAACCCAACAAGGATTCATTGGGGAAACAACGTCACCAAGCAGAGATACAAGTCCTGCCGAGATTAACGATTCGGAGATTCGAAGAACTACGTTAGCGCCTGTATTTCACTCCAGCTATGTTTATGTCTTGGGTATTAGTATTCTATGTATAGCTTTCGATACAATATTACAGTGAGGGCTGCGAAGCGTGTCTGTCCTTCTACATCTATAACAGCAGCAGACGCGCACACAGACAGTTGGTGGGTAGTGGTGGTCTCTTTGGTCGTAGGGTAGTGCTCCTCCGGTCATTGGCATCCGGCCAGCGTCGCGACGCTGTGTCCCAACTCATAATATTCCTTGGCCCGCGAGACTCTCTCTCTCTCTCTGTCTGTCTGTGTGTCTGTCTCTCTCTCTCTCTCCCTCGCCACTCACCGACCACCAACCGTATCGATAGGTACCTTCCTCCTGGCTCTTCGTGTTTTACATTCCGGATTGACCGGAATCTTATATTCCAGTAATGCAGCAGAGCCCATGGTAAACACGCTTCATGCCGAGATGTCTTGATTATGATCGTGAGGAAAGTATCAGAGTGGACGAGCGAACATGCGAAGGAGGAAAGAAAAAAGATGATCAGAGATAGAGGATCCGAAGAGCAAGACGGGATCCAAACTACTTTACTGCAGGACCGAAGGAATAAGAATCATTACCTTCTTTCCAGGAGAAATCTCCACCGGCAACAGCTCGCATGCTTGGACGACCATGTTGGACCGTCCGAGAGACTTCATTTTACAAATCTGCGAACTACCGGCGTCGACATTTTTCGAGCGTTACATCGGGCCCTGATAAGGCCTTATCAGGCCCTTGTCAGACCTTATCAGGACTCTATCAGGACCCGATGTAATGATCGAAAATGTCTACTCGGTTAGCTCATGATAAGACTGAAAGAATGAAAATCTACACCTATGAGACTCGCGACAACTGATGTGCTTCATTGATGAAGTTTTATAAGAATGGTTGGCAGGATTGTAGCCGCGGCTTTTTACTGCTCCCACTCTCACATAGCCCGAAGGGTCTTAGTCCCCTTATTGCCCCTGGTCCACGCCGTAATTCATGCTCTTCCCTGATGCGAACCATGATCGACCGACATTTCTTTGTGCCCACCCAACTCGAACTTCGCACCCACCCAACTCGAACTTCGCATCTAGTTCTAGGATCTGGTATGGTTTCCGACGGCCGGGAGTCCAGGGGCTTCTATTGGTGAACGACACGCCTCCCTTATCCTTAACGTAACCACGATATGAATTATGTTAAGGACGTAAGCCTAAATATTCTAGGAGGTCGCCGGGTGTCCATGAAATACGCGTTACGACACACCATACCCGGGTAACATGTAGCCCTCATCACGGTACTTTACCGACCAACCAGAAATGGCTACGGCAAAGCGTCAAGTCTGCTACACATACTTGGTGCCGGGTATGCTAGGTTCTCTAAACCGCAGTGGGTGAACCCACAATTGTGCATGCTGGTGGATTCGGAACAACCTGGGACATGCAGAAAAGATAGAAAAATTCCATCCGCGTCTGTGGAAATCGAACCCGGACCCACTGCCTGGCAGTGTGCATCCGTATCCACTGGGTCAACTGTGACCCGCATCGGTGAGGATTAAGTACGATTTCAAGGACCAGTGGGCTATTGGGGGCAAAGTTTAGAAAGGACTATTGAGAGGTAAACAGATCTGTTCCGAACGATTGAGGGGTTACATTAGACGACTAAATAAGTCAAGGACTCCGAATCCAATCCAATTATGCATGATCAAAAAATTCGAGTCTCCTAACTGACTACCCACTCTTTGTTCATCTGAAAACATGTCCCTTTCCCAATGGCGTTGTGCGCCGCGAAACTGACGATCGCAGGTAACATGAATCAAAGGAGTCAATGCATATTCCTACCGAGAAGATGGACGTAGATGTAGAAAGAACCCAAGCTGTTTTGACCACACTGCGTGGACTTTCCTGGTTGCTTTAACTCATCCGAGTAGAACTTATCCGGTCGTGTAGTGTACATCGTCAGACCCCACGGATCGACATCTTGCGACATACACAGATATTCCAACGACGCAACTTCGCGACTCTATGTTTCGCTGATTCGCCGGTCGACGACCGGTGGGGCCGGACTACTGGACTCTCGCTCCGAAGAGTATGGAATGGAAAAATTCGACTTGTGCAAAGAGAAACTCTCCCTCCGCCACCAACCTTTTAGCTTGCGCAAGTTTCATCATGCTCATGTAGGCGTACAATATCCATATGCAATATCCAGGACGTGGGGTGCATTAAGCGGTGACATGCTTGAAGCGCATACCGGAGGGCGAGGGCTTTGCCGTGTTCGAGGTAGTGCTATCATCTTGCTTTGTCGCAGAACGTCAAAGGAACATCACAGATCGCATCACTCAGGACGGCTCCGCAATCCACCTGCCATATGGTATCCGCAATAGTGCATATGCATACGTACATACAGATTCACACACGCGATACGGAGGCGAAAAGAAAAATCTGAACGCGCTGGCATGGCGGGCCATTAGTAAGCCGTGGGGTGGCCCTTGTGGGTTCGCCCCCTAAAATACAACGAGCAATTTTTGCTGCTTGTCGGAACACTCTTGCCCGCTCGAACAAAACCTTAGAGCCGCGCCCAAAGCCAGCACTCTGCATTCGTCATTTACGCGGCATTTACACGGTCCCTCATTGATGTCTGGTTTTGTGGTCCTGCTCAATATCTTAGTCAGCGTCTTAACGGGATCGAAAATATAAAGCTGGAATCCAGTCTTCCTGGATATGTTGTTCGATATCTTGATGTTATCGAAGATGCCGAGCGAGACATCCAGTCCTGCTGGTCGTCCTGCTGAATGTCTTCCTTGATATCTTCGATAAGACGTCGAGCAAGATATCCAGGAAAGACCAGCTCTTAATAACAGGCAGTGTATGCAAGCTAATGCATACGCGCAGCTGTTAGGACGATGAACAAACCCAACGCCTGTGGCACGGGTTCGCACACCAGACACCCCAAATGTCCAAGCTCATGGGTAGCTGCATACAGTGGACTACGTACCATCTGTCCACGACGGAGGAGCAATAATGTAAAACTCGAAACGATGGAAAACGTTGGTGAACCCGTGGTTTCTGGCGGAGGGTTTGCGAAGGAGAGCTCGTGGTGATTCTCTCGACTGGAAGGATACGGCCAAGGGGGACGATGAGGGGGTTGGTCGGTGGGCAAGCCAGTCCCATTCACCCTCACCGTCGGCCACCCGCAAGCCACCCGTTTTGAACCCGAGACCACAACTACAATCCACCAGGATTCCCGTGCACGCTTCTCGCTAATGGAAGCGAGGCCACTCGGTTTGTTTGCTTGCGTTTCGTCTTCGCCGGAGATAATTTCCTTTCTCCATCTCCGCCTCACCCGTTGTTTTCTCTCCCTATACATTCCATCTCACTTTCTATCGTTCCGGCTTCCACCATCTCGGCTCTTCCCTCAATTTAGCCACGAACCTCATTCCAGCTATGTGTTCCTGTTCTCTCTTTAATCTCGGGAGCCACTCTCCTGGCGAAGCCTTCAATCTCTCCGGACACTCTGTGGGTTTTACTCCTCGGAGTTTCACGGCAACGCCGGCCTTCCGCCGTATCGCATCGGGCTCAACGCGGCGAAATCCCCGGTGGTGATTCGCCGTCCCGACAACGACGAAAGGTGGATTTGCTCTTTCAACGGGCAACCGGAAAATCCCGCCGCGCGGACCTGTTCTCCGCACCGCTGTATATTCTCGCGGTTAATTTCGCGGAAAGTTGGGCAAAATCGGCCCCGTAGATTTATAACGCGATTTGCGTTTATTAGAGCGACTCGCGGAGTCGCAATGCGGTAGGAAAATTCGCTTTGGACAGGTCGTTCCATTCGCGACCGTGGCTCAACGTGCGCCGGAAAAAATGCGAAGCGGAAGCGTGAACAAATGACCAGTTAAAACCGGAGAATGGTCGTTTTTAAGGCGATGTGAAATTTTTCCTGCCTCCCCACACTCATCGCGATACCCAAGCTCGGTCGATAACAAAACTGTAATTCCACTCTTTCGCAAGGGCGGCTATACTTTTCTGTGAACAATAAAGTCTCCGCGTCTGAAGAGATTTTCGCCAATGACGCTGATAATTTGGCTTTCAGCTGGAAATGCTGAAGACCTCTGAAAAAAAAAAAAAAAAAAAAGAAAAGGGTTACAGCTTTTGTTACCGACTGAGCGTGTCTCGCGTCGCCCTAGTCCTTTTTCTTTTTTTTTTTTTTTTTACACGCTCCATCGGTAAAAAATGAGCTACGGTTGTAATATCACAAAACGAATTACGGTAATTCGTGAAATTTGTGAATACGGCAGTGAAATGCTAGAATCTTCCTGCTTTATTGTCCACGATTGTTTCCTGGTTTGGGTGAGTTGTTGTTGTTATTATTATTATTTACCGAAATAAAGTTCACAACTTACAGTGTATGCATCGTGTAGTTTGCATTAAGCATACAAGTGTTCATCGAGTCTATTGTTAAATTGATTGGTTCTCTCTGATTCGATTATTTCGGTCCGTAATGCGTTCCACCCACTCGAATCCCTGTTCGATAGGGCACGTTTCCATGGGTTTCGTTGGCATGGCCTCGTCTCCAGTTTCGTCCTGCGTCCACGAAGTCGCGGGTTTCCCGAATATTGGAAAATGTCGAAACCGTTTATTGCACCAATGCCCATTTAATATTTTGCACTAGCTAATCTCTAACTAAAATAATAACTCCAACTGATATAACTCTTTTGGAGTCGACAGACTCCCTTTTTAACCGAGTCTTTATTAAGACTTCACAGAAGCATCCTTGTCACACGTTCCTATTCCTTATTTCATAATTTTTTTTTTTTTAATTTTTTTAAAAATACTTTTAATATCCTTTTTCAGATTTTTTTTTTTTTTTTGTCAACTTCATCGTTTCACACTCTGTCGACGTGAACGGATTAGCCAATATTTTTTTTGGTGTACTCACGGTTCCATGAATAATCGGCCTTTCAGTGGAAGACAATGCTTACCTAGAACATAGGAACAAAAATGTGTCATTAGAATCGATCGAATGATATTTGCAAGCACGAACATTGAGTTATGCGAAATTTATCGGTTCTGTCTATTTTGGACATTGGCAAAAGTTCCGTCAGTCATGTGACACCCCAGCTACTCATCATCTTGAGCGACGGGATAATTTATTCAATGTTTCAGGAATAGCTTGAATCCACCGGTTCTCAGAATAAAATCCTTAATTTTGGCAATTAATAAAATATCTAGGACACTTGTCGAATTAACCATCATGCATCTAAAATGATTATCGGTAGACGTGACATCTCAATTTGACGATAATCAACCAATCGAGATTCTTGCACACTGAGACAGTGTGCTGCGACACTAGGCAGCGCATAATACAGTCCGTACAGTCCTTACGTACATTATGAAATTGGACCATCGACATATTAACAGAAAGTACATTTTTAAATTTATCTCTAATCAAATGTAGACAAGTACCTGATTATTTGTATCCGTAAAGTGGTGAGTCGAACAATAATGTATCTCGCTTTTATTCAAATTGAAATTTTAGTGAAATTGAAATTTTAGTAAAATTGAAATTTGAGTAAAATTGAAATGTTAAAATAATTGAAATTTTAGTAACAATTTTCGTGATATTGAAATTCTAGTGAAATTTGCATTTGATTCAAATTAGCATTCGATTCAAATTTGCGATTTGTTCAAATTTGCATTTTGTTCAAATTTGCATTTGATTCTAATTTGCATTTGATTCAAATTTGCATTTGATTCAAATTTGCATTTGATTCAAATTTGCATTTGATTCAAATTTGCATTTGATTCAAATTTGTATTTGATTCAAATTTGCATTTTATTGAAATTTGCATTTGATTCAAATTTGCATTTGATTCAAATTTGCATTTTGTTCAAATTTACATTTTAGTCAAATTTGCATTTTGTTCAAATTTGCATTTTGTTCAAATTTGCATTTTATTCAAATTTTCATTTTACTCAAATTTACATTTTACTCAAATTTACATTTTATTCAAATTTACATTTTATTCAAATTTACATTTTACTCAAATTTTTAATTTATGCAAATTCCAATTTTATTAAAAGTTTCAATATTATTCATTACTCTTGCGTAGTACACTGACCGAAGTTTGTTTAGACTTCGACAAAGGCACACCAGGATGAAAGAATAGGGATGAAAGGTTGGCGGACGGGCGAGTAAGGAGGGTAAGAGAGAGTTTTAGAGTTAAACAAAGTTGGCTCTCCGTGGGGGTGACTGGGGGGGGGGGGGGCGGTATATCCGCGCGGTAATAAAGCAAAGAGTCGCGGTAAATGCGACCGTAAAAAGAAGTTTATCGCCCGACGTCCGGGAACCCGACCGATGTTCGTAATAGGGAGGATAGTCGAGAAGGAGCAAAAGAGCCCTTCCGACTAGTCCCTGGACTGGCGTTGCCTTGCTATAACTGCAATAAAGTACAAACACCCCCTCGTCGCACCCACTGGCGCAGCTTCTCTCATCCATGCCACTTTTTATATCCCGCCGCTCCGCACTTGGCATGTATTACCCCACTAATAAATACCATCAGCATCGCCGGCTCTCTCACGTGTCGAACCTTAATTGTTGACAATAAACGAATTTTATCGTCTCCGTTAAATCACCTCGAGCTTCTTGCTTTTATTCATCGCTGAACCGACCGACCGACCGATAAATCGATGAAAATTCGTTCGCACTTTAGAGGCTGTTTTCGTGATACGACTGTCGGCAACAAAAACTGCAACGCATTGTTTTCGAGCTGCGAGACGCGTAATTGTCAAACGGAAATTGGTCAGCAGCTTTCTTCGTTGATTCACGCGGAGTCTGAGAATTCACTTTATTTCACAGGGTGTGAGAAATGGAAGTTTTGCGCACGCCTTCGCGTGCGCAAAACTCTCATTTTCACACCTTGTGAAATAAAACTTTGTACGAAACTCGCGTGCCAAAAATATTTTTCCGAACTCGTGTGATTCGCAACATTCGCCATTCGGCTCGTGCTGCAAACTCACGCTCGTCAGAATAACGTTTTTTCGCACTAGTATCGTAATATACTATTTTTTCCCAAAAGTTTTGACAACCTCGAGAAAAAAAAATGAAATAAAATAAAATTCGAATACAGTTTTTAACCCTCATAAGCTTACTCGATTTTTCATTTCAATTCATTTCATTGATAATTTATTAAATACACACTATTCAACGTGCATTAAATTTTTTTTTCCTGAGAAGCTTTTGAGCATATCTCTCGCATTTTTTTTTTTTTTTTGCATATCTTAAATCTTCGAGGCACAAATCTCGGAGGTTCGACGGAAGTGACACTCCATACATATAATTTCTTGAAGAAATAACATATCAGCTTACGACTTTTTTTTCCCATATCATTTCGTTTTGTTATTAATCCATTAAGTACAAACTATTTTACATGCATTAAATTTTTTTTTGGTCCGCTGAAGCTTTTAAGCTCGTACGCCAATGACACTCGCATATTTTTTAGATATCTTAGATCTTCCGGTAGAAATCTCGCAGGTTTCATGTGACTGACACCGCATGCATATAATTTCTTACACGAATAACTAACCATATAGCAATTCCACACCTTAATTTCTCCTGTGCATTCGCAATATGCTAATGAAAAAAAAAAATAAATAAATAAATAAATTCAAATTCAAATTCAAATTAAAATTAAAATTAAAATTAAAATTAAAATTAAAATTAAAATTAAAATTAAAATTAAAATTAAAATTAAAATTAAAATTAAAATTAAAATTAAAATTAAAATTAAAATTAAAATTAAAAAATAAAAAAAATCCTCAGTATTTTCTTCCGCAACTCCTCGCAGCGATTCAATTGCTGTTTTTAGGCTGCTCAATGCAGCCGCGTGCAGTTCTATTATTTCCGACTGTCCTTTCCGTCATCGAATTCATTTGTCATCTCCGAGAAAAATTTCCTACTAACTACACGCCTTTAACTCACTTACGATCGATCGTCGATAAAAAAAAAAAAAAAATTCACAGTTTCCATCGCAGCGTCACGGAAGAGTTATTTTCAAAATCGATTTATACACAATGCACGACAGGTGAAAATTTCATAGTGACGAAAACTTTTTTTTTCACACGGCTAGGGCAAAGGGATTGTATCGATTTCATCGTCCGGATGAGTTCGAGCTTCTCGGTCCTTCGAACGCCCGTCGACGATTCGATGACCGACAGTGTCGAAATCGTCAAAGTCGAATTGCCCCGATAACGCCGCGATACGGCAACGGATATAAAACGAACGCCGTTCGTTGGGGACGGCGTCGTAGCGCTTGCGTCACTAACGAGCGAGGAAAGGAGACGCATTCGAGCGGGGGGGAGGTTAGCGCATTTACAATGTAACAATATTTCAGGATAGTGTATGGCAAAATAGGAACGGAATACGTGCGCTCCTGGACGCCACTGACGAGCACCCATTTCGTTTGGTCTTCGGGTGACTCTGCGATACTGTATACCTATGTATAATGGCAACATACGCGAGTTTGCGCTCTATACATATGTGCTGGATTCTTGGCATCGTATACCCAGAGGACATACATAGATTGGCATTGAGTAGTGACGTGCTGCGGCGCAGATACATAGGAACTAAGAAAAATCTTATCCTACACCGGTGGGTTAACCAAACAGGCGGATGGCTAGTTCTGTGGTATTACGGTAGGCTAGTGATATTTGCACCCTGACGATGAGTCTGTATACTTTACTTTATTGTTGTATCATTTTCCATTTATCGTAACATTCATCACTGTAAGATTGTTCCTTTTCGATTCGAACTCAAGATCATAGAGACACATTTTTAAGTGCTTTGAGTGCCTTTGAGCGTCTTTGAGCGTCTTTGAGCATCTTTGGGCGTCTTTGGGCGTCTTTGGGTGTCTTTGGGCGTCTTTGGACGTCTTTGGGCGTCTTTGGGCGTCTTTGGGCGTCTTTGAGCGTCTTTGAGCGTCTTTGGGCGTCTTTGAGCGTCTTTGAGCGTCTTTGAGCGTCTTTGAGCCTCCTTGAGCCTCTTTGAGCCTCTTTGAGCCTCTTTGAGCCTCTTTGAGCCTCTTTGAGCGTCTTTGGGCGTCTTTGGGCGTCTTTGGGTGTCTTTGGGCGTCTTTGAACGTCTTTGGGCGTCTATGAGCGTCTTTTAGCGTCTTTTAGCGTCTTTGAGCGTCTTTGAGCGTCTTTGAGCGTCTTTGAGCGTCTTTGAGCGTCTTTGAGCGTCTTTGAGCGTCTTTGAGCGTCTTTGAGCGTCTTTGAGCGTCTTTGAGCGTCTTTGAGGGTTCTTGAGCGTCCTTGAACGTTCTTGAGCGTTCTTGAGCGTTCTTGAGCGTTCTTGAGCGTTCTTGAGTGTCCTTGAGTGTTCTTGAGCGCATTTGTAAGTACTTGTAACAATGAAATTCCATTTCAAAATATCTACTGGAAGATGTGTGGTATAAATATACAACTGTACGGTATATCGAGTACACATAGAGACCTGAGCGAACCGGATCGAATATATACCGCACGTACGTACAGTATAATACGATGCTACAGTGAGGTACTGCACTCGGGTGTGTAGGTAAGCTCGGGCAGGTAAGGTAAGGAGAAAATAATGTCTGGCTGGCTATCGAGGGACCGCGAAACGATAAAAAAGGGCACGGGCCCCTACCGGATATTTGCGCGACGGGACTTATGAGCTACATAAATTTGGCTTCTTGCTGGCTCGCTTCGCTTGCCTCGGTCGAACGCGACGCCAGCGTTGCTGAAACCCAGTGCAACGAGCTCGGCGACGTAGCTTCTTCGTAACTGAAGCTACAATCTCGCCTGGCACACGCGCCACCGACATGTGCGCCATCCTTTCCGTCGACTCTAGCCCCTTCAAACTACAAGCTACGAGTACGAAAAGCTCTAGGGAACTTCCTCATACGAAACTTACCTATCTATACGTGAACCATGTGATATATATATATATATATATATATATATATATATATATATATATATATATATATATATATATTGAGGTTATTTGTTCGATGTCTCTGGAAACAGTATTTTGCTCCACGTATCTGTAACTGATACGGGAAAGTTACAAATTCTTTTTACTTTGTAGATGATTCGAGTGACCAAAATACAGATCTCTTAAAGCGATGTGAATGACGACTGCGGCCTCAACTGAGCCAGCACAGCTCGGTCGGTAATAATAGTGATTCGCGATACAAGTGCGGTAAAGCGAACTTTATACACACGCTGTGAAACCAGTGCGACTTGCTTCACATTCCGCGTGTTTTCTGTAATGGATGCAGGAAAAATGCTAATGCCCGTCTGCTGATTGTGGCGCTGTACAGTCAGCGTGCGTAAAGTACAAGAAGCGTGCGTAAAGTACGAGACGCGTGCGTAAAGTACGAGACGCGTGCGTAAAGTACGAGACGCGTGCGTAAAGTACGAGACGCGTGCGTAAAGTACGAGACGCGTGCGTAAAGTACGAGACCCGTGCGTAAAGTACGAGACGCGTGCGTGCATAAAGAAATCGAGAAAATCGAGCCGATGTGCGCAATCACCGGGTATTTACAGTACACTTGGCCGTAAAGCGCCAGTTACGCAACTCTCGGCAGGTGCGAAAAGTAGCGCTTTTCATGCATGTGTTACACAGCAACTTTAAGAACATTATTTTTGAGGATGCCCGTAGAACACGCGAAACACATCGAAATCATCGAAACTCGCGCAAGTTCCACCGATCAGACAGGCTTCGCGTCGAACCCGCGAAAAAAACGCCACTCTTTCAAGTGGCGTTTTTTTTTTTTTTTTTTTTTTTTTTTTTTTTTTTTTTTTTTTTTTTTTTTTTTTCAAACGTTCGGGCTTTTCCATAGGAAGCGCATGTCGTCTACACCACAAACCAGAACAGCGCTTTCCGTTTGATACTCTCTTCTATTTTCCTTTCTTTTTTTTTTCAATATTTTCCATCAACTCTTTTTGTTAGTTCCGCCGATCTCCCGAAGGTTCCGCAATCGAACTTTTGGCGCTGCAATGCTTTTTTTTTGTTCACCTCCCCCATCCGGAACGTCCGCTCTATCGGCGCATCGCCATTCTCCGGACAATCGCCGCGAGTCAATTCCACTTTGTTGAAAAACTTTCGGCTCTTTTTTTTGTTGTTTTTCCAGCGCCTCGCCACAGTGGCCGTTCTTCGGATGACATCGGGACGTCTCTACCGATCAAACTTCCGCCGTACCGACGAAGCAGAACACTCCCGAAGACTTCAAAGCAGACTTTTTCCACTCGACAATCGTATATCGCGTGTGTCCATCCCCCCCCCTTTTCGCCCCCTCCACCTCCCTTATCATTCCCCCCTTGCTCTTTTCTTATTATTTTCGGATCGCAAAGTCTCATGACTTTTTTCGACTCTCCAGTCTCGATAATATCGCCGCTAGCCGACTGAGAAAAATTGCTCTCCCGGCCCGAATGGGAATTCTCCTCTGGTCGAGCGTCGCATCTTCCACCTCAGTCGCTCTCGTCGATATCGCGAGTGAGATTTTCTTTCGACAACAATTTTTCAAACAATTCGCAAACTATTTTTCGACGAAGCTCCCCTCCACGACTACGCGCGCTCATCGCGGCGATACGTGCTTCTGGTCCACGGGTCGCGTGTAGGACTGTGCACTTGAGACCTCTTGTTCGGCCAAAAAATCTTATCCTACTAATGGACATTATAGTTTGGCCGGCTAAGAATCGTCGCGAAAAAACTTGAAATAAAAAAACCTTCATTGTCGCTATTTTTTTTTTTTTTTTCCCCTCTTTTTTCGATATCAACAGTTTGTCAGGAGTCCCGAGTTGCCGTGGCCGGAAAAAAATATTACAGTTTTCGGTTACCGACCGAGTACGCTAAAACTCGTCGCGAAAAAACTAGAAATAAAAAAAAAAAACCTTGATTGTCGCTACTTTTTTTTCCTTTTTTTTCCATATCACCGGATTGTCCCGGCTCCCGAGTTTCCGTGTCCGGAAAAATTATTACAGAAAAAAAATATTACAGCTTTCGTTACCGACCGAGTACGCTAAAAATCGTCGCGAAAAAACTAGAAATTAAAAAAAACCTTGATTGTCGCTATTTTTTTTCCTTTTTTTTCCATATCACCAGATTGTCCCGGCTCCCGAGTTTCCGTGTCCGGAAAAATTATTACAGAAAAAAAATATTACAGTTTTCGGTTACCGACCGAGTACGCTAAAAATCGTCGCGAAAAAACTCGAAATAAAAAAACCTCGATTGTCGCTATTTTTTTTCCTTTTTTTTCAATTATCACCAGATTGTCCCGGCTCCCGAGTTTCCGTTTTCGGAAAAATTATCACAGTAAAAATATTACAGTTTTCGTTACCGACCGAGTACGCTAAAAATCGTCGCGAAAAATCTAAAAATAAAAAAAAAACCTTCATTGTCGCTATTTTTTTTCCTTTTTTTTCAATATCACCAGATTGTCCGGACTCGCGAGTTTACGTGCTCGAAAAAAAGATAATTGCAAGATGTTAAAGTTTACAGTGTACAGAAGATCTTAAAATTTTCGTTACCGACCGAGTGCGCCAAAAATCGTCGCGAAAAAACTAAAAATATATATAAAAAAAAAAAAAACCTGCATTGTCGCTATTTTTTTCCTTTTTTTTTTCTCTCGATATCACCAGATTGTCCGGGTTTGCCGGCTTTCGTTGCCCTGCGAAGCTCGCACACGGGCACAAGAGAGCTCTCACCCACCCCTCCACGATGCGTCCGAATCGATTCATCGATGTCTCTCGCGACACTCGTTAAATTTTATCCGGAGGCGAAAACCGTGCCCGATGAAAAGGTGATTCAAATTCTCCTCGTCGTTTCGAGGACACAACAGACTGACGGACAGACAACTACACAGTGAATTTCGCGACGCGACAGAAATCTCGGCGGGCGACAGATGGGAAATAAGGATCGGGGCAAGACGGACCGTGACGAATCGGGAATAATAAAATGGGGGGGGCAAAGAAATGTTGTGAAAAAAAAAAAATGGAACGCACAGAGATAGACGAGGCGAATGACGACGAGAGAAAAAAAAAATAAGAATATGAAGAGGCGACGGTGCGAGATGCGACAAAGAATAAAAATGGAGACGCTTTTACTTGTCGCCGTGCAGAGAGCGGAAAAAGACCGTGGGAGAAGGGGATCATTATAGGAGCTCCGAGATAGATTTTTCAACTTGAGAAGACAGAAACGAATACTGAAGGCGGCAATAAGCGTCGCGGTTCTTAGTTTATTTGCGGATAGAATTTTTTTTTTTTTTTTTTTTTTTTTTTTTTTTTTTTTTTTTTTTTTTTTTTACGAGGATTAATTAATTTCTCTCGGGGATTGTTCTGAAAATAGAATTTCTCCGTTTTTTTTTTTTTTTTTTCATTTTTTTAGTGAAATTTCGAGCGCAATTTTTTTTTTTTTTTTCTTTCTTTCTGAAATTGGCTTCGCTTGCAGAGTTTTAGTTTATTTGCGCCGAGAAATGTTGTTTCAGGGATTAATTAATTTCTCTCGGGGATTGTTCTGAAAATACAATTCATCGTTTTTTATTTTAAGTAAAATCTCTTCGATCGCAATTGTTTTTTCTTTCATGATAAAATGGACTTTCAACGAGGAGGCGAGCTTGCAGAATTTTAGTTTAATGTTGTTCCAAGGATTAATTATTTCTTCCGAGGATTCTCCTGAAAATATCTTTTTCAGAAGAATCGTTTTTTTTTTTTTTTTTTTAATTTTTGTTAAAATCTTCTCGATCGCAATATTTTATTTTCCTCATTCTAAAATGGATTTTCAACGAGCTTGCAGAATTTCAGTTTATTTGCGCCGAGAAATGTTATTCCAACGATTAATCACTTGTTCGCGGGATTTTTCTGAAAATACAATACCACTTGTTCCATTTTTAGTAAAATCTTCTCGATAGCAATTTTTTTTCCTCCATTCTAAAATGGACTTTCAACGAGGTGGCAAGCTTGCACAATTTTAGTTTTTTTTTTTTGCACCCTAAAATATTGTTCCGAGAATTAATTATTTCTTTTACGAATTCTTCTGAAAACACAATTCCTCGTTTTTTTTTTTTTTTCATTTCTAGTAAAATCTCGATCGCAATTTTTTCATCATTAATTCTAAAATGGACTTTCAACGAGGAGGCAAGCTTGCACAATTTGAGTTTATTTGTTCATTATTTATTTCCGTGATTGTTCCGAAAATAAAATTCCACTTCGTCAATTTTTAGTAAAATCTCTTCGACGGCAATTTTGTTTTCCTCAATTCTAAAATGGGCTTTCAACGCGATGGCGAGCTTGCAGAATTTCTTGCGACGCTTCGCGCCTCTCCGGCATCAAAAATCTATGCTCGGAAAGCAAAAAAAAAAAAAAAAGAGTATTTACGGTATGACCGAATCGTTTGCGGCGCCATACGGCTGCGGAAATTTTTGTTGGCGCAACGAAACGTACAAGGCCCGGGGCATTCGATTTCTCGTGATCGCACGAGAAGAGGCGGATCGAGGCAGTAACTGACGAGATGCGAGTTTTCGTTGCGCAAGAACAATTCGACGCTGAGCGCGTCAAAGGTAGAGTGCGCAAGAGTGTGGCAGCGACGCTCGCAAGAACACTTTCACGGTGTCACCTTTTCCACTGGCTTCGCGTAGGGCCTAACATATCGACGACTGAGAAACAAAGTGACTTGACCTATATAGCAGTGAGCTGAGCGGAACGGATCATTTTTTCAATTTTTTTTCTCACACGATACATACATATATATATATATATATATATATATATATATATATATATATATATATATAAAACAAAGACTCGTTTGAAATGAGGAAGACGGGTCCGTTTTTTTTTACTACGTTTCCGGCTCGCTCGGACTCAGACAAGTCGATTCGGTGAGGCCTAATAATAAGAAGGGACTTATTTTTTATTTTGTTTCGAATGCATTTTAGGCCGCACGTGACTTTGACGAGAGCGAGCCGAGGAGAGTCTCGACGGGGAGGATGTGAAAGTCCACGTACGTTTAAATGCGAACTAAAAATCACATTTCTCGACATCTCAGACTATTCTAAGTACTTTAAGACTAAAATATCTTAAAAAAAAAAAAATGTTTAGAAAACATAGCTTCCTGCAGAGCTGGGCAATACTTAGAGTACATGAGTACTTATTTGGTACTTAAAGTACATACTTAAAGTATCAAAGTACTTCTCGGTACTTTAAGTATCAAAGTACTTCTCGGTACTCTAAGTATCAAAGTACTTCTCGGTACTCTAAGTATCAAAGTACTTCTCGGTACTTTAAGTATCAAAGTACTTCTCGGTACTCTAAGTATCAAAGTACTTCTCGGTACTTTAAGTATCAAAGTACTTTTCGGTACTTTAAGTATCAAAGTACTTTTTGATACTCTAAGTATCAAAGTACTTTTCGGTACTCTAAGTATTAAAGTACTTTTCGGTACTCTAAGTATCAAAGTACTTTTCGATACTCTAAGTGTCAAAGTACTTTTCGATACTCTAAGTAGCAAAGTACTTTTCGGTGCTCTAAGTATCAAAGTACTTTTCGATACTCTAAGTATCAAAGTACTTTTCGGTAGTCTAAGTATCAAATTACTTTTTGGTACTCTAAGTATCGAAGTACTTTTCGATACTTTAAGTACTATTACTGAGTGCTAAGACCAAAGTACTTGTACAATTTTTATATAAATGAGGGAACCACACGCAAATTACTTTGCGCCTCTTTCGTAACGTAAAAAAAATGTCTGTCTCATAAAATGATTTTACTCCCAGCCCAATGTTTTCCATTTAAATCCCAAAAATACGATTTTTTATGCATAAAATCGAATCCTTTCTCACTTTCGGCCACTGTACCAGATCGATACGTCCTAGATTTAGTTGTTACAACTATATATTATGTTGTTCAAGAGACAAATGAAAGAGATTACAAACACTTCTCGATGGAATAAAATATGAAAACATCATTAAAAAAAAAATAATAAAATAACGTGAAAAAGAATATAAACCAAAGATAACAAAATCATACTAAAGAGGAACAAGAAAACCGACAGTAACATAAGATAAAAATTAAAGCATGATAAAATAAGCAACATCACCTTTACATATGTAAATGTCTACAGACAAATATAATACGTGACTTAAATCAGCAGATAAATCAGAACATGTGTTATGTGCGTGAGCGAACAAGATGCGCCCTTGTGATTCTAAGCTAGCCATATTTTGATATCCACCGTAAAATTGTAGGCCTCGGGCAAATCAATCGAGCTTGGCTTCGAGAATCGACTTCGAATCTAGGAAGTGAGTTGCGTCCGAAGCCCTTTCTCTTAGAGCGAATAGCCGAGTGCGTGCACGCTGCGCCGCGCACCTTTTAATAACGGTACGCGCCGTCAATTTGCTAAATTGACCGTACGACGAAATTCGTGCCGTACGCTATTAAGTCTTTCGCAAAAGAGCCAAACAATCTACCGGCGATGACGTCAGGAAATTCCCGCGAGAAAGTAGGATAAAAGTGGCAAAGTGAGCGCATGCGATTCGACATTGAAAAGGCATGAAAAAAAAAAAAGCGCTTCATATTCACCACTTTTTTTATTCGTTATGGCGATTTAAAAATAAAAAAAAATGTGATTTTTTTTTTTTTTACGGAAAAAGTCCGAACTATTTGGCGATTTATGAAACTTTTTTTAAACGTACCATGCGCATGGTACATGGTAAAATATTCCTTGGATTTACATAATTATTTATTTAAATTAAGTAAAAAGTTACTTAAATGAAATAAATGTTTAGTTAAATCAAACAGATATCTTGCTTAAACCAAATAAACGGTGGCCGTCAAATAAATTATTTTTCATTTAAATTAACTATTATTTATTCAAATGAAGTGTTATTTATTTAAATGAAGCAAATAGTCAATTAAATGAAATAAATATTTATTTAAATCAAACAGATATTCCGCTTAAACCAAATAAACGGTGGCCGTCAAATAAATTATTTTTCATTTAAATTAAGTATTATTTATTCAAATGAAATAAATATTTATTTAAATCAAACAAATATTTTGCTTAAACCAAATAAGCGATGACCGTCAAATAAATTATTTCTCCGTGTGTGCGCATGTAAGATAAATGAGATTTAGGGGAGCGAGGGTTGAAATGGACCAGCTAAGGTATTTCAACTTTTGTCTGATTCAATTTTCATATTTTTTTTTTTTTATTCGGACATATCGAGCTTCTCGATCGGGTGATTTCGGATGATTCTAGAATG
Source organism: Amblyjoppa fuscipennis (assembly GCA_963575735.1). Classification (NCBI taxonomy): domain Eukaryota; kingdom Metazoa; phylum Arthropoda; class Insecta; order Hymenoptera; family Ichneumonidae; genus Amblyjoppa; species Amblyjoppa fuscipennis. The sequence continues at coordinate 1,017,362 of OY754494.1, forward strand.
GCATTCGATTTTTTTTTTTTTTTTTTTTTTTTTACGATCATGTGTGATTCCAAAAGGAGTCGAGAGCCGAAGAGATAAAATGTATTTTGGAGGAAATCCATTTTGCCCCACTCTCATACATTTCGGAACTAGTCCGTTTTGCCCCGCGTGTTAATCTCGCCCGCTCTCCGCATGTTTTTTTAAACAGGTCCGTTTTGCCCCACTTCTCACGTCGAGCATACCGAAAGCTATGATAATAAACAGCGAAGAATGAAGTTTGGAGTTTCTGCCTTGTGAAAATTTGAGCTTTTCACGCGTTTATGATCGGCCCCAACTCCGGAACGTATACTTCAGCGGTTTTCGAGGCACCGGAGGGCAAGTGAAGTCTCTCGCTTCCATGATAAGCAGCGAAATAACAGTGAGCGGCGATGAAATAATACCTGGCGTCTGTGTATTTTGCGTGCATAGCGGGTGAGCGCAGTTCTATCCAGCGCTGAGAACCGGAAGGGCGCATCTCACGCAGTTTAAGGAGTAAAGTAACGCGAGTTACGCCCTTGTGATTCTCAGCATTCGACACGAAAGGGAGAGGAATTTGGTACGACGTCGTTGTCGAGTCTAATTCCGTGGAAATTCCCCCGTACGTTTATCCCTAGGTTATACGTCTTTGTAGCTCTGCACACCGGAGATCACGCGCAGTTCGACGTACACTTCGTTGACGCTTGCGGGATTTAAAGAAAAAGACCGGGTGCAAAACGGACCATGATTACCTTTTTTTTTTTTTTTTTGAGTGGACCAAAAGAAAAAGTCCCGTCTTAAATGCAGAAGACGGAGCCACATCAATTTGATGACTACAATTGGCTTTACAAGTACAATTGGCCGAATCGTCGTATAGCCGAAAGTCATTGATCCGAATAGTCAAACTTCCGAAACTTTTGATAAATGACGATTCGTAGGTATGACGATTCGTAGGTATGACGATTCGTAGGTATGACGATTCGTGGGTATGACGATTCGTGGGTATGAGGATTCGTGGGTATGACGATTCGTGGGTATGACGATTCGTGGGTATGAGGATTCGTGGGTATGAGGATTCGTAGGTATGAGGATTCGTAGGTATGACGATTCGTAGGTATGACGATTCGTAGGAATGAAGATTCGAAGGAATGACGATTCGTAGGTATGACGATTCGAAGGTATGACGATTCGTAGGTATGACGATTCGTAGGTATAACGATTCGTAGGTATGACGATTCGTAGGTATGACGATTCGTAGGTATGACGATTCGTAGGTATGACGATTCGTAGGTATGACGATTCGTAGGTATGACGATTCGTGGGTATGACGATTCGTAGGTATGACGATTCGTGGGTATGACGATTCGTGGGTATGACGATTCGTGGGTATGACGATTCGTGGGTATGACGATTCGTGGGTATGACGATTCGTGGGTATGACGATTCGTGGGTATGAGGATTCGTAGGTATGAGGATTCGTAGGTATGAGGATTCGTAGGTATGAGGATTCGTAGGTATGACGATTCGTAGGTATGACGATTCGTAGGAATGACGATTCGTAGGAATGACGATTCGTAGGTATGACGATTCGAAGGTATGACGATTCGTAGGTATGACGATTCGTAGGTATAACGATTCGTAGGTATGACGATTCGTAGGTATGACGATTCGTAGGTATGACGATTCGTAGGTATGACGATTCGTAGGTATGACGATTCGTAGGTATGACGATTCGTAGGTATGACGATTCGTAGGTATTTTTTTTTTCGTTTTTTTTTCGTTTCGACTCGAAACGTCGAGTCGACGAATGACAATTCGACGACTCGACGTTTGGAAATTTGACGATTCGGACGAATGACAATTCGGCGACCTGACGTTTGGAAATTTGACGATTCGGGTAAACGAAGTTGGGTGATGTTAGTGTTCCGAAGAAAATGACGTTCGATCAAATGACGATTCGAAGGCATTACGTTCAGCTAAATAATATTTCCGATGAGTAACCTTCGTTGAAACGATGATTCAGAATATTAACACTTTCGGAGATTCAACGATTCGGAGAAAAATACAGTATCGGAAGTTCGACTATTCGAATGAAGTGCAATCGGACCCACGATTTTCGTATATCCGACAAAATTATGTCGCGCCGGCTAAGGACGGATTCCCTTTTCCCTTCATGTTTCGTCCTCAGGTCGAGATTCCCCGGATTTAAACTTGTTCCTCTCGTCGGAGGTGTTCTCGGGTAAACGGCCCGGAACCGAAGAACCTACGAGAAAATGTAACGCGGCCGGAAGAACGAAAAAAAAAATAGAGAAGCGCAGAGGGTATTTCGCCTGGCGCCAGCTCGAAGATAGGGAGCTTCGTATCTACCTGCGCAGTTTGAGCACTTGGGAAAATTCGATAAATCGTTTGCGGCTCTCGACAGGAATTTTTTTTTTTTTTTCTTTCCTCATTCTTCGACGAGTTTTTCTTCTCTGTGCTACACAATTCCTTCCACCAGTCGAAGGGGGGGGGGCTAAAGCGGACCATTTATTATCGAAGGCGGGGCAAAGTGAAAGACGAAGAGAAAAGTTTCGTTCCAAATGCAGACCGCCGCTCCATTTCGCCCCGGTGTTCCGTTTTGCCCCCCCCCCCCCCCCCTCTCTCGCGCCTCTATACGAAGAGCCTCTCTTAGTTATCCGACGACTCTTCGAGCATTCGGAATGCGTTCGACACTCGGAAAACTATCTCCAAAGCCGCTTTTGTTCGTTACTTATATTTCCCCCCCCCCCCCTCCTCTATTTCACTCTCACTCGCCACTCCGCCGAGCTGCCAGGTGAGATAATGCGGGAGAAGAATGGGAGCAAGAAATATTTGCACTCCGAAGAGTCGAGCAGTAATAAAACTCCGGTCTCGGCCGAGAGTGCAGGATGAGGTCGAAAAGATTTTTCCTCGATGGTGCATTTTTTTTTTTTTTTTTTAGTAGCCGAGGTCACAATCGCTCCTATTGAAAAATTTATGAACAGGGGATTTGTTGGAGACAAAAGGAAAAAGAGATCTCGAAAGAATTCCTGGGTACAAGTGGAGTTGCTTCGAAGAAGTTAGTCACGACGATTGTTATCCTGGGGGATTTCTATCGGGACATTTGAAACGGTTTACCTAATTGGAAAGCTCTACGATGGATTATTATTATTTATTTTTTTTTTTTTTTTTTTTTTTTTTTTAAGGGGTTGATAAAGTAGTGAATTTAATGGATGTCCAATAAGGCGGGATATTAATTTTCGCAAGAGAGAATTTGCAGAATGAGGGGAATTTATTTTTTGATTTTATACGTTGCAACATTGAGGCGTTTTTTTTTTTTTTTTTTGCTATATGAAAATATATTTACTCGATGTTGTCGAGCTTTGCAGAAGCTCGAGATTAAAACGCTCCGGTTAATTGAAAAATTTCAAGAAAAATGTAGAAAATAAAATTCAACCAATCGATGAGCGTTTCCACCGGAACAAGCAATATGGAAGCGCGATTCTTTCTTTTTTCGTAACGGTACTTTAAAAAGTTATACTTTTTTAAATACCGAGTCACCAAGAGCATAAAATGGTTCAGAATTCTTTGAATATACATATATATATATATATATATATTTTTTTTTAAGTTGGACATTATTTTTGAAAATTTAGTAAATTTTCGTATTTAGGAGAATTAAGGAAAGAATAAGTTTAGGAGAATTAAGAAAAAAAATACAATCTATGTTGATTCGATATTAAACATTCGATTGTGTGACTTTTTCAAATCTAAATGTGTACAACAATTTCTGTTATAAATTATGGTCAATTATAAAGTCTCAAATCAATATTTCTAATTGTTGGAATAATTCGTTTACCTAATCAGAATATTTACGCTATTAAAATCATTCGAATTATTCACGTATTCGAATTATTCGAATTGTGCGAATTGTGCGAATGGTGCGAATTGTGCGAATTGTGCGAATTGTGCGAATTGTGCGAATTGTGCGAATTGTGCGAATTGTGCGAATTGTGCGAATTGTGCGAATTGTGCGAATTGTGCGAATTGTGCGAATTGTGCGAATTGTGCGAATTGTGCGAATTGTGCGAATTGTGCGAATTGTGCGAATTGTGCGAATTGTGCGAATTGTGCGAATTGTGCGAATTGTGCGAATTGTGCGAATTGTGCGAATTGTGCGAATTGTGCGAATTATGCGAATTATGCGAATTATGCGAATTATGCGAATTATGCGAATTATGCGAATTATGCGAATTATGCGAATTATGCGAATTATGCGAATTATGCGAATTATGCGAATTATGCGAATTATGCGAATTATGCGAATTATGCGAATTATGCGAATTATGCGAATTATGCGAATTATGCGAATTATGCGAATTATGCGAATTATGCGAATTATGCGAATTATGCGAATTATGCGAATTATGCGAATTATGCGAATTATGCGAATTATGCGAATTATGCGAATTATGCGAATTATGCGAATTATGCGAATTATGCGAATTATGCGAATTATGCGAATTATGCGAATTATGCGAATTATGCGAATTATGCGAATTATGCGAATTATGCGAATTATGCGAATTATGCGAATTATGCGAATTATGCGAATTATGCGAATTATGCGAATTATGCGAATTATGCGAATTATGCGAATTATGCGAATTATGCGAATTATGCGAATTATGCGAATTATTTAATTCATAGTGAACTATTCAAATTTTTGAATATTCGCACATGCCTAATATATCTATATATTTGTGTGTGTGTGTGTGTGTGTGTGTGTGTGTGTGTGTGTGTGTGTGTGTGTGTGTGTGTGTGTGTGTGTGTGTGTGTGTGTGTGTGTGTGTGTGTGTGTGTGTGTGTGTGTGTGTGTGTGTGTGTGTGTGTGTGTGTGTGTGTGTGTGTACACTAAATCTCATGGTACATGGACTCAGGGCCGGTGGTGCCATGTATCTCACTCTGGGAATCTCGAGAATTTCGATGCTCTCCGAAGGAGCTTGGACCGGTACGTGCCCCTCGACAAAGGGACACCGTACATTATTGCGCTCCGCCAACTAAACCGGTGCGATTGTTGGCGACCGTTTCTCTCCGAGGCGGTTATCCAGCCTGCCTTGCCCGCCACAGTACGCTTGGGCGCGTACGCACAACGCTCACAAAATTATTCCGGCAGAGGTTCCAAGCGACGCGTCGAAGCCTCGCTAAAACCCATCGTTACCCTCTGCCGCTCGACAATTGTCCGGCGTTCTCGCAATCCGAGGCAACGTCGCCAAAATCCACGATCGCCTCTCGCTCGGCGCATGACTCTTGCTCGCAATACACCTTTCGAAATCTCATCTCGCATCCGGTGGTTGCGTCGATTGCATTTCTTGTGTTTTTTTCTTTTCTTTTCCCCGCGAATTGCCGAATGTTTCGCTCGACTTTGGGCAAAAACTGATGTCAGCGAAACACATCGAATTATGCGGTCGTCGAGCGTTTGCTTCATCGATGAGGAAGCTCCTTTCGTTATTGACAAATTCGAGATGTCGGGCGAGTGTCGGCGCACTGAAAATGTTCCAGAAAATCGACAAGCCGATTTTCGATTCGATTTTTAACTGGCTTTTGCATCGTTCAAGGTATTTCTGTCGCTTGGTATTCATTTCGGATATGCTCGAGACAAACGAGATAAAATTGCAAATATTTATCGATCGTATAAAAATCTGAAAAAAAATTCATGCACAGTTAACTATTGAAAATACGGAAAATATTAATTTTGCATTATGATAATTCCAAAGTGTTATTAACAAATTATGAAGAAAACAAGTGGTTAGCAAATTCGATTTGTAAAAGATACCGTACAGCTGACAACGACGATCTCGCAATGACGATCCCGCAACGACGATCCCGCAACGACGATCCCACAACGACGATGTTATGGCGATCTCACAAAATGGACCCCACAAGTAAGATTCTACAAATAGGATTTCAGCGATAAGATCCCACAACGACGATCTTATGGCGATCTCACAAAAAGGATCCCACAAGTAGGATTCTACAAATAGGATTTCAGCGATAAGATCCCACAACGACGATCTTATGGCGATCTCACAAAAAGGATCCCACAAGTAGGATTCTACAAATAGGATTTCAGCGATAAGATCCCACAACGACGATCTTATACCGATCTCGCAAAAAGGATTCCACAAGTAGGATTCTACAAATAGGATTTCAGCGATAAGATCCCACAACGACGATCCTACAACGACGATCCCACAACGACGATCCCACAACGACGATCCCATAACGACGATCCCACAACGACGATCCCACAACGACGATTTCAGGGCGATCTCACAAAAAGGATCCTACAAATAGGATTCTACAAATAGGATTCCAGCAATAAGATCCCACAACGACGATCTTATGGCGATCTCACAAAAAGGATCCCACAAGTAGGATTCTACAAATACGATTCCAGCGATAAGATCCCACAACGACGATCCTACAACGTCGATCCTACAACGACGATCCCACAACGACAATCCCACAACGACGATCTTACGGCGATCTCACAAAAAGGATCCCACAAAAAGGATCCCACAAATAGGATCCCACAAATGGAAACCCACAAATGGAATCCCACAAATGGAATCCCACAAATGGAATCCCACAAATGGAATCCCACAAATGGGTTCCCACAAATGGGTTCCCACAAATAGGATCCCACAAATAGGATCCCACAAATAGGATCCCACAAATAGGATCCCACAAATAGGATCCCACAAATAGGATCCCACAAATAGGATCCCACAAATAGGATCCCACAAATAGGATCCCACAACGTAGAATTTTACAGTCGTACAACTAAACGCTGTAGAATATTATGCGTCGGGAGCTACAGCTGCCACAATTTGAGAGGGGACTCGAAGTGGTACTGCCATATTGGCTGAGTTTCCTGCGAGGATCACTGCACGCTCGTGCACATTCCAACAGGTGCGAAAAGCTCTCTGTAGTTGCGTTACGAAAAGGCGACCAGACTGTGTTGGGGTAGACACGGGGCGGGGGAGCGAGCTGTAGGCGCAAACAGCAAAGCCACGAGCCGTCGTTACCCCGTCCACAACTGGAGGAGCGTCGCGCGGCCGAGTGTAGGTTCTCTTTCGGGCTCGAAACCTGCGTGATTCTCCTCATCCCTCCTCTTTTCCCTCACTCGCTCGTTTTGCTCGCACGATAAACACGAATGGGGGGGGGGGGGGGGGAAACGCCCCCGCGCTTTCCGCATTTCCTTACGGACAGACGTTCCTTTGCTCGTTAATCGAGTGATCTCAGCTAAAACGATTCATCCAAGTGAAGACAACGAAGCGTACGTAAGTTTCGTTTTTTTTTTTTTTTTTAAATTGATTTCACTGCTAAAAAAAAAGCTGCGTTCATCATAACAGCGATAGGGCGAACCGTGCGTGAACCTCGCTCAGTTGTTACGCGCAGCAGTAATCACTCTCGTGTTGTATGTTTTACGCTTTTCAAATGTATCGTTCTCCACCGCCCTTCCCCCTTTCTCTCCCCCCCCCCTCCCCCCTCCTGGACCCGGTCGTTGCGAGTATTTTATGTCGCTTTCATGCTGGTTTATGCGACACTTCTATGGCGGAAGAGCGAGCGTATGTGCATTCACGCATTGTTCGCCGCCCGTAACTACCTGCGCTACCGCTCGCTAACTACCTGCTCGTTGCCCACAGCCGTGCACAGACCAGGAGCGCGCGGGTTTGTCGTCGATGCGCAGTGTGTCGATCGTGCATGTCGCACACTCGCAATCCGACGTTCGGAATTCATTTTCACACTTCGCTGTCCGGTAACACATGGCTGAAGAGTCGGGGCTGCATAGGAATATCCAATCGTACGCATCACCAATTTTACCGTTGGATCTGTTGTTTTGGATTCATTTGTTTGTTTGTTTTTTTTTTTTTTTTTGCCGAAAAACGAAGAAAAACACAAATGGGACGATCCCACGTGGAGATCTCTGCCTTGACGAGCGATAGAGCATTGATTGGCAGCGTTGCCAGATTACGGTAAGCGAGTTTATCATGGCTGTTTGTTGTGATGCGTTGAAAGAACACCTTGGTTGGGTCTTCCATCTGGGAACACGGCAAGTGGTGTTGGTGCGGCTAACTATTGCAGCCGGGCGGTTTGGGATTGTTCATTGTATGATCGTCTTTGTGGGATTGTCGTTGGATGATCGTCATTGTCGGATCGTGATTTTTGGTTGATTTAAAAGACATGGCCGAAGAGTCGGGCTGCGCAGGAATATCCAATCGTGCGCGTCATCAATCTTACCGTTGTATCTGTTGGTTTGGATTCATTTGTTCGTTTGTTTATCGAAAAGCAAAGAAAAACACAAATGGGGAGATCCCACGTGCAGATCTCTGCTTTGACGAGCGATAGAGCTTGATTGGCAGCGTTGCCAGATTACGGTAGGTGAGTTTATCATGCCTGTTTGTTGTGATGCGTTGAAAGAACACCTTGGTTGGGTCTTCCATCTGGGAACACGGCAAGTGGTGTTGGTGCGGCTAACTATTGCAGTCGGGCGGTTTGGCATTGTTCATTGTATGATCGTCTTTGTGGGATTGTCGTTGGATGATCGTCATTGTCGGATCGTGATTTTTGGTTGATTTAAAAGACATGGCCGAAGAGTCGGGCTGCGTAGGAATATCCAATCGTGCGCGTCATCAATCTTACCGTTGTATCTGTTGGTTTGGATTAATTTGTTTGGTTTTTTTAATCGAAAAGCAAAGAAAGCGAAGAAAAACACAAATGGGACGATCCCACGTGCAGATCTCTGCTTTGACGAGCGATAGAGCATTGATTGGCAACGTTGCCAGATTACGATAGGTGAGTTTATCATGCCTGTTTGTTGTGATGCGTTGAAAGAACACCTTGGTTGGGTCTTCCATTTGGGAACACGGCAAGTGGTGTTGGTGCGGCTAACTATTGCAGTCAGGCGGTTTGGGATTGTTCATTGTATGATCGTCTTTGTGGGATTGTCGTTGCATGATCGTCTTTGTGGGATTGTCGTTGCATGATCGTCTTTGTGGGATTGTCGTTGGATGATCGTCATTGTCGGATCGTGATTTTTGGTTGATTTAGAAGACATGGCTGAAGGGTCGGGCTGCTTAGGAATATCCAATCGTGCGCGTCATCAATCTTACCGTTGTCTCTGTTGGTTTGGATTCATTTGTTTGTTTTTGCTTCCTCATAGAGGAAGCTTTTTTTGTTTATCGAAAAGCAAAGAAAGCGAAGAAAAACACAAATGGGACGATCCCACGTGCAGATCTCTGCTTTGACGAGCGATAGAGCTTGATTGGCAGCGTTGCCAGATTACGGGTAGGTGAGTTTATCATGCCTGTTTGTTGTAATGCGTTGAAACAACCCCTTTGTCGGGTCTTCCATCTGGGAACACGGCAAGTGGTATTGGTGGGGCTAACTATTGTGAACGGATGCCCGCGAATGGGATTTCGGGATTATCATTGTATGATCCTCTTTGTGGGATTGTCGTTGGATGATCGTCATTGTCGGATCGTGATTTTTGGTTGATTTAAAACACATGGCCGAAGAGTCGGGCTGCGTAGGAATAACCAATCGTACGCATCATCAATCTTACCGTTGTATCTGTTGGTTTGGATTAATTTGTTCGTTTGTTTATCGAAAAGCAAAGAAAATCACAAATGGGGAGATCCCACGTGCAGATCTCTGCCTTGACGAGCGATAGAGATTGATTGGCAGCGTTGCCAGATTACGTTAGGTGAGTTCCTCACGCCTGGTTGTTGTAATGCCTTGGAACAACCCCTTTGTCGGGTCTCTGCCATCTGGGAACACGGCAAGTGGTGTTGGTGCGGCTAACTATTGTGGACGGTTGCCCGCGAATGGGTTTTCGGGATTATCGCTGTATGATCGTCTTTGTGGGATTGTCATTGTATTATCGTCACTGCTGAATCGTGATTCTTTGTTTTGATTTAAAAATCTGATAAAATTCATACGTATTCACAAGAATCAACGAATCATTTGTTGTTCAATAAATCATTTGATTTGCTGAACAAACGTTATTTTTCATAAATTTGTTAATAACTTTTTGGACTTATTACTGCGCAGAATAAATCTTATGAGCACCTTTAATATGCCTGACTTTTTTCAGATTTTTATACCATCCGCAAGTGTTTGCAATTCCGTCTCATTTCTCTGAAACTTATGCGAAGTGAACACTACTCGCAAGGACTATCTTAATAACAATAGATACAATTAATTTGGTCATTGTGACATTGTCAGGTTGGCATAGCCATTGAGGACTTTACAACCTTACAGATTTCACAGCGCCGATTAAGAATTGATGGAGAGGTTTGATTTTTGTCTATAACATCGAAACACAATTTATCATCATGCGTACATTTCAATATACCTAAATTACCCACTTGACATACCTGAATACTTATCCCAAATAGTCACGGGTGCGATTCATCACTGGCCTTATACTATATATATATATATATATAAGGCTGTTTTTCAAAAAGGGCATTTATTAAAAATGTTCCTCGCACCCTTCTAAAGTTATAGATTTCGATCCCAAATTGAATCCAACGAAAGGCGGTCCGTAGAAAAAAAATCCCAAGAGGCGCCGCACACGACGATTGTAAGCAAAAACTTCGGAAATATTCGAAGTAAAAAATTTAAGTATTTTGCATTTATTACAAAAAAAAATGCCAAAAAGTTAAGCTTCCATCTAAAACTATATATTTTGATCAATAGAAAAAATCCAGCGAAACGCCGTCGCTGACGATTGAGTTTGAGAGGTGTCGCATTTTTTTGGCTGAAACCTCAAACGCCGCACCTTTTAGGATTTTTTTTGCCAGGGACCGGCTTTCGTGAGCTTTAACTCGAGTTCGAAATCTGTACTTTAAAAAGGTGGGAGGAAAATAAAAAAGCCTTTATTTAAACACCCCAATATATGTATATATATACCCCTATCTAACATCGAACTGCTGGTGGAACAGCGCCAACATATAACCAGTCGGAGCGGCGGAAGTCGTGAGGCACCGAAGAAAAGACACAACTGGAGGAATTGCGTCCCGCGGCGAGATACAACCTCCAACGTCGGCACGTACGAGATTTCTCGACTCGGCTGTAGTAAACCCCTGCCCGCCGCCCCGCCGCGATGCCGTCCGACTGCTCGTTCACTTGCCGCTCGCGACCACGTTGCCCGTTTTCTTATTCCGTGGATAATGGCTTGGGCTTGGCTACTTCCCCCTCCAACCGGCAACCGCCGTCAGCTTCGCTCCTCGTCCCACTCTCCTTTCCGTCGCTTGATTTTTATTTCCCTTGGTTCACCGTGTCCGCTCCTGCCTACAGCCGCTGATACTCGAGCGCCTTGAGGTTCTCGCGTGCGTCTGAGGCAGTAGCTAACAACTCTGTGTTCAACGGGCTCCCGTCACCATCCTTGATTCCGCGAAGAGGTGGGCACGGGCGAAGCTTGCGCGCCGGTTGCCTAACGTAGGCGCACGGTGATGTTGAACGGCTTGCCGAGCGATTTCATTGGAAATTCTGCGACGGTGACTTTGGCGAAACGGTCGGCTACACTTCGCTGGCTCACCTGACACTCCTCGGTATATCGCTCTTGCCCTCGAGTCGAAGAAAACTAACTCCGATTGTGAGCGATATATGGCCAAAGTGCAAATACTGCGAGGAAAAGAGAGTGCTGAACCGACGACAAAGTTACGATCTTTTTATTTCAGAATATTCATATCGTAAAATGAGATTGCTATTCATCAATTGATGTCTTTGAGTGCTCCCGAATGTCCCCGAGTGTCTTTGAGTGTTTCTGAGTGTTTTTGATTAGGAGTGTCTTTGAGTGTTTCAGAGTTTCTCTTAGTGTCTCTCAATGTCGCTGCATATCTTTGATTGTGCTCGAGTGTTCCTCGTCAGTGTCTCGTGCATGCTCCCGAGTGGCATCAAGTGTCTCAGTTCCTGAGTGTTTCTTAGTGTCTCCCAGCGGGGCTGCATGTCTTTGATTGTCGCCGAGTGTTCCTCGTGAGTGTCTCCTACGTGTTCCTGAGTGGCATTAAGTGTCCCAGAGTGTCTACGAGGGCCTCGGAGGGTTCCTGAGTGTTCCTGAGTGTCTCTAAATGTCGCTGCGTGTCCTTGATTGTCCCTGAGTTTTCCTCGCGAGTGTCTCGGAGTGGCATTAAATGTCGCTGAATGTCTTCGAAGGCCTCTGTGGGCATCGGAGTGTCCCTGAGTGTCTTTTAGTGTCTCTCAATGTCGTTGCGCGTGTTTGATTGTTCCTGAGTGTTCCTCGTGAGTGTCTCCTACATGTTCCTGAGTGGCGTTAAGTGTCCCAGAGTGTCTACGAGGGCCTCGGAGGGTTCCTGAGTGTTCCTGAGTGTCTCTAAATGTCGCAGCGTGTCCTTGATTGTCCCTGAGTGTTCCTCGTGAGTGTCTCGCAGGTGTCTCGGAGTGGCATTAAGTGTCTCTGAATGTCTTCGAAGGCCTCTGTGGGCATCGGACTGTCCCTGAGTATCTTTTAGTGTCTCTTAGTGTCTCTCAATGTCGTTGCGCGTATTTGATTGTTCCTGAGTCCTCCTCGTGAGTGTCTCCTACATGTTCCTGAGTGGCATTAAGTGTCCCAGAGTGTCTACGAGGGCCTCGGAGGGTTCCTCAGTGTTCCTGAGTGTCTCTAAATGTCGCTGCGTGTCTGTGATTGTCCCTGAGTGTTCCTCGTGAGTGTCTCGCAGGTGTCTCGGAGTGGCATTAAGTGTCTCTGAATGTCTTCGAAGGCCTCTGTGGGCATCGGACTGTCCCTGAGTGTCTTTTAGTGTCTCTTAGTGTCTCTCAATGTCGTTGCGCGTGTTTGATTGTTCCTGAGTCCTCCTCGTGAGTGTCTCCTACATGTTCCTGAGTGGCATTAAGTGTCCCAGACTGTCTACGAGGGCTTCGGAGGGTTCCTGAGTGTTCCTGAGTGCCTCTAAATGTCGCTGCGTGTCCTTGATTGTCCCTGAGTGTTCCTCGTGAGTGTCTCGCAGGTGTCTCGGAGTGGCATTAAGTGCCTCTGAATGTCTTCGAAGGCCTCTGTGGGCATCGGACTGTCCCTGAGTGTCTTTTAGTGTCTCTCAATGTCGTTGCGGGTGTTTGATTGTTCCTAAGTGTTCCTCGTCAGAGTGTCGTGCGTTTCCCTGAGTGGCATTAAGTGTCTCAGAGTGTCTACGAGGTCCTCGTAGGTTCTCTGAGTGTACGTGAGTATTCCTGAGTGTCTCTCAGTATCTCTCAATGTCGCTGGGTGTTTTTGCCTGAATGAGGCCAAGTGTCTCCGAGTGTCTGTGAGGGCTTCAGCAGGCTTCTGAGGGTCCCTGAGTGACAATTACTGAGTCTCAATAAACCGTCAAATCGATGATATATGAGAATTAAGTTCTACTCCCTCGGATAGTGGACCTTACTAACAGACAATATTTGCCGCTTTCTCCTAGAAATGCACTTCAATTTATTCCAAGCATTAGCTTCTCTTCACTCCTCTCCACGGAAAGTGGGAAACCATTTTCGCTGAGGGTTCAACGACTCTTGGAAAGAACTCGTCGTCATGAGGGACTACCGTGGATGCCGTCCGGTCAAAGTACCTGAAGGCATACCGAGGACGATGAAGAGACGATGAGGGTGGAAGAAGCGAATCAATTCCGTTGTGGGCTCTCCTGAGGAAAGTCGGGTCAAAGACACGCCAAGTGTTGCCTCTGCTATGGACTCACTTTTACCGGCGCAGTGCACACCAGCCTTACAAGATCGAAAGACATTCCTCGCACGTTCGTCGGACGGAAAATCGTAGACTCAAATTATACGAGAACACACCGCTATTGCCTTCCTTTCTTCTTTCTTCTTATTTTTTTTTTCCACTCGATATCCGTGTATCCTCTCGTCCCTTCGCTACACGTTGCTCTCACAGTTTCCCATTTTCCAGCGAAACCACCGCGCGACCTCTTACTCGCCCTGCCTCGTCGCACATCGTTCTCTGTATTCTTCGTCTCTTTGATTTTCTTAAAAATAACTAAAAATAAAAAAAACACAAAAACAAAAGACCGTACTCATGATTCCTTCATTTACCGTTACAACAGCGCAGTAAAAAAATAATTTCGAAAAATCGGAATACGAAGTTTCGTGAAAGTAATGTTTTCAAATAAGCGACAAACTCGTTTCTTAAGGTTTGAATATATACAAATCTGCCCTTTTATTTTCCGTGACATTAATTTTGGGTTTGCACTTTTTTTTTTTTTTTTTTGCAAGACTAGAAACCGGACGGTGGGATCAGAAAATTAACAAATAAAATATTGTTGACGTTTGTGGACAATAAGTTGTAAAATAGTACATTACGATACTAGTGCGAAAAAACTTTTTCTGACGAGTGTGATTTTCCAGCAGGAGCCGAAGGCCAGTGTTGCAATCACACGAGTTAAGAAAACGTTTCTTTTTTTTCGCACGAGTATCGTACGAAATTTTATTTCACGAGGTGCGAAAGGGGACTTTTACGCGCGCGAAGCGTGCGTAAAATTACCACTTTACGCACCGAGTGAAATAAAGTAATTTTTGTGTTACCGTTTGGCTTACGATTTTTTTTTTTTACTGTGTGGCAGCGACGCTTATGGACTTCGTTAATTAGATTCAATTTATGTAACCAATGGGAATTGTCGTCTATTAAATTGAATTTACGAACAGGAGACAAAAGACGCCGGATGGCTCGGAGGGACAGAGCGGTGAATTTCCGTAGGGCCAATTAAAATTAACTGTGCCACGTAGAATCTGACATGGGAGTGGCGTCCGGTAAGGAGAACTGGCGCAGGGTAAGTGGCCAAAGATCGCAGGGGTTGCGCGGTCTCTGTACGAAGAGATTCTAATGTTATTGCGAATCGGGCGGTAGCGCAACGGCCAATGCAACTCTAAATGGTTCAACGGCAAAATCGAGATACCGTCTCGCGAGAATCGAACGCGCCGCGGGCTGCGGCCGAGGCGGCTTATCGGCCTCTCCTCTCGAACCAATTCAACTCGATCGTTTAATCGTGACCGAACGATACGAGGTCAGCTCCGCTGTTCAGCCCCACCGCTCCATGTGCCCTCTGTCGAATTGCGAAAAAGTCCGCGATCCCCATTCTCCAATCCCGACGTTTCTGTTTACATAGTCTACCCCCCCCCCCCCCCCACCGCTGCCCCACCCCCAGCACATTCACTGTATTCACTGATTCAGCACAACAGTACACTGTATTTACCATATTATACTGTAGGTACGGTAGCAAACTATACAATTTCCATAAGTGCACGTAACCCACGACGAAGATCAGAATGGCGTATTTTATATTCTTATATATGAGAAAAATTTCGGGGCTCCATTATACTACTTTCTTCATCCAGATATTCTACTTTTGGATCCCCTGTAATCTCTCCTAAGGGACTTCTAAGAGTCCTCCGGGGAGTGCATCTAAGTGCTGAATGTGTTTGAATGTGTTTGAATGTGTTTGAATGTGTTTGAATGTGTTTGAATGTGTTTGAATGTGTTTGAATGTGTTTGAATGTGTTTGAATGTGTTTGAATGTGTTTGAACGTGTTTGAACGTGTTTGAACGTGTTTGAATGTGTTTGAATGTGTTTGAGTGTGTTTGAGTGTGTTTGAGTGTGTTTGAGTGTGTTTGAGTGTGTTTGAGTGCGTTTGAGTGCGTTTGAGTGCGTTTGAATGCGTTTGAATGCGTTTGAATGCGTTTGAATGCGTTTGAATGCGTTTGAAAGTGTTTGAATGCGTTTGAATGCGTTTGAATGCGTTTGAATGCGTTTGAATGCGTTTGAATGCGTTTGAATGCGTTTGAATGCGTTTGACTGCGTTTGAATGCGTTTGAAAGTGTTTGAATGCGTTTGAATGCGTTTGAATGCGTTTGACTGCGTTTGAATGCGTTTGAATGCGTTTGAATGCGTTTGAATGCGTTTGAATGTGTTTGAATGTGTTTGAATGTATTTGAATGTATTTGAGTGTGTTTGAGTGTGTTTAAGTGTGTTTGAATGTGTTTGAATGTGTTTGAGTGTGTTTGAGTGTGTTTGAGTGTGTTTGAATGCGTTTGAGTGCATTTGAATGCATTTGAGTGCATTTGAGTATATTTGAGTGTATTTGAGCGAATTCGAGTGTCTTTGGGTGTATTTGAGTGTATCTTAACGTATCCCAGTGTCTGAGGATTTCCAAGTGTCGCCGAGCGTATTTGAGTGTATCCGAGTATAATCGGGTAACTCTGAGTGTTTCGGAGAGTCTCGTAGTGTCTGTATCAGGAGGACATACAAGCTGACAAATGAAATTAACAAACAATCATAATACAATAAAATAAGGCGATAGATGTGACAGGAAGAGCGGACTTGATGAACGGGATCCCTTCGGATTCCAGTGAGTTAACAGGACTGTTAACTCGTCATTATCGAATGGAACAATCGTTAAACTGTATCCAGCGGAATCGCAACTCCTACCATACAGCCCCGATTCTAGATATGCGAGATCTGAAACGAGCGACGTTATTGGCCCCTCGAGATTGCTTGTTTCTCTCGGCCACAATATCTACACTATCTTTCTATTTATCTTTCTCTCCATCCCTTCCCTACCCAGGCGCCCCCCCCCCCCCCCGACTGTTCATCTAATCTCACTTTTTTTTTTCTGCTTCAACCTCATCGCCGTGACATTTGAACTTGTTCTTACTTCGACAAATTCGGTTTTTTTTTTTTGGTTTTTTTTCTTCTTTGTCTTCCATTATTCTTTGATCCTTCTCACGTTGTTCCGGTACGTCCGCCACCTCAGTCTCGCCTCTGCTCTCAGCCTGGCAAAAACAATTCCAAGGAACAAAGTGAACGAAGTGTTGGGCGAGAGAGGAAACTGGAGACTCGACGGAATCTCGGTACCCGAACATAGTCTTTGTCGAACGCGAATGGAATTGCGTGCCAGAAGTGGCGCGACGCCGTAGTGAAAGCCGAGAAGGCTTATGTACCGGTATATACATATACATATATGTATACATATATCGCGGGGTTTTAGATGTGTATATATATTAGGGTGTTTCTCAAAGAGGACATTTTTTTTTTTTAATGTTGGTCCCACCCTTTTAAAGTATAGAATTCGATTAAAGATTGAACCTCGCGAAAAGCGGTTCCTAGCAAAAAAAAAATCCTAAGTGGTGCGGCATTCGACGTTCGTACCCAAAAAAAAAAGCGGCACCTTTCAAACGTAATTGTCAACGACCACCTTTCGGGAGGTGTTGTTTTTTTTTTTTTTTTTTTTTAGATGAAAATATATACTTTTGGAGGGTGGGAAGATTTTTTTTTACAACAAACTCACCCTACTTGGACATTTATAGTTTTCCGTATACGAATTAAAAAAACCGAAATCGTTTGTGTTCATTAAAAGAAAAAAAAAAAAAGATAAAAAGTTAACCTCCCACCCCGTAGAATCCAGCGAAAGGCAGTCACTGACAATTAAGTTTTAGAGGTGCCGTATTTTTTGGGTACAAACGTCGAATGCGACACCTCTCAGGATTTTTTTTCTAGGCCACCGCCTTTCGCAAGGTTCAATTTCAGATTGAAATCTGTAGTTTAAGAAGATGGCAGGAAAATTTTGAAAATAAATTTTTTGACACCCTAATATATATATATATATATATATATATATATATATAATTTTATTATTATTCCGTTATTTTTCATGCTACTACTTCTATTATACTCTGTCATTGTTCTTGGTTTTATATGTTGCTTACTATGTACTGGCACGGTGTTCTTAGGGGGTTGTGGCCTCAGAACACGGAATAAACGCTTCTATCTATCTATATATATATATATATATATCTAAAATCACAAGGGCGTATCTCGGCTGCTCGCGCAGGGAAAATACGTTCTCGCCGATTTTTTTTAGTCACGCGATACACGACGAAATATAGTTTGACCGATTGGTGTGTTTATCGCGCAAAGTGATTGGCGTTGGGTGATAGTCGGTCCGGAGTGTAAGCGCCGAGCTGCGGTTACAAAAACAACAACGAACGAAAAATGATCGTTTATCGGCTGAACGCGCCGGCGAGAGAGGAAATCGTTTGGATCACTCTCGCAAGGGTTTACCGTACGAGCGGCTCTCCGCAAAGTGGTCAGCGCCGCGAAAGTTTTTCCGTGGATTTACCGAAGGCATGCGCAGTTCGTCGGGGGGGGGGGGCAAATGGAAGCGCGAGGCGCATTTCTATGCGGTATGCGGCAACAAAACGTTCCGTAACCGCCGAACTCCGGTTTCCGGATGGATAATAGGTGAGACTGATTTTTTTTTTTTTTTTTTTTTTTTTTTTCTCTGAACATTCCTCGACAGGTTTTTTTTGACATGCGCGTGGCTCGAGTCATTGCTGAACAATGTTGCTGACAGGTGAGACGGATTTCATCGTTGTTTGTCGTCGGTAAATCGTTATAACCGAACAATTTATCGGGCTGAAAAGTCATTTTTTTTTTTTTTCATGACGATTGTGTGTCAATATATGACAAAATGTATGATATGAGCCATTTTTTTTTCTATTCGGGAACTTAAGCACGAGGAGACGAGAGGAGAAGATGAAGTAAATAAAGTCTGTGTTTTTGAGTATTTCTGGGACTCTAAGGCTTTCTGAGTGTATATTACTATGGGCCTGAGTGTTTCTGTAAATCTCCTAGTGTCATCGACTGTATGTGAGTGTCTCTCAGTATCTTTGAGTGCCTCCGAGTATCACCGAGCGTCTTTGAGTGTCCCGCGTCTTTGAGTGTCCCGCGTCTCTGAGTATCCCTGAATATTTATGAGTGTCTCTGTGTCTCCGTGAGTGTCTCCGAGTAATCCTGAGTATTCCCGAGTGCCTCGAACTATTCCCGAGTGTCTCGGACTATTCCCGAGTGTCTCTGAGTGTGTCTGAGTGTCTCTGGGTGTTTCTGAGTAATTCCTGAGTGTCTCTGGGTGTTTCTGAGTAATTCCTGAGTGTCTCTGGGTGTTTCTGATTGTCTGTGGGTGTTTCTGAGTATTCCTGAGTGCCTGTGGGTGTTTCTGAGTATTCCTGAGTGTCTGTGGGTGTTTCTGAGTATTCCTGAGTGTCTGTGGGTGTTTCTGAGTATTCCTGAGTGTCTCTGGGTGTTTCTGAGTATTCCTGAGTGTCTCTGGGTGTTTCTGAGTATTCCTGAGTGTCTGTGGGTGTTTCTGAGTATTCCTGAGTGTCTGTGGGTGTTTCTGAGTATTCCTGAGTGTCTGTGGGTGTTTCTGAGTATTCCTGAGTGTCTGTGGGTGTTTCTGAGTATATGCGAGAGTTTGCGAGTGATTTTGGGTGTCTACGATTAGTTGTGTTGTAAATATCGAATGAACAACTAAGTTTTTCATTACTGTCACATCTTAATGCGCCAAAATAAAATATAATAAAAAAAGACCCCATTTTTTTCTTTCCATTCGGGATTCCTCGGACGAAAGTATTCTTATGAGAACACATCGCAGTCAAGCGTCTTCGCTTTTATTCCGACACTCGATGCCCTCCAAATTGTTCCGTCATTTGTGAAATACAAAATAGTAAAAAAAAAAAAAACAATCTATCCAACAATTTAATCTAATTGATCTTTCAAGATGTATCGGACAGGAAAATCGTCCGATGAGAGCGGAGATAAGAAACGAGGATAAGTGACTCGCGAACGAATCTTCGGATTGCCGAGTTAACTCCGAAAGCATCGTCGCTTCCCGTCGTTTGTTGGTCCTTTCGGCGGAGCAAAAAAACAGCGACGGTTTAACAGTTTATAAGCGACCGAGCCTCGGGAATTGGCTTGTCGTGCACGAGGACAAGACCAGTGCGGGTTTACTCGAAGCCTCGATCTAACAGTACCTCTAAGGATTTGCGGGCTGCACCGAGCGGGAGGTGTTAAAAGAAAATTTCACGATTGGCAATTACTTAAGAGTGAGAACCAATTTCGTTTCCAGGTAGGAACATCGCGCGATGGCAACAGCGTCGAGCTGGAGGCAGAGGCCTCCACCCTCTTCGTAGCCTTGGAGTGTGTAGGGCTTTTGGGCCGCGCGATACTTCGAGTTGCCGGCCCGACTCTCGTCTCAATTGGCCGTCTGAGAAAATTAAAGGGAGCTCGAGGAGTTACCGAAAGTACCGAAACGGTGCGAGCGGAAGGAGCCGCGTGAAATCGAGAACGAAGGATCTATTACGACGAGTTACCGCATTCAGGACTCTGGGCGGGGGCAACCGTGAGATATCGACTTCGTTGCGGAAAAACAGGGAGAAACTTTTACGATGGAAACTTCAATTTTCGCGATCGTCGAATGTGAAACGATTTCGGATGAGCGGCGCCGCAAACACTTGCATATAATAATCGTAGGGTGTTCGGATATTCGTTCGTTGGGCAAAACACTTTGGACTGCGGACGTGGTCGACGCTGAATTCGAAATATTTATGGGCTGCCAATAGAGTGAGCTGCTTAGCCACGATTACACGTCCGAGTGAAAAGAACATTCGAGCTTTTATCGTCTGAATTCATCGAATTTTCTCTGGAACTACTCCGGGCTATGAGATCCTCGGTATTGTGAATTTCAAACAGTCGTTTCACGCTCTCGCTTGATCTCCTTCAGAGCGTATTATACAATAAAAAAAATCATGGAAATTAAGTATATATAGGATATGTAAAAAGATGTATAATTTATATACTTCATATGTAACGGCAAAAACGTTCTATTTTCCGTGTATATCTTTTATCTATCCGCCAGATATATATGATATAGTATACGTCATATGTATTCATGTATATAAATATTATTCGTATTCCTATATATTTATTATGTATACTTGAATATATATATATATATATGTTAAATATATTAATATTTGTATCTTTGATTTAACAGGACAGCGTATCGTTTGTGGCTACACATAGTCTAAACTGAAAGTGCTCGAAGAAATATGAAAATAGATATTGGGCATTGTTTCCAGAGACTTAAATATCGAGCTGCTGCACAACCAATAATGTTCAGCTTCCGATAGTAACTATGTATATGGTTAATGTTATAGAAATAAATTTTGAAAAGTTGTAAACATTTTCTAAATTATTTAAATATGACATCCAAAATCATTGTATGCGTAAGAAATCCAGTAGCATAGACATAAGTAAGGTTATTTTGTTCTTTTTTATTTTACAATAAGCATAAGGCTATAATAAGCAGATTTATTTTCATCATCAGAAAATTAATGTTCACCACTTCAGTTAAGAAAACGTTTGTTGCATTCAAATCTCGCTGGGAACGAAAATTCAGAAGATAGCCGGTAGCGCAGCGCTAAGGTTTCAGGTTAGCATGCGGAAGGTCCCGGGTTCGAGCCCGACTTGAGGTTGTTAGGTTTATTTTTTTTTCTCCGAAATGCGTAATACAGTATTGTTATCCTAAATTGATATAATTCGCGATGACAATCCAACCACTTTTTTTTTCCAATATTTCCAAACCTTTTTTCGGTACGTAATAACCACCGTGAAAAGAAATTTGAGTGAATACACGTCACGTATATTATTATTATTATTATTATTAATGTTAATGTTTACAGAATTTAAGCTTTCACTTATAGATCTGCTTCTATACAATATAAGATCACGTAAAAATATATGTATCAATTTGGTTTTTAAATTGATTCAGTGTCTCTGCTTCTACTGCACTTTCCGGTAGCGCGTTCCACGCGTCCATCACTCTATTGCACAAAGCGTCTTTCCACGGGTTCTTTTGGAAAGGGAAAGAGGTATATAAATTAAATATGCCACATATACGAAGAATATATATACTTTATATATATTTTAAAGATACATAGATATATTATTTATACATCCTGTAAATATCTCTAATAAATCTTCCTTATACTTTGCAGATATATAATGCGGCAAAAAGTTCTATATCTCAGATACACACTGGATATATAGACAGATAGATGGATAGTGTCGTATAATATATATCCCATGTATATATAATATATCCGGAAATATATTTATGCATATACATTATTTCCACGTGGGATATCTTGAGCTTGCGTAAAAAAAAAAAAAAAATAGGACGATCACGCGATACGAATCGGCGCAAGTGTCGCCAAGGCGCATCACAATCCTGAAACAGAAGTCTCCGCCGCTCCGGCAAATGAACGATCTCTCTACCGTCGAGATCGTTATCCCCGAGTACACTTTTGACCATGCCATGCATTCGGGCATCCTCGAGTACAATTCCACCCAGAGTACATAGCCGGTAATGCGACTATAAGTGCGGATCGTTGGAACAGCCGCATAATCCGTTGAATTGCTCCCGAGTCAGAGAAGTATCGCATTATGCGCCACCGAAGTACAAAAGGCATCGTAATACCTCCTTTTACGGGCCGTCGCTGGATTAAACCTCGCGCCATCCCATTCTTTCCCCGGCGCGCCATCTAAAACCACCCCCGCTCAACATCGCGCTATCCGCAAGCGTGCCCGCAGTCGCATACAATGAAGCCAAAGAACGAAAAAAAAAAACACAAAACATAAAGCAGCAAAGGAAAAGAAGCCGGCGAAGGAAGATCGCATCTCAGCGCGCGATCACCGTAGCGACCCGGCCGGCGTCCGATTCAGCGCCGCCGGCGCCCGTGCGGCGATCACGCGAACCTCGTGTACGCCGCTCGTCATCTCGCGCTCTCCTCAGCGCGCCAATACCGTCGTCATCGCCGTTCACCGCCGCGCTCCGCGTACAAACGTCGACGCCCCGTTCGAACACCACCATGCATAATGCGGGGTTGTTTCAACGGGCGTTTATAACAATGGCAAAGTGCGACAGTGGCGTTGCTCTCGCGAGATAAGCGTGTCGCCGAGCGGCGGCGCGCGCGCGCACGCGACCAACGCGGACCTGTTAGGACCGCGCCGCTCGGACCTTCGCGAACCACGTACGAGAGTGCCGCGCACCGTCCACGTACACGAGTACAAATTGCTCGCGGGATAGACCGAGATGCGGGTGGGGAGGTTGTACAGTGCGAGGCGGAGAGACGCGACGTAATTCCGCGATGATGAACGACTGTTGCGACCTGCGACGCGCGCGGAAAGTGCGGCCTGGCCGGGGCTCGGTTTGGCCTGCCTTATTGGCTCGGTTTCTACCGCTGTGGCTGCTGCCGGGCAATGGGACGCGATTTCATGCCGCACGTGAGAGAGTACCGCCACTGGCATACTTACATGTGCGTTGTGGTTTGTGTCCTTTCAAGATATGATACTGGTTTAACTTCTTCCTCGCATGACTCTCGGTCCCGACGCGCGGTGGAGGAACCATGGCTTTAGAATTTTACCAGGCTTTTATCCTTCATCCGGCGCACGGGTTACGCGATTCTACCTGTGTAGTGGCTCGTAGACCAGTCGTACGTGCCGACATGCGTATAATTCCTCGAAAGGCGGCGTCGGCGGAACAAGACGTGCGCCACTCTCTGTGCAGTGGGACGTCAAGGCGTATGCTTTGAGCGTGCTCTTTGGCTCGGGATGTTGTGTGTGCGTCTGGGACGGAAACCATTTCGTCGGGGTTAGCGAAGTTTGGTTTGAATGAGGAAAATTAAGCGCCCCAAGCGGGACGATATGTTTAAGAGGGTGTATTGCGTTGTTCGCCGGCATTTTTACTGTGCGGCGCGTAGCGATCGTTTGGGGTGATTGCGGAGACTTTCGCTTTTCTTTTTTGTAATGTTGAAGTCGACTTATTGAGCCTGGTAAATCATGACAACGAGAAAAATGGCACTTACATAAATTGACTTGCAGAACAATGGACGTGGGTAAATGGTTATGAATTATTGACCATGAAAAATCGGCTGTAGAATGTTGGCTTCAAATAATTGTCCATGGATAATTGATCATGAAAAATCGGAAGTGGAATATTGGCCTTAAATAATTGTCCATTGATAATTGACCATGAAAAATTGGTAACGAAAAATAGTTAACAAAAATTGTTCCATGGAAAATTCTCTCACGAGCTCTCTGGAGTCCAATATTGAATCAAGCTCGAATGAAGCATCGAACAGTTGACTGTCTGTAAATCTGTCTGTATTATTGTTCTCCCTCATTGTTAGTTATTCGTAGCGCCACGCTAATTGTGAATACGTATCCGAGTGTAAAGCTCTCGCGCGCAGATATACAGATGTTTGCCGAGCTTTTGTTTCGCCGCATTAAGTTTGATCTAGAATCTACCCGCGGCGAGTTTTGCACCGTAGCAAGTTTGCGTAGGCAGCTTCGGGAGACTTGCGACAACAAGTTGTTTGTTCCGCAGTGTATCGAGCCAATTCGATTGCGTGCACGTCGTTTCGCGCTGTACGAACGCTCTACGGCGAAATATGCTCTATACCTATGCCACACGAATCCGCACGGCCGGCGCGCTCGGAAATTCTATGCATATTCAGAACACTACAATAGAACACGGACGCATATACACAGATCCGGATGGCGGTCTCGTGCATCCGGCGCATTGTAATTACTACTTTATGAATTGTTTATTGTCCCATAAACCCGAGGTTGTACGTTAGCGCTCATTATAGCAATGAGTCATGTTGATTAAAAATCTAATCGGTTGATCGCTGATAAAATAATTCGCGACAATTAAGCATTGCCAAATTTCGAGTGGTCCTTCGAAGGGCTTGCTCGTTAGTTCAAAATTGTTCAATTTTTTTCCGAAATTATAACACTAAGAGTAATATAAAAATATATGAATGTCTCAAGTAAAATTCGCCTCACTTTCAATTATTACAATCCCATTCGGAATTGAAACGATAACTTGAAACGATTGGTTCTTGCCTATCAATGATTTTACCAGATTTATGTAAGAATCGGCCAATCTCAATACGTTGAACGTAGAAAAACGTCGAATGGCGAACTAACTCGACCGAGATTTTTTTTCCAGTGTTATAAAATCATGTTCTCAGTCTATTGATGATCGTTTCAGGTTGGTATAATGATTGCTTAGTTGTAAGTTAGTTGACAGTTGAAAAACAGATTTCGTATTGTCTGAACAACGTTCATATCGTCAAGAAAATGTGTTTTTTGTGCTTCCATTCGCATATTTCTCGTTTGGCAACATCAAGAATTTGGAACAATGTTTGAAACAAGCAGAACAGCCAGAATTTTTTCCTCAAAAGTGGGGGGCTCGCGTCAAAAAGTGTCTCTTCACCTTGCGCTATGGATTTCATTTTAGAAACTTATCCTTTTGGAACATTGTAGAACAACTCTAGAAAAACCCTTCAACAACCCTAGAACAACCTTAGAACCCTAGAACAACCCTCAAACAACCGTAGAACAACCCTGGAACAACCCTAGAACAAGCCTAGAACAATTCTAGAACAGCTCTAGAACAGCCCTAGAACAAACCTAGAACAACCTTAGAACAACCTTAGAACCCTAGAACAACACTCGAGCAACCGCAAAACAACCGTGGAGCAACCATAGGACAACCCTAGAACAAACCTGTAACAACCCTGGAGCAACCCTAGAACAACCCTAGAACAACCCTAGAACAACCCTAGAACAACCCTAGAACAACCCTAGAACAACCTTAGAACAACCATTGCAATCTGGATTTTCTAAAAGTGGGGTGCTAACTTCATGTACCTTATTACGTAGGGCGTTCTTCCAGGGATTTTTCTTGAAGGGCTTTCTCTCCAACTTCGCTCTGTGAGAGTGCACGATCTCGCATAATACAATAATGCTAATAATAGTATCGGTATCGGTAGCGATGCCGGTAATGCTTACCGTCCGTAGCGTGTAATCATATTTCCGAGCGCGTTGGGCAGAGTTCGCTTATCAATCGCGATACTTTCCGCTCGGTGCGAGCGGAAAGTATCGCGATAAAATTCTGTGGGAGAAGCCGATGGCGGACGATCGATATCGATCGCGTATCGGCGCGAACGGTTTAAAATACGAGAGGCGATCGAGCCGGCGAGAACGGTGGCTATGATCGACAAAGGAAATCGACGCGGAAGATCGCTACGATAGAAACCTCTTGGTGGGGGGATTTCAAAGCGTGGTCCGACGAAGTATGAAACGCCATTCCAGCCACGGTTGGATAACAGTGAGATACTTTCTTGTGCAGCTTCGAAACTTCGGTAACCGCGACGAGCGACTTCGCTCGGACTACGTTAAGTAGCGGTACCGAGCTCGAGCGTGCACGGGGAGATAAAGCTATGCCAGTAGACACAAGCACAGAGCCACGGCATCGACTAAGAACCGAGACTCTTGCGTAACGTCTCGTTCTCAAATGCCAACGGCGTGAGGTTGCACTTATGTGTTTACGATTTTATTATTCCTCGAGAGACAGAGCGCTATAGTGAAAAAGAAAAAGAATTTAATTACTTCAGAATGCGACAAAAAAAAAAAAAAAAATACGTCAACCGCTTGTAACTTAGTGCCTTCGAGATTGTTGCAAAGATCAATTGTGCGACAGACAGCTAACAATTTGCCGGACGGAGGACACGCTGTCTTGTTTACTGCGCATTAATCTTCACGCGAAGATTAATGCGTCAATCGGAATAACAATTAATTGTTCCGCGAATAAATTACATCGATATCATATATCATATATCATATATCATATATCATATATCATATATCATATATCATATATCATATATCATATATCATATATCATATATCATATATCATATATCATATATCATATATCATATATCATATATCATATATCATATATCATATATCATATATCATATATCATATATCATATATCATATATCAGGGCAGAGGGGCAAAACGGGACAATAAGGAAAACGCAATTTTCCAATAATTTTTGGATACCCCATTTTGCCCCATTGATACATTCCGATTTTCAGCCCCATTTTGCCTTACTTCTATCCAAAAATTATTGAAAAATTGCGTTTTGCTCCACCGTCCTGTTTTCCGCCATTTTTCCATTTTTGCCCGGTTTCCTCTAATATATAATATATAATATATTACATATTGTATGTAATATACTAGTGAAGCTGGTGGCTCGCGCGCTAGCACCCTTTATGGACTTAAGCCCCTATTATTCTAAGTCCCTTTAAAAGACGTCCACCCTTACAACTCTAAGCCCCACTACTACGGTTCCCCTTATTAAGGATTCATCACGCATAAATTTCCAACCAAAAGTTTAATGCGATCAAAATTTCGGTACTTCGCGACATGCCATAAATTCAAAAAAAAAAAATCACGCTCATTACGAATATCAAGACCTTTTATTATATATATAATAATTATATATAATAATAATCCAAATGTTATTAACAAATGAATCAAAAAATTAATTGTTCAACAAATTATCCGGCAACACAACTTTTTTTTTTAAGAAAATGATTCGTTCATTTTTCTGAATACGTATGAATTTTTTCAGATTTTTCAGTCAACTTTGATTTTTTTTTTGTTTTTTCACACATTTTTCAATTTAAAAAAAAAAAAAAAAAAAAAAAAAATCAAAGTGACTGAAAAATCTGAAAAAATTCATACGTATTCAGAAAAATGAACGAATCATTTTCATAAAAAAAAAAAAGTTGTATTGCCAGATAATTTGTTGAACAATTAATTTTTTGATTCATTTGTTAATAACATTTTGAAATTATTATTATTATGCACAATTAATCTTTTCAGTACCTTTAGTGTGCATGAATTTTTTCAGAATTTTATACCATCCAGAAGTACATGAAATTTTCTCTTATATTTTCTCGAACTTGTGCGAAATGAGCGCGAAGCGACATTAGGCTACCTTAAGCCCTTCTGTATCTCGGTAGTCGATATCGCATAGAGCGGCTCACATTGGTCCGCACGTTCTGGTAATGCTATGTCAGATTCTCGTTGCTGCTGCTGCTGCTGCTGTTGCAGCGTCATGCCAGCACCCTAAGATTAATCGGTCCAATCTCGCAGTGACATGCGCACGTCAACGGCGCGCTGGCTAATATATAGTAGGTCTAATGATAATTCGATATTTTCGTATTGAGTCACGACATCGCGGGCCGCGTTGCGCCACGGCCTGACGCGGATTCCACTGTGACTCAAGCAGGCGTGCAGTAGGGGAGAACACGTCACGTTGCGGGCAAAACGGACCTTTTTTTTTTTTTCTACGAATAGTTCGGGAAACGAGAAAAAATATAAAGTATCGTCTCGAATAGACCGGTCCGTTTTGCCCCGCTGTTTAGAACTCGTACCGCGTAGCGGCACTTCCGCGATTTCTCCCTGCAAGCACGACGCTCATACGTCTCTCATTTATTCATGCCGGATCGAGAAGTGCGATCGTAGGTGCGAAGGTGAAGTCGCGGTAATTTTATTATTTTTTTTATTTTACACATTTATGTATATTTTTTATTTTTTTTCACTTTTCTTTCACAGCCTGCGGAAGTGAGGGTTGCAAATATAGGAGGTGTGTGACTTCACTCAGCTACACCGTCGAGCGTATGCACCAATGTATGGGGCATTCCATGCCGATTCGACCTACGTCGGACCTCTTCAATTCGGTTGGTAATTTTTTTTTAATATTCTTCAAACTCTAAAAATCACTCCAATTTTTTTTTATTTTTTTTTTTTATTTGCATTAATTACAATTTTTCAGAGTGAACATATTTTTTGCCGAAATAAAAAATTCTTTATTAGATATGAAAACTTTTAAGCCTAAAGGCAGAATGATAAAACGTTTGCTTCTAGATGTTTTTTTTGGTTTTGCTTTTTTTTCTCAAGTGAGCATATTGTTAGCAGAAATGAAAAAATCTGAAAAAAATTCTCAAAAATTCTGTATCAGATATGAAGATTTTCGAGTCTACAGCGACAGTGCTATCGCATTAGCTTCTATTTTTTTTCTTTTTTTTTTATTATTTTAAATGATTTAAAATTATATGTGAAATTTCATTGACACGTATGTAAGATTATTGCATATAGAATACAATAGAATAGAATTGTTTATTCCGTGTTCTAGGGGCCTAAGCCCCCTAAGAACACCGTGCCACACGGCACAATAAACCATACAATAAAATATAAAGATAATATACAGAAATAACAAAATATATAAAAATAATATAAAGAAAGAAACATAATGCAAAGAAATAATAAGAAATAATAATAATAATATTGCATAATATTGATAATAACAGCATTATTTTCATATACGGTTGTCTCAATTTTCAATGCCATCACCGGTAATTTTAATAAACAGGTATTGCATTTAAGATTAAATTATTAACATTCAAATACAATGTATATGAATTCCAATTTCATATACCGAGGTTGTATCTTTAATATAACTTTCTATAGTAAATGTGTTTTAAATTTCATAACATTTCTAACAGTATACCGATTCACGATATGTAAAAAAAAAAACAGAAAAATGTTCGTGAATTATGTAAAACACGTGACTGAAGGACTCAGGTCGATGGCCAATTGGGAATATATGGGACTAAAAATATGTTCACTTAAAAAAAGAAAGAAAAAGCTAAAAAAAAACATCTAGAAGCAAACGTTTTACCATTCTGGGTTTAGGCTTACAAATTTTCATATCAAATACAGGATTTTTCAGAATTTTTTCAGAATTTTTCATTCCTGCTAAAGATATGTTCACTTTGAAAAATTGTAATTAAGGCAAATAAAAAAAAAAAAAAAAAAAAAAAAAAAAAAAATTTGGAGTGATTTTTAGAGTTAGGACTATTGTCCTAACTCTAAAAATCACTCCAAATATATATTTATATTATTATTATTATTATTATATATTATTATATATATTATTATGTCTATATATATTATTATATTATTTATATTATTATAAAAAATTACAAACCGAATTGCAATCGGTAATTCGACCTCTCAATTCGGTTGGTTCAATTCGGGTCCGACGTGGCTCGAATCGGTATGGAATGCCCCATATTTATATTCTCGTGACTTATGCAATGCAATGCTATCTACCAAAAAAAAAAACAAAAAAAAACATAGTCCCATCTGTAATATTGTCAATAAATCCACTAATTAATAATATTCGAACAAACTGCGATTCCGCACTGAGTGTTCAATGTCTTCGGCTCAGCCGGCATAGATCCATGCGCTAGAAGTGCCTTCGTTCCGTTCCATTAGTGTAATTTTGCTTCACGCACGAAGTAACGAAGGAGTTCCATGCGCGTATGCGGCACGCTCGTGGCCAGCTGTCACGCTCAGGTGCACAGTGACCAAAAAAAAAAACAAAAAGAAACGAATAAAAAGAAAGATCGGGAGCAAAAGGGAAAGGAACTGACGGAGATGAAAAATCGTTCGGCCCACGTTGCGCGAATGTGACCGGCCATTGTTTTGTGCCCTTCGCAGAGAGCTCGCCCGACCCCATCGAATAATTTATGTCATTGTGTGCTATGCAGACTCGTGTATACGAGAGGAGAGGCGAGCCTCGCCGCGCAAGAGCCACGATACGAATTTTTGATAACCCATGATTATGTAAAACCGGATGTGCCCAAAAACGAGGGGGCCATTTTTTTTTTTTAATTTAAATGTTGCGCGCTTCCGTAGCTCTGGATGTTTCGTTTAACGCCAATTAAAGTCCTACTGCACCGGTCGAGGCGCCGACTATGAGACTGATGAAATACCGATATCCACTTCTTTTTTTTTTTTTGTTGCGATCATAAATATCTTTGGTAAAGAATTTTTTATGAAAATTCAATTTGCGACAGACAAACACGAATCGAATTACTCCGTACAGTTTCCAGTAATTTAACTTGAAAAATGGACGAAGGAAAAAACCCCAGTGACCTGATAAACTCTGATGATTAAAAGAAAGTTATCATTATTCTCGTTAGCGGCCGAAGCGACCGGAAGTCGTGTCGCTTGTTCCACGAACGTTCGTCTCGGTGTCGAGTAGGACTGCAGAGATGCACCGTCTTGGCTGGCTAAAAAATCTTGTCCGGCTAATGGACATTGTAGTTTGGTCAGCTGAGCCGTCTTAGCCGGCTAAGATCGTTTGGCTGGCTAAAAGTTTGCGGCTATTTAACGAGCTATTCATTTTTATTGTGAATTACAAGAAAAGTGATTGAATTAATGAGATATTTATCTTTGGGACATAAACTTTTTTTATTTATTCTAAATAAAGAGGCTAAAAAATCTTGTCCGGCTAATGGACATTGTAGTTTGGTCAGCTGAGCCGTCTTAGACGGCTAAGATCGTTTGGCTGGCTAAAAGTTTGCGGCTATTTAACGAGCTATTCATTTTTATTGTGAATTACAAGAAAAGTGATTGAATTAATGAGACATTTATCTTTGGCACATTACCTTTTTTTTATTTATTCACTTATGTACTATTATTTGCTTAGATTCCTAAAAGTACGTACAGTACTAAGTACCGCAAGTACTTTAAGTACAAAGTAATTTTCGCACTTAAAGTACCCTTATAAAATGCAAAGTACTTTTTCTCTTTAATCGGAAGAGGCGGAGTTCCACGAGTACGAAATTTCGAGAAGAATTTACAGATCAAACGGTCCTGTTCAGGGCCAACAGTTTTTCAAAACATTCAAACTCTTCGTTTCTAATCGTTGGTAACAGACTGATCGACTGGACTACGACGACTCGACCTTGGGGTAGCGAGTGGCGGTCGACTGAATGTATAGCAACTAAATCCGAGCCGTATGGATCTAGTGCAGTGGCCGAAAGTGAGAAAGGTCTCGATTTTGTGCATGAAAAATCCTATTTTTGGGATTTAAATGGAAAATATTGGGCTGAGAGTAAAATAATTAATTTTATTTAAACAGACATTTTTTTGACATTACGACAGCGGTGCAAAGTAAATTGCACATGGTTTCCTCATTTATAACAATTTTGAGCACAGCTATGCTCACAATTGTACAAGTACTTTGGTCTCAGCACTCAGTAATAGTACTTAGGATACCGAAAAGTACTTTGACATTTTAAGTGTGTACTTTGAGTACCAAATAAGTACTCATGAACTTTAAGTACTGCGCATCTCTGGTTCATGAACTTTTTGTTTGTTGATTCGGTTGCCGTTCCTATGGCACTTTACGATTTTGATCTCGTCGTTGTTTATACACTGAGCGAATGATCCAGTAAATATGACTATATCGCTTGAGAGATATTACCACAGCACATAGTAGTACGTAACTGGAGCGCCAGGAGGTACAGGATTTACAAGAATTTCTCGTAGATATTACGATAAAAAAATCTTGTGAAGATCTGAGACTTTCTACTACTTGCCCTACTAAGTCCAATGGTAATTTTTCTTAGATCGGTACTTTTTATCAGATCCTTCTCTCAATGAATTAAACCGTTTGGTTCTTTGATTCGCTAAGTTGGTTTTCGGTTGAGTTGCCAAACGAAAAGCCACTAAACAATTCCTCCAATTAACGTAACAACAAGTAACACATACTATTGCAACAACTAAACACAATACTCTATCGAACAGCGCGGTGTCTCTATTCTAATAGAGTCAGTTTCTCGATAGCCTCGAATCTGAGACAATCACGAGCTCGATCGTCAAACAGGCTTGGGCAACGGGAAAGACGAAGTGCCCTTTTTTTTTTTCTATGCGATTCGATATTTTTTTGTTTTCACCGTCCGGTATGGAGGGACTTGTTTGTGGGACTGCGCGGGCGTCCCTGCGTCTCGAAACCCAACCGTGAAAATATATACCTGGTATTAGAGTCTTTGGCTGGAATAAGGCAAGGAGAAACTCGGGCTTCGGGACAAACTTTTCTTTTTTTTTTTTTTCTCTCCTCCCCACTCGCCGGTGTTCCGGACACCTCTCTTATAACCATACTTCAGGAGCGCGTCTGGAAGCTGGCGCAAACCGGTTTCGTCGCACTCGAGAGTAAGAAAGCGCGAGGTGGGGACGGAGAGGCGGGCTCGAGGGACGGGAGAGACAGAGACCATATGGTATAGTATACTCAACGAGACTGCCCAACGTGAAGCCCAAAGAGAGTCGAGCGACGAAGGATAAACCGAGCTCTGACTTCCACGTAACCGGTCGTGGCTCCCTCTCACTATCGCGGGGGCCCTCTTTTCAGCTGGAAAAATATTCTTGCCGCCAAGGAAAAATCCCCAAGTGGCGAAACTATATTATGCAGAATCCAATGCTCTCTTTTAATTTTGTTCCTTTATATCGGTGGAAAAAAATATTTCTTTGAGAACATTATTTATGCACCGTGTGCGCATTTTTTATGCTTATGCACGGTGGATTAAATTTCAGCCTCCGCCGCTGTGGCGGATTTGCTGAATTGTTTTTTTTTTTCCGTCGGAAAAGAGACTCGCTAGGCAAGAGGCAGGGCACAATGTATGCATTAAAATCAATGGTCCGTTTATCAAAGCGGACTTTTTTTAGACATATTTTTTTTACTTATCGATCAATTAATTTTCATTCAATTCCTTTATACATCTTAATTTGTTATCGTTCTTCCATTTTTACCAATTTGACCATGTTTACCATTTTTACCATTTTTATCATTTTTACCATTTTTACCATTTTTACCATTTTTACTATTTTTACTATTTTTACTATTTTTACTATTTTTACTATTTTTACTATTTTTACTATTTTTACTATTTTTACTATTTTTACCATTTTTACCATTTTTACCGTTTTTACCATTTTTACCATTTTTATTTCCTTCATTTTTTTGGTCAATTTACTTGAAAATTTTCGACAGTATGCGACGATCGTTTTCGGCCCGTCGGCCGAATTCGGCCGTGTAGTAATTTCTTTTTCCAATCTTATGAGAATCTTTTAGCAAATCGATGCACGGAAGCTGCACGGATAAAATCTACTTTAGATTTTTTTGTTGAAACAAAAACGGTTGAATTTTGTCGCTGTACTTCCGTCGACGTGTCAGTGGCGTGTAATTTCGACTTGAGTGAGAATTAATTTAGGGGCCTATTTAGGTGCCGAGAGCACAGCGGCCACGGCAGCGGCGCGCAGCGCAACGCGACACTTCTCGCGTGGACGACAAATCATATTTTTCATTGTCACCAACGGGTGCTCCACGGGCTCGGTCCGATGGTCCTTGAACTGTCCGACCGACGCCGCCGGCAACCGTGAGCCGCCTTCGCGTGGGAAAGTCCGCGAACCCCTCGAAAGACCCCAAAGTCCGTTTGCGCACGCAACCCATTAACCACTGTGATTCACGAGTGAAATCGTTCAAATAGAATTACTTACACCAACAGCGTTCGCGAAAGGAAACAAACAAAAAAAATGCTTCCCCAAGAGACAGAGAATTTTTTAATGTTTAGAAATAACCGAATATGGTCAATTTTTCAATTGGATTGAATTCATTTTTTTTTTTTTTTTTTTTTTTTTTTTTTTTTTTTTTTAACACAAGTAACAAGCATTTCGCGTCGAACTGTTATCGCGGAAGGTTCGAAGACGCAATCAGTTTCTCCGGCTAGCAATTACAACGATAGCACAAAAGTTCGGCCGAATGCTCGCAAAGTTCTCAATCCAATTTCGCAATAGTTTATTGAATAGAGAAATCTTCCGCTCGCGATATACTGAGGGACCAAGCTGCAATAACACCCCTGCCGAAGAACTTAAATCGGGCGAAGTGTTAAGTTAAACGCACGGGATTGTGTTTCCAGATACGCGTTAGAGTTTTCATCGCCCGAGGGAGAACCTGCAACGGGCAAAAGCCTTCTTTTATCGTTCCTCATAATTTCCATTTAATCACCGTTAGCCCGTTAATTTCGAATTGCTCTCAACCTGGCCGCTCTTGCGATCGGAACCATACGTTCAACTTTATTGCGCCCCAATGATTTGTCCCAAGGTCGAACTTAACACCAAATCTAAATTCGAAGTTTACCACGTCCTCAGGTTTTATCTTCAAGTCCAGACTCAAGTTCGACAAAACTTAAGTCCAGAATCAAGTTCGATCAAACTTAAGTCCAGACTCAAATTCGATCAAACTTAAGTCCAGACTCAAGTTCGGTCAAACTTAAGTCCAGACTCAAGTTCGATCAAACTGAAGTCCAAACTCAAGTCTGATCAAACTTAAGTCCAGACTCAAATTCGATCAAACTGAAGACCAGACTCAAGTTCGATCAAACTTAAGTCCAGATTCAAGTTTGATCAAACTTAAGACCAGACCCAAGGTCGATGAAATTTAAGTCCGGAATCAAGTTTGATCAAACTTAAGTCCAGACTCAAGTTCGATCAAAATTAAGTCAAGTCTCAAGTTCGATGAAACTTAAGTCCAGACTCAAGTTCGGTCAAACTTAAGACCAGACTCAAGTTCGATCAAACTTAAGACCAGACTCAAATTCGATCAAACTTAAGACCAGACTCAAGTTCGGTCAAACTTAAGACCAGACTCAAGTTCGGTCAAACTTAAGTCCAGACTCAAGTTCGATCAAACTTAAGTCCAGAATCAAGTTCGGTCAAACTTAAGTCCAGACTCAAGTTCGATCAAACCTAAGACCAGACTCAAGTTCGATTAAACTTAAGACCAGACTCAAGTTCGATCAAACTAAAGTCCCGACTCAAGTTCGATCAAACTTAAGACCAGACTCAAGTTCGATCAAACTTAAGACCAGACTCAAGTTCGGTCGAACTTAAGTCCAGAGTCAAGTTCAAACGTAAGTCCAGAGTCAATTGCGAGATCAAAATGATGTCCAAATTCAAATTCGAACTTAAGTTTGATCTTGTTTCTTAAGTTTGATCGTGATTTCAAGCTTAGGTCTAAACTCAAGCTCGAACCCAAGTTCAATCGAACTGAAGCACGATCTGAAGCTCGAGCCTAAGTTCGAACTTGCGTCCCACAAAATTCCACCCTAATATTTAGATTATCTTCGAAAACACGTCTCGGCAAGCTTACACACATTCACTTATTTATTTATCTCCGGAACAATAAAAGAAAAGAAATTGTTTTCTCATTCAGGTAAAAATTGGCTCACCGAAATTATTGCAGGCTATAAAAATAACGAAACCTTAGTTGTTTTTGTTTTTCACGTTTCTCCAAGGAGCTCGATGAACCGACACGGGAACGCGGGCCGATGTCGTTCAAGTTGACGGTGATCGCCAGCGCCACCACGCGGCCACTCTCGGCGAACAAACTACGTGTATATATATATATACACACACACGAGATATATATATATATATATATGCATATATTCACAAGATAAAACTCACGCCAAGCGCATATCGGCCAGCGAGCCGTCCCACAATCCACGACAATGTATCACAAGAGGCGAAAAAAAAAAAAAAAAAAAACAAACAAACACAACTTTAAATCTCGAATCTTTCGATATTTCACCACGAGCGAAGAGACAGTGAAAATGTGAAAACTCCGCGTATAGACGCACGAATCCGTAAGCCGCGAAACTTTCAACCCAGGACACAAGTACCAACACCGTGTATATATATATATATACAATTTATCCAATATATATGCACGTATACGGAAGAATCGAAGCACCAAACCGTCGGAGACAACAAAAAAAAAAAATATATCACTGAAACGACGTTTCACTCGCGTGTGCGATTCACATAGAAATATTTCAATATCACTTTATATATATATATTTTTTTTTGCGCCAAAAAAAACAACGACAAAAACTAATTTAATTTTATTTGATAAAAAATATTATTTTTCACTTTTTCATTGACGATGGTAATGATAACGATAATTCATAATCCATGTCACGAGTCCTCAGCGAGGACTCTCGCGCTCGTCGGAAAACTATTCATTTATACGCGCGCACACATATATATATATATACACGTATACGTATATATATATATTTTTAGCAACTTTTTTTTTTTTTTTTAATTTGTTGAACACACAATTGTCGTCGAAGATCGTAACAGTGCGTGCAGGATGTGTTTTTTTTTTTTTCTTGGACAGCGGCGAAGAAGTCGTGTTTAGCCGTTATAATGGGAGGACACTGGGAAAGCGAGTCTACACGCGGACGATAATTTAATGCGACGCGTGCGGCGGTCAAGTCGCAACTGTCGAGCGTCAAGCACGATACCCAACGCCGAGCGTCCCCCCCTCCGCCCCGTCCGCCCCTCCCGCCACGCCGCACTAGCGCGCCGCTCTCTCGCGCGCCAACCGGTCGAGCCGCGTCAAGCAACTCGAGCGGGAATCTCCCACCCTGCGACGCTGAGGCTCTCTATCTTTACCGCTGACTGTGCGCTCTCTCGCTTGTTCACTCCGGCGCGTCTCTATATCGCGTATGCTCTTCGTCATGGTACAACGTTCGGTTTTCTTTCGTCTCTGTCGACCATAGTTTTTCACGGAGAGGCACAGACGCCCGTTGGCTTTACTCTCTTTATCCACGGAATTGCTCTTCATTAGGGGGCTGTCGATTGTACTGGAATGGATTTTAATAAAAAAGTTGGTACTCGAATAGTATATTAATTTTTTTCGAATAGTTCGAACAGTTCGAACAGTTCGAATATTTTGGGTAATTCAAATAAATCGAATCGTTCACATACTTCGAATAGTTCAAATAGTTGGAATATTTTATTATGAACATAAACATAAACAATAGTTCCGATAGGTCGAATGGATCGAATCGTTCGGGTAATTCAAATAATTCGAATCATTCACATACTTCGAATAGTTCGAATAGTTAGAATATTTTATTATAAACATAAACATAAATAATAGCTCCAATAGTTCCAATAGGTCGAAAGGATCGAATCGTTCGAACGATTCTAACGATTCGAACGATTAGAACGATTCAAATTATTTGAATTACTCGAACGATTCGATCCATTCTAACTATTAGAACTATTGGAGCTATTGGAGCTATTGGAGCTATTGGAGCTATTGGAGCTATCGGAGCTATCGGAGCTATTGGAGCTATTGGAGCTATTGGAGCTATTGGAGCTATTGGAGCTATTGGAGCTATTGGAGCTATTGGAGCTATTGGAGCTATTGGAGCTATTGGAGCTATTGGAGCTATTGGAGCTATTGGAGCTATTGGAGCTATTGGAGCTATTGGAGCTATTGGAGCTATTGGAGCTATTGGAACTGTTCGAACTGTTCGAACTGTTCGAACTGTTCGAACTGTTCGAACTGTTCGAACTGTTCGAACTATTCGAACTATTCGAACTGTTCGAATTATTCGACCTATCTGAATTTTACGAGCCATTCAAATTATACAAACTATTCAAATGTTTTGAAAATTCAAATAGTTTGTGTATTGAATAGTTCGTGTAATTCGAATGATTCATTTAAATCGGATAATTCGGATAATTCGAATAATTCGAATATGGGTGCCACAGCCTTAATGGATAGGGTGAGTGGGGGGGGCAGAGGCCTACTCACTTTCTTCGTACAAATGTATACTCGACAGTAGCACAGGGCTGGGCTCTTCGAAACAGCAACGGTGGGTCCCCCCTCGAGCCAGTTTCAAACGCTCGGGCAATCATACCCCCACGTATACCGTGCATGCACACAGCCAGCGCGCCTGGCACTAGTGGGTACTCTCTGCCTACTGTATACGCGATGCATTCACGGCGGTGTACCCCCCTGTCACACATCTGGACGGCTATTCTTCTTGCCGTTCGCTCGATTCACTCTGCCTACTCTGTCCTCTACCGTGTCTCTATTTCAACCCTTCATCTACGGTACACACTCCACACCGGGAAGATATTGCGTTGCCCACGCCACTTTCTTTACGATTAGTTCTACCATAAAAATGCGCATGTTTGTAATTAATTTTTTTTTTTTTCCGTGGATGTAACGACATTACAGTTTTTACTCATTTATGCGATAACATTTTTTTTTTAATTGTCAATAATGACAGTGAAAATATTTTCCGTTTGAAAGGCTGACGATTGAGGAAGTCCTTGCGAATGGTGTTCACTTCGCATAAGTTTCAGGGAAACGTGAGGGAATTGCAATCACTTTTGGATGGTATAAAAGTCTGAAAAAAAAAAAAAATTAAGCATATGAAACGTGCTGAAAAGATTAATTTCGCATAATAATAATTTCAAAATGTTATTAACAAATCGATGAAAAATAAAATTTGCTCAACAAATCTCCCGGAAACCGAATTGTTGTTTTTTTTTTTTTTTTTTTTTTACATGAATATGATTCGTTCGATTTTCTGAATAGGTATGAATTTTTCAGTTTTTTTTTTTTATTCACTTTGATTTCTTTTTTTTTGTATCGGAAAAATTCAAAGTGAATTTAAATAATCTGAAAAAAAAAAATCTATACGCATTCAGAAAAGCGAACGAATTTTATTCGTTGAGTTGAACAAATTTTATTTTTCACGAATTCATTAGTGACATTGTGCAACTATTATAATGCAAAATTAATATTTTCAGCGTCTTTAATATGCTTGATTTTTTATTTTTCAGATTTTTATACCATCCACAAGTGATTGCAATTCTCACGTCATTTCTCTGAAACACGCGAAGCGAATTCGCAAGGACCACCCTTAAGGAGATTGGAGATTGTTAAAAAATTGGCCACGCACTCGTTTCGATCAACGCCAATGTCTTTTCCATAAAAAAAAAAAAAAAAAAAAAAAAAAAAAAAAAAAAAAATCCGTGTTAAGAAAAAAACTCGAAAATTCCTCTCTCACAATGTCGATCGTCTAAGTTAACAAACTCCTCAAAATCTTAATTCCCGGCCAATCGCCAACGGTCTCAAAAAAACGCCCGAACATGGAACCGACACAAGAGTCTCTCAGAATTCTCACTGTTCCAGAAAGTGTTCAATCTTCCGCCGGAAGTGTCCCTCGCGTCATTCTAATTCGCCGCGTTTCAACGCAAAGTTTACACTCTTTTTTTATGTTTTTTTTTTTTTTTTTTTTTTTTTCTATCTGTCCTCGAGATTCATCTCAATCAGTGTCGAGCCTCGGCCGGGAAAGCGTTCGCCGCTCTTCGTGGTGAGATCGGCGCAGTATACCGAAGCGGGGACAGCCGCGAGAGGGGACAAACTGTATGCACGGTAATCGGATATATAGCGAAGCGAATGGCTCCTCACACGTGAATACCGAGACGACGTCCGGCCGTCCTCCTTCCCTCTCAGACAGCCCCGAGAGCGAAACCAATTACGTAGACAGCCGCGAGCACGAGACGGATTGATCGGATGCCAAATTACGTACGTAGTTTAACGCCGGGAACATCGCCAGAGCTTCACGGGGTCACGAAGCGTTCATCCTCCGAGAGCTAGAGCGGAGGGACTCCGCTCAAATCATCGGGTTCGAAGCAATGTGGCACAGAGTCTCGCACTCACTCGACCAGCTGAACCGTTCTTTTTTTTTTTTTT
Source organism: Amblyjoppa fuscipennis (assembly GCA_963575735.1). NCBI lineage: Eukaryota > Metazoa > Arthropoda > Insecta > Hymenoptera > Ichneumonidae > Amblyjoppa > Amblyjoppa fuscipennis. Next base: position 1,057,604 of record OY754494.1, read on the forward strand.
TTTTTCTTTCTCACAAAACTTATATCTAAAAATTTTTCATCCACTTGCCGCTCGCCGAGCTGACGCGCTTTTTTGTAATGCGAAAGGGGCTTCAAAACGGCAAGGCTCTCCTCGCCTCTGTGCGCAAGCAACGAATTGAAACATACAAAGTATTATGATTGTTGCGATTGTTGCGATTGTTGCGACTGTTGCGACTGTTGCGACTGTTGCGACTGTTGCGACTGTTGCGACTGTTGCGACTGTTGCGACTGTTGCGACTGTTGCGACTGTTGCGACTGTTGCGACTGTTGCGACTGTTGCGACTGTTGCGACTGTTGCGACTGTTGCGACTGTTGCGACTGTTGCGACTGTTGCGACTGTTGCGACTGCTCCCATAGTTCCCATAGTTCCCATAGTTCCCATAGTTCCCATAGTTCCCATAGTTCCCATAGTTCCCATAGTTCCCATAGTTCCCATAGTTCCCATAGTTCCCATAGTTCCCATAGTTCCCATAGTTCCCATAGTTCCCATAGTTCCCATAATTCCCATAGTTCCCATAGTTCCCATAGTTCCCATAGTTCCCATAGTTCCCATAGTTCCCATAGTTCCCATAGTTCCCATAGATTTTTTTCGTTAATGAAATCGGTTGAAAAATATGCCACTTGAAAACAATGGTGAAGGTTTTAATTCGATATCTTGAAATGTTTTTTTTTCGAAAACCATTCTATATGCTAACAATCCGAAATTTGGGTTTGTTAGCATATACAATGGTTTTCGAAGAAAAAAAAATTTCAATATATCGAATTAAAACCTTCGCCATTGTTTTCAAGTGGCATATTTCCCAACCGCTACCCTTTTTTGCACTAGCCTTTTTTGCGCTAAAGTACAGTGAGACATTGAAAGTCTCGATTTTATGCATGAAAAATCGTATTTTCGGAAAATATTGGGCTGTCAGTAAGATAATTGTTATATTGGTGTTGAGCGGGAAAAAAAAAACGTCGAATATAGCCGAATTTCTGATCGACAGTGAGATTCGCTTCCTTGATTAATATATCCGGCGAACAGACGAAGCGTTTGTAATCTATTTGTCAACAACAAAACAACACAAACAAACGAACCTAGCGTCGGGCGCCGAAGCGCCCGATCGCTTAGTAAATAAATAATCAATTCCGTCCTAAAGTAAAAAAATTGGATCATCGATCGATAAATATCGAGAAAAAAAAAACATTCCTTGCTTTCCGCCTAACCGCACGAATGGCTTCAGCCTCGCGTAACCACCGAACGAATCGACAAAATCGACGAATCGCCAATCACCGAACGAATCGACAAAAATCATCTCTCCACAATCTCGAGTTCCCCAGTCGTGAATTTTCAACTTTTTTTTTTGTTTTTCGTCAGAAAAAGAAAACACGACCGATAAGAAGAGATCATAAATCTCTGACCTGTTAGGCGACGAGTCGCGCGCCATTGCCACGGCGATCAACAAGCACAGTCTACGCGGACGATTGACAAAGAGGAGGAAAAAAAAAAAAAAAAATCTTATCCATCGACAAGTGGTTCCTCGTTGACCGAGGCAATGTGCAAAATACACAGTACTCTCCATTCATGCGTACGCTTACGTTCGTGTACATCGTCTCCGGCATGTGTGTTTCTCGCGGCGTTTGCGATCGCACGACTTGGCGCATTTGTCCGTCCGCGATGATACGCATGCTTGTACGTCGGCTCGCCAAGACATTATTCAGCGTCGTTCGCTGTCACCGAAGCGTGAGTAGGCTACAGTTTGCGCGCTGTAGATCGGAACCATGTGATTAAAAAAAAAAAAAAAAAAAAGCCTCTTGAGTATCTCGAACAAAGTGTACACTCGCTCGTATCGCCGTTTCGTTATTCTTACTGGCACAAAGAACACTCGTAGTCGGTATTCTTTGTGCGCTAGTTTGTCGAACTCTCGAAGCTTACAGTGCAATGTCGAGACGTTGTCTATCAAATATCTTCGACAGTCTTCGCCGTGCAATTGCCGAAGCCACTCTGTCGGTAACTCGTGGGTTTTTTTTTTTTTTTTTTTTTTTTCGTTATGAGCGTTCTTTTCGATTCGTGAAGCGAATTAGCGATTATGATAATCGCTGAGCGACACGCCATTTTGTTGGAGGCGAAATCTGCTTAAGATCGAGGTTCCCAGCTGGTCAAAGGACCACCGAAAAGTTGCAAGTTCAAAGTTAAAAGTTGACATTTTTTATATCACTTTCTCATGACAATCCTTTATTCGCACAAAGCTCCTTCAATGAGAAAGCATTCACTGGATTTTTGGTTTCCTCTATGAGGAAGCAAACCGCGAAGCGACTTAACGAAACGTCTTAAGGCGGTATCAAATGCCGAACTCAGTCGGTAACAAAGACTGTAATCCATTTTTTTTTCAAGGGTCTTCACGATTTAGGACGGAACTCAAGTTATCCGGGTCTTCATCTAACGGTCGAGCAGACACCAACAATTGGATTTTCCTCCGAAACTTTGAGCACCTTTGAGACAAGTGGATTACAGTTTTTGTTACCGACAGAACTCGGCTCAGGCGAGGAAATTCGTCATCGCCTTAATACGGTATCAAATGCCGAACTCAGTCGGTAACAAAAACTGTAATCCATTTTTTTCAAAGGGTCTTCACGATTTAGGACGGAACTCAAGTTATCCGGGTCTTCATCTAACGGTCGAGCAGACGCCAACAATTGGATTTTCCTCCGAAACTTTGAGCACCTTTGAGACAAGTGGATTACAGTTTTTGTTACCGACAGAACTCGGCTCAGGCAAGGAAATTCGTCATCGCCTTAATACGGTATCAAATGCCGAACTCAGTCGGTAACAAAAACTGTAATCCATTTTTTTTCAAGGGTCTTCACGATTTAGAACGGAACTCAAGTTATCCGGGTCTTCATCTAACGGTCGAGCAGACGCCAACAATTGGATTTTCCTCCGAAACTTTGAGCACCTTTAAGACAAGTGGATTACAGTTTTTGTTACCGACAGAACTCGGCTCAGGCGAGAAAATTCGTCATCGCTTTAATACGGTATCAAATGCCGAACTCAGTCGGTAACAAAGACTGTAATCCATTTTTTTTTTTCAAGGGTCTTCACGATTTAGGACGGAACTCAAGTTATCCGGGTCTTCATCTATCGGTCGAGCAGACGCCAACAATTGGATTTTCCTCCGAAACTTTGAGCACCTTTGAGACAAGTGGATTACAGTTTTTGTTACCGACAGAACTCGGCTCAGGCGCGGAAATTCGTCATCGCCTTAATACGGTATCAAATGCCGAACTCAGTCGGTAACAAAGACTGTAATCCATTTTTTTTCACGGGTCTTCACGATTTAGGACGGAACTCAAGTTATCCGGGTCTTCATCTAACGGTCGAGCAGACACCAACAAATGGATTTTCCTCCGAAACTTTGAGCACCTTTGAGACAAGTGGATTAGTTTTTGTTACCGACAGAACTCGGCTCAGGCGAGGAAATTCGTCATCGCCTTAATGCGGTATCAAATGCCGAACTCAGTCGGTAACAAAAACTGTAATCAACTTTTCTCGCAGGTTCTCCTGAGTACGCTCAAAAGAAGAGTCTCATCGAAACCGAATATCATCCCGGCTTCCGATGGGACTTTTCTCTCGACCGAACTTCCCCATAATCCCTGAGAAAAGTTGATTACAGTTTTCATTACCGACCGCAGTATAGCACATGCTCTTAACGCTGCCGATCGCCCGTTAGTTTCTCAATTGTCATCCCGATAAATTTTTCATCACTTCGTGATATCGTCAGAATCCGCAAATTCCCAATCATCAAATGCCTGCAAATACATTTTTCAAATCAATTGCCGTTATAGCGGAGCCAATCAGCCGCCATTATCATAACCGACGTCGCGAATCGTGTTAGTTTTCACTAACCACGATTCACTTCGCCACTGAAACTTTCCTCGGCATACTAAACAAGTGCGTGCGTTCTACGTGCGTGCCCGCTCCCTGTTTTACCGACAGCTACGTGCGTTAGCGTCGTCGATTCTCGTTGTTGCGGGACACGTGTTTCGAATTTCAAATTAATCATCAACGCTTCGGCGTGTAACAATTAATCGCGACGAATTATGCGTCGAATGTTCGACATCATTTACAACGAAACGCGCGACGGATGAAAGAGGCGGAGGGAGCCAAACGGGCGCCCCTGCGAATCGGACGGTTTAACGAGAGAATCGACGAACGCCAATCGGAACATCGATGATCGAAGGTGTTCGCGATCGGTGATGCATGTACGCGACGTATCCCTGGCCTTTAGCACTTAACGCTGTATTGCTGTGGGACTACATCGGTACAGTGCTTTTCCGTGTGTGGAGCACTCTCTCGGCGCACACCGATGAACATGTAGTCACGCACAAAGGGTGCATGTTAAGTGCAGTGTGCGGCTTAGGGCGGACCGGGTCTATGTGTACTTGGAACAAGCAAACTGGAGGTACTTCGTGTGAGACGATAACACGGGTGTACCGCTCTCGTTCCCGTAGACCGAAGGCAAAGGCCCGGGGGGGGGGGGGGCGGGGGGTGGAAAGACTTCGTCTATCTTCGTCGGTCTCCATTGTAAACTTCGTATAGTCTCTGACAACGACGCGTTATTGCGACGCATTAAACATGCATGCGAGTCGTGCAATCGCAATGCAATGCAGAATTACGGGACTACAGTGAAACTCTGTAATAGTCCGGGGTGAGGGACCAAGCTCGGCGACGATAGCCGGAGAACGGTCTTTTCATAGAGAGATTTCAAGAGCCAATGGAATAATGACAAATACTTACTGTTCGCTTACTGCTCGCTTACTGCTCGCTTACCACTCACTTACTACTCACTTACTACTCGCTTACTACTCGCTTACTACTCGCTTACTACTCGCTTACTACTCACTTACTACTCACTTACTACTCACTTACTACTCACTTACTACTCGCTTACTACTCGCTTACTACCCACTTACTTACCCACTTACTTACCCACTTACTTACCCACTTACTACTCACTTACTACTCACTTACTACTCACTTACTACTCACTTACTACTCACTTACTACCCGCTTACTACCCGCTTACTACTCGCTTACTACTCGCTTACTACTCGCTTACTATTCGCTTACTATTCGCTTACTATTCGCTTACTATTCGCTTACTATTCATTGACTAGTCGGTTAATACTCACTGACCAGTCACTTACTACTCACTGACTAGTCACTTACTACTCAACTGTTATCGCTGCAGAACAAAGAACTGCAGTGGAACCTGCGGATAATCTTAGAAACGGAACCAAGCGCTCGCACAACAATCCGACTTTGAGAACCACTGGCATGAAGTGCCCCTCCATAGATCTTTTTCAAGAGCCAACGGGGTAACAGGAAAACGGACTATTAAGAGGTAAATTTACTTTGGAGCGGTCGGGACTATCCAGGGTTTTCACTGTACTCCGAGGACGATGGGAGGCTTTGAATCAAGGGGTGGAAAGGAACAATGGCCGTGAAGTGGTTCGATGAAACGAGAGATGTATGAGAAAGAAATATGCACGTATGATGGAACTCAGAGTGTACGGAAGTCAAGTATATCAGAGGGGGGGGGGGGATTAAGGCGTACCGGGCATATTGGAAATGGGAAAAATGCTTAATCGTCATGCCATCAAACTGCTCGAGATTAATGTGACGTTAAAGTCGAATGGTTTATTGCTCGGTGACGACAAGCTCTCCACTCTAGCGGGCCAATGATATGTAGCATCGGTCGAAGATCGAAGGAATTCGCAAAACATCGGAGAGGTATTGATGACGGTTTGCGGTTGATGAAACTTGAGGATGTTTCTCGTCGAGCGATCGGTATTTGGCTACAAGAGCCAAAGATATGTCGACGAACAAACTAATCAAGCGCACTCGCTTGTCGTTAGATCAAGAACATTCCCGAGGCATTGGCTTCAAGGAGCTTTAATCATCATAAATGAATAATTCTTATTCAAAGGCGCACTTTTGGGAAAAACATGATTCACGCGCAGTCCGCCAAATCAATGACAGTCATAATTATACAAACGATATCTCGGATTTACAATTCCACAACTTTCGTGGATCTAACGAGCAAGACGACCGCGAGGAGTGTAAAAAGAAACTTGTTTCTCAGACGCTGAAAACACACGCATAGCTTCCCAAGCTTCAAGTCTTAACCAATTATGCATTTTCCCATTTGCACACGGAGTCTTATCGGCGCAAGTAGCAGGTTTAACGAGTCTTGCACTTTGCACCGAACCTCGAGAATCAGAGGGACGAAAGATCCCGTCTGAAAACACGCGAACGACGCCTCTTTGGTTCCAGTCGATGCGGTAGGTAACGCGCGTACATGTGGAGACCAGAACTATCCTTTGGCTGATACAATTCACGCGTGCTTCGGCCACTTAAAGCTTTGCATTGGATTTGGGTTGTTTCTTTTTAACAATCTGCAACTCAACCAGTCGATTGGTGCGCCAAACCGACTCTGATTCCAACATTCTGGAGGTAGCTTTTCGGTTGATACCTCAAAACAAACCGTAATATCAACCATTATGTGTCAGAATGAAAGTTGGTTTACAGTCGGACTTTCCCAAAACAACCCACTTTCCGACTTTATGTCGAGAGAGAGAGCCCGATAGCTCTTGCTTCAGAGTTGGAAATCCGGTTGTTTTAGGAAAATTCAACCGTAAACCACCTTCGTATCCAACACATATAACGGTTGGTTTTTTGATACCGCCGAAAAATCAGTCTCTTGAAGTCCGGAATGAAAGTTGGTTTGGTGCACCAATCGAAAACACGCGAGTGACGCCTCTTTGGTTCCAGTCGATGCGGTAGGTAACGCGCGTACATGTGGAGACCAGAACTATCTTTTGGCTGATACAATTCACGCGTGCTTCGGCCACTTAAAGCTTTGGATTGGATTTGGATTGTTTCTTTTTAACAATCTGCAACTCAACCAGTCGATTGGCGCGCCAAACCGACTCTGATTCCAACATTCTGGAGGTAGCTTTTCGGTTGATACCTCAAAACAAACCGTAATATCAACCATTATGTGTCAGAATTAATGTTGGTTTACAGTTGGACTTTCCCAAAACAACCCACTTTCCGACTTTATGTCGAGAGAGAGAGAGCCCGATAGCTCTTGCTTCAGAGTTGGAAATCCGGTTGTTTTAGGAAAATTCAACCGTAAACCACCTTCGTATCCAACACATATAACGGTTGGTTTTTTGATACCGCCGAAAAATCAGTCTCTCGAAGTTCGGAATGAAAGTTGGTTTGGTGCACCAATCGAAAACACGCGAGTGACGCCTCTTTGGTTCCAGTCGATGCGGTAGGTAACTCGCATACATGTGGAGACCAGAACTATCCTTTGGCTGATACAATTCACGCGTGCTTCGGCCACTTAAAGCTTTGGATTGGATTTGGGTTGTTTCTTTTTAACAATCTGCAACTCAACCAGTCGAGTGGTGCGCCAAACCGACTCTGATTCCAACACTCTGGAGGTAGCTTTTAGGTTGATACCTCAAAACAAACCGTAATATCAACCATTATGTGTCAGAATGAAAGTTGGTTTACAGTTGGACTTTCCCAAAACAACCCACTTTCCGACTTTATGTCGAGAGAGAGAGAGAGCCCGATAGCTCTTGCTTCAGAGTTGGAAATCCGGTTGTTTTAGGAAAATTCAACCGTAAACCACCTTCGTATCCAACACATATAACGGTTGGTTTTTTGATACCGCCGAAAAATCAGTCTCTCGAAGTCCGGAATGAAAGTTGGTTTGGTGCAGCAATCGACCGGTTGGTTTCCGGTTGGTCAGAATGCGAGGGCTACCTTAACGAGTCTCGCACTTTACATCGAACCTCGAGAACCAGAGGGTCGCAAGATCCCGTCTCGAAACACGCGACTCACGCCTTTTCGGTTCCAGTCGATACGATACGTAACTCGCATACACGTGGAGACCAGAGCTATCCTTTGGCTGATACAGTTCAGGCATGCTTCGGCCACTTCTCGGTTATCGCCATGCCAGCTCGCCACAGTGGCTCGCCCTCGCGTTTCCACAGCGATCTACCACAGCGCGACCGTTCCAATGCGCTGTTAAAAAATGCCCGCGTTACTCGCACACAGAGTCGCAGAGTAGTCCGCCGCGAACTTGAAGACTTTCACGTCAACGAGTCCGGTATGGCGTGTGGTGTGTCAGAGGCCAACGTCGGCCGCAGCCGAAGACCGACGTGGGTTTAATCGCGTGGGCGTTCGGCTAGGTAGCGATGGTCATAGCACCGGCCATTGCGGTCCCCTTCGCCGCTTTCGGTTCCTCTCTGGGCTGCGTCGTCGTCGCGGCTCTTTGCTCTAATGAGCTGCGAAGGGAAGAGCGCAAGAAGACGCCGGACCAAGAGGATGAGAACGTCGACGAGGATGACGCTGATATGGCCCAGAGTGTTGGTCGTAGTCCGATGTGTGATGCGGAGAGAAACGAACTCCCCTGAGTCTGGTTCGCTGCTCCTGGTGGTGGTGGTGGTGGTGGTGCTGCTGTTGCAGCAGACTGCGTGACGCTGCGAGCCGTCGAGGGCGTGGCGATACACGTTGCGGACCGAAAGATAAGAACGCACTATCGCTTCGGCCGCTGTGTCGCCCGTAATTGCTGGCACGAAGCCCTGGCAGCGTGTACTCGAGGAAAGTTGCGAAAGAAAAAGCATCGAAAAAAAAAAAAAAATTGGGGTTGAGGGAAGAGGGGAGGAGATGAGTGATAGAGTGGGAGATGAAGAAAGTATAATGCTGGATCCACAATTGTTGGGGCAGGCAATTGTGAAGAGCTGGCCGGTGGCAGGATTCTGTTTTTGCAGTGTATCTATTGGATGGATCTGCATTTGTTGAGTCGATGATTCGCTGTTGTTGATTTATGTGGCTGCGACCTGGGAAAAATTTCGCTGTAAAGACGCCTAGTGCTTTTTTATTGGACCGAAACCAATCTGGAAACCGACGTGGAAGCCGACTTAGAAGCCGACTTAGAAGCCGACTTAGAAGCCGACTTAGAAGCCGACTTAGAAGCCGACTTAGAAGCCGACTTAGAAGCCGACTTAGAAGCCGACTTAGAAGCCGACTTAGAAGCCGACTTAGAAGCCGACTTAGAAGCCGACTTAGAAGCCGACTTAGAGGCCGACTTAGAGGCCGACTTAGAGGCCGACTTAGAGGCCGACTTAGAGGCCGACTTAGAGGCCGACATAGAGGCCAACTTAGAGGCCGACTTTGAAGCTGACTTAGAAGCCGACTTAGAAGCCGACTTAGAAGCCGACTTAGAAGCCGACTTAGAAGCCGACTTAGAAGCCGACTTAGAAGCCGACTTAGAAGCCGACTTAGAAGCCGACTTAGAAGCCAACTTAGAGGCCGACTTAGAGGCCGACTTAGAGGCCGACTTAGAAGCCGACTTAGAAGCCGACTTAGAAGCCGACTTAGAAGCCGACTTAGAAGCCAACTTAGAAGACAACTTAGAAGCCAACTTAGAAGCCAACTTAGAAGACAACTTAGAAGTCGACTTAGAAACCGACTTAGAAGCCAACTTAGAAGCCAACTTAGAAACCGTCTTAGAATCCAACTGAGAAGCCAACTCAGAAGCCGACTTAGAAGCCAACCTCAAAACAAATGTCAAAACCAACCGGTCGGCATTTGCAATGTGACTTGTCCTTGGCATATCGTGCAACAACCAGGAACAACTAAGTAACAGCTGGTCGGTTATCTATAAGAAGCTACCGAGAGCAACTGTGAACAAACCATTCAATGTGTTGTATTAAACGCGAGTTTGTTACACGGCAATTGTGGCCGAACGATCAATCAATATTAGTTGGGTTTGATCGATAGCGAACTTATACCAGTTGCCGCTACGTTTGGCTTGCGAGAAATGGCTCGGCCGTCGGCCATCTAGCGGCCGAAGCGTCCGATCCAAAGTTGCCGTAGGGGAAGATCCGCTCGACAAGAGAATTGTGGGCGGAAAACGCAAGCCGTTTGGCGAACCGTGAAACATTATCCCAACTTTCTTTAGGTTGCTTTTTGGTAGCAGGAAGCATTTACTTTCTCGACACATAAAGTATTCGAACACGAAGCAATATTTCCATTGTGAATCAACCCTAAAAAACAAAACAAGTGAAAGTAATTAAGGCACAAGGATAAAGATAGAGTAAAAAAAAACAACTACGACAATGATGTATGTATTAGACGGGACCCTCGGCAAAAAAAAAAAAAACCCGCTTTGCCTTCCACGCCTCGTTTATAAATCTCGCCCAGTAGAGAGCGGTGCACGCGAATTGTAACTCGAGTTAGTCCGAGAGGAAGGGATGGGATGAAACGACAAAAAAAAACGGGGGGAGAGGAAATTGCTGCACGGAGGAGAAGAGGTATTGCTGTATGTAGAAGCGAGGCTCACGCACGCCTGCGGTACGCGTAATTATCGAAGTGTACCGGGTTGTATCTTTCGAGCGCGCTGTTTGCTGCTCTCGTGTATACCGAGGGTTACCTACCGTGGTAGACCTTTGGATCGTTCGCTGGCTCGCAGCGACGGAAGGAGCACTCGGAAAGTCGCGGGGGCGTAAAAGGTGGTTGTAGTAGTTACGTGTAGGTATGGTTATACTCGAGGCACAGAGAAAAATGATTTACAGAAACATCCTCTGAATCTTCTACAGAATAATAAAGTCCATGCCGATTGGGCATCTACACCGATACTCATGGATACTCGGGTACTCATAAATGCTCGTAGATATCTCGATACTCACAGATATTCACAGATACTCTCATATACTCACATGTGCTCACAATTCTTACACATGAACACATATACTCACATTCTTACAAATACTCACATATGCTCACGATTCTTACACATGAACACATATACTCATATTCTTACACATAATCACATATAGTCACATTCTTACACATAATCACATGTACTCACATTCTTACACATACTCACATATGCTCACGATTCTTACACATGAACACATATACTCATATTCTTACACATAATCACATATACTAACATTCTTACACATAATCACATGTACTCACATTCTTACACATACTCACATATGCTCACAATTCTTACACATCAACACATATATTCATATTCTTACACATAATCACATATACTCACAAATAGTGAGCGATACTCTCATGGATACTCACACATGCTCTCATATACTCACAGATACCGGACAGACACCAGTGGACGTTTTGTCATATCTCATATAACTTTGTATACTAAATGTGTTGTAAATTTCACAATATTTTTAACAGTGTACACTGTCAAAAAATTCTGTTTGAAAATTCATAAAATGTATATAAAGTTTCATGCATATGTAGCATGTGAAATTTCATTGACACGTATCTACGTATATTGCCTTACCGCTATATTAACAAACACTATTATTTGTACAATATTTCTAATAACATAATTTTCATACACGGCTGTCTTAATTTCGAACGTCATCACCGCTAATTTTGATACAAAGGTATTGCATTTATGATTAAATTATAAAAATTCAAATAAGATGTACACGAATTCTCATATCATACGACTTTTTATAAAAAAAAAAAAAAAAAATGCGTTCTAAATTTCGAAAAAATTTCTAACAGTGTACAAGTGTATACTCCCGATAAACGGCGCGTATCGTCGTCCCGCATTAATGAACGAAGTCGCTCCAAGCTGTTGCGCCGTATTGTGACGTGCACCGCGTGCGTGCGCGGTGCTTGCTTATTACAGTGTGTATTATCTGACTCGGTCTCCACTCTCGATTCTCGTTCACGCATTATTACACAGCACTGTGCCAATGGGCAACACGCCATACGCGAACGCCGCCGAGCAACCACTGCGAATATGGATCGGAGCGAGTACTCATACGCGCACGTTTCAGCACAGCAGCGTCTCTGATACATGCACCTTGTACTTTCGAGCTCGGCCAGAGCAGCGTGCCCAGCGCTCCACGATGAAAACACACTGATTGAGCCCAACTACGCTATTACCTCGGGAGTTAGTTACACCTGGAATGCAACGCTGCACGCTCGTACAGCCGACAATAGTAAATGCACCTCCGCTGTTTTTTTTTTCGCTTCCTCATAGAGGAAGCTTTGTTTTGGTAAAAAAAAAAAAAAAAAAAAAAAAAAAAAAAAAAAAAAAATTCGAGATTTTAATGAAAACATGTTCAGAATGTTCCAAAACATCGAAAAATCACATTTAGAAAAAATGTCCGTATGTGTGTGTGTGTGTGTGTGTGTGTGTGTGTGTGTGTGTGTGTGTGTGTGTGTGTGTGTGTGTGTGTGTGTGTGTGTGTGTGTGTGTGTGTGTGTGTGTGTGTGCGTGTGCGTGTGCGTGTGCGTGTGCGTGTGCGTGTGCGTGTGCGTGTGCGCGTGCGCGTGCGCGTGCGCGTGCGCGCGTGCGCGTGCGCGTGCGCGTGTGCGCGTGTGCGCGTGTGCGCGTGTGCGCGTGTGCGCGTGTGCGCGTGCGCGTGCGCGTGCGCGTGCGCGTGCGCGTGTGCGTGTGCGTGCGCGTGCGCGTGTGCGTGTGTGTGTGTGTGTGTGTGTGTGTGTGTGTGTGTGTGTGTGTGTGTGTGTGTGTGTGTGTGTGTGTGTGTGTGTGTGTGTGTGTGTGTGTGTGTGTGTGTGTGTGTGTGTGTGTGTGAATCGGATGCGAAAAATTCGAATCACTATATCTCGGAAATGCCTTGACCGATAGGCTGAAATTTTGCACACATAATGTGTGGTTAATTGACAATGTTTTTGGAAAATTTCATCCAATAAATGTTCAGTTGTTTTTTATGTACGCCATTTTTAGTTTGTTCAAAAATGTCGGTTCGCGCTCTAGGGCTCGCAATTTTTTAGCTATCGGCCTAAAAAAACGCCTACACAGATGGAATATAGTCATCCGATGATCCCATTAAAATTTCAAGAGAATCGATCGAACCGTTTGAGTTTTATGTCATTTTGAATTTTTTTTTTTTTTTTTTTTTGATTTTACGAAAAATTAGTACTTTATTTTAAATGCAATTTTTCACATTAAATATTCATTTGTGACTAAAATAAGTGTCAGATTCGTGATCAGCGTGAAAAAATACATGGAATACAGTCGCGGAGGGACGACTGACGAAAAAAAATGTATCTGTCATTTTTATTGCCAACATTGCAAAAATTAGTCATTTTGCGTATTTTCAAACAGTGATTTTTTTTGCTTCCTGATGGCATCGTGGACAAACCTAGGTGCCTATCATGTTCTATGGCAAGAAATACACAAGATTATGGTTATGACGGCGTTTAGATAATGAGATAAAGCGGTGTCATTTGAACTTCTAGAGTAAAAATTGAAAGATCGAAACAAAATTTGGAACACATAATTCTATGTATTTTTCGCGCTGAGCACAGTCTACATCCGTTTTGAACAAAAGCGTAAGGTTGGTGTATTTTTTCGGGTTAAACCTGAGTCGGCCAGCAGTTCTCCCTAAAAGTTAAATACGACGTTGATATTGGAAAAATGTTGAAAATTGACATTTTCATAACGCTTCCTCATAAAAGCTGAAAATTGAAACTTTCATATAGCTTTCTCATAAAAGTTGAAAGTTGGAAAGTTGAAAGTTGAAATTTTTATATCACTTTCTCATAATGGTCCTTTATTCGGAAAGCTTCCTCTATGAGGAAGCCAAAAATATAGTAAATGCTTTCTCATAGAAGAAGCTCTGCGAATAAAGGACCATTATGAGAAAGTGATATCAAAATTTCAACTTTCAACTTTCAACTTTCAACTTTCAACTTTCAACTTTCAACTTTCAACTTTCAACTTTCAACTTTCAACTTTCAACTTTCAACTTTCAACTTTCAACTTTCAACTTTCAACTTTCAACTTTCAACTTTCAACTTTCAACTTTCAACTTTCAACTTTCAACTTTCAACTTTCAACTTTCAACTTTCAACTTTCAACTTTCAACTTTCAACTTTCAACTTTCAACTTTCAACTTTCAACTTTCAACTTTCAACTTTCAACTTTCAACTTTCAACTTTCAACTTTCAACTTTCAACTTTCAACTTTCAACTTTCAACTTTCAACTTTCAACTTTCAACTTTCAACTTTCAACTTTCAACTTTCAACTTTCAACTTTCAACTTTCAACTTTCAACTTTCAACTTTCAACTTTCAACTTTCAACTTTCAACTTTCAACTTTCAACTTTCAACTTTCAACTTTCAACTTTCAACTTTCAACTTTCAACTTTCAACTTTCAACTTTCAACTTTCAACTTTCAACTTTCAACTTTCAACTTTCAACTTTCAACTCGAGGAAGCGATATGAAAAATTCAATTTTCAGTTGTTTTTTTTCGCTTGTAAAATGTTTACAGCCTTAGTTCTTGTTTTCTGATCCCGATTGGAGCTTCGACGTCGAAGACGATAATCGTGCGGGACACGATAGCGTTTGTTCTCCGGCAAACTAAACGGATCGGTAATTGTCGATGACACCGAGCTGGGGAAATTATCCCGAGGGAAATATTATTGTCCGAGCTGCGCGGATGGGCTCGGTGCGGTTCAAGGAGGGACCGAGAAAACCGATGAGGTTTTCCCAAGGTCCCCGGTTTTTATACGGTGTTCGATATAACGTACCGGAGCGTAAACGTTTATGGCTTATTCCGCTGAAACCCCCTCGACCGGCAACACTTTCCTCCGAGGCTGCGGCGATAACGATGAAATTCTTGAATCTTGTATCTTGTACGTAATAGCCCGAATACCCCATTCGAGTTCCTTGCGCGATATACTTAGGTCCTTTTTTGTTTTTTAGATGCCGGTCGAGGAGGTTTATTTTTTGCTAGCTCTAGAACGTGTTCTCGCATGAAATATTTATTGGGAGGAAAATAGTTGAGATATCGGAGAGAGGGGGAAAAAATTTGTTGGATGTTGGATTTGAACGCCGAGAGACGAGGATCTTTGCTGAATGAATAATTTTCGGCGCCGGCAGAGTTGTCTTAAAGAACCAACGGAAAAATTCAAAGGTAGAATAATTTTTTAGTCACGATTAAATTAAATTTAAACTTCAATTAAATTTAAATTTGTTTATATTTGAAAAAATTAAAAAGATGTTTTTGCGCTGAACACGAATCCGGTATCGGTTGTGCAAAAAGTCCAGTCAGACATCGGCAATTCCCAAGAAAAATGTGTTTTTTTTTTTAAATATATATTTGTTTAAACGTTACTTCTCATAATTTCGGCTAATGAATTCACTGTAAAAAAAAAACTCGACTGGTAGTGTTTATGCAAAAATTGGTATATGAAATTTAATGTGTAACTATGATGAAGAAATAATCCTCAGCGTATTAAAAACATTGGGAACAGATAAATAGATAGATTCTTTATTTTACTTTTAATACTTTATATTTTGAATAATTAACTTGAATTTCACTATGAAAGTACCACAATTTTTACAATGTACTTCAACCCCAACGAAAAATTACATTAAATATTCATCGAGATTGTCCACGAAATTCAATGTCCCACTTTTCGCATGAAAACTTTCAGTCCACCACTTTAAACCCAAAATTCCTCTTTCACCCAATTTTCAATATTCACTCACAATTTCACGATCGATCGAACTAATCTAAACTCCCACATCGGCTTGACTGCCGACTCGACCGCGGCCAATCGGCGTGACTCTAAAGCTTACCGCGCTCAAAATTTTAACGATGGAATTTACATTCGTCGCCAAGTACCGAACGACCGGTAGAAACGCCACTCGTCCGAGACCCATAAAGGGTTAACCGTCCTCGTCGTTCCTCCAGCCTCGATGCGCGAAATTAAATACCATCGCTCTATGTCGTACGCGACGTCACCGCGGAAAGTGAGAATGTCGCCGGAGCACCGGAAGTAATTGGTGGCTTTAAAGTTAACCATATGTACCCACATTTGAGCGAGCGAGCGTGCGTGCGTGCATGCGCGCGCACACTTGGCAAGTGTTTGAAAACCCGGTGGAGTACGCGGATTCCTCGTGGCACATCGAAGTGAGTAAATGTTTGCGGCTTTCGACGAAAACGCTCTATCAGCACTTCGCCCCCCCCCCCCCCCCCCCGATTACAGTGAAATCCACGAATATCCATCCATAACGTTTGTTCCGCCATAGTGAAATCCGCACACATCGAGAATTATAACGACGGTGGGCGTTTCGTCGTTCATCTGAGAATCAAAGTAGGGGCTCATGTCCGACTCTTCGCGATGGCGACTGACGCCCTTCTCGTTCGCTTCCGTCGACATATCCTCTGGATGCGGAATTAAGTTGAGCGCTTCGGAGCTCGCCCGATGGGCAAGTTGCGCGTCGTCGAGTGAGTGAGCCGAAGGGTTGTTGAAGCCGAGTCGTAGGAAGCGCAGCGGCGTGGCGCAGAGACGAGGGGGGGAAGAGATCGTTATCGAGGGATTCCGCGTTAAACTCGAGAAGTCCCTGTGAAACCCCCTCGCCGATTGGACTTCGCCGCGGTGCGTTTTTGAACTCGACTTCCGCTCGTCTGTGCACTTCTTGCGTCTCTGTTTCCTTTGACAAACCGACGATTTTCCTTATTAATTATTGTATTTTATTTTACATTCTCACTGCATCTTGCACCACAGAAATTACGATGAATATGGCAATAACCGATGGAACTTTCGGGTAGGGAACTGCTAAAGTTTGCGCGATTCTGGTAAACATTCGTATTAACATAAAACACATAACACATAAACATTCGTATTAAGGCATTGCCATAAGGATTTCCCAGAAAAATCAAGTCGATTCTTAATAATTTTTTTTACGCTGGTATTAGAAGGGCAAGTTCGGGTTTTTACGAACAGTTTGCAAGGTGTAATGAAGTTTGAGTTTTTTTTTTCTTTTAATTTGAAAAATGTCAATTAAGAACGGAATTTGTTTAACAATTCACAGCGGACATCGTATCTCAAAATCTGTTCGCCCCACTGAGTTGAACTTTGGACGGATCGTTTGTCATTCGTGTCGACGAAAAAATCTACCCTAATCGTTCGTTTACAAATAAATTAACTTAAAAAAAAAAAACATCATATCATTAGGTACAATATGTTAGAATCAAGGATCTGTCTAAATGTCAAGTCAATTGGACGAGTCGATTTTGAAATAGGATGTCCGATGTTAATTGTCATTTGTCAATCAGTAATTTGTCAATCAGTAATCTGTCAATCAGTAATTGGTCAATCAGTAATTTGTCAATCAGTAATCTGTCAATCAGTAATTTGTCAATCAGTAATTTGTCAATCAGTAATTTGTCAATCAGTAATTTGTCAATCAGTAATTTGTCAATCAGTAATTTGTCAATCAGTAATTTGTCAATCAGTAATTTGTCAATCAGTAATTTGTCAATCAGTAATTTGTCAATCAGTAATTTGTCAATCAGTAATTTGTCAATCAGTAATTTGTCAATCAGTAATTTGTCAATCAGTAATTTGTCAATCAGTAATTTGTCAATCAGTAATTTGTCAATCAGTAATTTGTCAATCAGTAATTTGTCAATCAGTAATTTGTCAATCAGTAATTTGTCAATCAGTAATTTGTCAATTAGTAATTTGTCAATTAGTAATTTGTCAATTAGTAATTTGTCAATTAGTAATTTGTCAATTAGTAATTTGTCAATTAGTAATTTGTCAATTAGTAATTTGTCAATTAGTAATCTGTCAATCAGACCGTTGTTAATTGATATATTTCACACGCACACGCACACGCGCACGCGCACGCGCACGCGCACGCGCACGCGCACGCGCACGCGCACGCGCACGCGCACGCACACGCACACGCACACGCACACGCACACGCACACGCACACGCACACGCACACGCACACGCACACGCACACGCACACGCAGGATTATGCGTCTGGTGCGAGCGCTGCCGCTAGCGCTCGCTCGGGACACACTCTAGCTCGCAGGACGGTGAACAGGACGACCTGGCGCGCGTAACCTGTTTTCATTTTTATCGTTAGCATCAGGTTTCAGCGCAGGTGAGCCGAAGCCCGGGCTCCGCCGGCGCTCTCGGAGCTCGTATTCCACATGAGCGTTTCCTCTTTCGTATCGGCGTATAGAGAATAAGAGAGAGACAGAGAGAACGAGAGAGAGAGAGATAGAGATAGAGAGATAGACTCGGTTTAGAGTCTTGCCCCACAAGTATCTACACCTCTTTCCGGCGTCGCCGTGGCTGTCGGACAAAATTCTCGCTTTGCACGCACATTCATATTTCTTTCGTATACTTTGCACAAATAAAAAAAAAAAAACACAAATTTTACATTTTCTTTTTCGTACTTCTTATGATACGGCTATACTTCCTCAATATAATTTGTAAATTTGCGCCTGTCGTTATCTTAAAGGACGATTTGCATGGAAAAATTATACACCATCGTAAGCCTTCAATAACAACTATTATAATCTCGATCGTCAAAGAGCCTTTGAACGTAAATCAGATCGTCTCAATTCCATCGGAGGTTAATCGATTATTCTATCGAGCTCGAAAGTTTTACAATCGACGAAGTCACTTCGTCGATCCGCGAACGCTAGCACTTGAGGGCTGGTTACATCCCTAAAATTTGCATTATCGCCGCAAAAGCGTCCTCGCTATTGTGCACAGGTGTACCAAATTTTTGTAAATATAGACATATATATATATATATGTGGATATGTATAGAATATACATACACGTATGTATTGAATTGGAATTGCCCAAGTTGGTATGTTCAGACTGAAATACCATCCGGCTTGACTTTGCATATGTAGATTCGCCTACAGCATTTGCGATATAGTACACAAATATCGGCATGACCAAAACTTAAAACGATCATTTTTTTTTTTTATATTCTTATGCATTGAAAAATATGTCGTATTTACTTTAGCTATATAATAGTTACTCATTATATTCCAGAAACATGCGTAAATAAAAAACAATATTTACATAGAAATATGAACTTCAGGCGAGTGACTGACTCAGTCGGTAACAAAATCTGCAATCGATTTTCCTTAAGGATTTGCAAACTTTTTGAAAAATATGGACATATATATCTCTCTATAATATAAAAAGATTTCGCCGCCGCCGCCGTCGCCGCCGTATCGAGAATTGGGGGGGCTCTACAGTAAGGTTAAGGGGGTCTACAATAGCGTTACGGGGGTCTACAATAGGGTTAAGGGGGTCTATAATAGCGTTACGGGGGTCTACAATAGGATTAAGGGGTCTACAATAGCGTTAAGGGGGGGTCTACAATTGGATTAAGGGGTCTACAAAAGGGTTAAAGGGTCTACAATAGAGTTAAAGGGATCGGAGGGCAGGGGTCGAGGTGTTTCCAGGGGGATTCCGAAGGAGGGGGGAAGGGTTCAGGGGGTCTTTTGTAATCAGGGGGGCGTTGTGGTAATTTTGGTTGATACATAGCATAGTGGTGTGGAAACGATAAACCATATAATAATAGGGTTATTATAATAACATTATTATTATATTGGTATACGTTTTTAGAGTATTAATAATAGTAAGGGTTTGGGCGCAGGAGTTGCGAGCGCGCGAAGCGCGCGAGCCCAGGGCCTCCCTGGTATATATATATATATATATATATATATATATATATATATATATATATATATATATATATATATATATATATATATATATATATGGATACGTAGAGAATATACATATGCATATACATTGAATTGGAATTGTCCAAGTTGATTTGTTCATGCTGAAATACGATCGGAGAAAGTATACACAGTAAAAAAAGTTTGTACTTTTTACAACAAATTATTGTCCACAAAGGTCCACAATTTTGTAATTGTTAATTTTCTAGTTTTACAAACAAAAGTACAAACAAAAAATTGTCGATGAGACGAGAAATAAAAGGACAGTTTCGTATATTCAAATAATTGACAAACGGGTTTATCACTTATTTAACAGATTTATTATTACGAAATTTTGCACTCCGATTTTACGAAATTATTTTTTACTGTGTACACAGATATCGACGTAACCAAAACATAAGACGACGCATTTTTTTTTTTTTAAATTCTTATGTATCGAAAACAATGCCTTATTTATTTTAGCTACATAACAGATATTCATTATTTTTTCAGAACCATGCAAAAAATAAAAATATACATTCACATAGAAATATGAACTTCGGGCGAGTGACTCAGTCGGTAACGAAACCTGTAATGGATTGTATTCGAGGATTTAAAAAAAAATGTTGACCCACTTTGGGTTTTCCCTCAGAAAAGTTGCTCGGAACTCGCTCTTCGATAAGAATTGATAATCGATTTGTTACCGATCGAGCGGAGGCTTTCCGCTTCTCGGACAGATTCGCAATGTAATTGCAGATCGAAGTACACTTTGCGCGACGATTTGACTCTTCGCATTCCGGAAAATCAATGAGAAAAAAAAGTGTATCCTCGGAATCCTCTTGCGAATCTCTAAAGCGAAGTACGGTCACGAATTTTCAGACCGAAAGTTATACGTCTCCGGGTATCGTGTCGAGGCGATTCGACCGCGATTCATCGACATGTATACACGTACAGCGCGCCCGGTACACTCTGATATTGGATTTAGATAGCCAAATAAACTCTCTTTAATGGCGGACACGCGAGGCTCCCTCCACTTCCCTCGCGCGGCTCCACTTCCGTCCCATGCAACTGTAATCTTAACTCCCCGTGCGATACCCATATTCCTGCCTCGTATTGCATCGAGATTGCTCGCACCGATTGACTCCAACTTCGAGTTACACTTCGACGGAAGAGCCGTCGTCTGGATAACGCGACGACACTCGCTATGTCGATCTATAAACGCGAGTGTGTCGATGTAACTCGACGCCACAATGGCTAACATCACGTGAACAGTCGCGGTTCTACTTTTAGTATTAGCTCAAACGGTATTTTCTTATGTTTTCTTTTGTTACTCTATTCCTGTGTGATAATTCATAAAGGTTCAATTGCCATGTGTGACTTTTCAGTTTAGATATAAAAGCCTGGTGATGGGATTTCCCGTTATCGTGTAATTGGGCGCAGCCCTTTTCTAAAATAATTCGATATCTTGAAATTTTTTTTTCGAAAACCATTCTGTATGCTAAAAATCCAAAATTTCGAATTTTAACATACAGAATGGTTTTCGAAAAAAAAAAAAAATTTCAAGATATCGAATTAAAACCTTCGCCATTGTTTTCAAGTGGCATATTTCCCAACCGATTTCATTAACGAAAAAATTCTAAAAAAATTTTTTGGAAAAATCCTCAGTTGGAAAAATCCTCAGCCGAGGAAATCCTCAGCTGAGGAAATCCTCAGCTGAGGATTTTTCCAAAAAAATTGTTTAGAATTTTTTCGTTAGTGAAATCGGTTGGGAAATATGCCACTTGAAAACAATGGCGAAGGTTTTAATTCGATATCTTGAAATTTTTTTTTTTCGAAAACGATTCTATATGCTAACAAACCGAAATTTCGATTTGTTAGAATAAATCAATAAATCAATAAATCAATAAATCAATAAATCAATAAATCAATAAATCAATAAATCAATAAATCAATAAATCAATAAATCAATAAATCAATAAATCAATAAATCAATAAATCAATAAATCAATAAATCAATAAATCAATAAATCAATAAATCAATAAATCAATAAATCAATAAATCAATAAATCAATAAATCAATAAATCAATAAATCAATAAATCAATAAATCAATAAATCAATAAATCAATAAATCAATAAATCAATAAATCAATAAATCAATAAATCAATAAATCAATAAATCAATAAGCTTACCGTCAAAACTACCGAAGATATTTTCAAATACAATTTGAGTTGTCACACGCAGTTATACTCGCTACTTTTTTTTTTGCGATTCAGAATTGGCCGACTGGAAATGTTGATTGACTCCAGCTTCGAGTTGCACTCCACGGAAGAGTCCTCGTGTCTGGATAAACGCGACGACACTCGCTATGTCGATCTATAAACGCGAGTGTCTCGAGTCTCGATGTAACTCGACGCCACAATGGCACACATCCTGTGAACAGCCGCGGTTGATTCCCTTTCGAATCGGAGCGACGATACTCTTTTCACCTATAGTGCAAAGATTATTGGATAGGCAGAGTTTTCTATATATACATATTAGATGTAAAGAGAGTAAAGCGAAAAAAAAAAAAAAAATTAATACTCCACGGATGGTAGCAACGGAGTTCGCGTGTTTCGGGACGATTCCTGCAGGCCACTCATACCTAAATCCGGAAATTGTCTCGAATGGAGAACAGAGCCTTATCTCGTTCGGCAGATTTTTTGCTGGAAGATACGACCACTCGCCCTCGTCAAGCCGCGTACAAAACTGTTACTACTCCATCGCTCCTGTTTCGTCTGTTTAGCGGTATAAAGCTTTCGTTCCGTGCGAGTGTTGTGTTAATGAACGCTGCACACTTTGCTGTTGTTGTTGGTTCGAATTCGGTGATCTCACGACACGCGCCTCGGAGCAATTTACGACCGAAGATATCTGCCGGACGTCGAGTTTCAGCTTGGGGCGAGTTTATCGATGCGGACTTCGGGAAGAAAAAATAATAGGGCAAACGTGGTGAATATTAACCACCCCGATTAACACGTAAATCAATGAAATATGGACCGGTCAATTTTCCCCGCTTTTACCCTACAGTAGAAACTCGATTATACGAACCAATTGGAGCCGAAACCAGTTCGAATTAACGATTATTCGGATAGTCGAGTTATTAATAAAAAATATAATAATAATAACATACGTAATGAATATGTGTTTAAAAAAATATAAATTCGCATACAAACATTACATATATATATATACACTTTGGAACATATTATTGAACGATTACTTTAAGCGTTTTTTTTAATAAAGTCGTCAATTTTTGGTTGTATAAGCGCTGTTAGCGGTGTTAAAGAAAATATACTTATATTTGCTTTTAAAATATTTTTTTCAACATTTCAGAAATATTGGAACTGTACCGGGAACTCTTCTTCGGAATGTCCGTCAAAAATTTGAAGACTGTGGTGCAAAATCAAACTCTACGCTTCGAGTAAATTTCTTGTCGACGGTTTACCGCTGTTTTTCTACACTAAATATCTATTTTCTTAACGCACGAAATGTATAATATTAAATTGTTTTTCTTTCTATAAAAATGTCAAAGATTTATTATGTTAAACGAATGTAAAAGGGATTTTCCCGTCTATATATAAATAAATAAATAAATAAATAAATATTGCAGATGTATTGAAAGATTAAGTATATTTTTGAAATATAAAAAAAAAAAATGTCCTGAGAAATGTCCTGAAAAAAATGGGCTGAAGGATCCAGGTGGCTCTTGCCAAGGTGTAAAATTAGTGTACAGCAATAGCTATAAAAGTTAGTATAAAAAAAAATAACTGTGAATATAAACATTGGCAAAAAAATAAATCTCTTTTACCGCTACTAAGAAATGTCTTGTTGCAATATTTTGGTAGAATATTTCAAAATATTATTTCCATATGTATCAGAAATATTTCCTAATATTTGAAAGATTGAAAATAGCTCCAAAATGTTATACAAAATATTTCGTGAGTTGCTCGACTCTTAAAAAAAAAAAAAAAAAAAAAAAAAAAAAAAAAAAAAAAAAAAAAAACCATGCAACGACGAAAAGGTTGTTAAAAATAAAAATCCAACGGATCAATTCTTTGCCAATATGATTTTTTTTTTTTTTTTCACGCGTCCTTTGAAATCCTCGAGGTCCGCCACGACCGGATTGATTTCCCTCTGAAAAAAAAGAAGAAATTTGAACCTGAAAAAAAAAAGAAAATTTCGTACCGGACGACGAAAAGTTTTGCTCGTTGTTCCGCGTCCGTTGATGTCCAAAGCCCATCGCCTCTGCTACAGATTCGATTATTACCAGTTTCGCAGCGCAAAATACTCGACAGTTCCACGCACCCGTTGAGCCATGCGAATCTCGTTAACCCCGCTCGGTAGCGACTATATGTATAGAGCACGAATTCGAAACTACACGAAAACGAGTGAAACTCGAACGAATTGTGAGCTCTCGAGCTTTCCCATTTTCCATTCGCGTCGGCTCGTGTAATTCCGGCGAGGCGAATCTAAGGATTAGCACAAAATTGAAAACTGCGATTTTACAAATATGCAGGTGTTTTTTTTTATTTTATTTTTTTTTTAAATGTAATGTCTATGGAAACTTCCAAGGTGAAAAGTGTTTTCAAAAAGCGTTACGATCAAAGTCTTCCTGCGAAAGATTTTCCGGAAAAAGGGATCGAGCAATAAAAATATTAATAAGGTAAATGCTCCTATTTGTGGCAGTGCTCATATTAGTGGCGGGTTCACGACGTTATGCCTTATAACAACGTATCTACACTCCAGCGATACTTCTTTTTAAACAAAAAAATCATCCTTGGTATCACTTTTGTTTAACACAAGAGTCTAAAAATTTGTAAATCTAGTTTTTCACTCGAATTTTCGCCTTCACTTTGAGAAGAAGCATACCATTAATAGGTTGATTAAGGACTCGGCGATTTTCAAAATGGTCGTATTACCCATAATAATTAATTAGCCTAATCATAATGTCAGTATTATTTTCACATAAACCTCGAATACGATATTGACGATTGAAAAATATTTTGGGATTATTATTTATACGAAATATCTTGTGGCCCGAATTGGGAACACAAGAGATGTGTATAGCTCCTATTAGTGCAATATAGCGTCACTGTGGGTATGGATTTAAAATTATTTAAAAATTGAAAAAGAATATTTAAAGAAGATTGTATGCAGTAAAAGCATTTATTTATCATCTTTTTATATTTATAATCACGATACAACCGAAACAAGCTTGAGTTATAGACAATTGTCTGTAACTCAAGAAATCTCTTGACTCGACACGCGGTGGTCACTAACAGGTACAACGAGCGGTCACAAATGGGTGCAAGTCAGTGTTTGTGGTGGCCACTAATAGGTACAACGAGCGGTCACTAATGGGTGCAAGTCAGTGTTTGTGGTGGCCACTAATAGGTACAACGAGCGGTCACAAATGGGTGCAAGTCAATGTTTGTGGTGGCCCCTAATAGGTACAACGAGCGGTCACAAATGGGTGCAAGTCAGTGTTTGTGGTGGCCACTAATAGGTACAACGAGAGGTCACTAATGGGTGCAAGTCAGTGTTGGCGTGCCACTAATAGGAGCAATGGCATTGATTTATTCTTTTAATCGGATCTTTGAAAGGAAAATAGATAATTAGTTACATTGGGAGGCTTTTGGTTAGCTGAAGATGTTTTCAAATAGAATTTGAGTTATTGCACACAGTTGTACTCGCTACTTTTTTTTGGATTCGGAAGTAGCCGACTGGAAATGTTACCACCCGGATAATTTTCTATTTACTTTGTTTTTTTTTTCATCTGGTCGGTATTGTACTTTTAGTATTAGCTCAATAGGTGTTTTCTTATATTTTCTTCTGTTACTCCATTCCTGTATAATAATTGAAAAAGCTTCAATTGCTATGTATCACTTTTCAGTTCCGATATAAAACCCTGGTGACGGGATTTGCCGTTATCGTGTAATTGGGCGTAGCGCGTTTTCTGAAACAAATAAACAAACAAACAAACAAATAAATAAATAAATAAATAAATAAATAAATAAATACATTTTTCGAACTTATTTGGCTTACACTGTGGTTACTTTATATCCTCCTGCGGTGCGGCTTTTCTTCGGCTACTTTGGTTTCACACGGAGTACTTCGCTATTTTCCTGATATGCTTCCAATTTCTGTTTAAAGTCGGAGCTGTCGCCGCGCACGTCCGTCTAAACTGACAGTTGCCTGTTCCCCCCCCCCCCCATGAATAAATAAATAAATAAATAAATAAATAAATAAATAAATAAATAAATAAATAAATAAATAAATAAATAAATAAATAAAGGGTAGAACTCAAAACTACTGAAGATGTTTTAAAATACAATTTAAGTTACTACATGCAGTTGCCCTCGCTACGTTTTTTTTTTTTTTAGTAGAAGATAACAGAGAGTTTCTTATATTGAGCTTATTTTCGTAATTCACATAATAATTATACAGAATGTTTAATGGATAGGAAAGAAGGTGTTGGTAAATTAATTTCCCTCATAATGGCTTTTTCGAGGAGATTTCGAGGAAATCTATCTATCTCTCAACCACACATGTTTTGCATCGCCTGAAGAGGATGCGAGTCTTGCTTTGTCGATAAAAAAAAAAAAAACTATAATCGTAACGCCACTTGCGCAAAGACATTTGATAAAAACATCATCAGTATCAAACAGTATCATCGGACACTTTTCATTTTTATAAAATACCTTCGATCTCTAAATGGCTTTCATTACAGTTTTTCTTACAAACGCCTCTCGACGGAGTGAAATAAAAAAAAAACAAAATTGAAATTGTATGATTATTCGATATTGACCCACTAAAAGTAAAAACAATCAACGTTCGATGAACACAATTGAAAATTAATCGCGCGATTGTCGACCGAGTGGAGTTGATTCGCCTTCGTCCCGCTGTATATTGCATCGTTATGTTTTATTATAACTTTTTTTTTTTTTTTTTTCAATTACCGAAACATCCAAATATAGTAACTCTTACCAACTAAATAAATGCCTCTTCGTATTGCATTCAATCTCATTACAGGGTGCGGCCAATTTTTTTTGTTTTTGTTTTTTTTTTCACGTCGAATTCCTCTTCCTGAAAATTTTGAAACCGCGATTTTTGAGACTTTTTTTTTTATCACCATACCGTCAATTTTACGCGAAATGACGTTTACATCGGATTCACGCCCAGTGTCATTCAATACTATCGATCGGTAAGTACATAAAATTAAACACGTTTGTTCCAATTTTTTTTTTTTTTTTTTTTTTTTTTTTTTTTCTTTTCAACCTTACTCGCAATACTATATTTACAGTGTACAAATACGGGCGCGTCACGCTCTCAATTATAACGAACGGTCTGCACCGCATCTCATGAATCAATGAATAAATCGAGCAATCACTCATCACCCATTCGAACGGTCGGGATTACACAGAACCCTTTTTTTTCACCTAGAATTACGAATGTTTTTTTTTTTTTTTTCCTTACTCCATACGAAATATTACTTCGATTACCATTTTTTTTTTAAATTTATTTTTTATTTATATTTATTTTATTTTCTTTATCCTTTCATTATCCTTTAAATCATTAACACAGCTAAGGAGACAATGGAATGAGGTCGTCGACAATGATTAATGTTTACCATCTAACAGTATGAATTAGCCTTCTTTTTTTTTAAATTATTCGTCCGTTTTTTTTTCTCAACAATATATCGCCTCGCCTAAAAAGTGAGTATAAAATGCATACTTGGTAAGAATTGAAAATCCTGTACAATAAACTCTCCAAGAGCATGAGCCTTCGCAACATCATTTTTTTTATTTTTTTTAAACCTCGTCTCTCACACTCTCCTATCAGCTCTCTCTATCTCTCTCTATCACTCATTTTTTTTTTTATAAATATTTAGATAATGATTTCCAAACGGAGGCGCAATATTTTTATTTTTTTCTTTTGGAAATGTCGCAACTCAAAACACGTTTTACCTAAAACTTTTATAATCGCTCACACATTTCGGGAGTATCACGGAACAATTACGTAATAGAAGCTTCGAGGCAGTCATTTTTTTTTTTTTTAATCACCGGTGTTAATCTCGCGTTGAACACTTCCCCTTAAGTACAATTTGTAAACACATTTTTTTTTGTCAAACTTCACCTAATATTTAATATTTAATATTTAATATTTAATATTTAATATTTAATATTTAATATTTAATATTTAATATTTAATATTTAATATTTAATATTTAATATTTAATATTTAATATTTAATATTTAATATTTAATATTTAATATTTAATATTTAATATTTAAAAAACAATAATGTCGAGAATTTAACACCGGTACGCGCAAATTCTAAAAACTAATAGAAAGAGTATTGATATTGAACCGTGAATTGTTTTTGTAAAAAACAATGAAAGATTTAAACGAATCATGACAAAATTGCTCGATTACACAGTTCAACAAACTCAGAGTCTATCATTTTCGCACACGATATGCGAGGAAAACTTTAATAGTAAATATCACTCTAATGATTGCCGAAATAAAGCTAAGAGTGGAAACACTTCGTTTTTTCTTTCTTTTTTCCTCGTCGTTCGTCGTTTTTTTTTTGTTTTTTTTTTTTGTGGTGGAAATTGCAATTACATTGTTTTTGTTTGTCTAAACTCAGTAGCACGTACCCCAATTGCAGTGCAAAAAGTGTGAACAATTTTGTTGTTGTTTTTTTTTTTTTGTCAACAAACTGGACATGACTGTGCAAACGTGTGATACAGAAAAAATACTCTAACGTGTGTGTGTGTGTGTATGTGTGTTTAATAATATATTTACATCCTTGATTGATACGGAGATGGCCAGCTATTTTTACATCGAAATCGACATTGTTTCTCATTTTTTTTTCCGGATCAACGATCGTGAATTGATAAGTTTATTAAGTATATAAATCTTTATAAATGTTGTTGTTTTTTTTTTTTTGTAATTCTAGCGTCCAACAGTATTTATCGCCATATATATTAAAAAAAACGTTATTACATTTTCGCATCAAATTTCTTATACGAATAAAAAAAAAACATATAAGTACTCAACAATTGTTAAGGGGTAGCTCGATGGATTTTAGGCAACAATTCCCCAGCAATGATCGTTCGTAACGTTATTCCGACCATGCAAAGAAATCTGAGAGTGTAAATATTAAAAAATCTTCGATCAATTTTTTTTTTCAATTTTCACTTTTTCGTTTTTCGACTGTTGAAAAAATTTATGAATTCCTATAATTTTTTTTTTTGACGTGATCAGATTATCGTTAAGGACAACCAGTCGTCAGGTATTTTCGAGGAAATACTTTATGATTGAGAAAAAATGAATAAAACACGTTTTGCTGCCTAAAATCGATGGACACCCCGTTAATCAATTTTTTTTAGGGTATTCAAAGTTTACAATAATAAAAAAATATTACACCACCAGGATTAATAATGTTAATTTCGAAGCAGCGACGGCCGTCCATCACCGACGATTGATATTAGAACACTATCTGGGGGGATTGGAAAAAACGTGACGTCAAGATTTCTTAAACAGCGTACAACACTCATCATCGGATAATTAACTAACTCATTACACGAGTTTGGCAATGATATTGTCCCTAGCTTTTTATCATTTTGTTTTTATTCTTTTTTTTTTTTCTTCACATAACTAATTATTATTACTCGTGTAAAAGATTATTTTCGTCCTCTTCTTCTTATTATTTTCTCTTTTGTTTTTTTTTTTTTTTTTCATTCTTCCTCATCACCGTAAGACACCATATTTTGCATCGAACTCAGCATAATCAATTTTTGTTTCTCTCCCGCAATATTAGTTATGTTCGCTCAGTATTTTTCTTCTTTCATTCAACGATTCTATGCGACTAACAACTACCATGGAAGATTTCCACTTGTCGATATTTGGTGGGTACGGTTTTGTGGTTTTCAATTATGTTTTTTTTTTTTTCATTTTTCTTTTTTGTCCTTTACACTATTATTACGAATCTACAAGGTAAAATTCATACTCGTTACGATCGGTTAATCTCTAGATATCGCTATAATAAAAGTTTTTCATCGCTAGAGCACAGAAGTAGAAATATATTCGAGGATGAATCAGGGCAGTATTAGCCATTCTCGCTATAGACAGTACACCGCGGATACGCTAGTTTACGAGTCAGGTACCGGCTAGGTGTCTATCAGCAAGAGATAGAACGATAAGTGTTTTTTATATCATTATTAATAATTTTTTTTTTTTCATTTTTTTTCCCTCATTGTATTTTTTTTTGTTCTTATAAAAGTCATCTGGTAAACATCTCGTTTATCTCCCTTTTATTGGCGGTTTTTCACACTATTGTAAAAAACATAATTAAAAAATCGATTCTCGGAAAAATGATTATGGATCCCTCCCCCTCTATTTCCCTCTCTCGCGTTCACCGTTACGTGGTAATCGCGAATTGCAATATTCATCTTTGGCACTGACAATGTTTTTCATATTTTTTGTATTTTTTTTTTTTTTCCAGAGACAACTTCTCGATTCAAGGGGGAAAACAGTATTGCGTGTACTCCGGCGAAGCTGGACGAGCGCGAGTTGAAATCGTCCGCGCTCAACGTCATCCGCGCGATGGATGAAAATGATTGTTTTCTTTTTATGTTTATTTTTAGAACCCATCCAGAAGCTTATCCGAATTGTATGTTAGATTTCAATTTTTTCCTCACGTTCGATAGTCGTTAGTCGAGAGTTGTTTTATTAAAGGCTGTCCTTGCCGTACGATAAAGTTGGTCGAGTGCTGAGATTTCAAAAAATATTCGAAAAATATTCGCTGGGGTCAACATGGTTTAAGGTGGTCCTTGCGAAAAGTGTTCACTTCGCATAAGTTTCCGAGAAGTGAGAGGCAATTCCGAAAAAAATCAAGCATATCAAAGATGCTGAAAAGATTAATTTTGCACAATAATAATTCCAAAATGTTATTAACAAATTGATGAAAAATAAAATTCTTCAACAAATCTCCCGGAAAACGAACTTTTTTTCTAGCGAAAATGATTCGTTCATTTTTCTGAATATGTATGAATTTTTTCAGATTTTTTAATTCACTTCGATTTTTTTTTATATGGGAAAAACGTGTAGTCAAATAATTCAAAGTGAATTTAAAAATCTGAAAAAATTCATACGTATTCAGAAAAATGAACGAATAATTTTCATTGAAAAAAAAGTTATGTTTCCGGGAGATTTGTTGAGCAAATCTTATTTTCCATCAATTTGTTAGTAACATTTTGGTTTTATTATTATTATGCTAAATCAATCTTTTCGGCATCGTTAATACCCTTAATTTTTATCAGATTTTTATACCGTCATGAAGTGTTTGCAATTCCTTCTCATTTCCCTGAAACTCATACGATGTGAACACTATTCGCAAGGACTACCTTAAGGGGAAGTGAAATATCGCGGTCGGTAATGAAGACTGTAATGAACTTTTCTTAACGATGTTAATTTTTTTGAGAAAAAAACAAATTCGAGCTGGACGCGCATGGTAATTTCGCATCCGGCCCGAATTCATTTTTTTTTCTCAAATAAATTAGCACCGTTGAATAAAGTTAATTTGAAAATTGCAACAATCTCTCTCGCACGCACAGCTCTTTCGCTTCCCCTCAAGGAGCTCCACCTCGGTGCAGAAAAAAAGTGTAGCGATGAATTTACAGAACGGTAACTCGATATAGCCAAAATAGCCAAACATCGACGGAGTTATTTTCTGCAAACCACATCGTCTCAAATTTCATCCTCCACTAAATACGAAGAAGTGTTCAAACTACGAATAACCAATCCCCAAGCACGAAGTACTCGAATTGCTTCAAGTACTTTTCAGGTATAGCCGAGTACCTTCGGCTGCCTCAAAAATACCGAGCCCCGGAATTCCCCTTTAGCTCAGAGTACTCGTAATTTTTGAAATTTTAATACTCATCAACTTGACTCTACCGCAAGGGCAACCTCAGCGATTTATTATCATTTTTTGTTCGCAGAGAATCCAAAAACCATTAACACTTGGTCTCAAGATTGGCCTTGCGTAGGCACGAGTAATCGTCCTTAAATTTGTCCTTCGTGTCGGTCGAGGGAAGGACGAATATTCCCGAGGGTTCGTTCGAGCCGCTCTGAGCGCCGACTTCCTCGAGGGAGAGAATCTCGGTGCCGGTCGGCGAGTAGCTGAGAGTCGTGGCCTCGCTCGTCGGCGAAGTGACGCAACTGTCCCCGACGCTTCTGCTCCTCGGTGTCGGGTGGCTCTTCTGATACTGCTGGATGTTCAGGGAGAGGCTCGCCTGCAGGGTCATCTTCTCGGCCGGCTTCTTCCTCGGCGCTCTGTCGACGCTCTGGACGTGCTCGATTCGTCGCGGGCTTCGCGCGACACCGTGCAGAGGACTGTCCGGACTAAGAGGCGAGTTGCTCGAGAGTATCTTCGAGCTGGCAGCGAGTCTGCTCGCGCAGGGCGAATATTTCGAGAGATTAATCGTTATCTTGTCGGGCTCGATCGTCAGCGATGAACGATTGAGTTTCTTCAGTGGGCTGCAACCGGTCGGCAATTTTTTCGACTTTATGGAATTTTTCTCGACGCTGTTCACGACTCTCTGAGGGGGTTCCTGGATCGTTGGCGGGGCTTTCGGTTTCTCGACGACGGGCGCGCT
The DNA here is from genome assembly GCA_963575735.1 of Amblyjoppa fuscipennis. Taxonomy (NCBI): domain Eukaryota; kingdom Metazoa; phylum Arthropoda; class Insecta; order Hymenoptera; family Ichneumonidae; genus Amblyjoppa; species Amblyjoppa fuscipennis. Next base: position 1,089,912 of record OY754494.1, read on the forward strand.
CGTGTTCTTGATAGATTTCTTCTTCGCGCTCTTGCCGCTCCAAAGATAAATCTTCGTCGAGTCCGAGCTCTTGTTGCAGTCGGATTTTTCCACGTTATCGGCGGAGGATTTTTTGCTTGCCTTGGAGACGTTCTGGAGTAAGGAAGCTTTGTTGCAGCAGCGGACCTTGCTTATCTTCACGCAGTGAGACTCGACGACGGACTCGATGGAATTAAAGTTTACCTGCACGGCGACGGTTTTCTTCTTCTTGCAGGGATTCTCCTTGTTCGCTCCGGGTGGCTCGTGGGAGAAGAGGGATATCGATTTTTCCGGGCAGGTCGAACAGTTCTCGACTTGGATCTTTACGAGGATCGTGTGGGAGGTCTGGCTCTCGGCCTCCTTGACGCTCTTCTTCGAATTCGTGTTTTTCTCGTCGGTGTCGACGGACTGAGTGTTGCCCGTGTCGAGGGACTTTCTACAACCCCTCGTGCGATTCAATCGGTTGGTCGTGGTTTTTCTGAGCTTTGAGTCGTCCTCGCAGTCCGATCTTGAGTCCGATTCGTTGTTCTCCCGAGGATTGTCGTCCGAGTCGTTTTCCTCGTCGGCGGCTCGGTTTGTATCGTCGGGATCCACTTTAATCTGCTTCTCGCATATGAAGAAAACCTCGTCGCTGGAGACCGGTGACGGCTCGTCGTCGCAGAGCAGCATCGCGTGGCTTATCGTGTTCAAGTAATTCGATATTGAATTATCCTGACTGTCGTCGGCGTTCGCGAGACCTCCCATCACCTGCCCCCTCTGAGGATGGGAGAGGCTTAGCTTGCGTCAGTTCACCAACTCGACGCTGACGAAGTGCTTGAGACGGTCGAGATACTGGTTGTACAACTCGACGTCGTTGTGGCCGGCACCCTGAAATTTCAAAAGAATTACCTTTTTATGGCAATGCCGGTAATGAAGGTAACAGTCGTCAATAAAAACTAATTGTTTCAATCGATTTTGAAACTTCCGACTGACTGGACTGATTTAAAATACCCAATTCAGACTGAAATTGTCGCTGGTATTTCAAATTTCATGCTGCGAGACTAAGAAGATTTTCTTTAACGGTTCGGAGGGTGGTCAGGCATTTTTTTTACCTTACAATATACTTTGGTCAAACAGAAAAATTGATCAAATTTAAAATTGATTAAAAAACAAAATAAAATAAGTTTAGAAAGGTATAAGTTTAGAATCTCAAGTTCCAAAGATTTCTTCTACCGCTCGGCATAATCCTATCTGAAAAATTCATGGTGCAAAATGGATTGGAGTAAAAATTACCTCGAACATTCTGTAAACACAGTAAAAAATTGTTCAGAAACTTTGCTAGGTATAAACTGATTCACAGTTAGAACTCATGGATCAGTTATTCAGTAGATTACGTCGCAATGCAAACAAGCTAGTTCTCAGTGCCGATTAAAAGTTTCTGGGATATTTGTATTAGTCTTCTTTTTTTTCTCCCTCTACGATATTTATAACTATATATATTTATTGCAATATAGCAATATTCAATTACAATTAATTGAATGTTGGTTGAAATCTTGTTCTATGTAATTATACGAGGAAGTATCTGTTAAATACACAAAATCAAACCGACTCTTATTCATTGTATCGCAAGTGCGCTAAAAAAAAAACCGACGAATAAGAAGTTAATGACAATGAAGCACCAAGATAAAAAAAATGCCCTTCGAAAAAAGAACCGTGCAATTTACCTCAACCCACAGTGGCTCAACAGCCTTTGGACACCTCTCGTGTATCGCCAATCCATGACTGATATTGATTATGTCGTCGTCCGTCCCATGAATAACAAGCACCGGCGACGTAACTTTCGGCACCTTGTCTATGCTGTAACAAAAACACAAAGAAATTGGTGATATCCGTCATACAACATTCGTAATGAGTTTGAATAGAAAAATCCTGAAACTTATATATTTTAAGAACCATAAATATCCAATGGAACAAGGGTACAATTTAAGTGAAGAATTTGATGTGCGTCAAAGATATTGTAAAATCACACTATAATATTCTCTATGGAAAAGACTGTTCGTTTTGGTGTAACACAATAAAAACAAATAGGAATACAATTAGTTTACTTTCTCTCGGGCGCTGAATGGAAAATCATTAAATCAAATTTTCTTTTGGTTTACTTTTCAAGTCCAATCTGCATCTGGAAAGATAATCTTAGAACAACAAACTGTTTTCCAAAGAGGACCTGAATTAGAGTTGAAACGCTATACAAGTGAAAATTCAATTAAACTATTTCTCATTGAACACCGAAAGAAAAGCAAACCATACAATACTATATTACGCTATTTACATTCAAGCAAATAGAGTACATTTGCCCGAGCGATACCAAAAATCTTTCTGGATGCTAATTGTACAATTTACACATTACACTTAATAAATTATTGATTATTGATGTCTTTATATTAATATTGTATGTAAGAGCCTTCGACCCGTAAACGAATGAATAAATAAATATACTCGTTAAATCAAACAGGCCATATTTTATCTTTTGTAAAACTGTTCGTCCCGTTGATCGATAAATAAACAAACGAATAAATAAATAAGTATTTTATTTTATTTGTGAAAGGGTTTTTCCTCTTCAGATAAATAAAACGCAACAGAACGAAAAAGCCTCTGCCGCACCTTAGAAAAGCATCGAAGAACCAAGTCCTCTTGGTGTTCGGAAAGGCGACTCTCATTCCGGACATCAGCGGGGAGTGCAGAACGACCGCGCCGACTTCGTATCTCGCGGCAAGATCGACGGTGGGCACTGTGCCGATGCTCTGGCCGTACAGTATGATATTCTCCGGACTGATGCCGTATCTCGTTCTCAGCGCGTGCCACGCCGCGTCAATGTCCGCGTAGAGATTCTTCTCGGACGGTTTACCGCCGGACACGCCGTAGCCGGAATAGTCGTAACTGAATATGTTGCAGTTTATCTGCGATCCGAGGCTCAGATAGAAGCTCGACATCTGTCCGAGATCGACGGCGTTGCCGTGCGAGAAGAGAATCGTGAATCGAGCCGTCGCCGAGCAACGCACGAAGAGGCAAGCGATGCGGTTGCCTCGCGACGTCCGAGCGTAAAAACCCTCGACGGACTCCTTCTCTCGCTCCGAAAAGTTCCATTCCGCTCGCTTCGACAGAGATATCGTGAACTTCGAGCCCTCGTCCTCGATGAAGCTGTACGTCGGTTCCGGCGGCGCGAACGCCAACTTTGCTACGATCCTGGACGGACACGGCGGACAGCAGAACAGAGAACAAAACTCGCTTAGAGTGTTCATTATTATCTCGAAAACTTGAGATTTTTTTTTTAATTAAAAAAAAAATTTTTGAATTATTTTTAAATTTTATTCGATAGTTTTTTTTTATTTTTATTTTTTTTGTGACAACAAACAGACGACGCGGGTGGTTTTTCAGGTGCCGTGACGGTGGTTGAGCATCTGGATTTTTGGAGAGACTTTTCTTTTTCCTCGGCGCTTTGTCCGTCTCGCGAAGTTAGGATTTTTATTTGTCGTTTTTTTTTGTTTTTACACCTTTCGAAATACCTTGTTGGTTTTGGGTGTTTTTCCGATTTTTTTTTTTTTTTTGCACTGTGGTTGTTGTTCGCGACTCAGCTGTTGGCGGCCGTCCTCCACGCCCCGCGAGGAAGCATTTGATATCGTGTATTTTTTTTTAGGGTAAACGTTTTTTTTTTCCTTTCTCAATGCCTTTATCTCCGTCTGGATTGTTTGCTTCGAGCGGCCGTGAAGCGATTCTACTGCATGGCTTTAATGCGCCCTATAGACTACTGCCGAGAGGTTTGTGAGTCAGCCATGACGGAGGCAGTGTTTTCATATACACTTCGATGGGGCATGTTTTCAGGCTGGGAAACTTCGGAGACGGATAAAGTATCGCTGAGAATTGTGGACAAGTAAATTATTGAGTTTCCACTAGTGTTGTGAATTTATCGGTTAATAACGTTCGTAACAATTTTTACGGGTAAAGTTACCGGCAAAACAACCGGTTATTTAAGTTACGACAATGCTACGAACAAGCGCACTCTAACTTTCAATTTAAATTTGATAAAATGTCTACGTTATTGCGAATCATTTAATCGACGTTTAACTTCTTCAATAAAATACTGATAGTTACTATTAAACGATACTCATTCCTTGGAAGCTGTTGAGGACTGGTTAATTTTTTTTATTCAGAAAAAAGAATGTAATATGTAGTGTTTTGAATTTACCGGTTAATAACCTTCGTAAAAATTTTTACCGGTAGAACAACCGGTTATTTAAGTAACGACAATGCTACCAACAAGCGCACTCCAACTTTCAATTTAAATTTGATAAAATGTCTATGTTATTGCGAATCATTTAATCAACGTTTAACTTCTTCAATAAAATACTGATAGTTACTATTAAACGATACTTATTCCTTGGAAGCCATTAAGGACTGGTTAATTTTTTTATTCAGCAAAAAGAATGTAATACGATCAAACGTTAAAAATTAAGTCTTTGTACTGTTTATAATAACGACATTATGGAGAACGAACGGGTTAAATCAAGATACATTTATAGAGTACGGATGCGTGATTGAAGCGGGAACAGCGTTAGAAAGCATCTTGCATAGATATGTGAGCGGTAAATGTGACCGGTGATTTTACCGTATTTTTACCGTAAAAATACGGTACGTGACCGCGTTCAACATTACCACAATTGGTAATAAATCATATGGTCTCATAGTGATTTAAAACATCACCAACACATGATGAATTAAAAAAAAATGTTACGATGTTTTTATAAAAAAATATGTTATCTGTAATTCCACAACTATGTAAGAGTGAAGTTTATCATTTTTCAATCGGTAATGTCGCATTTAAATAGGCCGATTTAATATGTTTTGACGGTAAATTTACCAAAAATTTTATGACCGGTAATTTCACATCTAGATAGATGATTTTTACCACTTTGCACGGTACATTACGAGAAACTTTTGTGACCGTATTTTTGCAACACAATATGTTGAGAAAAAAAAAATTACGTCATAATACGGTAAAAATACGGTATTTTTAATGGTAATTTTACGAAATATTAAAATACCGGTATTTTTGCATCTCTATATGTGACCCAAGTTACCGTAATTTACGAAACACTAACCTAATCTCGCCGTTATATCGCTCGGATGAAGCGTCTTTGAAACTTGGAACGTTTGTTTAACCGTCAAAAATATATTGACGGTGCAGTTCGTTTAGCGTCGAAGCGTTTCGCCGATATTGCAGTTTTTTTCTTGCTCGTTGCGTAAACTGCACATCGCCGTGCCCGCGTAACACGAATCCGTTTGTTCCTCGTGATCTCGAACTCCGCTATAACCTACGAATTGTTTGGCAACGACAAAATCCGTCGGTTTGTCAACGTCTCCGAGGTTACCTGAGGTTTAACCTCTAAATGAAAAAAAAAAAAGAAACGTCGACAATTCTGACCTACGCTGATTTAATACCGAAAACACAATGCCTAAGATCGCAGATTCTTCGAGAAAAAAAGATACGCAGAACAGCGTCAGCGAGCGAAAGAACGGCGGAGGAAGGACATGCGCACTGACGATTCGCGCTGAGGAAAATGTTGCGGAGACGAGTGGAATTTCTGGGACTTACATTCTTGGACTTTGTGGAACTGAAAAGTAAGTATCGTCGAAAATTTATTTATTTCCTTCGTTATTGTTCCTTCATTTATTTGATTTTCATCCCCGCAGCGAGCGAGATTTTCGGATCGCGGCGACATTGTCCGATTACTCGTGCGTCGTTTATTCGGCGGGCGATCGGCTGGACAGGATAATAAAACTCGATCACAACGCCTCGCCCATCGTCGGAACTAAATTCAGTTCGTGTTCGAAACACATTTTATACACGGCTACGCAAGACGGTATCGTCACTGCCTGCGACTTGAGGGCGAAGGGAAAAATTATCGCTACCATAAGGGGTAAGACGATTTTACCGACGGAGTGTGTGCAATTTTCGGGACTGAGTACGACATCGATAAAATTTGTCGGACACACATGGCGACCCGCGCTCTGTCGGTAATAAAAACTGTAATGCTTTTTTTTTTTTGAAACATTGGCGTCTTACGAAAATATGTCCAGGTGTTCCACAGTGGAACTGCTTTATTGAACCAGTGGAATCCTGCTTTATTTCAACGCTAAAGTTTCAGCGCCCTTGGATAAAAAAAATAGCATCGCAGTTTTTATTATCGACTGAGTAATTTCCTTCTTAGCAGAGCTGGGCAAAATACTCGAAAATACTCAAAACATAAAATACAAAATACCTTTTGTACTTAAAATACATTTATAAATACTTCGTTTAAGTACTTTTCAAAATATCTCGTAGAAATCAATACGGGATGGATGTCTGGATCCATCCCGTCCATCCATCCATTCGGCCTAATCGTATAGTCATAATGTGGAGAAGACGCAAAAGTATTTTGTACTTTGTACTTACAGGGCCCGAAATGTGCTTAAAATACCAGAAAATTATTTGAGTACTTAAAATACGTATGTGAAATACCTAAAATACATCAAGTATTTAAAATACTGCGCAGCTCTGCTTTTTACCCTAGCAGGTCAAACGACCATGCAAAGCGACCGCGAAACGACATAAAAAACGACCGGTCGTTCTGGGCCGTTTTGGCGACGACCGTGCGACCAAAACAACCACCAGTTTTTAGATGTCGGCTTGGTCGTATTTTCTTTAGCGACCTAAAAAACGACCGAAACACGAACGATACACATTGCAGCAGACGTTACCTCGGTCGTTTTTGGGTCGTTAAAGGAAAAGACGACCAAATCTAAAACAGCAAAAGGGTCGTATTATTGGTTGTTTTACGGTCGTCAAAACGGCACAAAACGACCGGTTGTTTCTTTGGTCGTATGGTGGTCGCTTGACGTGCTAGGGTAGATATTGTCATCTTTTTTAACGTGAATATTAAGACGCACAGTAGTTTGAAGAAATCGATGGGTTGAACCATCGTCCGTTACCGACTCAGTCGGTAACGGAGACATCCATTTTTCTTCAAAGTGCTGAACGTTTCTCTCGAAAACAAAATTATCAGCCTCCGCTCAATTGACAGATAAAGGCGTTGATAATTTGTTGAACCTGGAAAAAGAAAATGAATTAAATTTCCTTGATACCGACTGAGTGCGTTTTATGTTGCCTTAATCGGCTGATAATTTTGTAAAAAAAAATCTCCCTGTTTAGTCACTGCGCGAATAACGATCGATCTCTTCGCTTTGCAGATTGCACGCCGGACGGCAAACTCCGACCGTTCGCCAGTTTCGAAATCAGCAAGGACGACCGGCTCGTCGTCGCCGGCAGCGAGCATGTCGGAGGCGACGCTTTTATATTGTTCTGGGATTTGCGATACAACAGCGGAAGAACGGAAGGGAAGAGCGATCTGCTCGGTGGTTACTGGGAATCGCACATGGACGATGTGACGAGCCTGGCGTTTCATCCCAACGAGAGGGACGTTCTCGGTTCCGGAAGTACGGACGGCTTGATTAATGTCTTCAATTTAACGAAGAGCAACGAAGACTCGGCTCTCAAGTATTCACTAAACACGGAATCGTCGGTGGTAAGCGGCGGAAATTAATGAAATTATTCACAATGATAACAATAACAATAATCATTATTATTGATTATTAATATAAATGATCATTTATTATAAATTTTCGATCGGCGAGAAATTCGTACGGCTCAATTGTAATTTGGGCGATTTGCGATTTAAAGGACAGGCTCGGCTGGTTGAACAACGGTAATGTATGGTGCACGACCCACACTCATGGGCTTCAGCTTTGGGACTGCGAAGATGCCGAACCGTACGCCAAATTCAATCGAAATGCCATAGAATCTTTCACAGTACGTACAAATTATAAAATTAATATACATCAACTTATAAACAGATTATAAAATGTAATAAATTATCGTAGTTCGCACGTAAATTCGACCTATCGAAGCCAAGTGTTAATTTAATTTAATAAATTATTTATAATGTAATTGAATCTATTGAACTGGAAAATTGTTGAAATAATGCAGACTTTTATTTTAGCAGTCGGACGAGGACACTTGCTACGTGGTTCGGGTGCACAACACGAACGTTTTCGGCCAACCATTTTTGTTAACCGGATCGTCGAGTGCGAAGGGGTAAGTGCAATTGACACGTTTACCAAGAGAGTTAACTGCAAATTTTATCCAATTAAATTATAATTATATCAACACCCCAGGGAACTCAATGGTCTGTGCATTGCGAATGGTAATTTGGAGATGTCCTATTCCTTCACCGGAAACAAGCAGCTCGTACGAGACAGCTGGTACAACGAAAAGGTAAGCTTCGATTTATCAAACTTCGATTAATTTGATACTGTAGATTATTATTATTATTATTGTTGTTGTTGTTGTTGTTGTTGTTGTTGTTGTTGTTGTTGTTGTTGTTGTTGTTGTTGTTGTTATTATTATTATTATTATTATTATTATTATTATTATTTTCTGACAGAGCGATTGCCTGATAACCGGCGGTGAAATGGGTATCCTCAATCTGTGGAAACGAGGCGATTCGTCGCCGCTTTCTGTCGTGGCCCAAGCTGAGTACAAGTGCGGTGGAAAAGCTCGGGAGAAGGAGCGAAGGGCAAAACCCTACTAATCAGTTAATTTGTTCATACTTTGTGTAATATGTACCGTAAATGCAACTTACTACTTTTGATTATAAAAAACCAAGGTGATTTACTTGATTTATTTAATAACATTTCAATAGACGCTTACTCTTCGAGCGAAGAAGGATTATCTTATGAAGGCAAGTATTTAGCATATCACACAAAAACACGGCAGTTTCTGACACAACGGCTACGAGATATAGATAAGAAATTCTTAAAAATTGAAAGAAGAATGTGGATTTTTACTCGAGGGGAAGTGAAAAATCTTCACAAGTTTTTGATATAAAAAATCTGGGTCTATTTAGAAAGTACTAGGAATTAGTGAGACTAGTGTCGTAGAGTCGATAATAGTACTTGTGTACCAAATCCAGGAGAAGTGCTACTTCCATGCCTTTCGAGGGTGGCGTAAGAATTATTCGTTTCATTTAAAATATATCTCCCTTTTTCCGCCACAATTCGTCTTTATATGGACTATGTTCGAGTGTAAATAATTTCCTGAGATATACGCTTGAATTGATATATTTATGTCTTCAATGTCGTTAATACCCAAGGACATTTGTGCGTACTTTGTTTAATTAATATTACAAATGCAAATACTAATACTAATACTAATACGAACACGAATACGAATGCTATTAATTTTATTATTTCATTTCCGTTTCTAGCACCACTGGTGAACATATTTCTCTGACAATTTATCTGAAAAACTTTAAACGGACCGTTTCAGTGATTTTCGAGATTTTTCTCTGATTTTCTCTGCTATACGCTAAATATATCTGCCTTTTCTCTGCACAACCTTCAGCAATTACAATATATCAGAGAAATTCAGAGTATTTTCAGAAAAATTCTGGATACATCTGAGTTTTTCTGATAAAGTACGTTCAGAGAAAATGAGAGTTGTCTCCAAGATTTACTCATTCTGTTACTCGGACAAACAGCAGACATATTCAGAGAAAATGAAACTTATTTTTTTTTTTAAATATCCAATTTTCTCGGATAATGTGTGTTTTGAGAAATTCAGACTACTTACGAATTTTCTCTAAGATCTACTCATTCTGTTACCCGAATGAACAATACACTTTATCAGAGAAAAAACTATTAATTTTTTTGAAAACCACCGATTTTCTCTGATAATGTGGGTTTAGAAAATTTCAATGAACTTACGAGTTCACTCTAAAATCTGCTCTTTCTGGTATTCGTCGAACAGTAAACTTTCGTGTTCGTATTCGTACGAACAGTTAACGGCATACAATAATTTATGTATACCACTTTATGTGAGGAATTCAGCGAAAATTTGACTTTTTCAGAAAATAGTTTCGGAATATAGAACCGAAACGGACTTCCAATATAAGCAAAGTTCATCGTTTTTCAGAGAAGTTGGCAGGAAAAATCAGAGATTTTCAGTACAATTAGAAATATTTAGATTCAGAAAAATCTTTCACATTCTCTGACAAGTGCGAAAAGTGAGAGAAATTTCGAGGATTTTTTTAGAGAAATAAATTCGGCGAAATTATATCCTCGTTCGGCGTACGGAAACAGATCGGGCATTAATAAATGGTAGCGGTGTATTATCGACATCTTCGTGGACTCACGAATCTGCGATAAAACGATATATTCTTATGTCCACTGAACGTACGTGTTTGTACGATGATTTCGTGCCACGTTGTTTCTTATGTGAGCACCATCAATCCGATTTACAGGTCAGTAAATTTGTATTTGTAACATATATCAATAACGAAAGTCAACGTGTACAAATATGATACGAAATGGCAGATATTTTTCAGATCTGATTCTTATATGATCCATATTATTATTTACGTTTATGTAATATTTATGTAATATATTTTTTGATGCTTTAACCGTAGGTTTTTTTTTTATTGTTGTTATTCTGACTGTAGGTTAAAGCAGTTGCGCGAATATCATGAAGTACGATACAGCTGTCCGTATTGCCTTGAACACCCGTTAAAAAAATATGATTATAACTACGATTTTCATTAGTGTCGATTTTTTTTTAAATCCCAAAATTTCATGACAATTCATAATTGAAACGTGAAAATATCATACCAAACCAAAACCTGCCATCGATAGAATGTAAACTTTTCCGGCTGTTAGACAACAAGGCTTGCCGCTTCGTATTAGAATTGGTATCAACAGCTTTTGGGCGTTCACTGATACATTGTACCAGTCCAAATCGTATCTGCAGAGTACCAAAGGTAATGGCAGTAACGGCTTGGCATGCTTCTGCAAAAATGTGACTCGTTTATACCCACACGTATGTGCGAATTTTTAAACTGTGATCGATCAATCGCTGTCCGGGTATGCTATTTAAATAGAGATGAAATATCTGACCGAAGGTGAAATTTGCCGATCGCATAATTTTCTCAAGATGTTCTATGTTGATCAGAATCTGGAAGCACAAAAAAATCGTCAATAATCATATATTTCATTCTGAAACAAAGTAATGACAGTACAGGACCAGGCAAGTTGGAAAATTACGACGCATCCATTGAGCGTACATACACTTGGATGCCGATTTTTCATCCTCTTCTTCTTCCCAATTTGTATCGGAACCTTTTTTGAGCACCACTCAGGTGTCCGATACTGGCCACAGGTAAAGAACCGCGTCGGCCAATGCAATTATAGAATATTGTGTGCGTGACTGGTGAGACCACTTATAGTGAGTGTACAGTCTTCTTCTCTTTATTTTTATCAAGAGTTATTCGGTGACAGGATTAAGAACATCTGTCACAGATGGCGCCGTCTTCCGGGCGATCGTTCGTAATGAACGAGATTTCATTAATTAGCCGAAACTAATTAATTAGTTAAGAAGAAGAGACCAGAGGGGACGGACCATTTTACGTGGAATCCGAACAACGATAAGTAGGGGTAATCAGCCAAGGAAAAAATCTCTGACTGCAACCGGGAATCGAACCCGGGCCTACTACTTCAGAGTCGCACGCCGATCCACTCGGCCACGACTCCCCTGGCTCGCCGATTTTTCTAATAGCGACGGGACCAACGCCGCATCTCTGCTCCCCACCTCGTGGCTTGCGCTTGCCCCGTCCATGCGGTTTCTGCACATCGGCCGCCATTGCGAACAGTGCCGTATCGTTTACCCTTAATCACCCGCCACTACATAAGTATTTCACTCGTGAATGCGAACGTTTAGCGCCGGAACTGTCGGGCCGGACTCAGGCGTTTCCCCTTCCACGCAGCCACGCTATCGATATGTGGCGTGGTGTGGGGGCACTGAGAGAAGGATCTAGTAAAAATTACCAATCATCTATGAAAAATTACCATAGCACATAGTAGTAGAGCGTTAGGGCGCCACCTACGGTAGAAAGTCTGAGATTATCCAAGCATTTTTACCATAATATCTGAGAAAAATTCTTATAAATTCGGTACTTCCTACCATAGGTGGCGCCCTAACGCTCTACTACTTTGTGATATGGTAATATCTCTCAAGTGATATAGTAATTTTTACTAGATCCTTCTCTCAGTGGGCTATTAGAAAAATCGAGTATCGAAAAATCGGGGTTCTAGTGTATTTGTATGACGATGTGCAACGTTGTTCTTTGTGTGAGCGCCGTCACACTGACTTAAAGGTGAACAAACTTTTATTTCTGACAGATATCAAAAACCAAAGTCAACTTGTACAAATACGTAGTAGTGCGTCACTTCCAGCTTGAATGTCCAACTCTCTCAGCAGACTGTCGTCGATTTGGAGTAGGGATCAAATGGAAAATAAAAATGTAGAAAAGCGACCGATCCGACATGTTAAATTGTGAGCATGATATCCGGAGCTAGCCCCAAGCATAATAATAATCATACCGATACGAAATCGTGGCTACTTGAATTGTATCCAGTCGTACCCAATTTGCTTGGTTTCCGAAATTCCAACTTTTCTGATCGTGTACTGTACATCAGTTACTGTTTTTATCAACCTGTATGCCTGTTGCGCTTATCAGAGTCGCAATCATGCCCGTCACCAGTATGAAAGATACAGTATAACGGCTCTCGATTAGATCCGCAAAACTTTTTACAAAAAAAAAAAGATAAATTCTCCGAAACAGCACCCCAAAGTAGAACGTCCATATCTTCATAATCCGCGATCACTTCCGCATCCAAGCTACCTTATCGCCTCGTTGTGAACAATTATGCAGTCACAAATTATTTGGTAATTGCAATCGTTGCGGTTGGTAACCGCACTTTTCATGTTCGCCATGTACTTATCGGTGACGAGTTTCAAGTTGAATCTGTGAAAGCAATTGTGTGAAATTATTATATATTCCTCGATCAATACTCAAATTGCATCAACCCTCTCTGTCGGCGTGGAGACGAACGGGGTCGACGAAATGTCGGCCCTTCTTCTTTTCAAGTCATTTAGGCCCCTAAAATCTGAGGAAAATTACATTCGACCACCGAAGTTATTCCGCCTCGACCAAGAGTCGCGAAGAGTGCAATAGTCACGACAAATGCGCTATTAAAGAGTTAAATAGTTAGTCCCATTTTTAAAGGTTACCTGGCAGAAAGAATTGGGGGGAAAAAGGCAAAAGAAGCGTCGGTCTGAAGCTGTCAACTTTTACGTGGGACACACGTTTACTAACCCAATGACTTCGAAGAGCGCACAGGCATGTTCAACTAACAAAATGAAGATTGTTTCTGTGGTAACGATCATATTAATCAACACCACCGTCACGATGTAACCATGAGCGAGTATGAACCAGTAATATTTGTCCGGATCTACACCGTACTCTGCTTCGAAAAAATAAATCTTCGGCCTTGTGTCGTTCAGAGGATGAACGAAGTCCAGTATCACTGGTGATATCAATACGACGAAATAGAGGACCAGCGATATATTTATATATACTGGTGAATTATAAGTAAAAAATGAACAATGAGAAGAGCATGCCTATGTGATACATTAAGATCAATTAATTATTTACTCGCATAGAGGGTAATGAGGTAGCAACAGCGTTTGGCGTACTTCTCAAGAACAACTATTGACGATACATTCCTCAGCATTTTCCAATGGGCTTCCATCCTCTCGAGCATCGCGTTCATCTTTAAATGACCCAATACACCCTTCAAGTACCGGAAACTTTTCGCAAACTACCATGCTTTCTTTTAGGCACAACATTTATATGGGTGTTCGTAATAAATTTTCTTCTGCGTTATAAAAAATAACAACACTTCAAGGTACGTCTGTGAATTTTTACAGATTTTTTTTTTAGGACATTAACTTGTTATTCGAATCGCTCGAAGGTTGAAACTTGGCAAATACCAGTTCCTCGTTGAACAAGGATCCGGTACGTGAAGGGTTAAAGATGCAACTTTCGTGGAACATATCTATATATTATACTAGCAGGTTATTATGGCTCGGACGCTTAGCGACCTCGCCGTGGACTACGGAATTTGTAAAACCGGACATTTACCGGAAATACATTAGTTCCGGTTTGGAAACCGCATTTTTCATCGGCAGGGAGGTTACGTACTCTCGTAAAATTAGTTTTCTGTACCGGAAGTGACGTATTTAAAAATGAGTTTTTTTTTTGTACAAGGCGATAGTGTAAAGCGCTGTTGTGCACAGCACTATTGTGCACAACTCACCAATAGTATAATAAACAGACTAGTATAATAGGGTAGTAGTTTTGAGAATCTGGGAGGGAGGCCACTAGGGGGACTCAAAGTAATCTGAGCCTGGGGGTCCCTAGAAGGACGCCTGGAATTTTTGAAAGCTGGGACAACTGAAGAAATTAACAAACAAATAAATAACATTCCCAAATATATATATAAGACGATATATGGAGGACTTACCTTGTCACCCTGCAGCATATCGTTCATTATCGCGCTATAAAGTAATAATGCTCCAAGCAATTGTGGTACGATATCCACGCCAATCTTCACGTCGCCCCAAACATGATACAATCGAACAAACTGTCGAGTGCGATAAATTGAAGAAAAAAAGGTATTAAAAACAAAAAATTGCCGCAGAAGCAACGAGCACAACCTGCGGTGCGACGTAGCTCATTAACATGCAGGTCGTCGCAAGCGGCCAAACAATTCTCGTGTACTTTGGCTGCTCCGACCATATGCCGATACGGGACATGTGAGTCTTGATTAGCGCGTGGTAAGTCTCTTCGATGGAACTCATTGTTCCACCTCGTCGGTGCGAAAAATTTGCCTCACTGTTTCTATTCTCCTCCCGAACTTTGTCAAAGATATCCAGAAAACTCCCACCAACTGCTCGCAAACGGTGGATGTACTGAAATAAAACACTGCCTCTAGTTCCTTCACCGACAGCGATGGTGATGGACGGATAAAATTTACCTGTAATATGTATCGTCAGCATAAGACTAGTGCGGTTGCAGTTAATGACGCATATCACACTCAACACCTCCGCGAACTCCCATAGGGATCGTGCATATTTCATGGAGACGTCACTCCGTTTCGCTGCATTCGTTTTCTACAACCCTGCGACTGGCGCCGTTCTGATGAAGTTGCTAGTCGCATGGCGAGCAAGAAAGAGTTCTGTGTTTCTGTCGTGTCGCCGGTGTAACGCCTTGTAACACACTTTTTTGTCAGGTGTTGGAATACACGTGAATACAAAGTGCAACACAAGATATCATCTCCGGGTTGGAACGAAATGGAACATAGTTTTTGCGTTCAATGACTTTTGTGAAAAACTATGGTGAACAATTTTTCATCGATATAAAAAAGGGAGTCAATATATGCAGTACTTTTTCTGCAGCGCATCGTAGATCCACGAATCAACCGGACAGAACAGGATGCACTGACGATGCGTTTGGGCGTACCTTGCTGCATTGTGTGCTGACGCCGTTCTTACTTGTGCGAGCATGTTCTTACTTGTGCGAGCATCGTCAGTCGAAATCTGGACTTGCAACATACCTTCTTGTCACTTGTTGAAATACGCAATAATTCTGAAGTACAACTCAAGCCACGTATCCTCATAATTTCCGCGAAAAGGAACGCAGACATTTTGTCGCTCAGCTTCATTTGTTCAATAGTCGGCAATTCAATGTTCAATAATTTGCAGTAGTTTGCTGTTGCAAAATAATACAAGATATCGATGTTTTTGTGAATTTGCAAATCCTAGACTTAAGGTCATATTCGTATGTCCATATTGGTCGTAGTTGTTTATTTCTCGAGCACCATCTGACGAATGTAATGATACACCGAAAAAGAGGTTTGGCTAATATCAACCCTCGCGGACCACCCAACCGTAAATAATGGTTGGAATTTGGACAATTTTTCTATAACCAACCGAAAACCAACCGTCGATTGGTGCGGCAAACCAACCATTATTCCAACCGCCCGAAGGTTGATTTTCGGTTGGTTTTTGGAAACCAACCATTTTTCGACAGCATAAATAGTTGGTTCATGGTTGGTTATTATAAAACGACCCTCATTCCGACTTTCAGGTGACTAAAGTGATGGTCGATTTGTGATTGGTTTTTTCGAAAACAACCATAAACCAACTATTTCGGGCAACGACCTAGCCAGCGGTTGGTTTACGGTTGGTTTTGAAGAATCAACCATAAGTCAACCACTACTATTCTCGGCTGAAAGTCGAATATAGAGTTGGTTTATAATATCCAACCGTGAATCAACCTTTACTCTGTCGAAAGAATAGTTGGCTGATGGTTAGATTTGACGAACCAACCAAAAATCAACCTTCGGGAGGTTGGAATAATGGTTGGTTTGGCGCACCAATCGACGGTTGGTTTTTAGGTTGGTTTTTGGTTGGGAGGAACGCGAGGGAACCTCACAGCTGCGGTCACGGAGAATTGGTTTGAATCAATCCAGGGCACATCTAAATAGTCTGCACCGTTGTTGAAACAATAAAACTGGTGTGGTTGTGTTAAGCGCGTGTAGCAATTATTGCGATTACAAAATCGATTTAAAGTGAACCAAAGCCGCATTAAATCAACAACTCTTTATTCCACTCAATCGTATATACTGTCACCATACAGAAGGTATATTATTTTGACTTGAATGTACATTTGGACAATTTGAAAAAAAAAATTTGATTCGATGTGTTCGTATATACACGAACATTTGTCATCGTGAAAATGATTTTATTCGATTCGACAAGACGTCAATTTAGCGATTCTCCTCTGCTACGGTTTATAGATTTTGTGTATGTTTTTTCATGTGATCCCACGTAATGCAGAATGCAAATAGAACAGTTGATTAGAACAATTAAAGCATTTCCGCAAATATCATGAAGTACGATAGAGATGTCCGTATTATCTTGAAATATAATTATAAAACATTGTTATAAAGATAGTATCGATTGTAATGTCGATCTTTGAAACTAATCGACAGTTACAGTCCAACCCCACAAAGTACAACTTCGAGCGCTTGTTGCACTTTACGCGGTTCCGTAGGATTCACCTATTCCTTATTCGCGATGTGTCCACCCCAACTTAGTGCACTTCCGATCGTGCAACGGGCAGCAAGATTGCCACTTTAATTAAGAGGAGGTGAAAGTGACGTGAACACACCGCAGGAGCAAAGGTGATACTGACAATGGCGCTCGTAATGTAGTGAGAGAGAAACCACGGGAGAGTGTTTGACTCTAGGGATTCGGTGGACTTTCGAAGATTACCACTTTGCGGGATTCGGACTGTATCGTCGTAACGCGAAAATATGTATCATACCGAGCCAAAAGCTTTCGTCGACATAACGTAGACTTTTCCGGCGGTAAGTTCACAAGGCTTGTTACTTCTCATCAGAATCAGTATCAAGAGCTTCTGAGTTTTCACTGGCAAATCGTACCAGTCCAAGTCATAACTGTCGAGTAACAAATGGTAACGGTGTTATATCGTGAATGTGGCTCGCTATACTTCGATAAGTTAGGACTCACTTGTACTCACACTGTTGTGTGGATCTTTTGACTGTGATCGATCAATTTTTGTCCAGCTACGCTAGTTAAATACAGATGAATCACCTGAATAACATTAAAGGCTATCGCTCTTATCAGTTTGGCAGAATCTCCCATATTAATTAGAGTCTAAAGTAAACAAAAAAAAAAAGCGTCAATCGTCATGTTTATTTTTCTCAAATGTCTCCATGATCGAATTGTTTTTATTTACCACTAAAGTTGTCATGGTAATAAGAGTTGTGATAACACATATTATCATTAACTGAATTCCGGAATAAATGTGCTCGACCCGATCGGCAAAACTAAGTAATTGAAAAAAAAAATTGACTGATTCTCTTGAAAACACCTACGTGAAACGCTCATCGCTTCATTGTGCACTGTCACCCGCTCATCCCACCGACCTTATCGCCTCTTTGTGAATGTCAATGCAGTGACAGATTTTTTTGTGATTGTCATCATTTGGAACAGTGACAGCATTCGTCTTATTCGGCATGTATTTACTTGTGATCGATTTTAACTGAAATCTGTACACGCAATGATAACTCAATTATCATGTTAATTCTCTGCAACCCTGAACGTTTACTGTATGAAAATCGGACACCCGATCACGTACGTTTCAAGCAGATAAGCTCGACACACCACGTAAGTTGGAAAATCACGCCCATGTAAATTGGCAAATCATGACCACGTAAATTGGAGAATAGCGACCGCGTAAGTTGGAATTGGCCCCTTCTCAAAGTCCGTCTACATCCTCGGTGGGGAGAGAAAACACGCCTTTCTTTTTGCTACCTACAAATGAAATCTTCGCTGATGTAAACTTATTTACACGTGCGACGCGTTATGGCGCCCGGACATGTTAACGGGTTTGTGTGGGAAGGGGGAATAGGTAGGTATACCAGGACCCCGATTTTTCGAACCCCGATTTTTCTAATTGCCCCCACTACCCGCCACACATCGATCGCGTGGCTGCATGGAAGGGGAAACGCTGCGTCGGGCCGGACAGTACCGGCGCTACCCTAGCAAGTTGACGGACCGCAAACGGATCGAAAAACGGACACATATTTTTTGTTGGCATTTGGTCTTTCTTCGGTTGCGGAAACCGAAAACGGACCGAACATTTTTTTCGTAAAATTTTCTTTGGTCCGTTTTCGGTTCCCGCAACCGAAAAACGACAAAGATCGTATTTTTATGCTGCCCGTTCATTAAAAACAGAATTAAAAGCAAAACAAACAAAAATGAAAAAACTTCGGTTTCCACAACCGAAAAAGGACCAATCCAAAAACGTATGCTCCGTTTTATCGTTTTTGCGGTCTGTTTTGTTCCCCAACGGACGTGTCCGTTTTTCCGTCCGTTTTTTAGTTTTTTCTCTAAAAGCAGCCGTCCGTCAACTTGCTTGGGTAAACGTTCGCTTTTACGAGTGAAATATTTATCTAGTGGCGGGCGACTAAGGGTAAACGATACGGCGCGGTTCGCAATGGCGGCGGATGGGCAGAAACCGCATGGGCAGGGCAAGCGCAAGCCTCGAGGTGGGGAGCAGAGGTGCGGCGCTGCTCCCGTCGCTATTAGAAAAATCGGGGTCCTAATGTACTTGGGTGGGTAGAAGGGCATCCAACTTATCTGTTTTGCATAATTCCCTTGGATTCCAAGATTCCAAATTATCTGGTTGTGTACCGCAGGGAACAACGTGGTTAACGAAGAGTAAGCTTTTCTTTTTCCCTCCTTCAGCTCATTCAAATTACCGGAATCTAAGAAATAACTAATTCGACCTCCGGAGTAGTTGCGCACCAGTCCAGATTCGCAAAGAGTGCAACAGACATTCGTAAATACGAGGTTATGAGACCAAATAGTTTGACCATTTTTAAAGACAATCCAGTAGAGTGGATCAACTTACCGGAACCACGTCGGTCCCGAGCTATCGACTTACGCGAGAGACACACGATGCACTCACCCAACGAGTTCGAAGAGTCCACAAGCATGGGCAATCAGCAAAATGTATATAGCTTGAGCCGCAGCGACGATATTAATTACCACTGTCAACACGGTGTAACTATGAGCGTGTATCAACCAATAGTACTTATCCCGATCTACAGCGTATTCTACTTCAAAAATATAATATTTCGAGCGGGTAGCATTGAGAGGATTAACAAAGTCCAGTATTGTAGGTGACAACAACGCAACGAAATAGCAGACTGTCGTAGCATAGACACATACTGCCGAATTACAAGAAGAAAAAAAATAAATTAAAAATAAAACAATTTAGCATGATGAGATCAGGTAACTAATTACTCGAGTAAACGGCAATAACGTAACGTCCACGTTCTGCGTACTTGTCAAGAACGATCACTCCCGATGTATTCTTGAACATTTTCCAATGACCTTCAACCTTCTCGAGCATCGACTTCATCTGCAATGTTTCCAATTGAAGATGTAATTTTCGTAGAACGCGGATACACCGAAACCGTACCTTGTCAACATTTAGTATACCATGAAACAATGCGAACGAAGTCGATATTCCGGTCAATAAGTATGAACAGTTATTTACAACCGTATTTACCTCCCCCCGAGCGCCATACGTTCCAACAATCTGTCGAAGACTTACTGTGTAGTAAATTGTAGAAATGACGTAAAAAAAAACATTACACTCGGATAATGGCAGCTACCATAGGTACGAATATTGTCAGCAAAGGGACAAACACCGTCAGTGACCAAAAGATTCTCGCGTATTTCGACTGTTCGGGCCAAACGCCCACTCGGCACATGTGAGCCTTGGTTAACGCGTAGTAAGGCTGATCGAAGAAACTCATTTTTACTGGTAATGATTTCTACCGTTCGCCGGGCGTTCGTAGAAAAAAAAATAAAAATCCGTAGAACTCCCGTCGACATAACACGAAAACACTGCGACCAGCTCCTTCGATGACAGCGACGGTGATGGATGGCTGTGTTTTTCTGTAATACGTATCGCCGGCGTGCAATGATTGACATGGCTGTAATTACGATCCGTATGGCAGTCGACTCTACGCGAACTCCCATCGTTGTCGTGCATATTTCATGCAAACCTCGCGCTTTTTCCACCACATTCATTTTCTACAACATCCCCGCTTCGACCGTCACGGCAACTCTCCCAATCCGACAACATGCTGAAACGCTTCAACATTCGTGTTACCAGCATTCGATCAATGTATCGCCTTCAAACGTACGTTTCTGTTAGGTGTTTGAATACACATAAATCCAAAGTGCAATTCAATGTATAAACTTTTGGCAGTACAGTTTCGTTCGTCTGTTTGCAAATTAATACATAGATTGTTTTTTTTAGTTACATCAATTATGTTCATATGTGTTGAGTAAGTACCGACAAGTGCTTGAAACTCTCGTATAATTTCAATTTTATTTCCCGTACTTAAAAAAAATCAAGTACGACCTATTAAACATTTGTTTAAATGTTATTTTGGATAGAAATATATTTTGTTTCGCTTAACTATCTAATACCGTACCGTTTCATCGAACCCTCCATTGATGAAGGAACTTTCCTATCATAAACGTGCAAAGTATGTCGGACACCCAGATTCAGCCTCCTCTATGAGTAGAATGATTAAAGCAATTGCACCAGTATCATCAAGTACGAAAACGCTGTCTGCATTGTCTTCAGAACAGTTTGAATAATTATTGTAATAAGTCATCGGGAGTTATCATAAAACAAAAGTTCTTATATCATACCGAGCTAAAAGTTTGCATCGAGAAAATGTAGACTTTTCCGGCCGTAAGAAGACATGGCTTGTTACTTCGTATCAGAATTAGTATCCATAGCTTTTCAGTTTTCACCGACATTTCATACCAATTCGTATCATAACTATAAAGTATCAAAGGTAGTAGTACAAACAGTTTTACATGCTTTTCCAAATTTCACATGTTCATACGCACGCAAACGTGTGAATTTTTTGACTGTGATTGATCAATTGCTGTCCGGGAACGCTGTTTACATAAAGATGAAACATCGTAGCAAAGGTGTAGTTCACTGCTCGAAAGAGCGCTGCAGGATGTCCTATATTAAACACAGCCTAAAGTCACAGACAATTGTCAATCAGCATCTATTTTCATTTTTCGATAAGAAATGCGTATCTCGAAATTGAATTGTTTAAATTTACCTGTACACCAGTAAGGCTTATAAGAATCACAAGAATGCCTATTATCACTACGAAAAATCCAGAAAAAATGTTTTCGATCCTTTCAGCAAAACTAAGTTACGCCAAAATTTATCAATCGTTCGAAAAACCCAACGAAAAACGACCTACCCTGACGGATCTGGTCAAACGTAATATAAAAGTTGATTGAGCCATTTATGGTCGTGAGTCGATTTTCATTGGACTCAGCATCGAAAGTGTTGCAACAATTTAACTGTTCACATTGAATCGACATTAGAAGACCGGATCCGCCAAGGCATAGATGTACCATCCACTGTTCACTTGTTAATATCACCTTATCGCCTCTTGGTGAAGAACGATGCAGTTGCAAATTTGTTGATAATTGCAGTCATTCCGGATAGCCACCACATTTTTCCCATTTGCCTCGCATTCACCTGTCGCCAGCTTCAAGTTGAATCTGATATCGTAAGCAGTTGTCATAGGCAATCGTAAAGCAGTTGTCAAGTCAACTCTCTACCGGCTGGAAGGGATACAACACGGAACCGTGGTCGAATGAACACCGTCAATGAAGCGAGATCTTCATCTTTACAATTTCCAGTCAACTACGTTTCCACATTTTAACTTCTCTTTCAAACCCCACTCGAAATCACCGACAGGCCGGTGTGGTTAAAACGGAAAGAACATTGCTCACGCGTCTCTTTTCCCGTCGGAGTGGAACAAAAAAAAAACTGAAAGGAAAAACCGGTAACTATGTTAACATGTTGATATGTGAGAATAGTCAAAATTGTTCGTACACAATTGTGGTGACTTCGAGTGGATTTGGAATCCTACGATTTCATTTCAAATCATATTTTGTCTGTCGAATGATTCCTTATTGGACGAGGACGATGAAGAGCGTAATAGTGATGGTAAACGCGTTGGTTAAATACTGACATAGTTTTTCCAATTTCAAAAGACTACCCGGCAGAGGGTCAACTTAACAGAAAAATCATTGGTTCTGATCTTGAAATTTATGCTAGACACACAAGTGTACTCACACAACGACTTCGAAGAGCATGCAGGCATGCACAACCAACAAAATGTACGCGCACTCAAAGGCAACGAGCATATTAATACCCATTATTGTAATCGTATAAGCGTGAATGATTATGTACCAGTAGTATTTATTCGGATCGACACCGTACTCTGCTTCAAACATATAATCCCTCGGTCGGGTTTCGTTAAGACGATCAACAAAGTCCAGTAATACCGGTAGTAACGAAACGATGAGATAGAGGCCCGCGGTAGTATAGGCAAATACTGAAGAATTATAAAGTACAGGCAGACAATAAGAAATACATCCTTACATTGTGCATGAAAAATCGATTAACTGATTAGCGGACAGTGGGCAAATATCGACCAGTGGATAATACCGGCAAGATCAATTCTTTTGAAAACTTGCTTACAAGTTTATAGTCCAAATTTAAAAAATTTTTACAATTTTACGATTTTTTAAATCGAAAGCATTCCATTCATAACTAAAATATCAAGGTATCCCTTTAGATGGCTGACATTCGCCCGCTCTGTCCCTACTCGAGAAAACGGTGACGAGGTAGCGTCCAATTTCGGCGTACTTGTCAAAAAGAATGACCGCCGATTTATTCTTAAACATTTTCCAATGCCTCTCAATATCCTGGAGCATGACTCGAATCTGCAAGTACATCCTATTAGAAATGCAATTTTCATCTTAATATACTGAGAGCGTACTTTGTCATTTTTCACTAAAATATTCAACAGCATGATCGATGTGAGCATTCCGAGCAGCATATGTGTTAAACTAGTAAGAACACGGTCCACGTCTCCCCAAATGTCACGCAATCGAATAATCTATTAAATGCAGTACAGTGTAAAATTGGCATTTTTTTTTAATGACACCTGGATAATGGACTCTACCATAGGTCCACTCATAGACAATAGCATGGCCAGCGTTGTCAGTGGCCATATAATTCTCACGGATTTTGATTGTTCCGGCCAAACTCCTGTTCGGGATATGTTCGACTTGCTTAACGAATAGTAAGGCTGATCGAAGAAACTCATTGTTATAGCTCGGGCACAAAGACTTCGTTCACTGCAACTATTGTGGCCCTAGTTCGTCATCGATATCCAGTAAACTGCCGTAAATTTATTGCGAACAGTGCGTGTCCCAAGTGAAAATACCGCCTGTTCCTACTTCGCCGACAGCGATGGTGATGGACGGTCGAATTTTCTATAATGTCTATCGCCAGTATGTAGAATGATTGACGCACCTGCAATTACGACCCCACTCACACTGGAGAACCAAAAGAACTCCCGTCGTTGCCTTGCATATTAAATTAAGCCATCACTCAGTTCCGTTGCATTCGTTTTCTACAACGCCACGGCTTTACGTTCAGTCGCGGGGAGAAAAGAGTTATGTGTTACTATCATACAGTGCGATGTACTACTTTGAAACATTCGTTTGCGTTAGGTGTTGGAACAAACATTAATCTAAAGCACAACTCGAGTCACGAACCCTCGTTGTTCTCGCGAACGGAAATAGAGATTCTTTACAATTCGGTTTCTTTCGGCTCTTGGGAATGAATACAAGTTCGATAAGCTGAAACACTTTTAGTTGTTGTAACGAAGTCACAAACCAACGACCAGTATAACATAATTTTTGCAAAACACCGTAGTTCCATGAACATGATGGATGAAGCAGGATAATGTACGATTTCGATGCATATGTGAACTTACAAATTCTATAATAAAAATATATATTTGTATGTCCATTGAGCCAACTTTTATGAGTACGGAATTCGTACAGTGTTTTCTTGTTCACTTACACGAGTACCATCAGTCTTTTATTGACCTTTTTTTCCCATTCTCTTACGTCAAAAATATACGTGACGTTACCCGAATATTAAAAAATTAGTTTTGTATAGATATATTTGTTTATTTTATTTCCGATCTAATACTGCATTGTCTGCGATCAACCCCTACAATATCGATGTACATCTTATTGTAATTAAGAAAAATATGTTCGACACCCAGATCCAGCGTCGTCTACGAGCAAAACGATTAAAGCAGTTGCGCGAGTATCATGAAGTACGATAGCGCCGTCTGTATTGTCTTGAGAACAGTTTTACAAAAATATTACAATTTTCAATTGTCATCGTTTCTAATATCGATTGTTATAATTCATCAAGAGTTATTCAAAAAATTATAATAACGTACCAGTCTAAAACTTTCCATCGAGATAACGTAGATTTTGCCGGCGGCAAGAAGACAAGGTTTGTTACTTCGTATCAGAATTAGTATCCATAGCTTTTGTGTTTTCACTGACATGTCATACCAGTTCAAATCGTAACTGTAGATTATCAAAAGTAATAGTACAAATGGCTTGGCATATTCTTGCAAAAATGCGACTCGTCAATACGCACACAAATGTGTGAATCTTTTGACTGTGATCGATCAATTGTTGCCCGGGTATTGTATTTACATAAAGATGAAACACCAGAGCAGAGGTATAGTTTACAGCTCGAATCAGGCCCAAGGGATTTTTTAAATTAATCAGAATCTGAAATTACAATAATTTCTTAAACATATTTTTTTCTTAAATGTAATACCTACAGTGGACTCTCCGTAATATCGCGTTTCCCCTTAACTCTCTCTCCAAGATGTCCCGCCGTGAGGGGAATGCTTCCCCCACTATACGGCGTCGCTCCGCTAGCGCGACACCACGGGCGGCTTTGTGCCTGCGTCGCTTACGTCCGTCTCTTTCTACACATAAAACTATTTTTTTTTAATTATTATTATTGGAGAATGGATTTTCCCTTTTTTTCGTCTTCGTCACGCAAAAAATCGGTGTTAAAATTGGCACCGTTTTAACACCAGTGCGGTGTCTATATAGGTCCATCAATTTTGTGTTAACCGAGTTCTCTGCCATGGTGTAAACCTACTGTGTAAGAAAATTAGTGTAAATTAAGAATTGTACCCAACACCGTATACTTAACACTAATCTACATTAATGCTGTTCGGTGTAAAAACACCCCAAAGTGTAGCGGATTTACACAAGTTTGTGTTATGGCTATTATTATCGTTATTGGCCTTTATAATGGATAGGTAATATGTATTTGAAATGAGTATTCAACTAATGAATCCCAGCAGATACTCACTTTACCAATGAAATATTAGGCCGACCTTCGACGAACAATATGATTTTAGTGAAGTTAATAAATTTTTTTCGCGCTTTACACTGAACGTGTTTTCGCCGTCATATGTTAACACTTAATTGATCGAAGTAAATGTACCACCACTGCAGTATTGATATTATATTAATTTAAAAACTGGATTTATACATTTACATGCACAACTATAGTAGTCTTGAAATTACTTAATAAACATCGAATCGATGGACCTATATGTACACCAACAGCAGTGTTAAAATCGTATTTTTTTTATTTCAACACCGAATTATGACAATTCTATACCCCTACAGTATTGATTGGCTACAAAACCAAATGGTCTAACTTGTAACAAAGTAACAGCAGATCTTGTTTTTACACTTTGCACCGAGTAAAATGAACTCTATAATGGTGTTGTTATTGACACTGGTGTTTTTTACACCGCACACTGCGGCATTTCACACCGGCAAATTTTTTACAGTCTACCGTCTTCCGGTTTTTACGGTTGCTCAAATACCCTTTGGTCGCTCATATCCAGCGCCCCCCCCCCCCCCTCCCTTATGGCCGCAGCCGACTTCCCCCCTCTATACCGCATTTGCCATGGCACTTCTGCCATGGACATAGGGAAACTGCGGAAAACCTATGCCGATAGAGCCGGTCTCAGTTTCGATTCCCGGCGTCAGAGCTTCGTCGCGTTTCACCGAGAATGTAAACACGGACCACAGCGATATACAACCGACACTCACACATAGAGTTACCAAGGTGCGAGTGACAGACGTATATAACTGGAGCTTTGTCCCGCCCATGTTTTTGTTCTCGACGAAACTACGAGAACCGGGTATCGAACCGTCGACCCGCCGGTGCTTAGGTCTAGAGGCGAGCACGCTGTCCAGTAGACCACGGCACCGGTCCAATTATAAGACTATTGGAGTAGAGTGGGGGTATTCTATAATTTCGCACGCTCTCTAATGTAGCGCATCCAGAGCTCCAAGTGCGCGACATTACGGAGAGTCGACTTTATTCAAGAAGTTGAATATCTTTATTGACCTGTATGCCTGTAAGGCTTATAAGAATCACAGCGATGCCTATTATCACGACGGTAAATCCGGAAAAAATATTCTGGATCCGCTCGGCAAAACTACGTTATGTATGGTTTGACTAATTCTCCGAAAAACCCCCACGCAGAACGCTGTACCTCGCGGATCTGGTCGACCCAAATAAAAATCTATATTCGGACGATTTTTGGTCGACATTTCTTCGATTTCCAGTCGACTCGTCATCGACATTTTGCACCACTCAACTGTTGACATTGAGTCGACATTGATAGACCAGATCCGCCGGAGCATAGCTCAACTATGCACTTTTACTCGCTTATCCCACCAACCTTATCGCCTCTTTGTGAACAATGATGCAGTCACAGATTTTTCGATAGTTGCAGTCATCCCGGTTGGCTACGACATCTTTCTCATTTCTTGCGCATTTCCCTGAGTCCAGCTTTAAGTTGAATCTGACAGATAGACGATAGTAGAGATATTTTTACATCGACCCTTTGCCGACTGAAAGCGATGCCATACTCTAATGTTGTGGAAACGAACGGAGTTAACAAAGCGACTTCTTGTCTTTAATTACAGTTCGAGTCCCCACAGTTGACTAAGTCAGGAACGACCGCGCTCTCACTTTTAAATTCTCCTTAAATACTGATTACAGATCACAAAAAACCTTATGCCGGCGGTGCGTATGTATGCTACAAGTGACGAACTATTGCGTCCGCATTAAACATGGCCGTATGGTACAAAACCGTCCCAGGTCAGCAAATCACAGTCATCCATAAGCAACAGACAACAGTGCAGAGAAAACAGAAAGAACATTGCTCACGCGTCTTCGGCAGCAAATGGAAAAATACTGAAGGTAATATTCATCTGTAGGAATCGGTAATCATGGTAACAGATTGTAATGTAAATAGTTGAATGATGAAATTTTCATTTCGCTTATTCATAAATGTGAAAAATTCAGATTTTCATATCACTTTCGTATCGCACACACACTCACACACGTGTCCATTAAAATCTCGAATAAAAAAAATGTCCTCACCAAGACAAAACTTTCTCTATGAGGCAGCAAAAAATTGTCAAAATATAAAGAGTTTAATTGTGGGGACTTCGACAGTATTTTAGAATCCAACGTCCACTGGAAAATCCATTTTGGTCTATGGAGAAATTCCTTGCCGGTCAAGAGCCGCGAAACGTGTGAGATAGTCACAGTACACACGCGGTTCAGACGAGATAGTTTTTCCAATTTTTGCGAATGTCCCGACCGATGTGTCCACTTTCTAGGAAAAGCATCGCTTCCAAGCTAGCAATTTTTGGTGAGACACAAGTATACTCACGCAACGACTTGAAAGAGCGCACAGGCGTGCACAACAAACATAACATATGCCGTTTCAAAGGCCACGACCATATGAACTGCAACTACTGCCACCATATAAGCGTGCCCGATTATGAACCAGTAGTATTTATCTGAGTCGACACCATACTCTGCTCCAAAAAGATAATCCTTCGGTCGGGTTTCGTTGAGAGGATCAACAAAGTCCAGTAATTTCGGATGTATTGATACGGCGAGATAGAGGGCCAACCTGGTATAGGCAAATACTGGCAAGTTACAAGGAACAGATAAGTAATAAGGAATGCATGCCTATATTATGCATGAAAATGAATTGATTGAAAATGAATCGATTGAAAATGAATTGATTGAAAATGATTTGATTAATTAGGGGACAGTGGAAAAATACTGGTCACAAAGTGACATTCACAAGATCAACTTTTTTTCAATGCTTGTTAATAACTTTAACTAATCATTGACCCGAAGTTTATAACTACTAAGAATTTTTCAATCTAAAAGTTCACTTCATGAGTAAGATACTAGGGTATCTGCTTAGATGGCTGGCATTCGTCTACGCTCCCCCTACTCGAGCCGAGGATGGCGAAGTAGCGTCCACGTTCGGCGTACTTGTCAAGAACAATGACTGCCGATTTATCCTTAAACATTTCCCAATGCCTTTCGATATCATGAGCATCACTTTCATCTGCAAAATATCCGTTTAAAGACGCAATATTTGTAGCACACATATATATATATATATATATATATATATATATATATATATATATACACCAACAGCGCACCATGTCGACTTTTAGCATAATATTCATCAGCATCGTGGAAGTTATACATCCCAGCAATAATTGTGTTAGGCTAGTTATAACGGTATCCACGTCTCCCCAAATATCACGCAATCGGATAAGCTGTTGAACGGAATAAATTGTTTCATGCACTTTGTTAATGACAGTTGGATAACGACAGCTACCATAGGTCCGCCGAGTGTCACTTGTGTGGCGAACATCGTAAGTGGCCAAATAATTCTCTTGTATTTTGACTGCTCCGGCCAAACGCCTGTTCGCGCCATGTTAGCCTTGCTTACCGTGTAGTAAGGCTGATCGAAGAAACTCATTGTTAGAATTCGGAACTATAAGAACACTTGTCTCACTATTTTTGGTGCATCGTCCCGGTTCGTCAAAGATATCCAGAAAGCTCCCGTCAACTACTTGCGAGCGGTGGATGTACCAAGATACAATACTGCCTCTAGACCCTTCAATGAGATGACTGTTATGGACAGCTCCATTTTCCTATCGTGTGTATTTCTAGTATGCAACGATAGGCTTGGCAGCAATCATCAGCCCTACGAACTCCCATGGTTGTGTATATTGCATGTAGACGTCACTCACTTTCGGTGCATTTACTTTCTGCACCTCGGCTGGCGCCGTCTGAATGACGCTTCGAGAGAGCCGACGCGTAAGAAGAAGTTATGTGTTGGTGTTGTGTTGTTACACCAATCCCCCAGTGGTTACGGACTCCATACTCTCTTTGTTCTCCGTCCTTATCAGCGTTGCCGGTGCGATGTTTCGTCACGCTCCGCCAGGTCTCAGTCTTGGACATACGACTATGTTCGTAGTTCGTACGTCCCATCTCTGGAGCCACGTCATTGTCCGATTCAACTACGAGACTTCGGTCCCAGAAATCGAACCCGCGACAGTTTCCCAGTACTTTGGTTTGCCACACTGAGAAAAAAATGGCTGGATTAACCAAGGTGCGTTCCCTCACGTTCAAAAGCGTTATTTAATTGGTATAATAAAAAAATTTGTTTGAATCGAAATATTTTGAATCGACTGAAGCGAATAATCGTTCAAAAAAAAGAATGATTTAGTTGAACCAACCAAATAACAGCTTTGAAGGTGCGTGACCACGAATTTGGTTAATCCACCATTTTTTTTTCTCAGTGCACACCAAGGCGCTGGCCCTTTCCTCTGAACCTTCTATTTGAAGAGGGTTTCGAACCACTGTATCGCCGAGAAAGACCCATAGAAAAATCCATTGGGTGCTGACCGGGAATCGAAACCGCGTCTACCGTGCTAGGGCGTTTCAGCACTAAATTTCTCAAAAATATGTTTATGTTCGTTTGTTTGGTTTTTTTTACATCATAGATCCGGTTCCGTTCGTTTTAGTGTTTTCGAATTTTCATGTATTTTGAATTTCCTGCCCTGGTGTCAAAACATTCTGGCGCCGAAACGGCCGTACGCGATGTAATGTATCCGTTATGTATTACTATTAATTGAATGATGAGTCAGTTTGAAATACTCTGTCGAGAGAATAGTTGGCTGATGGTCGGATTTGACGAACGAACCCAAAATCAACCTTCGGGAGGTTGGAATAATGGTTGGTTTGACGCACCAATCGACGGTTGGTTTTTGGGTTGGTTTTTGGTTGGGAGGAACGCGAGGGACCCGTTGCGGTCACCCGCACTGTGTAAGTAGCTGGCTGGTTATACGTGCACAATATGGGATTCGAACTGACACACCTCTTATTTACACTTATCTACCATGTGCTGGTATAGTATTAACTATTATTATTAGGTAACATTTCATCTTTTTTTTTTCGTTTCCGTTTTTCGTATTTGAAAAATATTTATTATACATTTTTTCATTCTAAACATTTCTTCTTTTTATATCCCCATCGTCGTTCAAGCAGTTCATACCAGACATAATTGTTTCTATTACTCTGTACCTACGCCAACGTTCTGTCGATCCCTACGTTGTTGAAGTTCGTCTTACTGTAAATGAGCAAACCATCTTCGACACCGATATTCCATTTGCCACATCCATCGGCAGAACGATTAAAGCAGTTGAGCGAATATCATGAAGTACGATACCGCTGTGTGCATTACCTTGAATACCCGTTTATGAAAGTATTACAATCACAGCGTCTATTGTACTATCGATTGTTACAGTTAATCAAGAGTAATCATTACAATCAAACGTGATGCACTAGACAACCGCGTAAGTTACGTCCAGATAAGTTTTACCGACCGGATAAGTTGGACAAAGCGTATCCGCATAAGTTGGATCGACCAATTCTGGGAGTGAGTCTACCTGCATGGTGGGGAGACGAAATACCCCTTCCATTTTGTTATCCGCCTATCAAATAGTTTCTACTCCAAGTTTTCCGTGCGGGAGGTGGAGTGGGCAGGTACTGAGGCAGATAGTGGGGAACGCAACTTGTCTGGTCGTGCCCAATTGGCTTGGTTCCCGACCATGCAACTTACGCGATCGTCTACTGTACAATTATCATACCGAGCCAAAACCTTCAATCGACAGAACGTAGAGTCTTCCGGCAGTAAGAACGCAAGGCTTGTTGCTTCGCATCAGAATAAGTATCAAGAGCTTTTGAGATCTCAATGATATATCGTACCAGTCCAAATCATAACTATCGGGTAATAGAAGGTAATTGTCGTGACGTCCAGGTATACTTTTTCGCGATATTTAATTCGTTCATACGTACGCAAATACGTGGATTTTTTTACTGTGATCAATCAATTTCTGTCCGGGTATGCTAGTCAAGTAAAGATGACATACCTGAACGACGGTGAAGTTTGCTAATCGCACCAACATGTCGACATTGTCTATATTGATCAGAGCCTGAATTCACAAAAAATCGTCAATCATCTTTTTTTGCTGAAAATAAATATGGAACCTACAATTAAATTGTTCGAATTTACCTGTACGCCTGTGACGCTTATGAGAATGGCGGTAGTGCCTAGAACGATTGTGGTGGGTCCGGAGAAAAAGCTCTCGACCTGATCCGCAAAGCTAAGTTAAACAAAAAATAGCCTAATTCGAAGAAAACGTCACGTATATCGGCTATAGATCAACTACGTACTGTCAATCCTGTCTCCCACCAACCTTAACGCCACATTATGAAAAATTATGCAGTCACAGATTTTTTGGTAACTACCGTCATGGTTGCTGGCAATAGCATTATTTTCACTGGTCCTGTATTTACCTTTGGCCAGCTTCAAGTTAAATCTGAACAGGCAGTTGAACAGCTATTTTACTCGATCAATAAAAAATTACACTAACTCTGTGCCGGCTGGAATGGATTTAATGGGACTGTTGGCATTTTAGGTTGTTGGTGATCGAGCTGTCCTCAGAGTGTTCCGGCCGCTCCAAGATTCAGTTTTTTGTTTGAAACTGAAAAGTTTGTCGTGCAATTTTGTGTTTATTTTTATAGTCTGATATTGTCGAACTATAAAGCACTGTTTCAGCCCAAAATGTATTAACGTTTTTCGGGCTTGAACCTTGGACCGGCCATGTTGAATAGTTCAACGTTGATCACCACTCTTCCAAAGTTAATCTGCTCTTGAATACGGATGCAAAGAAGATACGCGTGAGGTTAACGAAGAGAGGGATTTTTAAAAAATTGTATCTAGACTCCTAAGATTTCTGCGGATGTAGAAATTTACCAAATTGAAATACGCAATGTAAAGCCGAATTGGTTTTTCCATTTTAAAGGTTACCCCGCAGAGGTCGCCAACTTCCAGAAAGAGATCCCGAGCGATCAAGTTTTCAGAGACACAAGTGTACTCACCCAACAATTTCAAAGAGCGCACATGCATGCACAATCAACACAATGTATATTGTTTCAATAGCAACAATAATAGTAATTGACACTATCATCACGATATAACCATGAGTGAATATGAACCAATAATTTTTATCCGGATCTACATGGTAGTCCATTTGAAAAAAATGAAGCTTCTTCGGTCGGGTTTCGTTGATAGGATTAACGAAGTCCAGTATTATAGGCGATACAGATACGACGAAAAAGACGACCAGCGCGGTATACATATATACTGGTGAATTATGAGCAAGAAATAAGCAATAAAAAATTAATGCTCACAGTGTGAAACAATTAATTCATTAATTACTTGAGTAAACGGTTATTAGGCAGCGTCCACGTTCGGTGTATTGGTCAAGAATAATCCCTGCAGATGTATTCCTAATCATTTTCCAATGCCATTCAATCTTCTCGAGCATCATTTTCATCTGCTAAATCTCCAATTGAAGATGCGATTTATTAAAGACACACACACACACACACACATACATATATATATATATATATACGAATAGCGTACCCTGTCAGCGTTTAACATATTATTTAACATAACGGTGAAAATTATAATTGCGTATAGCAAATTTGGTATGTCAACTATAACATTAGCTATGTCTCCCCAAGCGTCATGCAACCGAATGAGCTGTTGAATGCAGTAAATGATAGAAACCACATTAAACACTATACATTGACACCCAATTAAAGATCCCTACTTGAGGTCCGAAAAGTGTCAGTATTATCGCGAGCATTGTCAGTGGCCAGACAGTTCTTACGCGTTTCGACTGTTCCGGCCAGCCGCCTATTCGGCACATGTGAGCCTTAGTTAACGCATAGCAAGGCTGATCGAAAAAACTCATAATCTTAGCTTAGGGGTAATAAAAGCCTACCGCGCTATTTCTATTGGGCTCCGCGAATCGTTGCAGATATTGTTGCGAATCGATACCGTTGCGATATGGTTGCAAAGGTTGGGTAGACCAAGTGAAAGTACTGCCCCTAGTTTGTTCACCGACAGCGATGATGATGGACAGCTTGATTGTCCTGTAATATCTATCGCTAGTCTAGAACGACTGAGGCTCCTGTAATTGCGCCGCGTATCATACTCAACAACACTCCGGTGAACTCCCATGGTTGCCGTGCATATTTCATATGGACGTCACTCTTCTCCGTTGCATTCGTTTTTTTTTTTACAATACCTCGGCTAATAGTGCGGTACTGTTGACGCTATAAGTCCGACATCGTCACGAAAAGAGTCAACATGTACTGCTACAATACGTCTCCATTCCCAGTTGGAATACACATACAATTTTCAAGTAGAACTCGAGGTACAAATCGTCGTTGTTTTCGTAAAAAGAAATACAGACTTTTCGCCGTTCAGAACCTTTCCTTTGTAAACAAAGTAAGACGAAAACGATAAGTTCAAAATCTTTTTATCGGCGATAAGGAAGATTGCTCAAGGAATAACATAGATCATTTTGTACAGTGCATCGTAACTCAACGAAGGAAACTGACGGATAGACTACATACTACATCGATGGTTTCGTGAACTTATAAATCTGAAGTAAAACTATCTATTTGTACGTACAATGAGACTACCGCTTTTAATCCTGTTTTCCTGCAACGTTGTTCCTTATGCGACCCTCATCAGATGGACCCGCGCGTGCTGACGCGCGGGTCCGACTGCTGAGTCTTACTTATCAAAGTAGATTAGTCACACTTTGTACACATTTATCTTGCGGCTTACGAGTTCCTCTATTCTTCGCTTTCCAGAATGCAATGCCGCAAACTGCCAGGTGTTGAGATTGAAAAAAATATATATATATATGTTTAGATGTGATTCACAAACCCTAAATTTGAAGTTAGGTCACATCCCTTTGCATTGACCGATGGGAATTCGGCCGAGGAAATCAAACTCGAGTCGTCATTGCAATTTTTATTACTTTGATCTTACTGATTTAGATAGGTTTCCAACCACTGGGAGATCATAAGATAGTACAAATTCCAGGTTTGGGCGGTTCCAGGCACTGCATTATCTGGGATCAACCCGTGCAATATCGATATACTCTTTATTGTAATGGAGAAAAATATGTTCGATACCCAGATCCAGTGTCGTCTATGAGCAGAACGATTAAAGCAGTTGTGCGATTACCATGAAGTACGATAACGCTGTTTGCACTGCCTTTAAACCATTAAAAAAAAATATTACAAATATAGTTTGTCATCGTTTGTTATATCGATAGTTATAATTTAGCAGTTACCATTAGGAACATTATAATATCGTACCAAGCTAAAACTTTCCATCGAGACAATGTAAAATTTTCCGGCGACAAGAAGACAAGGTCTGTTACTTCGTATCAAAATTAGTATCCATAGCTTTTGAGTTTTCACCGACATATCGTACCAGTTTACATCATAACTGCACGGTATCAAAAGTAATAGTATAAACGGCTTGGCATATACTTGTAAAATGTGACTCGTCGATACGCACGCAAATGTGTGAACCTTTTGACTGTGTTCGATCAATTGCTGTCCCGGTATGGTATTTAAATAAAAATGAAACACCAGAGCAAAGATATAGGTTACTCCTTGAATCAGTCCCACAGGATTATTTAAATTAATCAGAATCTGATGTCACAAACAATTGGTAATCATCATCTTTTTCGAAACTGAACTACGTATTCACGAAGTTTAATTTTTTTACATTTACCTGTATGCCTCCGAGACTTAAAAGGATCACACTAATCCCAAGTATAATCACGGTCAATCCGCAATGAACACTCTGTGTTCGCTCAACAAATCTAAGTTGTGCAAAGATTAACCAATTCTCCGAAAAAACCCACGTAGAACCACGTTCTACTTTGGCGGATCTGGTCGCCCGTTAATACACTTCTATGTTTGGACGATTTTTGGTCGGCAATCGATTTTCAGTCGCCCTGGCGTCGACATTTTGGACCACTCAACTATTGTCATTGAGTCGACATTGAAAGACCAGATCTGCCAGAGCATAGCTCAATTATGCACTGTCACTCACTTATACCACAAACCTTATCGCCTCGTTGTGAACAATGATGCAGTCACAGATTTGTCGATATTTGCAATCATTCGGGATAACTCCCACATTTTTCTTAATTCCTGTGCGTTTTTCTGTGACCAGGTTTAAGTTGAATCTGATAGATAGGCAATCGCAAAGATATTGTTATATCAACACTATGCCAAGTAAACATGATGCCATACTCTAGTGTTGGAGGAACAAAGAAAGTCAACTAAGCGTCGCTTCTTATTTTCAATTATTCAAGTCCCCACAACCTGGGAAAAGTGATCATATACGATAATGTATAGATCCACTCCGATTTTGCATATCATATTTATCAATTAAGAGAAATTGCCAGATCTGATTATGTATATTAAGATCTTACCAGATCAGATATGAATTCATAACTGAACATATCTGATCAGACATGACCATTTTTTCCCAGAAATATACTACTCGGGAACGACCGCGCGCCCACATTTTAAATTCTTCAACCCCCACTCCAAATTACAGACAACCTGATGCCAGGGGTAGGCATGTGTGCTGCAAGTGACGGACTAATGCTCACGCTTTAAATTTAGCCCAATCGTCAAAAACCGCCCCAGGCTAGCCAACCACAGTCAACCACAAACTGAAGGTGATATTCAATTGTGGGAATCGGTAGCCATGGTAATGGATAAGTAATATGAAAATGGTCAAAATGTAAAGAGTTCAATTGTGGGGACTTCGATAGTAGTTTGAATCCAACGTCACTGGATAGTGGTTTGAATCCATTTACTGGTCACGGGTCGCAAAAAGTGTGATAGTTCACGTTAAACACACGGTTCAAAGACGAGATAGTTTTCCCAATTTTGAGAATCACCCGACAGAGATGTTCTCTTTCCAGGTTAAGCATTGATTGCAGGTAAGCAATTTACGTGAGACCCACGTATACTCACACAACGACTTCAAACAGCGTACAGGCGTGCAAAATTAACATAAGGTATCCCGTCTCGAAGGCAATGGTTATAAGCAGTGACATTGCTACCACCATAGAACCGTGAGCGATTATGAACCAATAATATTTTTCCGAATCCACACCATACTCTGCTCCAATAAGAAACTCCTTCGGCCGGGTTTTGTTTAGAGGCACAATAAGGTCCAGAAATATTGGATGTAGTGATAG
Organism: Amblyjoppa fuscipennis; assembly: GCA_963575735.1. Lineage (NCBI taxonomy): Eukaryota > Metazoa > Arthropoda > Insecta > Hymenoptera > Ichneumonidae > Amblyjoppa > Amblyjoppa fuscipennis. The sequence continues at coordinate 1,127,029 of OY754494.1, forward strand.
GATGAGATAAAGAGCCATGATGGTGTAGACAAGTACTGACAAGTTATAAGAAACAGACAAGCAATAAGAAATGCATGCCTATATTACGGGTTAAATTGAATAGATTAATTAGGGGACATTGGGCAAATACCGGTCACTGAGTAACATTCGCAGGATCAACTATTTTTCGATGCTTGCTAATAATTATACAGCGTAAAACGCTAGAATTTGATTGTCATTATCCTAAAGTTTAATAATGAACTTTTTTCAATCTAAAGTTCACTTCAAGGGTAACGTATCCGGTTAAATGACGGGCATTCGCCCACGCTTCCTCTACTTGGGATAAGTGTGGTGAAGTAGTGTCCACGTTCGGCGTACTTGGCAAAAACAATAACCGCCGATTTATCCTTAAACATTTTCCAATGCCTCTCCATATCCTTGAATATCACTTTCAACTGCAAAATATCCGTTTAGAAAACTCAATTTTCGTAGGACATATGTATACCGAGAGCGCACCACGTCAGCTTTTAAAATAATATTCAGTAGCATCATGAAGGTTGTACATCCGAATAATAATTGTGCTATGGTAATTATAGCGGTGCTCACATCTCCCCAAATAACACCCAAACGAAGAAGCTGTTGATAGGCATAAATTGTAGAATGCACATTTGTTTAATGGTACTTGGATAACGACAGCTACCATAGGTCCGACAAGTGTCAGTTGCACGGCAAAGATCATCAGTGGCCGAATAATTCTCTTGCATTTTGACTGTTCTGGCCAAACGCCTACTCGCGCTAAGTTAGCCTTGCATTTCGCGTAGTAAGGCTGATCGAATAAACACATTGTTACAATTCGGAAGTATAAAAACACTCGTCTCACTATTTCTATTGTATCCCGCTGGTTCGTCAAAAGTATTCAGAAAACTCTCGTCGACTGATTACAAACAGTGGATGTACTACGATACAATACTGCCTCTAGGTTCTTCGCTGACAGTGATGATGATGGACAGCATCATTTTTTTATACTACGAATTACCAGTATACAACGATAGACTCGACGTCAATCAATAACCCTGCGAACGTTCGTGGTACATATTTTATGTATACGTTACACACTTTCGCTGCATTATTTTTCTACAATACCTCCACTGGCGGCGTCTGGATGACGCTTCCAGACCAACAGCGTCGTGAAAAGAGTCAGCATGTGTTGCTATAATACGTCTCCATTCCGAGTTGGACATACACATACAGTTTCCAATTAGAACTCAAATTACAAACGTTCATTGTTCTCGCAATGCACACTTTCCGCCATTTAGATACTTCCCTCTGTACGAAGTAAGACAAAAGCGATAGGTTCAAAATCGTTTTATTGGTATTAAGGAAGATTGTAACAAGGTATTAAGACACTGCTCGCGCCGCATGGACTCATTGATGGATACTAAACATTTTTCAATGTGCATCAATGTTTATGAGAAGAACGGCTTCCTGTTCGCCAATGTGGCGAATTTGTGGCGCTCACAACGTGCACCAGTAACACGGTGTTTGATTGGCGTTAATCGGGTATACACAATCACACGAATACACACACGTTTTCGGGGCTAAGAACATTTTTATTTAAGCACTACAATATGCAAATAATATTATTGATGATTTATCAACATTGAATCTCATTCTCTCGATCCCGTTTATAGTACTGGAAAAACATTTATTGAAGAATTCTATTACTACATAATTGTTCAATAAATTTCCATCTGTGCCTAAGCGCATTGTAACAAAAATGACTTTCTCTATTTATCTATTTTACGTTAGCTACTGTCTTGTGTCATTGAACCCTACAGTACAGTAAGAAAAGGTTTCTAGTAAAAATTACCAATCATCTAAGAAAAATTATCATAGCACATAGTAGTAGAGCGTTAGGACGCCGCCTATGGTAGGAAGTACCGCATGTATAAGAATTTCTCTTAGATATTATGGTAAAAATTCTTGGATATCTCAGACTTTCTACCATAGGTGGCGCGCTGGCGCAGCACTACTACGCACTATGGTAATTGTTCTTAGATGATTGGTAATTTTTACTAGATCCTTCTCTCACTGTAACGGAGTTTTTCTTTTTTTTACGAATAAGAAAAACATATTCTACGCCGATATTCAGCCGCGTCTATGAGTAGAACTAAAGCAGTTGCGCGAAAATCATGAAGTACGATACCACTGTCTGCATTGCCTTGAAAAAACGTTCGACAAAATGGTTCAAAAAACCGGGTCGATTATATTATGAATTGCTAAAATGTATGAAGGGTTATTATGTGAACGAGACATCATCATACCGAGCCAAAACTTTCTATAGATAGAATGTAGACTTTTCCGGCGGTAAGACGACAAGGTCTGTTACTTCGTATCAGAATCGGTATCAAGAGCTTTTGAGCTTTCACTGACATGTCATACCAGTCTAAATCACGACTGTAAAGTATCACAGGTAAGAGTACGAAACGGTGTGGCATGTTTCGGTAATATGTGACTCCTACGTACGCACATAAATGTGTGAATTTTCAGACTGTGATCGATCAATTTCTGTCCGGGTATACTATTTAAATAGAGATGAAATATCTGACCCAAGGTGAAGTTTGTTATCCGTACCAGGACCTTTGGATTTCCTAAATTAATCAGAACCTGAAGGCAGAAGCAACAGTCACGACAATTTTTTTTTTCCACACGGAATAAGTATTCCAAAGTTAAATTGTTTGATTTTACCTGTACGCCTGTGACGCTTATAAGAATCGCTGTAATGCTCATCACCGCAACGAAAGATATGGAGTAAATGCCCTCGATCAGGTCCGCAAAACTAAGTTAGACAGAAAAAAAAAATTACAATTTTCGGAAAAACTCCACGTTGAATGTTCACGGCTTTACGCACTGTCACTTGCTTATCCCACCTACCTTATCGCCTCTCTGTGAAGAATTATGCACTCACAGATTTTTCGGTAATTGCAATCATTGCAGATTGCAACAGTTTTTTTCATATTCACCATGTATTCGGGTGTGACCAGCTTTAAGTTGAATCTATGCAGGCAATCGCAAAACTATTGTTCTTCAACTTACCATTCAACACTCAGCTGGCTGGAACGGGTGGTATACGAAAGCAAATTGGGAACCAACGTAGTCAAATAAGAGCGGGGTCTTCCTTGATTTTAACCATCGGTCCTAAGCTATCAATTTATGCGAGCGACAAGTGTACTTACCCGACAACTTCGAAGAGCGCACAAGCATGCTCAACCAACAAGATGTAAATTGTTACAGCCTGGGAGACCATTTTGACCAACACTATCGTCATGATGTAACCATGAGTGAGTATGAACCAATAATATTTATCCGGATCTACGCCGTACTCTGCTTCATAAATATATTCCTTTGGCCGAGTTTCGTTGAGAGGATCAACAAAGTCCAATATTACAGGTGTTATCAATGCGGCGAAATAGAGGATCAGCGAAACATTGATATATACTGGCGAATTATAGATAGGAATGTGGGAATATTTAGAATTACAAATAATTCATGACGAATCGAATGTCAATTCAATTCGATTCAAACACTATTCGCACATGTCTCATTATAAGAGTAAATGCTCAACAAGAAATTCATGCTCATATTGTGAATTAAAATAAATAAATTGATTACTCGCGTAGAGAGTAGCGAAGTAGCGTCCACTTTCGGCATACTCGTATAGAACAATGACCGCCGACGAACTCTTTAACAATTTCCAATGCTTTTCCATCCTCTCGAGAATGACTTTCATCTGCAAAATTTCCAATTAAAGATGCACGTTTTGTAGACTATATATGAGGCATTCTCTGTCAACTCAACCACTTTTTTTTCAACCCTCTCAGATCTATCCCATACAAAAAAAAAATTGTCAAAGCGGCACTCGACGCAGTTGCTAAGCAAAGAAATATATAGCAATGTAACTTTTTTATTACAATTTCCTTTTTCATCCAATGCTATACCTTAAATTTACCTGTTAATTTTTTAGGGCAATCGATGATATAGGATCAATCTAGAAAAAGCATTGACGATGTCGAACTAGACATACTTTCCGAGAAAATAAATATTGAAATATCAATATTAGATTATTATTTTCATTCGCTTAGCAACTACGTGGAGTACGACTATGCAATTTTTTTTGTAGGTCCTTTATACATCGTTGAATACTCTAAAAAAATGGCGGCGATATCGAAGGTGTCGCATTGCACGAAAAAAAATATTATTTTCATTCCTTTCTGCTAAAAATGGCTTTTCCAAAACGAACAAAATTATAACACATATTGCATTAAATAGTTAATGAATAAAGAGAACCTTTATGTCGTTAGATTTTCTTGCCCAACTTATTCCCTTCTACGTATATGAATTTGAAAAAAAAAACGCAACTTCTAACTGGATGGTTTAAAAAATCTGAAAAAATTCTCGAAGAGTACTTTCAAGTGAATGTAAAATGTGGCCAATTATGGGATAAATCTGAGGGTTGCAAAATAAAGTGGCTGAGTTGACAGAGAATGCCTCATATATATATATATAACGACGGCGTACCTCGTCAGCTTTCAGTACACTATTCATTATAGCGGTAAAAATCATTAATGCGCTCAGTAATTGTGGTATGATACCTACAACAGTGCCAACGTCTCCCCAAATATCGTGTAGTCGAGCAATCTATTAAAAATTGCAATAAATTATAGAATAACGTTTCTTCATTAAACTCACATAACAGCCAACTACCTGCGGTCCAATGAATGTCAGTGTCGTAGCAGTCATCGCAAGTGACAAAATAATTCTCACGTATTTTGACTGTGCCGGCCAAATGCCCAAACGGGACATGTGCCCCTTGATCAACGCGTAGTAAGACTCATCGAAGTAGCTCATTGTTACAGCTCGAGGTTCTGAAAAACTGGCTTCGCTATTTCAATTTTCCTCCCTGTGTCGTCAAAAATATCCAGTAAAACCGCGTGGTCTGCTCGCGGGAGGTTGGATTATACCAAGGAAAAGTGCCGCCTCTAGTTCCTTCACCGACAGTGATGATGATTGACGGGCAATCTTCCTACAATTTTGTATCGCCAGCGTACAACGATTGGCTCGACTGCAATTACGACGCGTATAATACTCAACACTCCCGCGAACTCTCATGATTGACGTGCATATTTCATGCAAACCTCACTCTTTCGCCAAATTCGTTCGTTCTTTCAACACCCCAACCGGAGCCCTCCTGACGACGCCTCGAGTACGGTAACAAACAGCAATCTATTGATAGGTGTTACTATCGAGCGATCGCCATCATTCTCGTAAAAGGAAATATTCTTTTTGCGTTCGGTATTCATTCGTCTGTTGCAAAACATTACAAGTGAGATGAATTTAAAAACTTTGTATTGGCACAAAGGTGGCGGCCCAAGAATGAAGGGATAGTGCACTTTGCGCAATTACTGTAGTTTCCATAAATGAAGCGGACCGAACAAGTTGGCTCACATTATGGGTGTTTTCGTGATGAATTAAACTCCGAGAGACAACTGTATCTTTGATAATCCTGGGTGATAAGCCGGACTGAGCGTCCGGCTTGTCTGTTTGCTGCTTCGGTGTGTTGTTTTTCGTGCGAGTAATGTCAATCGGATTGAGAGGTGAGCAAACTTTTATTTACACAACTACTATAACATCATAGATAGGACAGATTTTCCCATTTCAGATTTTTTTTATGAACTTGAATAATCTTATGAAAACATTTAAACCACATTAGCATTGTTGCGTATTCGTAATCTTTCGGTGTCAATTGTCAATTTGTTTAAATCTTACAGTTGTCCGCGATACAATTCTAGTCTCACTGCTGGTACCAAAATTGGAACTTTTCGTAATCTCACCGGAGAATACAAGTATATGCAAAGTACAGTTTCAATGAACTTTACATTGTTTACTATTATTAACTATAATGCGATATTTTTCGGTTTTTCCGAAATTTGAAACAAGTACACTAAACGGTGCTAGTCTGAAAATTGCTTGTCATTATGACTTGTCAAAGTGTTCAACACTTACCTGTTGAATGGTTCCACAGAACGAAGAATCAGGGCTGCGCGATAAGGAACTGGTATTTAATTGCATTATCATTGTCGGTATTTAAATAGTAGTTACGACATAAATTTAATATATTTATTACGATTTACAATTATTATATAGGGAAACAGTGCCAAATTGTACCCGCAAAGTGTTATATTTTAATTATAAAATGATGAATAAAAAATTATCGAATTATTGACAAACGGTTAAGGGTTATCTCATATTGATATCATATGTAATTTTTCTTGGATAGTAATCTTTACATATTTTTAATCTTATTGAACTTCTTCAGCTGACGTTCGGTCAATCTGTAGCGCGCGATGTTCGGTAATATGGTTTTTTTGAAGTGACTATAAAGAGAGTTTGCCGTGCGATGTCGACAAATCTATAATAAACAAAAAAGCATATAGCACATGGTGCAAGATTAACGCTCGAGGGTATAGACTAATGTTAGTCGACTTACACCCGATTTAATGATTTTATTCCACACGTGCAGACCCGTTGCTGCTTCCAGAATCATATTATTGTCGGTGAGATATTTCAGGACCGCTAATTCTTCCGCTCTGGTAATCGCAACCCCGCGACTTGAAGAAAATAAATATAGAATATCGGTCAATAGATGCACCCGCGAAAATGTTTCGTGACAGATCATTACTTACCCCCTCCGGTCGTTTCTACCTCCTCTGTACGATTTATTTTTATTTCCTCGAACCCTGTTGCCGGAAATCACGGGCGAAGTGTTTTCGTTATCACTCGAGGTGGCTTTTCGTTTCGACGGACTGACCCACTCTCTGAAGGAGGTTAATAGCAATACCAGTTATTCAGATTCTGGAAATATCATGCAATGGCCGTATTCGCAGCCGTAACTTGAGACATCGCTCGGATTAGCTTGAACGCAACATGACGCGCAGAGCTTTTGCGGTCAACGCAACACAACGCGATTACTGTACACGCACAGGTTATTTGCAACTGGACAAGTCCAACCAACCAGATCAATTGGACAAATCAACCATCTTAAAGACGGCTCCCATTTTAGGTTGCGTCTATCAATTAGGTGGATCCAACTTGTATTTGTTGTCACTGATTGGTTTGGTTCTCGAGGTTCCAACTTACCTGGCCATGTACTGCAAGTCGCAATTTGACCAGTTACAGAGCAACCTTTTATCCGCATAAAAAAGTCATTGAACCCGACAATCTTTATGATTGTCTGAAAGGGCTTTAGTATAGAGGGGTCAATCAGATTTCTGCAAAGGGATCCTCGTTCCTCCGAAACGGAGTTCCAATTCACAATTGCGAACACGGCCATAAGGTAAAGGACCCAGTTTCTGACACTTCTACTCCAGCTCTCTCACTTTAAGCGTGTAAAATCATAGGGACAAATAAGGAGGGTCAAGAGTCGCAGTTTCTGACACCTCAAACGCGCGCTACCCATTGGCTGCATATCAAATGGTGGGGGGGAGCCGACTATGCTAGAGGTATCCTTGTCACAAACTGGGTAAGTATCAGAAACTCGGCTCTTTACCTTAAGTGCATTACATTTTCAATTCGGGCATTGTGTCGGACGATTCATTCGGACTCGTGACCGTCGGCTCGGACTCATTCTCGGTGCTGTCATTCGTTTGCGTTCCTGTCGTGGGTCGTACTTTCCGCGAATTGTCGTTCACATTCTCTGCAACCCTTGAACAGAGTTAGGATCGGGATAAACTTTCAACTACGTGACCAAACCTCGCGAAGCCAATGGTGGGATAGAGACAATGATTCACATTTCCACGAGAAGCTGATTTTCTGTGTATTCGCGATATTTTGACGATCTTGGTACTTGTTGAAATGCGATACCCTCGGGAGGGGATCAAATTTTCCACAACCGAATCAGGTCCTACGAACGGAATTTTGCCGATCTTGCTGTTGAGATCTTACGAAACTTTGGAGATTAACAGTTATTTTTTTTCCGGAACAACGACTGATGGATTTTACGCCTTTTTTCCCCGGTTGCAGTTCGCAGAGTACAGAATCGACTGCAGTTACCGTTTGATAACCACATGAACTATAAATCTGATATTTATAAAGCAGTAGTAATAAGCAACGAATAGTTCTAAAAAAGGGTATTACATTTATAATAATAATATTAAGGATAAATAAATTTACATATATATATATATATATATATATATATATATATATATATATATGTGTGTGTAAATTTATATATATATATATATATATATGCACCAGTGGAGCTGGTGGCTTGCGCGCTCGCATCCCTTTATGGACTCAAGCCCTTATTCTTTTAACTCCCATTAAAAGACGTATACCCATTAAAATTCTAAGCCCCACTATTACGGTCCTATTATTAACCAACTTCATGTTCCTACTATTGACCCCCTGACCCTGTTACTGACCCTCTCTGACCCAATTACTAACCCCTCCCTCTCTTCCCTCAATTCTTGTATACGGTGGCGAAGTCTTTTTATATTACTGAGAAATACATACAAGTACAGAGCGAGGAAAGGGGAAAAGCACACAAAGGGGGACGATGAAATAAAATAACAAAAAAAGAGTTAGCCTCGTCCCCCTTCAAACCCTACCCATTCCTCAAGCTGCATATGGCCAGCGCAACTCCTATGAACGACCGCACAACTGGGGTCACGGAAAGGGGGAACGCTACACAAAACGAAGCAACTTGGAGCTTGATCAAGCGGTACAAATCCGATGAAAAAGGAGAAAGAAGAAGTGGGAATTTTCGGCCCATTCAGTCCCACAGTCGCTGACCAGATGATGAGTGGCTGTATGGGCGAAATGTTCTTACACGTAAAATTGGTAAGTAAGTTTCAGGAAAATCGTGGTTGTTACCTTTTGTCGGCTGAGTCATTTAGAGTGTTGCGTTCCGTTGAGCCATTTAGAGTGTTGCGTTCCGTCGGTCCCGCAGACGTTACTTTGCTGCAAAGAGGTAATAGATTTAAGGACACTGCATAATACCGTGAAATAAAGCCATTGAAAAGAGTTGTAAATGTGTACTTGCCTGATGCAACAATCACATGTTGCACTCAAGAAGTGAGCTATCACACAATCGTCGTACCGGAATGGTTTCCCTATCCTATTGTTAGGATACAATGGTTACTATGAATCATATCCGAATCGTATATGTAACAAATTGGCGAACCAAAAAAAAAAAAACAAAAATAAAGTTCAAGTACCTGTACGAAACGGGGTCGATGATTGCGTTTTTTTCTATGCACTGTTTGATAAATTGTATGTCGTAAAGCTTAGCTCCGGGAAAAGCGTTTTCAATGAACTGGTAGGGCTTGGTGAATTTAACGGGTTGCGTGTCGTCGTGCACAACTTTGCCACCATTTTGCTGAAAGACACAATATTAAGAGTTTATCATAATTGTTAATTTTTTTTTTAATTTTTAAAACGACGATCGTCTTATTACGTCAATCGACGTCAGTCGCAACGGATATCTTTTTTTCTTTTTTTTTTATGTATTCCTAGCAAAAAATCTACTTGAGCATTTCTGTGTCAACTTTTATAGGATACATTGTTGTAATACCGTGTACATTAATGTGGAAAATCGGCTATGTAACTGTTGTAACAAACACTCAATTATGTAGTCTACGGATTGATAATCTCACTGGTCTCGAACGACATTTTATTATCAAAAAATTCACTGACTTAAGGCAGTGTAACACCCATCGTCTAAGAATTCGTACGTTCATACAAATTCTTACACGGATTTAAATTCTTACACGGATTTAAATTCTTACGCGGACTTAAATTCTTACACAGATTTAAATTTTTACATGGATTATATGAATATCAATTCAACTTGAAGTAAGGTCTTATTAACTGAAAGAAAAATCAATCACAATTGTTATGACCGACCACCAATATTAATGAAGAGCACATGCTCTTCATTAACCCGGAGAAACTGTTTCGTATCCAAGAGCAGTTTCATAAGATAAAGGATTCGACGATGAAAAAAAATTATCATTATTAACGGATTGAAATATTGTAATCCAAAAATAAATTAGCCTAAGATTATGATCAGAAAACGTGACTTTCCATTTCCCAGAATGCACCAAAAGCACTTTCTCATTTCTGTCTGACCCGTCCAAAAAATATAACACAACAGCTCAAATTACTTTGTACGGATACTTTGTATAAACTTGTAATTTCTTTATCTGTTCCCAGCCATACATTTTTTATAATGTATTAATGATTTTATTGCAAACTTGAAAAAGGATTTATGAATAAATGAATAAATGAATAAATAAATAAATAAATAAACAAATAAATCATTGATGGGACTTTTGATTGCAGAAAAATTTTCCATGGGTCGTCTACATGCGAAAATTCAATTTTGGTATAGAATTTAACTCTGTCGGCCAATTCCTTTCAGCACTTTGTCACGGGTGAGAAAACAATATTAAGAAGTGACCAAAAATATTGTCGAAAGGATGTAAAATTTTTGTTTTTTTTTTTTATTGTCGCTAACTTTTACATTTGGTTTGCGGGCGACCCAAACTTAGTTAATGAAACATTAGCGTTATACTGCATAATTTCTTAACCCAAAGTCTCAATCGAACCGTTGGTGATAAAAAAATCTTCATGGAACAAAGTACAAATCTTGTTCGTATCAAATTTAACCCTTCGTATCAACTATAACACATTTTTTCACAGCGTACTCTTCAATACTCAACATTTTTGCAATACCTTTCTCATTATTATCTCATAATTTTTGTTGTAATATTTTTTGATATTGTTTTCGCATTACCTTATGTTATTTTCACAGTTTCATTTATGCTGGTTTTTGGATTACTTGTGTTCTGTATTTTGTGGCACGGTGTTCTTAAGGGGCTTAAGCCCTAGAACATGAAATAAACAAAATCGAAAAATATATATATATATTTTTAAATATATATATATTTGATATACATATATATATATTATATTATATTATATTATATTATATTATATTATATTATATTATATATATATATAATATAATATAATATAATATAATATAATATATATCATATATTTTTTAAATTATTTTTTCTTTCTAGAAAATTTCTAGATACAACAAAGGATTAATAATCAAAAAATTTTGTTGCGAAAAAAAAAAAATCTTAACGATGTCGTCTATAACTTTCTCATTGGCCAAGATCTTGAGTAGTTTTCGCCTCCGTACCGCCACTTTTGAACAAAGCTTATAAACAAACAATGTTAGGTTAGATCGAAAAAAAATCAAAACGTTCTTAAAAAGAAAAAAAATTATTGGCAATCTCGCCGACGAATGCCGAAATGAATTCCAATAACTGCCGTTAATCTTAGGTACAATGTATAGGAACAACTTACCACAATGAGAGCGGTGATTTCTTTCAGCGCATCGTCGTCCAGGCCGACGATGTCAAATTTCAGAGACTTGTTTTTACGGCGAAAGAGAGGCATGACCAATTTAATCTAATTAAATATCCGCGACGGTTATAAAACGTTCACTGTACGACAAGACTACTTTACTGGAGAAAAAAAAAGTCAACTACGCGTGAAAAAATTAACGAGGGAAAGGAACCATCGAGTATTCGCAACAAACAATAAATCCTCCCGTGAACCGTTCGATCACGTGACCCGGCGCGTCAGACATCTCTGTTTTGCTTAGAGATGTGAGCGGTAAATGTGACCGGTAATTTCACCGTATTTTTACCGTAAAAATACGGTACGTGACCGCGTTCAACATTATACCACATTGGTAATAAAATTATATGGTCTTATAGTGATTTAAAACATCACCAACACATGATGAATTTTCAAAAAAAAAATGTTACGACAATGTTTTTAAAAAAATGTGTTATTCGTAATTTCACAACTATATAAAAGTGAAATTTATCATTTTTCAACCGGTAACGTCACATTTAAATAGGCAGATTTAATATATTTCGACGGTAAATTTACCAAAAAATTTATGACCAGTAATTTCACATCTAGATAGATGATTTTTACCACTTTTCACGGTAAATTACGAGAGACTTTTGTGACCGTATTTTTGCAACCCAATATGTTGAGAAAAAGAAATTACGTCATAATACGGTATTTTTATGGTAATTTTACGAAATATTAAAATACCAGTATTTTCACATCTCTAATTGCACGCAAAAGTAGCTTCTGGTCCAGGCCCGAAGCTCCCTCATTGGCTATCTTTTCGACCCGCGAAGTAAACTGTTAAAGTACACTGGAGTGTTCTCTTTACAAAAAAAAAAATTGTTTCCCTTAAATACTCGGCGTCGAGATTCTACCGCGTCTCTCGATTCGAGTTGACTATTTCGGTGCACGTTTTCCCTTTCGAGTTGTCGAGTTACTGATAAATTATATTAATCGATGTATCAGCCGGTCACTTTACCGGTTGTTTTAGTAATTTACGCGTTGCCAACCGGTAAAACAGTTGATTTTCAAATTAAAAAGCGACCCCTACACGTTTCGCAAAAAATACCGCAACGGCTTTAAAACAAAACTGTTTTTGATAAAACTAACCGATATTTGGAATGAATTTTTGCTATTTTATCTTATAAAATTATTATTTGCGGTATAGATAAATGGGAAAAATATCGTTCGTAGCCGCGGTTAATTAACCGGTTATTTACCCGCGCCGATTAACCAATTACTGAGCGGCTCGCGTCACTGGTCGAGCTGTCGCGTAGACTGTTTCGGCGTTCGTTTGAAACACTGCCGAAATAAATGATCATCTCGACGAACCGCACCGACGCATTCAATGGAATGGGCCACTCGTCGGACGCGAGCCGGTATCGACGTACTTCCCCCCCCCCCCCTTCTTGCCGTGCAGCGATTCTGACCAATGGCGAAGTTTGTTTTGGCGACCGTTTCCGTAGTTACCGCGTCGACGATGCGCGAGACAAGAAGGTCCGACTATTCGATTCTATCGGCTCTTCGTGTCGGCGAGTTATTTATAGATTACATGGAATTGTTCACCCCTACTCCTATGATTTTTGTACTTGCTTTCCGGAGTGGGAGAATTCTCCTGTTTTCACCGTTGATAAAAACTTTTGTTCTTTGCAGGAAATTAGTAATTTAGAATTAGATGGAAACAGTCCGGAATATTTTGGGCGGATCGTCACTTCACTAACGCTAATTCGACTCGGCGATAGTGAAAAATCAAAAACTCGGAACATGAAATTCAAAAGACTCAAAAGACGAAATTCACAACTCGAAACTCAAAACTCAAATCTCAATTTACCGCCATATAGACGTTTAACATGGTGACCGCTTTTGCCCCGAAAAAAAAAATTCCCTAACTTTTCACTGTCAGATAATTACATTTTCTGAAGCCAGAAGAGGATGCGCGCGACTGTACGCTAGTTGGAAAAACAATTAAAATTTAGTACCTTCTTTCGAGCGGTAAAAAGGAGCAATCTGTGAATAAAGTATCAATATCAATTCAACATTTTTCCTGACCAAGCTTCTAACGACTTCAATAAAAATAATAATTATGCAAATGAAAAAAAATTGGGAGCATTTTTGAAAAAAAAAAATATATATCTGAATTAAACATTAATACAATAAGTAGGCATTTTCAAAATGCCTAATTATTGTATCAATGTTTAATTCGGATTTTTTTTTTTTTCAAAAATGCTCCCTATTTTTTTTTTTCAAGGCTTCCTTTTTCGTACTTTTTATTTATTTACAGAAGGTTCAACGGCAATTTACTTTTTCCCTGATCAATTTTGAAATACCCCGGGTTGTCCCTAATTCCCTGACAAAGTTTTTTTACCTTGACTCTTCCCGACTTTCCCGGTTTTCCCTGACTACGGACATCATCTTCAAGTTTCGAAAAAACATCATTTATGGCATTAAAAAAAATAGAGATATTAAAGTGAAGAGAAACGGTTGCGAGTGCGAAAGCGGGAATTTTTCAATTCACTTTTTTTGGGAATAATGCAAATTCGCGGCGGATATTTGCCGTTTTGTCGGACAAATGTATGTTATTAAAAAAACTTCATTACAATTTTCAATACCGAAAAAAAAGGAGGGGTATAAACAGAGGTATGTGTGATTTTTTTAAGCAATTTTTCATGTCCCAAAAATCGTGGGTGCCCAAAAAAATCGATGAGCAATACAATGTTTCGGAGTTTCGAAATAATTTCTAAAATTCATGTCACGTATAAAAAAAAAAAATTACTTATATTTCATTTTTTTGGATCTCGATAAGTTTGGTGAATAAACAGATTTATTGGTCGTTCCGAGATTCGTAACAATCGTCACGTGTACGCTGCCCAAACACGAAGTGCAAAAAAAAACTAATCGTTAATCTCGCCTTCTAAATTTATATTTACATAAAATACTCTATAATAATTAATCTCAACAGTGACAAACACCGTGCATCGGAAATATATGTCCTGGGTGCGTAATAACATTCAAATATTTGGACAAATTATTTAAAAAAAAAAAAAAAAAAAACAAACAAATAAGGACGTAAAAATTCGCATTTGATTGTGGAACGCTCGAGAGTAAGCTTTTATAAATCGAAGTTTGTATAAATCGTCTCGCTATCACAGGTAAGTCGAGGGCCATGCTTCTCGACGTACGAAAAGACAGTTTTTTTTTAAATTGAAAAATGGATTACGACTATGCAAATCGTCCTTCATCGTAAACCGGGCTCGGTCGGTAACAAAAACTGTAATCCATTTTTTTTCTCAGTTGCCGGTGTGTACAATCAAGAGAGATGTCTCATCGAAAGTGGACATGACTAGAGCTGTACAGTTGAGCCGTCTTGGTCGGCTAAAAAATCTTATCCGGCTAATGGATATTGTAGTTTCGTCGGCTAAGCCGTCCAAACAACGGCTAAACCGCTCAGCGGCTAAGAATTAGCCGGCTCGCTGGATCGTTTATCCAGCTAAAAATTAGCCGTATTTTACCCAACTGTTCATTTATAAGGCGAATTGCAAGGAAAACCTATGAAATTAATGAGACATTTATGTATGACACATTACCTATTTTATTTATTCATTTCTGTGCTGCTATTATCTCCGGGAAATGAGAACATGCTAACTTTCTTATACCAGAATAGAAACGTATTGAGAGACATAAGTAGTTCGTCGGAATAAGATTTTGAAGATCTTAAATCTAATCCAATCTAAGCAAATAATAGTACAGAAATGAATAAATAAAACAGGTAATATGCCAAAGATAAATGAGTAACGAATAATGAATAATGAATAAAATGAGAATGAATAAAATGTCAAAGATAAATTTCACTTATTTCATCTTAACTGGCCAAGCCACGGGTAATTCTTAGCCGGTCAAACCATCTTAGCCGCCTAAGACGACTTAGCCGGCTAAACAATAATGTCCATTAGCCGAATAACATTTTTTAGCCCGCAAAGACGTCGCGAGTGTACAGCCTAGACATGAAATCTGATGTCGATGAGACTCGCTATTTAATAGTAAATGCCAACCGCCATGTAAAAATGTTATTACATTGTTCGTTACCGATCGCGGTACTGGAGCAAGCGATGCGAATTCTCGATGATTATTAATTGGATTTTCGGTAATTGGCCTATGAGCGGCGACGATCGCAATACGTCGAATAGGTAAAGGCACGCGCAGTATCGGCGACGTAAAACTCAGTCGGCAACAAGAAAACTGTAATTCATGTTTCATTTTCAAGAGTGTCAAACTTGAGAATAACTGCATTATATAAGCGTCTGTGTCAAATCCAGAATGCCGAATATCCGTGAAAAAAATCCTGAGCTCTTGTTACTGATTGAGTCTTTTTCACATCGCCTCAAGCATCGTTACTGATACAATCGCGGATGACGGGCGTTATTTCGTCGTTTGCGGTCGGCTAAGATAATTGTGAGGCACGTAACCCTGGTTACCGAAACGATCTTCCATCAGCCACCACTCGTCGTTTCCCATTTCGTCGGACGGCGTCACCAGCTTCAGAGCTTGTCCCTTTGTTATACCGAGGGTGCCTTCCATACTTCCATCGAAATCGTACGAGGCGTAATAAAACTGAAAAAATTAAATTCACCAATATTAGAAATTTTATCTATACTGTTGGAGAATTAATTTACTAATATAGCGCGAAAAATTTTGAAAATATTTTAGAAATATCTTCAATGCCTCAAATATTACGAAATGCTTCCGAAATATATGGAAATAATATCTTGAAATATTCTACCCAAATAATGCAACGAAACATTTCTTAAATATCCCGGAAATATTTTATATATATATATATATATAATTATATACATCTTATTTATATTTTCGGAAGTTGCTTGTTTGTTTGTTTATACCAATTTCAGGACCCCAAAATCTCGGCAATTCGAGCAGAAGTGCCACAAAACGCGCTCGTAATTTGGTCCTGGTCGATTTAAGCATTTTTTGTTTTCATGAAAAGCTTCCACCATTAGTATCTCGAGAAACGTGCACGTAAAAAAAATGTATATACTTCTTGAAAGTAAAAAAAAGAATCAAAGCGTCACACCAACCTCGGGCTTGATATTCTGATAGCGCTGAGCCCGGCCGAAAGCGTCGACGTTGCTTCCGTCGACGCTGTCGTCGTCGTCGTTGTCGACATTGAGGTACCAGCTCGTGTTGGAATTCACGCTGGAAGTTCGTGTCACCAATTTTTCCGGCGAATCGAGGGACATCAAGTCGGGTACGTCGTTTGCCGGCTCGGCAAGGTCGTCGCTTGACTGGGTGGAATTTTTCAGCGTCAAGACGGCCTGCAAGCTTCGACTGGGCATGAAACCCTGAGCGACGCCGTTGTCGACGAACCATCGGCTCGAGTCTCCCATGGGATCTTGCTTCTTTATCACAGCCACGATGGTCCCTGTGGTAGCGCTCAGATCGAGCGACGAGGTACTGAGAATGTTCTCCTTCGCCTGGTAAAATCTGTCAGGCGCGTATCTGCTTTTCAGGACGGATCTCTGTTTTTCGCTCTGCGGACAGAGATCGATCGATTTCGAGGTGTTCAACACTTCGAATTCCTCGAGCCGGGGCGCCGCGCCGGCGAAGGTGTTTCGGACTATCTGATTCCACACCAGATTGTGATTCACCAGAAACGACTCGAATATGTCCTGCGGGGCGACTTGCGTGGCGGACTGAAATAAAACGGCACTTGTTAACGAGAGCGCAGACCCCTGCCCAGTCGGTATCAAAAATCGCCATCCGATTTCGTGCCAAACTTTCTCCGAGGAAAGGCAAATTGTCTACTCTACCTCTAGACGAAGATTATGCGGCTTTGATTTTAGATCGAGATTGAAAAAATATGATTACAGTTTCTGTTACCGACTTAGTCTGCTTCATATCGGCTCAATAGTACATTACGATACTAGGGCGGAAAAACAATTTCTGACAAGTGTTGCAATCACACAAGTTCGGAAAACGTTTTTCGCACGGGTGTTACAAAATTTTATTTCGCAATGTGTGAAAATGGGGATTTTTACGCACGCAAAGTGTGCGCAAAACCGCAATTTTTCCACCGAGTGAAATAAAAGTAATTCGGAAACCGTTGATAAATCTTGTTGGCTTGAAACCAAGACCGAGAAGTGTTTACGAACGATACGCTTTTTGCAACGATGGAAATTGAATCTCGCGATCATCACTGATTTGCTAACCTCCGACAGTGTCAGATAATGCCTCATGATCTTCCCATTGAGCAATTTTCGGGCGTTCGCGAAGGCTCCTATGGACGTCACGAGTATCGATGTAGCGGCGTCTATCAGTATCGGCAACTCTTCCAAAAGTTGCTGATTTAGCGCCTCGAAATTGCTCTTTGCACTCGCCAATTCCTCCTGGATCTGAAAATCGATCATCCTTAATTACTCAATCGTAAATTGAAAAAAAAAAAAAAAAAACACAAAATTTGATGTACTGCATTGGAAAGATTAGTTCAGTATGCGACCCTACGGTCAAAGCCGAAAATGGCAAAATAGCTGCTCGAAAGTACACTGACATGCGCGATAAAAGATACCTATAGATATACTGCCCGAATAAATTCACGCGTGTTTGGACTTTCGGGTGGCTATTTTCTTATGTGCAACGACAACATCGTCGATAGGTTATCTTCCCAATATTCGGCAAACCGTCTTTCCTACACATCTCAGTCCGACACGTTTCAGTTCTACACGTTTCGGTCCTACACGTTTCAGTCTTCGTAGAAAAAACGCTTCGCCCCGATATTCAAGACATTTTTTGGGTGCATAATTACGATTCTGGACTCCTTGTTTTTGTCGCTCCTCGATATTGCATTGTCGTAATCCAACAATTTGTCGTATCGCTTGGTGATCAAAACCACCGGACCCTCGAGAAGAGTGATGAGAGAATTTACTGGAGCATTTACCCTGCGGTCTATGCAATTGCGCAAATTTTGGGTATACTGCGAGCGAATCGTTTCGCGAGTGTCTCTGAAGCGTCGTATCTCACTGTCCGGCGTACCGGAGTAGTATTGGGTCAACAGATCAGCGAGAATTTCACCGCAGATTGCCTCGTCGCTGAGAAAATTTACGCACTGCTCGACGTCCTTGGACAATTGCCAGGTACACTTCTCCAGCGACTTGAACTGACGCTCGAGCTCCTCGAACTCCGGATCGACGGAGAGATTCGTCAGGCCTAAACTCGCCGACAGCTTGGCGCTCAGTCTGCTTGATTTCTTGGCGACCGAGTGCATGGTCAATTTTGCCATTTTTCTCATAAGCGTATTGTCACCTTCGAAATACTTGGAAACGAGATCCTTCCGACGCTTGTACTCGTTTATGTAGGACGCGACATCCGTCATCGCCTTCCAGGCCTCTTCTATCCCTTCGCGGTCCGGATGATCTTCCTCCGTGCACTGGAAATTTTATTTAAAAAAATTAACTTCGTCTTTCTATACTGGTCGAAAGTACAGTGGAGCGCCGGGGCGTGACGTATAGGAGCAGAAATTGAGCACAGAAATTGTGCAATGAAATCAGGGCTCCACTGTAAATCGATGCGGAATCTGGAATTACCTTTATCAGCTCGTACAACATCAGCGGATACTTCAGTATTCTTTGCACGGGTTTTATGAGAATAGAACTCATGTCGAAACAAACGACCTGACGCCTCAAAGTTTCTATACCCTTGTCAAATATGTTCATAATCTCTCTATTGTCTTCGTACTATAAAAAGAACCAAAAAATACGGATTAAAATATGCAGTGTTATCATTATGAAATAAAAAAAAGTTATTACAATGGAAAGAAAGTCATTGTGATATAATGAAAATTAAGGAAAAAAATTGTGTCGCTTCCCATACAGATACACTAAAAAGAGTACATTTGTACATTTCACAAGCACTTTTTGCGCCCAAACAACCACAATTTTTATCTCGTAATTTTCGCAATCTCTTTTCGTGCAAAAAGATCGTATTTTCAACTCGGTAATTCTTAGAATAAAATACTAAGTAAAATCGAAAAAAAGAAATAATGTCCACAAAAAATTGTAGACCAATATTTGTCAAACGTACAAAAAATTGTAGACCAATATTTGTCAAACGTACAAAAAATTGTCGACCAATATTTGTCAAACGTACAAAAAATTGTAGACCAATATTTATCAAACGTACAAAAAATTGTCGACCAATATTTGTCAAACGTACAAAAAATTGTAGACCAATATTTATCAAACGTACAAAAAATTGTAGACCAATATTTGTCAAACGTACAAAACCCCTTTTATACCGGGCGGATGTGGTGGATTTTCCATTAATAACGACGAACTAGTTAAATTATACCTTTTTAAGCAACGCCAGAGCAGCCTCGTGATTCCCGCAGTATTTTCCATAAGCCCCTTGGAGCTTATCCGCCATCTTCAAGAAGCACGGCGCGATAGTCTGATAATCCTCGTCGCACCCTTTCATAGCTCTGAGAACGAGATCCAAAAGCTCCTCCGCGACTTGTATCACCTCCATTATATTCCCGAATAGAATCGGCACATCGACCCCTCTGGACTCCAGGAAATTCGGATTGTGCAGGTTGAAAGTCTCGTAAGTGACCTTCAGATCTCTCACGTACTCCTTCTCCGTAATCACCAATTCCGATATGACGTTTTGTCGCTTATCGGCGCGTTTCCGTTTTTCCGAAATGGTCGGACTAATCTGACCGCTCCCGTCGCTTCTCAGCGCCTCGCCGGAAGCCGACTCTTTGCCGACGGTTTGTCTCTGCAAGGGCATTCGTCCGGGCGCCGGGGCCGGAGGAGCGGGTCGATGAGGCTCCGAGAGCCTCTTCGGTCCCTCGTCGGCCGTCTCGCTCCGCTCCTCCCTCCTCATGACGACCGAATCCTCGACCGCGGGCTCGGCTCTCTCGTCCGAAGCCACGTGAATCTCCGAATTGAGGTAGCCTCTCGGACACAGCCCGGTAGCGCCCTCGTCGCTCCTCACGCTGATCCAGTCGTCATTGGCTATCTCAACGACCGTCACAATCTCGCCCTCGGTGACGCTCAGATCGCCGTCCATCTGCGCCTCGAATGTGTAATCGACCTTGACCAGAGCGCCGGGCACCAAAATGTCGGGTCTGCGCGTCGCGACTTCCGGCACCGTTGGGCCGGTGCTTTCGTCATTGGTCTCCGTGCAGTCGACTATGATGTTGACGTAGGAGACGGGAAAGAATCCTCGCGCATCGTCGATCGTGCCCTCGAGCCATTCGGCACCGAGGTGCTTGACGAGGTGAACAACCTCGCCGGCTGCGAAGCTCAACTCGTTGGGAAACTGGGCGTTGAATGGGAAGAGGGTGATCGCGTAAGGCTCGACGCCAAGAGGGTTGAGATTGTCGTCGGCGATCGAGGAAACTTCGATCGCCGGCTGGGAAATTGTTATCGCTGGCTGCGGATTCGAGGTCAACGAGGTGGAAGCCTCGGGGAAGAGGGAGTCGTAACTCGGCGCTGGGTCGTCGAAATAGTTGCTGTAGTGCATGTTGCGGGTCTGACCGAAGTCTTTGTAAATCGGACCCCCTGCCAGGATGGAGGAGGGCGCCGGCTCCGCGGTCATCGGGAGATTGTCGGTAGAGTTCGCGGCGTCGGGACGAACGCTCGATTGAGAGATTGGCTCTTCCAGGTAGGTGACGAAAGCCTCGGGAAATGTTCCCTCGGCACCTTCGGACGATACTCCGCGGACCCAACCGTCGTCGAGAATCTCCAGGACCGTCACCGTTTCACCCTCGCGCAGATCCAATTCCTCGTCCAACTGGGCTTTCAGAGATGTCTTCACTCGGGCTCTCTTCCGCACGGACTTCTTGTCCGATGGTTTCTGCAAAGAGATTTATTGTTTAATGTAACGGACCGGAAGTTTTCATGCTAAAACTGGTATGTTAAATTTAATGTACGATTGTGATGAAAATTTAATGTTCTGTCTCTTGAAAACATTGGAGATACTTTATTTTTAATAGTTTATTTTTATTTTATTATGGAAGTTCTTTAATTTTAGTAATGTACTTTAATTTCATAATTTTAATAATTTACTATAATTACAACAAAAAAGTACATTCATTTTTCATTATAATTTTTCATTAAACTGACCAGTTTTTTTGCATAAAAACTTCGAGTCAGATACATTAAATTTACCATTCTTTTTTACAGTGTATATTTTACCCAGTGTATATTGTAACGGACCGAAAGTTTTTATGCAAAAACTGGTACATTAAATTCAATGTACAATTGTGATGAAATAGTAGTCATTAGTAGTCAGTCTCTTAAAAACATTAGAAACACTTTATTTTTAAGTTTATTTTTATTTCACCATGAAAGTACTTTAATTCTAATAATGTCCTTGAATTTTCATAACTTTAATAATTTACTTCAATTACAATGAAAAAGTACATTCATTTTTTACTATAATTGTACATTAAATTTAATGTATCAGTTTTTGCATAAAAACTTCCAGTCCGATACATTAAATACACAATTTTTCTTTTTTTAAATATATATATATATATATTATAACCATGAAATAGTGCGAATAGTCATTCCGTTATTGACTTTGCAACAACATTGCAATCCATACCTTAAGTATGGCAGGGTCGAGAAGCCACACGTGCGACAGAGGAAAAATACCACTCCTCGGATTCAAGTAACCCGAGTACCAATTCTCTTCGACCTGCTCGATTCCCACTATGAGTTCGCCTGAAAAAAAAAAAAATGTTGCAAAAATTTCATTAAAAAAAAAAAATGAACAAACATATATTTTGGTGAAAAAAAAAATCATAAGACGGACCGTTTACCTTCGTCGAAACTCAGGTCTCCGGTTTGTTCGCCGCGAAAGGCCGCGGTCGAGACGAAGAGTTTCTCCGTATCGGCGATTTCGGGAATGTCGACTCTGTGCAAATGATTGGACGGAAATTTTCCTCGTCTATCGCGAGACTCGCCATAGCACCAGTGCTTATCAACGACCTTGTGTATCTGCAACGCGAGACGTCACGTTTATAACGACGTTTCTCGTGTAGGTCGTCGAATTTCTGAGAAATCAATTTATGGAGGAAATTTCTCACCAGAAAGTAGTCACCCTTTGACAGGCTCAATTCGCCGTCGACCGTGGTGAAGAAATCGTTAAAAACTTTCGTCAGAACGCCGCGTTCCATTTTTTTTTTTTTTTTAAATATTACTGGGACAAAAAATAAATAAAAATTTCGGTGAAATCGTAGATTTTACGTTTTGCGTTGGAATGTTTGACGAAAGGCGCGCGACATTATCGACGGAGTTCGGAGATTACGATCATATCAATGTCTTCGTGTTACGACGACGGTGGCTCAGCTGCCAGTGCGTAAACAATCGGTGGAAGGCGTGGAACAGCGTGGAAGATGAGATTTTTGTTGATATTGGGAATTCAATGCGATTGAACGATCGGAGAGACTGGGAATGTTTACGGAGCGATTGAGTACTCTTGGGTGATGGGAATTTTATGCGGGTAGGTCGGTATTGTCGGAATCTGTAGTATTTTACTTCGATTTTTTTATTATCTTGGAAACTGTGGAATATTTTTTTTTTTATGCTGGAACGGTTTTGAGAATCGCGCATTTTTTTCGTTCAAGTGTGTGCGTTTGCACGCACTTGCTTTTTCCTTCAAAAAAAATAAGCATTCAGAAAAGTTCATTACAGTTTTCATTACCGACTGCGATATTTCCCCATAAGAGCATGTGCGATACCGCTGTCGGTAATGAAAACTGTAATCAACTTTTCTCACGGATTCTGGCAAGTACGCTCAAAAGAAAAGTCTCATCGGAAGCCAAGATAACATCCGTTATCGATGAGACTTTTCTCTTGAGCGTACATGCGAGAACCTGCGAAAAAACGTTGATTACAGTCTTTGATACCGACTGAGCCCGGGACGGACGGGGTGGGAGGTGTTTCATATGGTCTTAAGGGCATGTGACACACACGTTACAATGCTCCGATGGTAACAAATCGCTTTCCCTAATTTCTCCGTGATGGTTGATGCTTCGACCAAAATTAAATTAGGTTTTTGTAGTCAATAGATATAAGTATGAAAAGCTAATTTGCTTTTGCTCGTCGTATCAATCGTTTTGGAAAAAATAGGGAAGACGATTTGTTACCGACTGAGTCTGTGCCACATCCCCATAAGACCACGTGAAACGCCTCCGTCCCCGACCGACCCGGGCTCGGTCGGTAATAAAAACTGTAATCACCTTTTCATTCGGCTTCTAACATATACGATAAAACAAAAAGTCTCATTAGAAGTGGATATTATCGCGGCTTTCGATGAGACGTTTCTTTTGAGCGTACATGCCAGAATCTGTGCGCAAAGTCGATTACAGTTTTTATTACCGAGCCCGGTCGGTAATGAAACTTTACTGAACGCTGTTTCAAGACCAGAGACATCTGTGGAACAAAATAATTCGCGAATTATTGGTAATTGGTCTTTTCCTCATACGCTAGCGGTCTTGAAATTTCATTGATAGCAGATTCTGTTAGCAAAGGTGATATTTCACATGTATCTAAGCACATGTGAAATACCGCAGTCGGTAACAGGAACTGTAATGCTGTGCTTTCAAGGCTCGCGTTGCCATTTGTCGTATCTCATTCCTCGCTGTTTTATCTACAGAAACGCGTATATTCCTACTGCTGCATAGTTTCTCATGCCAGCGTTAAGCTCCAAAAAATATATATATATATATATGTTCTCAAGAAAACAGCTGTTCCATAATTATGCAATACAGCGCGTTTTACTCAACCAAGCAGTTCCGAGATTCGATACATTCGAGGTTACGATAACGAAACGATACGTTTGCACACAAAAAAAACGTACATATTCGTTGAATTCCATAATCGGCAAATTTAAGAACATTTATCGTCGCCTCGCCCGGTGAGTTCTGAAAATCAAATATTTCGCTCGAAAATATCATCGAATTTACACAAATACTTTTTCGTCCAGGTTATGATTTTTTAACAATCCATTTTCACCGGTCGGTATTGTCGCGGAGCTGATCGGCATTCGTTTCATCGATGACCGTAGAGCACGGAAATTATTCGATTAAAAAAATAGTGAATTATCGCTATTAAATTTTTCCTTGGCTCGTAAACGATGGTCGACAAAAACGACGCTAGGGAGAAAATATCAGTATCCGCGTACGGCGATGCTCTGACCGATTGCTCGTTCTATGCAATTTACGCCGGATTTGTCCCTTTCATGATAGGTGAATATAATATTAATTTGATATTTTTTTTTATTTTTATTTTATTACTTGCATCTAATGTACTATGTTGACTCGGGAGCAAAACGAACACCAGGGGCAAAATGGACTACTTTCACTTCATTTTCTTTTCAGGACAAGAGAAAGAATGTCTCATCCTGAATGGAGGATGCCGGTCCATTGTGCCCTGGGGTGAAAATGGACCACTTTAAAAAATTTTTCGTGGAACGTAAAGAATCAAGAAATATCTAAGTTCGAATGGTGCGACACTGGTCCATTTTGCCCCGGTGTTTCATTGTGCCCTGGGGTAAAAATGGACCACTTTTATTTTTTATGTAATGTAAAGAGTCAAGAAATCTCTAGTTTCAAATAATATGACACTGGTCCATTTTGCCCCCCCCCCCCCCCCCCCCAACCAAATAATTGTCTCTATTGCGATTGATACATATATATATTTTTTTAGGTCTCGTCGCAATTCCAACTTCTCTGCAGTACCTCAACAAGATAGTCAACACGATACCCGAGTTAAGATTGGTGACTACTTTTGTAGGATCCGTAGGTCTTAGTCTTTATACCTGCAAAACTGTCAAGGATAGATGCGTATCGAGACTGGCAGAAAAATACACATATCCATGAAATATTAATTTTTTGCGATCCGCCGAACGATATTAGAAGATGCATCGTATAAAAAGAATGTTCATCTCGAGCCCGAAAATCGCAAGGTCGACGATATCGAAGAATTTCCTCTTCCATTCGAGCTTCGTAAGGTCGAGATTTTTGCACGATTTTACCCAATATTGCGACGTGGAAACGGATCAAGACGACGACGAGTACAGAGAGCTGAGCAGACAATATCTGAGCAACACTAGCACGGGTCACAGAACGTTTATAATGCAGCCGTACATAAAATGGGGCAACGGAAAACTGACCAACACAACGCCCGAGCTGCAGCTGGACGAGGCGGAGGCCCTCATTAAAACTCTGCCGGACTGGTCGGTCGTCGACAAGATCTGCGTGCCGTTGCTCACGCTGCAAAAAACAAAATTACTCGGCAAAGGAAACTTCGAAAAGTTGAAAACGATATTTCACAGTAACAGACATATAAATGCTCTATTCGTCAGTAAGAATATACTTAGACCTTGTCAAGTCAAAGAATTGCAGGTGAGATTAGTTAATCTGTCGCTAAGCTATTTAATTTATTTACTGTTTAATACTTTTGTAAATATTTAATAATATTTACTGTTTATGCACTATTTAATACACAAATTCGAAATACCAAACGCCGAAATACCAAAATATCGATATTTATACATTTCTTATCTACTGTATAGATAAATTGTTGTCGGTGCTGTATCTATCGTAGTCACGGTTAATGAACCACTTATGTACAGTGTTATTAATACCCAGTAATTTACCGGTTCGCATAATTGCTTGCAGGACGCGATGGGTGTGCCAGTTTTCGATCGTTACGCGATCGTCATTCAAATATTTCGGGAACACGCGAAAACACCGGAAGCGAAGCTTCAGGTCGAGCTGGCGGAAATTCCTTACATCTGGAAGAAAATTAATTTGACGATCGAGGACACCGGTGGAAGGATTAATTTAATCGAGAGCAGGAAGAAGATTCTGACCAATAGAGAAACGAAGCTGAAGAACGCTTTGAAGAAGTTGAAGGAGCACCGGCAGTTGTTGAGAAAAAGTCGTCTTTCTCAAAACATACCGAGTGTCGCTGTCGTCGGCTATACAAACGCTGGAAAAACATCGCTCATAAAGGCACTCACCGGGGACGAGAGGCTGGTGCCGAGAAATCAATTGTTCGCCACTCTCGATACCACCGCTCATCAGGGATTCTTGCCATGCAGATTGATGATACTATACATGGATACCATCGGATTCATTCAGGATGTTCCGGAGTCTCTCATCGAACCTTTCGTCGTTACTTTTGAGGATGCAATGATAGCAGTAAGTATTTTTTTCTCTCCTCCAATGTTAATTTTTTTACTTATTCGTTTTAGCTGTTGAATATCAAATTAAATAATAATAATAATAATGCGACCTACTCAGAGATGAATATGAGACGTACAAACGCAGACGGCTGCCTGACATGACAAAGCAGACTAACTGACGTGAGGGAAAACGAAACAAAGCAACGACAAGACGTACACAGACCGATCCCCCAGCCAGAAGTAATATTAACATAGTTCCTGGTTGGGGGACGACGGAAAGGACAGGGCGGTTTAGTGGGTAGGCCATCCGGGAGCCCCACGTACCCACCAGCTCGGCTGGTGGAATCCGTTACTCGAATTCTGCAACTCCTTGTGAATAAAAAAAATAATATTAATAATAATTCGCAGGACGTTATAGTTCACGTTTATGACACAAGCCATCCGGACAAACAAGCTCAAATAGAACACGTTCAAGAGACGCTCGCGTCGCTGATGCTGGAGAAACGACCGATAATAAACGTGGCGAACAAATGCGATCTCGCCGAGAAGGGTAGCATTCCGGATTCGGTGATAGCGGTCTCGTCGACCAAGATGACAGGTTTGTTTTTTTTTGCTACGAATTTTTTTTACCGATCGAAATATGGTCGGTAATGAAAACTGTAACTAATTTTTTTCAATCTTTCGAACAATTTGCCTTCAAAAGCAAATTTTTACGCGAATTCGAATCAATATCCTTTTCATGTATGAATTTGCTTTTAGGCAAAAGGATTTTCAAAAATTTACTTTATTTGTTACTATTTTATAATTGTAATTTATTTGACGGAATAATTCCTTTTCTCCGAAATTACAAGTGGTGGATCGAAAATACGAGGCGTGTAATACGTGAACATACATGTAATACATAACACAACTTTTTTTGAGAAAAAAAATTAAATATTGGTATTGTGTTGTTAGACCGAACTTCCTTATCAGTATTATTTTTAATTATTCTTATTAAATATACTATATATTATATGTCGGTACTATTTATTTAAATTTTTCAGAAAAAATATAACAAAACTATAGTTAATTTTTTTTTTTATTTACGTTCGCAGGTATTGATGTGTTGCGCGCCGAGATCGAAAAGGAGATTTTGGCAACGACGGGACGAAATTCGGTGAAGATACGAGTAAGGTCCGGCAGCACAGCCGCGGCGTGGTTGTACAAGGAGACCGCAGTGACGAATGTAGAGGTTGATCCGAGAGATTCGCAGTATCTGCTGATGGAAGTTATAGCGACAGATTTTCATATGCACAGATTCAGAAAATTTTTGAAACAGTAAAACCGAGTCCAAACGATCTAATCGAGTTTTGAAGATAACCCTCCGTAATTGTGTCCCGCTCCGATAGTTTTTACTTTGGCGACTTACTTTTTACAAAAAAAAAAAAATCCGTCGTCGATCGAGGAACGAGAGAATTTTTTGAGAGGGTTGCGCGCACCGCCAGGAAATCGGCGTTTTTCTCGTGCGAGCGACGAACACGTGCGCGACACGTGTTCGAGCCACGAGCGTGATTTTTCGTACCGGACCACTTTGACACGTGGGTGAATAAAGACCGTCCAATAAAGCTGTTCGAATTTTATCAGCTACGGGAAAACCTCGGTTATCCGGGTTGCAGATTAACCGCGTTCTTTTTATTCCTTAACAGGTGTGAACCTATATTTTATTTTAGTAGTAAAAGAGATTTATTGCCAAAGTTAATATTTATACTGTTATCTTCTTATACTAATTTTATACCTAATTTTAATTTTACACCTTGGTAAAGGGCCATTGACCCGAGTCCTTCAGTCCACCTTTTTATTTTATTTTAATAATTCGTTCCAATTTGTTTTATTTGCATACTGTAGCTGTTCACAAATCAACGATGCATTACATTGCATTACGATACGTATTCTGAACGTTTAAATGGTAAATTAAAATTGAGCCCTTATTATCGACCTCCCATTTTTATCAGTCGTACCCTTCGGCCATGTTATTTAACTTCCGTATAATTAATCAAGGTCACCGGGGCTCTAAAGAAAACTCAGAAAATGCCCACAATGACGCCTTACGAAATGTCCATGATTAATCAAAGCCCAAGTGATTTCAAAAACTCTCTCGACCGGGAGGAATGTTTAGAGAGCCTCAAAATTAGGGCCAAGTCGGGACATTTTACCCGGATGGGCCATTTTATCCCCATCGGAGTGTGCCATTTTACCCCAGGCGGAAACAGAGAGACATGCAAATATAGCCTTTCTCCTTAAATATAGAATATTTCCGTGCGGGGACGCATTGGTGCCGATTTTAATGTCCATCAGACCGTTCGCCGGTAAAGAAGCTTGAGAATCGATGAAAATCGTACTGGGTCTTGTTTTTTAATGATAGGACACTGTTTTATCGATATGATGTGACAGGCAAATGGGATAATAACAGCGATCTAAACGTGAAGTAAAAAAAATAACAAAAGTAACTTTTTTTCTAAATGAGCGCCTCTAAAACTTGTAAACAGCGCAACTTGCATTAAAATGCTTCACATATGAATAATGTACAAACAATTGTTTCCATTGTTGATTATATGTAATCGCATGAATGCGATAGGCGAGAGTGGGGCAAAGTGGACCAGCCGAGCGATACCGAGACTAATCGATTTTAAGCAACACGTTTCGAGCTTGTCTCTCGTTCTCCGAGACCCAAAATGAATTCGCTACATCCGTTCCGCGCGTCCGAACGAAACAACAAAAAAATACGGCCCAAAATGGGTTCCAACACAATTACCAGTAATAAGTATCAATAAATACGATTTCTCAAAAAAATTCTCAAAAAAATTCTCAAAAAAATTCTCAAAAAATTCTCAAAAAATTCTCAAAAAATTCTCAAAAAATTCTCAAAAAATTCTCAAAAAAATTCTCAAAAAATTCTCAAAAAATTCTCAAAAAATTCTCAAAAAATTCTCAAAAAATTCTCAAAAAATTCTCAAAAAATTCTCAAAAAATTCTCAAAAAATTCTCAAAAAATTCTCAAAAAATTCTCAAAAAATTCTCAAAAAATTCTCAAAAAATTCTCAAAAAATTCTCAAAAAATTCTCAAAAAATTCTCAAAAAATTCTCAAAAAATTCTCAAAAAATTCTCAAAAAATTCTCAAAAAATTCTCAAAAAATTCTCAAAAAATTCTCAAAAAATTCTCAAAAAATTCTCAAAAAATTCTCAAAAAATTCTCAAAAAATTCTCAAAAAATTCTCAAAAAATTCTCAAAAAATTCTCAAAAAATTCTCAAAAAATTCTCAAAAAATTCTCAAAAAATTCTCAAAAAATTCTCAAAAAATTCTCAAAAAATTCACAAAAAATTCACAAAAAATTCACAAAAAATTCACAAAAAATTCACAAAAAATTCACAAAAAATTCACAAAAAATTCACAAAAAATTCACAAAAAATTCACAAAAAATTCACAAAAAATTCACAAAAAATTCACAAAAAATTCACAAAAAATTCTCAAAAAATTCTCAAAAAATTCTCAAAAAATTCTCAAAAAATTCTCAAAAAATTCACAAAAAATTCACAAAAAATTCACAAAAAATTCACAAAAAATTCACAAAAAATTCACAAAAAATTCACAAAAAATTCACAAAAAATTCACAAAAAATTCACAAAAAATTCACAAAAAATTCACAAAAAATTCACAAAAAATTCACAAAAAATTCACAAAAAATTCACAAAAAATTCACAAAAAATTCACAAAAAATTCACAAAAAATTCACAAAAAATTCACAAAAAATTCACAAAAAATTCACAAAAAATTCACAAAAAAATTCACAAAAAATTCACAAAAAATTCACAAAAAATTCACAAAAAATTCACAAAAAATTCACAAAAAATTCATTTCAATCCTCTTCCAGTTACCCTTTACAAATCTTTAAAAAAAAGGGGGTGTGCTCCTGCCTGTCGAGTTCGGGACATGGAGCCACTACCCACTTCGAATTTCCCATCTCGTTCAATCCGCCCTACAAACATCACCGTAAAAAAAAAAAAAAATAACCAAAAAAAAATCATCTAAATTCCCTCAGCCGCAGAGAAGACCGCGACCAGCACACGATCGGCGTTCATTGGGCCTCGGGCGGGCGTGGGAGAGACGTCCCGTCGCGGCGCTCCGAACTTGGCTGAACCGTTAGTACGCCGAATAATCGGCCTCCGAGAGCGAAACGTTACCGAACGGTTAGTACATTCCAGTTCGTCGGTACGGCGAAGGGTCGGCGTGGATAGGCGTCGGGTCGTGGACGAAGGGGCGACCGGGGCGCGGAGAACGAGAGCGGCTCGGCGGGGAGAGGAAAGAGGGCGCCGCAGCGGGGGGGGGGGGGGGGGGTTGAGCAGGCGTTCGCAGAGTTCCCGGCTAGCGGCGGCGGAGGCCCCAGTCGAGTCCCGTGAGTCGTCCGGGCAAGCACATACACCTCCATAGACCGAGAGAGACTTTGGGGTGCGCGCGCGCGCGTTCGCGGTTTACATCGTGAAACACGAGAGAGAGAGAGAGAGAAGGAGGGGGGGGGCAAAGAAAAAAAAGCCCGAAAATTGGCACCGAGCGTCGGGGTGTGCTGAAGCGAGACAACACAAGACGCCGCATACGGAGAATCTCACCGGTAGAGAGTGACATAGAATAGAAACGGAGACGCTAAAGCAACCCGAGACTCCCCGATCGACCTCGCACCAAAATCGTACCAAATTTTTTTTATCATTTTTTTTTTTTTTTTTCAAAATCCGAACAACAAGATTTTATACCGAGGAGAGATGAATTCCGACGGAGGCTAAAGAGAAAAATTTAATATATATATACATATATATATATATATATACACAACGGTATATCGTACGAGAAGAAGAAAATTGATAATAAATTCGGCGAGTAAAATTCTCCGGTGTTTTATCCGGCGACCGGGGTAGCTGTCACTTCGATCGCCATTTTAGCGCCGCTGGAGCCACGGGAGAATGCGCGCCGCCGGCGTAGAGCAGCGAAAGCAGCGGCGGCAGCAGCAGCGGCACGCCGAGAGAGGATAACGGCGGTCGGGAGAGCGCTCGACTGGGCATCTCAAAAGTCTTCGAGATAGACACACGAATCTACCAATCTTGCTTCCTCAAACTACTGAAAAGAACAAAAAAAAAATATATATATATATATATGTGTATACACAATAGATAGATAGAAATTTTTATCCGCCGAAGGAAGAAGAGAAAACCCAATCGATCCAAAATCACGAAGCAAATTTTTTACTATTGTTATTATTGCGTGTGATTTTATTTGTGCGTGTCCAATGTGAGTCTTTCGCGTCGTTGGGCGAAGCGAGAACGGCAGTGGGAAAAAAAAGGTCCGTGGCGAAAAAAAGAAACGCAGGAAAGCGAGTATATATATATATACATATATATATATATATAGATATATACATATATATATATATATAGGGAAGAAGCGTGTGCCACCGGCTCAGCGACGTGAAGTGAGTGTCCAGTGTGAGTGCAAGTTCGTGGGAGGCTCTCTTGGATATATTTATTTTCCGCGACGAAACTCTGGTTCCGATTTTAAAAAAGAAAGTATTATCATTTTTTATTTTTCAGTTTCCTATTCGACTCGCGTTTTCGCAGAGAGGCCGGCGCTGCGATTGGACGAGTGCAAAGGGGTGGATAGTGAAAAAAGGAACGAGTAACATTTTGGAATTTCTTACGATTTTGTGAGAGTATTTTGTTTTCGTCCTTCGGCTGCGTTCTCGAGGAGTTGGAATAATCGTCTCGGTGCGAGTTCCGAGTTGCGCTTCGACGAGAGACGAGCGTTCGGGCTGTGCGAAGCGTCCTTTTTTTTTTTTTTTTTTTTCTTGTGCACGAGCGACGAAGAAATACAGAGGCGAAACGGTGAGACGAGATTCGGTGGTGAGGAAAAACGGAATGAGGAAATGACGAAATAGTAGAGTGGAACAGAGGGAACGAAGAGGAAAGCGCGTGGGCGTCTGCGGGGAGAGAGTGTTCGAGGATAACCGTCGCTCGGCGCCATACTGGCTCAACGAATGTCCTTTTCGTTTGTTTCGCTGCTATAATAATTTCGCAGTGAAACTGTTTCGTCAGCGGCGCTCTGGGATTTCAAGTCCACCGACTCTTTGGATCACGGTACGAGGCATTTTTGTTGTTGTTGTTGTTGTTTTTATATCGTTTACACATCCTGTTCTCCATTTGTTTTTATTTCGTGCGAATCATCTTCGCGGCGTGCAAAGTGCGGTTGATTGTGATTTTTTTTTTTTTTCTTCGTCATCGAATTACCACGGGAAAGTTGAATGAGAAGTAGGAGATAGGAAAATTTGGAAAAAAAAGGTGTATGTGCAAGGATCAAAGTGGTGGATACACATAATCGAGAAAGCCTGGTTATATCGGGCGAGGGAGAACAGTGCGCGGATAGAGGAGAGCGGAGAGAACCGGGATCGAAGCAGCGGGGAGCCAGAGATGATTCTGCGCGTCTGCTGAGGGGCAAGGGAAGCGAGCGACGAGCTACCGAAAGGAACGAAAGCCCCGCATTCGGAGACACGGTAAATACATTTGCAAATATTGATATACACATTTTTTTTTTTTCCTTGATCTATTCAGATTTTCTAATTACAATTCAGGACATTTCTTTCCAGGTTCCTAAAACTTAAGAAAAACGATATTCCGCATGGATTGTTGATATCTGTGAATGAGATTTGTGTGTCTGATCCAAGTGCGAGGTATTGTAAATCGAGCCTGGAACACCACACATGAGTACTTTTTGTGATCTGCCTATCTAGATCCGATTCGAGAGCGTGTAACTACTATAATATATACCGCATCGTGCATTTAAGAAAACATGTTGCTTACATTCTGGCGTCTCGATTTCACGATAATTAAACTGAACACTATTTTTGGACAAGTATCGTGATGACGAAGACGTCGGGTTCGCTGCGTCCATGTGTGGTGTTAGAAAAGTACAAAAAGTACGAGTGCTCTAGAGTAGAGAATGCTTAAAATTTTTAGATAAAATCGATTGATTGAAGTTTACAAAAAGAGCTCCAACGACAACAAGACAACGTGTCATTTTTTAATTCATATCGAAATATTAAATACGTTTGAGAAGCTTGATGTAACGCAATACCGAGCACGGATTTAAAGTCATCATTGTATGTTGAATTTAATGTATCGGTTTTGTGCATAAACATTTCACGTAATGAATACGTCATTGAAAAAATGTCAGTAACATTAATGTACAAAATTACGTGGTGCTTTGCGCATAAATCGGTATGTGATATTCAAGGGACACTTCAAATATGCGGCCACAACACTTGCGGTGAACCGCAGGCCGGTCAGGATGCTTCCAATTATGGAATGAAATATTCAAAAGAATAATCAACCATAAACCCAAAGAAACGCATGCGATTATCTCATCTTAGAAGTTTCGCTTCCACAACAAGAAATCTATCATCAATCCGCTAACACAATCCTCGTTTCAAGAAACACGGTAGTGTCTGGACGCCAAGTACTTAAAAAAAGGTTTTTTGAAATCATGCATACAAGCAACCAAACTCGCCAAAGCAAAAGAAAAAAGAAAACGTATAGCAGCTTTGTTTATCAACATCAATAAGGCCTCTGATAGTGTATTGCACGAATGCTTACCTTCTCCGAATAATTGGCAACTTTCGCTGAAACCGCTCTCACAAGCAAAATAAAATGAAAAAAGGCGCTATCAAACGGTCTTTCATTTGCTGTGCTGCGGCTATCGAACAGTTCCCATCCAAAGGAAAAAGTACCGCAAGATTCACTTCTGCTTTCCCCGCTGAACAATGCATATTGCCACACACTATACAACTTTGACGCAACAAATAAGAACAACGGATACCTCCTCTAAAATGCAGATTACACCGGATTCATTAAACAGGTAGTCTATCAAATGAACACTATACTGGTCGAAACAACGACAACTGGACCTAAATCTCTACACAGCAGATGATATAAACAGTGGCAATTGTACACTAAAGGACTAAACAAAAATGCAGTTTACTTAGATCGTATAACGTCGGGCTCATGCCCGAAGTAAGCTGCATTTTGTCTTTTGGTGAAAACTGGTTAGCGAATAAATTTCCACAATTTATCGTTACTATGTCGTGTTGCTGTTGTACCGCCTTTCTTCACCGCCGATTTGTCGCTGCCCAAACAGCCACTCAAATCGAATCCTACAGAATCGAGACACTCATTGTATTCAACGACTTAATCCTAAATAACTCACATCGCATCAATGTCTACAACGATCAGATTAAACCCACCCCAGTCGCGAATTACATATGCATGCCGGTGGTTAACAATCTCAATTCCAATAGGCACGTAATAGACAAGTGATCACAACTACGTCCCGTGCGTCACACTTCCACAAGGCAACATTTTAGAATAACGCGTACAGAGCGGATTGGGCCGACTGTGTCCCAACCAAGCCTGAAAGAGGTCCAACTCCTAAAGAAGTCGCAAACGGGGTTGTATGATTTCTCGAAAACGTCCTCAGGATGACTGTCAAATGTAGTGCCATATGGGAAGCTCCTAACAATACGTTACGGAACAAAAATCAAGAAACGCCTATCGTAGCTTGACTACATCACTGATAGTATTTGGACTGCAATAATCCAGCGTTAAGGTGATGTGGTACACCATCCCGCCTATTTTTGCCCCGTGACCAGCTGTTATCAAAACCTGCAATGAATACCATTTCGAAACCACAGAGGAAAATGAAAATTGGTTTTCCAGGCAATGACTATTTTTTTCCTCAGTTGTTTGTGGTTTTAAAACTGCATTCATTACATGTTCTTTTTACCGATAGCGGTATTTCACATTCCATCAGTATGTACATTTGAAGGCTCCCAATGTTCAATTCTGTGCCATGTTAGTGTTAATTATTTATTAATCACTACGGCAACTATTATCGTAAATGTGAACACACTCAAGTGTTTAGTAATGAGGGGTTGGAAGACCTCGGTCAACGGCCTATTGGCCTCCAACTCACGTCTCATAAACATACACAGCTCTTCGCGTGCACCACAACAGGACACGACTACAAGACATGTACTGCCACTAAATTTAATATACAAGATTGAGGTAAAACTAAATTATCGGTAAATTAAACCCGCTTAAAAAAACTTTATTTAATATACCAAGCAATAATTCTGACCCGTACTTGTGTATTAAATTTAATCGATCGAATGGACGATTTTGTTACGAAAATGTTCGATAGTGTGAGACACCAGATCGTATTAGTGAAACGACAATTGACGTCAAAAGCACCGTTTTAATATTAAATATTTCGGCGAATCATATTTTCCGACGTTCAATACTACAAACCGAAAATTTGAGGCTGATTACGGGAGGGGAGAATAATGCTCGCGCGTGTCTTTGTGTTAGTCAAGCCGAATTCTCAACGCTGGGGTCGCGAACGACATTAAAGGGGCGTGTGACTGATTTCTCTCCCTCTGAGTGTTCCGTCGACGGGCTCTCTGTGGCTTCGATCTACGACCGATTTAAAAATATTTTTCTCCATTTCTCTTCGGAGACCCGAAGCCTCGAATCGCCGGCGTAGCGCACGGTCGGCACACACGAAGAGTTCTTCCCTCGTACAGTTCCCTCGTGCGGAGTTGGTCGTGACTGCGGGAAGTTTGCCTGGCAATCTCGTGTACCCCGACTCGATCCTCGCTGATGCTGCTTAGGCATGCCTCCTCGCCACTCTCGCCTTTTACAGAACCGGTATACAGTACGTACGTACTACCGTAACGACCGACGTTTCAAACAAAACCGTACCTACGCTACGCAACAGTATAACTCCGTACACTCGACAACCGGATAAGTTAATGCCTCAGGAGCCAGCACGACCAGAGAAGGTTATTCCCCCTACTACTCGATCACATACAGTCGGACTTCTCATACCTTACGAACGCGGAACAAGCTAACTCTCTTAACTTATATTTCCCCCGTCGGATCACCACTACGTTGCCAGTCGAACGTGCTCGATCATTCGCGAGGCGATGCACCTGGTGAGGCAATCAGTGCACATGTGCACTGTGAGAAGGATCTTGTTAATATGACTGTTGTAATGATCGAGCGGAGAGTTTGGGGACTTGTAGATATATTAATATTGCAGATGGACCGGCGAAATATCGAGGAGAGAAAAGATATGGTGATCACCGGGATTCGAAACCGGATTAATCGGTTACTGAGTAAGAGCGCTAACCACTGCGCTAGTGTCACCTATATGTTTCTCTCATTCGAATCGTACTCTTATATGCAATGCAGGCCCGTCACGCTGTCGTTTGAGAGACATTACCATAGCACATGGTCGTAGGGAACTAGCGCGCCACATATGGTAGAATGTACCGGATTTTTAAGGATTTTTCGTCGATACTATGGAACAGTTCTTGGAAAATCTGAGACTTCACCATAGGTGGCGTCCTAATGCTTTACTACTATGTGCTATGTGTTCTACTACTACGTGTAGCTTTTACTAGATCGTTCTCTCAGTGCGCGCACCGATGGCAGAGATAGCTTTGAGGAGAATATAGTAAGTTGTCAGAGGTCCGGTTCATAATTTAGGGGAGGTTCATAAGTTATGGCAGTGTTAACCCTTCAAGTACGGGGGACTTTTTGCCGGGAGCAAACGATCGTGTCTTCCTTTAAGCATAAAAACCTCACGGATGTTCGTAATAAGTTCCTTTATTTTTTTTGCTTTGTCAAGAAAACAATACTTCAAGGTACGTCTGTGAATTCTTATAGGTCTTTTTTTGCCACATCAACTTGTTGTGTGCGAAATTCTAGATCCTCGTTAAACAAGCATCCCGTACGTGAAGGGTTAATCGCGGATTCACTGTACCGGCCTTTGCACCCTTCAGCTGCAAGAATTTCCCTTTCCCGATGGCGTTGCGTGCCACGCGTCGAGATATTCGAGGCTGCCAAAATGGGGGAAGTGAATCCATGTGTTGCTTCTCTCCACCGAGATGGTGCAATGAATGTGCACAGTAAAATGGGCACCCAACGTTTCTTGTCCACAAGCGTCCGCAATTATTATTTTCTTGTTAATTTTACAAAAAAATGTCTATTTTACAAATACTTTTTCTAAAATTAACAAAATAATTGTGACGATTTGTGCATAAAAAAGAGATTTGCTAAATGGACAATCTTTTTTTACTCTGTAAGGGGTCGATTTTAACTTATTTGGTCGTATTTTATTAACTTATCCGATCGTTCACTGTACAGTCGATAATATATATGTACACATATAGCGGAACTGAAATTAGAGGGACGTGTTTAGTCGGTATAAGCATACAATATACGCCCCTCTGGTTTTAGTCACCCGACATATTAACATACACGTATATTGTTGTGGCGAACTGCGCTATTACTGTACCGTATATGTGTAACGTATCAAGGAAGCCGCTCGCCATGCGCCATTGTTGCCGTTTCCGATTACTCTCGCTATCTTAATTATATACCAACCCCCCGGGTGCGTTATCGACGATCGGTGTTTAATTGTCGCCAGTAAGCGAGTTAAATTTTTTTTTGCTAATAAACAGTACATTTTCAGCACCACGGGCGGGGTTTATGGCTGGTCACCTGACCGATAAATTGCATGCTTAAGAGAATATTTTTTTTTTTAGGTAGAGGCGAATTTTAATCGAAAAGATACGGCTCATTAGTTTATCAAAAATCTGCGCGGTACGTAGATTGATTTATGGTTGGCCTTTGTAAAATTTACTCAAGCCATTATACCCTCGGACGGGTTTAAAAAATGAATTAACATTGATTAAATTACACTGAAAAAATCGTGGTTGAAAATGCCTATACTGTATACGAAGTTTTTATGCATAAGCTTATGGATTAAATTTAACTCTCATGCGTCAGACAGCGGCTTTTCATTACAGGTTAAAAAATAAATAAATCCTTATAACTTTTGAACAAATAATTGTTGGCATCGCCCGTAGTTTATTTTCGTCAGGCAGAGTCTGGCATTTCGATTTCACTATAATAGAACCTGAAAATGCGCATTTGTTCGAAAGTTACAGAGGAATGAACATTGCGGTCGGACAGACCATGTGTGACCACCTGGGCTTGATATGCATAATGATAGTAGTTATTTAGAAAACCCTTGACGGTGTAATGAGGGGAGCTCTTGCGCGGTGGACCAGTTGAACGAATGAACTAAAATCGCTTCTCAGGAATGCGACGTGAAATCGCATTGCAGGTGTTTTTTTTTCGAGTTATCATATTACAGTCGAAAATAAAATTTACCGGCTCATTATCGTGACCTTTCCACTTCTTATGATTGTTTGCAGCAGTTCCAGAATAGACAATTTTCGCTACAATGAAGACCAAGATAGCGATGCGGTGGATTGCGCTTTATTCGAGAAATCTAAAGATAGTAACAACCCAAATGTCTCTAAAGTCAGACCCAAAAAGCAAGTGCACCTTAGTCTTGAGTGGTCCATTTTTCATACCGGGCGGGTTCATCGGATAAAGCAGGCCAGTGACAATGGGTTGCCTGAATAGACATCACTCCAAATGTCCAAGGGAATTCGTAACTGGGCATTTGGAATGTTTTTTCTTAAGTGGTCCAATGTTGAGGATTCTTTCCCCGGTTGAATTAACATTATCTTCATTGACGATGTTTGGATAATTGGAAAGGACATTTTCCCTTAAATCCATATTGAGGGGGCCGTTGAGCCGGACAGATATTGTCCATAGACCGGCATCGCCTCCTTTAGCCTACCTTCACGAATGAATGCAGGAAAAACAAAAGTCGTCTTCTCTCCCACGATCGGATCTAATCTCTCTCGTCACGGAGAGGTTAATCTCTATCTTCGTGCAGACAACACACCGCTGCGGAACACGCTGCTCTACGGTACACTAAGTTACGGTGTACAGAAGGCTTGTACACCTTGCTCGCTTCCCTAGCAATCTTTTTCTCCGGCACCTGGTAATTAGTTGTGACCCCGTGATTAAACAGCACAGGTTAAATTCGCGATAAGTGTGGTTACACGAATCCATAGGTCGCACTTACGTAGAGCCAGGATATCCCAATGGATTTCGAATCGTGCCGGTACTTTCTCCGTAGTCCCGGATAAATCAGAGATACGAATCGGTCGCTGTAGAGTAGGCATTCTTGGAACTGGCTTATGCGTATGTTTTTATGTCCCAAGTGCGCGACCTTCGCTCGTAACCTTGGCCGTTGCGAGACGAGGGACAAAAATAAACGGGGTCATCGTCCGACCTCTCGTTTCCTTTGCCGCACACTGAACATACGATACACTAAAAACTGGTAGATTCCCGGCAAGTTGCGTAGAAAACTGGCTTTATTGATATGAATACCGGATCACCGCACATGGTTCTTGTGAATCCGAGGCGTTTCAACAAAATCTTGCTGTTACCTCTTCATTTAGGTTCTCAAAGCGTGCCTTTCATAATTTCAGGTTTTTCGGTATGAAACCTCGATCGAGCTGTTTGTTGTTACCTTCTGACGTTTCGCTTTTACTGCAATTCAACGAAAGAAGCTGAATTTTGAGCAAAGCAGTGCGATTTTTAGGCGCTCACTCCTTACGCGTAAGGAGTGCCTATTGAAATGACTATTTTTCACATTCTCATACCATCGGACGTCCGTGTCGTGGTGTATCTTAGCGACGAATCAACCAACGCAGCTAAAACTTGCTACGCAGTCTTGTTTAGGGTTACACTTACTTAACTTACGTCTGTTTGGACTTAAACGCATTGTTCCAGTAGTTTCCAGATCTAGTTGTAAATGGTAATCATGAAACGACATATTTGTGACGAGTGGTGAAATCGGATATATAATCAGAATATATATAATCAGAAAGCCAATCGACGTAAGTTTGTTCCGATACCCATTTCTTGGGAAAAAGTGGCTGTTTTGGGTATTTTCAAACTGCGATATCTGACCTTTCCGATCAAAACCCCGAAAGCTCCGGATCGTGTTCTACGTAAGAAAGTACACAAGACAGTCTACTCGGTGATGAAGAGAATTAATCAAAAGAATAACAATTCCAATCGAACTTCCAATTCGTGGTTCCAATTTTGTGCAGTTAAAATCGAAATGTCAAAAAAAAAAAAAATCTTCACCACCGACACAATTCAACGAATTTTTTTTCGCTGAACACGAATACCATATCAGCTTTGGCCCACAGCCAATCCGACCGTTTTTTTTTTTTTTTTTTCCCAGCACAACAAAACAGCTACACGGAATTTTGAAATTTATCCCGAAATATCCAAGCGGTTGAGTGCGAGGGAGCTTGATATTTTATTATTATATACGTCGTCTCTATTTAGCTCTTCGCTTTGAACTCCATCCCGACTCCCCTCCCCTCATCCGACCTTCGAGCGAGCACTACCGTCGAGGTAGTGTTTATTAAACGCGCATTTATCCAATCGAGCAGGGGCTCGTGGAGGGGGACGCGTTCGATTCAAACCTGATTACAAATTGCTGCCCGATCGCCATTGAGAAGGCTCTCTCAGCGCCGGATCTCACGACCCTTCGGGCCTTATTCCTGTACTCGTGCCTACTTCTTTTTATTCCACGCCGTTGAAACTTAGCTCTCATGTGTACAGTCCCCCCCACCCCTCCCCCGTGCGTAACATGTTAACGTGCGTAATGTTGAACATTCACGTACGTGGCATTGGGCATTTAAAGCCACGTATCTTGACCCGCTATGCCTTCGTCTGATCTTCGCGTGCAACTCAGCCCGGCTACCGACAAAAACAGCCTGTTTCGCGCACCGGGCTTTTCGGACTCCCGTTTCACCGAACGGCCCCCCTGCGAGTTAGCACGTCCTTCTATCGGCACAACTCGCCTTCACCGAGCTCTCCGGTGAATTCTCCCGTTCCGGTTTCCAGCCTGTAAACGCGAGCGGACAGTTCTGTATCTTTCAGACCCGTAGCAGGGGAGAATGACTAATAACAGGCCAGACTCATTTTTACAAGGAATCGACCTGTATTGTTGTGCGCCTTAAAACAAAACCATTGAGTCCAATTTCTTTGTCCCAGCTAGTCCGCGAAAATTTTTTAGGGCTCTTTGTAGGTTGGACCTATTTTTCATACAATAAACACCTCACTTTGAGGTACATTTGTATATAGGTAACGTATCTTGGCATATAGGTAATCCCTAGTAGACATTTTCGAGCTTTATATCGGGCTCTGATAGGGTTCTAATAAGACCTTACCATACCTCTAATAAAACCTTACCATA
Source organism: Amblyjoppa fuscipennis (assembly GCA_963575735.1). NCBI lineage: Eukaryota > Metazoa > Arthropoda > Insecta > Hymenoptera > Ichneumonidae > Amblyjoppa > Amblyjoppa fuscipennis. The sequence continues at coordinate 1,168,996 of OY754494.1, forward strand.
ATAAGACCTTAGCATACCTCTAATAAGACCTTACCATAATAAGGCCTTACCATACCTCTAATAAGACCTTACCATACCTCTAATAAGACCTAACCATATTACCTTACTCAAAAGCCCTTGTCAGAACTTCTGAGGACCCTATGAGGGCCCAATCTAACGGTCGAATATACTCGGGATGGCGACGCACTTTTATTGCTCTTTTGACCTTTCATACAAGTGCAGGTCCATGCTCACTCTTCGGCGCTAACATACTAATAACTTTGGGCCGGTTTTGGGTATCGTGACTTACAAAGGTTTACGTTATGATTATTAATGTATGTATGCATTTATTGTACATTAGGACCTGGGATCCTTTAGGCGCATCACTCAACCAACAACAAACCGAATAAATACGAAAAAAAAGTAACACTCTGCAACTATCGCGCTGAACCTAAACCGCACAATAACAGTATAGAGAAAATATGTTTTAAAAAAATAACACAAACAGAATAATGACAATGAAATAAACTATATGACTCATTATCTCTTTGTTATGAAGGTTAATATTAACTTTATGCTTGCCACTAAATGAAAACTTTGCACCGCTTGCGACATCGTTCTCCGTTGCTTGAGTGTACATAGAATGGACCCGACGACCCCCACAGTCTGAGCAATTTATTTCACGTGAAAACAAAGAATAACCGCTAGCTACTTGTTTCACTGAAAGACTATTAAGTACCTTGCAGTAGACACTTCAAGGTTCCTTCGAATGTATGACTTATCGAGAAGAGTTTGTTCTCTCCCGACTACGCTAAAAAGGTCATATTTCTATGTCTGCAACGGGGGTGGAAAGTGGAAAAATGGCCAGATGGCAACTTTTTAGCATAATCGGAAAAAAAATCCTATGCCACATGTGAGTGGATTTTCATCACGCACTTTTCTCCCTTCTAGCGTAACGTACTGTTTTCATTCAAACGTTAGAATTCTTCCTCAGATGACTCTCCTTACCCATTCTTCTCTACACTCTTTGACCCTTTCTTTCAATGCGCCGATAACGAGCTTTGCGATCCTAAAAATTCCAAGTGGTCTACGAACGGTCGAAAGGTACCTTTTGAGGCGAGTCAAGCTTGTTACTTCTTTCTGTTACTTACAGACCGGAAATTGGTCTCCGCCGACTCGACGCTCTCGAGAAAATGCTCGCACTTAATTTCCCTCTCGCCTCGTGTGTGTGTGTGTGTGTGTGTGTGCGTGTGTGCATGTGCATTTATCCACCGCCGCAGGAAATGTTTATTAATTACGGGAGTGTGTCGGGGCACGGTTAACACGCCTCGTTCGGTTTGCACTGTTCCTAACCTCCTTCTCAGCGCCGTGCCTTGGCCGGTGCCTTGTTCCTTCCCTTCCGGAAACGCTCGTCCATGTGTGACCGTTGAAGCGACCGTACGACAGGAAGCGCGCGTGCGAAGAAGAATAAAGGTGTCGCGCGCGCATAACTCATTCGAGGATTAATTGTAGAGATAAAAAGAGGGGGGGGGGGGGGGGGTGATTATTAGCGGGAGGCTCGTGCTCCAATAACAATGATAATTGGGTGATGCGTGAGTCATGCAACGCTCGGATTAAAATAAATTGCGCGCATTAGATTTTACTGCCCATTGTTGATTCCTTAACTAGCTCTGTCAGACCATTTTTCCATTTTATGACCATTCTTTTTCTCCAAAATGTTTTTCAATTTTTTTTTTTCAATTCTCAGAAGCATTTTAACGAAAAATTTGGAGAATAAAAATGGTTGACAGAAATTGCCTTTTTTCGAATTGAGAGTACGAAATGTCGGGAAAGTTTAATCACCTTAATCCTTGCGGTTCTGCCGCTGAATTTATATTCCTCCATCCGCATATTTATCGTATGATACGCGATATGGGAATTAAAAAAAAAAAAAATGTTGTTTGTAATCTGGGGAGGCGTAAATAACACTTGAAAACTGTACGAGGGGTTTCATAATTTGCATTTCTTTATCATTGTATAACGCACGAGTAAACACGTGCTTATACGACAATCGCGACATAATGTCTGGGACAAACGGGACAAACATTAATCGGACCATTGGACGACGAGGGGGAATCCCCTCGTTGTGTAATACCAACAGAAATGTACTGCAAAATTCTCTATCGCCGGAATAACAATAATAATAACAACAACAGTAATACTGAGAGTATATGAAGAGTATGTGAAGAATAATAAAAAAAAGAAGGTACGGTGAAAGATGAACGGACGACCCGATTGAAGCGGGATTACAAGCGGGGTACCTGAAATAACATGAGATCTGGCAAGGATTATCCAGACTATTTTTTCAGGGCGTATGAAAAAAAAAAAAACCCCTGAAAAATTCTGCCTCGTCGTTTCGATTATCGGACGAACCAATCTTCCCTTTTTCGTCGGAGCCTATCTTCGCCTCTTCATAGAAGAAGCTTCCGCTTTTTAGGTTTTGAAAACTATGCGAAACGACTGTGCTCGCGACCAAACCGTGCACGGTCGGCAACGAAAACTTTAATCCAAAATTTCTCTGTCGGTGTCGATCGGTTGGAGAAGAGCTGAAGGTAAAGAAGCCTTGAACCTCGAGATAAATTACCCTAGAACTCACGTTATGGGGTACAAAAGTACCCCAGACGACACTCAAACTGCACCCCTAAAGTCCAAATTGACATTATCGACTCAGAACCTCCACGATAATTCAGTTCCATGATCTGACAATCTCTGGAGAGCGATAGTAGCTTCAGTTGTACGCTAAAGCAGCGCGCTTGGGTTAACAATGTACCCCAGTTGGGAGTCCCCGTTAGTGTTTTATGTAAGTAAGTGATTTTTTTTTGTTAGAACTATCGAATGTAAGTTCCTATTATATAATTCGCGCATATATAATCGCCATTTTATTTTTTAATATATTTTTGTTATAGTGCTTAAATAATTTTCGTCACATTTATAATCGTATACATATTGGAATTTGTCACAATAAGTATCATTATCTTTAGTTACCTACAATAAAAAAATAAATACAATTAAAAAATCTCCACGACATTTTTCTCTCGATAATGATATACAGTGAGGAATATCTTCGTGCGGGGCATAATGGACCACAATTAAAAGACCCAGTCCTAGATTTTCATGCCGTCACGCCGCCTTTCAGAGAAACGTTCACATCCGTCTTTCTGAAGCCAACATCGTGGGCTTCGTTACCGGAGGTTAATCTAACCGCCCCTTAATGTGTTTTTTTTTCATACGGCGTTTAATTTCTCCCAGCGTGTGAACTCACGCTCGTTATATCGAGAAAATAACCGGTAGCCCGCGAGTGGTATTAAGTGACTCGAAGCTCAATAAAGAGCGCCACTACCACCTACCGACGATCTAATGGATTCGATCAAATTATACAAGGCGTCTCTCGTGCGCCTGCATAGCTTAAACGCTGCACCAGCGGAGCTAACGATTGTCGAATGGGGGGGGGTTTCTGTACCCTCATTATCGTAATCGGTCTTTGAATTGAGATCGGCCCGCACAGACACGAACCAAGCCAGCGTGCATGTGTGTGCATTATAAAAATGTACAAAAGAATATTATAAAAATGACAATGGGTTTTCGGTGCTACAAAGCGTGTAGCACGTCCCCCAATGAAAATAAAGTATATGAAAAAAGTATGCTGATGCACATATAGTGACATACATTAAGAATCTATTTGACACACTTCTGATATATTAAAAATACATTAAAAGTATATAATTAAATATCGCGTCTTTCGTGCCCTTATACGTGTATATTCATAATTAATTATATATTCGTAATTATATGTAAAACATATGACACATATATTCTTTCTATATCGCTGATATATAAAAATAACATATGTGACATATACAAATATGTATGTTACATATACTTGCAATATATGGTCTAGCTTATTATGTGAATAGTGCAAAAATTATTTTGCTGCATCTTTATCGCCGGTTTTTCCACGAATGTCATGTAATTACTTTAACAATTGATGCAAATTATATTCTGAAAAACGGTGAAAAATTGTTGACATTGGTAGAGATTCGAACCCGTCACCTTGCGACTTGTAGTTTGCGGCAATATCCACTGGGCTACTCAATAGTTGAAAACAAAACTTTGGAAACTTATAAATTAGGCGTGGTAGACTCTAAGACATTGTTTTGTGAGTTGTACGTAAATGATGTTTCATGCATAGGCATGTTTACCACGATGATAGGCAAAAAATCTTTTTCCGCGCCGCTTGTTATTCGAAGCAAAAATATACTCTGAGAATCAAAATTGTCACATGTCTTCGTTATGTGGTTTTTTTTTTTTCTTTTCACAAAGTTTCTTCTATAATAAAGCATATTCTGAAATGACTTGGTTATCTCGCAGAGGACACTTTGTGTGTGAAAGAAATTTTAAAAAATCAGTTCAACTAACATTTTCCATAAATTCAATACATTATAAAATTCCGAGAGGTAAATTGATTTTAACCTATTTCAATCTTCATAATTCTTTGAGTCCCATAAATATGTGCTAAAAAAATCAACGATAGCAACAAATTTATTCTATTCAGGGCAACAAGTCGTTGAGTTTGATAAAAAAAATGTCTATTGCCAGTTCATAAGATTTTTGATTTGCAAGCATACATTCTGGATGATCATATATGTCATTTATATTTTTCGATTTACAATCGATATATTTTAATTATAAAATCAACATATTATTGGATATATGTTTCAATATATATAGATATGTCATCAAAATTATATAAACCATATGGAAAGTATATATTAGGGTGTTTCTCGAAAAGGACATTTTTTTTTTTAATGTTGGTCCCACCCTTTCAAAGTATAGAATTCGATTAAAAATTGAACCTTGCGAAAAGCGGTTCCTAGCAAAAAATCCTAAGTGGTGCCGCATTCGACGTTTGTACCCAAAAAAATGCAGCACCTTTTAAACGTAATTGTGTCAACGACCACCTTTCGGGAGGTGTTTTTTTTTTTTTAGATGAAAATATATACTTTTGGAGGGTGGGAAGAATTTTTCTCAAAAAATTCATCCTACTGGACATTTTTGGTTTTCTGTATAGGAATTAAAAAATCGAAATCTTTTGTGTTTAATAAAAAAAAAAAAGACATATTTTCATCGATAAAAAAATCCAGCGAACGGCAGTCGCTGACAATTAAGTTTGAGAGGTGTCGCATTTTTGGGTACAAACGTCGAATGCGGCACCTCTTAGGATTTTTTTTCTAGGCACCGCCTTTCGCAAGGTTCAATTTGAGATTGAAATCTGTAGTTTAAAAAGATGGGGAGAAAATTAAAAAAAAAAAATGAATTTTTTTTTTGACACACCCTAGTATATATACGACTTATAAGAAAATACATGAGAGCAAGTGTATCACAGCGTATACTCCTCGAGTACACTATCTTTTATATCCATGATATACAATATTTCGGTGAAATATATTAAGCATAAAAATAATACATCTCGAATATAATTCCGAATACACTTTATTTCCATGGGGTACGAGCGCCATGATCTCTCTCGACAGTGTCATTATGCGCCAATTGGAAGTACCTTTCCGATGGCACAATAGCGGATCGGGCAAACTTGCTTTCGTCGAAGTGCTCGTCCAAAGAGTTGTAAAAAAAAAAAAAAAAAAAAAAAAAAACAATAGAAGGAGAAAATGCATCGAAATATATATTGCATTTAAGATGGGACCGCGATACAAATAAGTGTCTGCGGAACGGAGAGTGAACGAGTAGAAAATTGTTTCTGCGGCAATGACAATCGCTACGTGACTAATGGCGCGACCGTTGAATAGGGTTCGAAGAAGAGCTCTGACAGAAATGGGCGTTACTTACGACTTTCCGCGCGCCCAACGATGCGTCAAAGTGACCTTCTGTTTCTCAGCGGTCGACGCGCAATTCGAGCCCGTCGCACGATGAAACGCCCGAGTATCGTACGATATGTTCACCGTGCCGTTCGAGACGCGATGCAATAAACCGCGCAGAATCACGTGGGGGAAAAACGAAACTGGAATTAGGTTAAAATAAAAGCGAAGGTAAACTTATGAAAACAAATTGAAATTGACGTGGCTGAGTTGAAGCATCAATAACGCCGTCGGGACTCTACCGTAAAACTATCGCCGATATAAGACACTTCGCAACCACCCCACCACTTGTGTGAGGCAATAAACGCGACGCAGCCGCACACTATGAGAGAGCGTGAAAATCACGACGAAACGATTACTGGTTCAAATTGATATCTGATATTACGCGAAAAATAATCCAATAAATATTACCCGAGAATTATCAGATTGAGGTAGACCTATTCTCAATTCAATAGCCGATTTAAAATAATAATAATAATAATAATGATATTTGTTGTGGCTGCGCAAGTGTATACTTTGCTTTTTTTTTTTTTTTTTTTTTTTTTTTTTCAGAAATAATATATAACAATGTATAGTTAATTTCCTCTAAAATAGTTCATAAATACGATTGTAAAACGTATAATCTGTAGGTGGAATTTAATTTTTCTAAACGGAGATTAATCGCTTTGAATAGTTGTAAAAATTAGGAAGTTGTAAAATCGAATTCTTCGCTCGAAGAGAGCAGTTCGTTCAACTTCTTTTTAAATTCTTTACGACTCCGCACTTTTCTCATATTCGCTGATAGTTCATTAAAACAGTTTATTCATATAAAATCATAGGCGTTCCTTCCCACCTCTTTTTTTTCCCCAGTGACTTGTTTGACACTAAAATTTTGGGCATTTCTTGTCGTTCCTTCGTATAATCTTAATTCATTGTTCTTGACTAGTTGCATCACGGCTCTATTGTGGTTTATTTTTGCCATCGGTAAGTATTGGTATTTCCTGGAATAGCATACTCGTAGATTCGAGCCTTTTTAGATAATATTTTTAGTTCCTTTCTCTGCAATGTTGACATCATTCTCATGACATTGTCGTATGCTCCACCCCACGCTATTACGTCCCATACGTTGCAATTGACTGGAACAGAGCGTAATACACTTTTATGACTTGTTTAGTGCTTAGGATATTATTGAGTTTTTTTTTTTTTTTAAGGTAAAAGACAAGTTTCCAAGTTTATTTGTTATACTATAAACGTGCATTTCCATCGTAGTGGTTCGTCGATTATAATGGAATAGAATAGGATGGAATTGTTTATTTCGTATTCTAGGGTTCAAGCCCCCTCAGAACACCGTACCACAAGATACAGATCGCCCACAACAATTGTACAAACCAACAAAATACCATGAAATTAAATATAAAAATCATATAAACAAAAAAAAAACATAATGCAAAGAGAATATAAACCAAAAGGCCTGCTATCTAGATATCGTGTTGTATCAGTTGACTTGATTACTTTACGCTCTGTCCCCACATCTAATGAGAGTGCGTTGTTGGTTTTTATGCTCTCTACATAACAGCTGAACCGCAAGAACCGCAGTTTTGTTAATAGTAATAATAACGATACTAACAATAATAATAATAACGATAATAACAACAACAACAACAACAACAACAACAACAACAACAACAACAACAACAATAATAATAATAATAATAATAATAATAATAATAATAATAACGATAATAATACTAATAATAACAATAACAAAGTAAGTGTATAATGTTTACCAGCTCCGAGTAAAATGGCAATAACGTGAACGATACGCGGCCGGTAACATTATGATACAATACGTCAGAGAACCCGTATTTTCCGCGCGTATGCACCGGAGAGCAGCCCGTGACGCAATAGTTGCGATGGCCAGTGCTCGCGCCGTGTTGGAAACCGTGAAGCGCAGGAGATTTGTTGATGAAAAAAAAAAAAATCACGCGAGCGGTCGAACGAGAGTAAGGGAGAGCTACAACGCTGGTCGGAAGGTGGGGGAGGGGCGAGAGGGCTCTCGACTGTCGAAGCACGACGCGGACGTCGTCGTGCGCGCGGACTCTGCGATACTCTTCGACCAGTTTGGTTACGGAACTCGCTTCGCTGCTCGAGAACGGCCAGTGAGGTATAATAGTAGTCATATATACATATCTATACGTATACATAGTTTATATAGTATTATATATCCAATATATATATATATATATATATATATATATATATATATATATATATATATATGTATGTGTGTGTGTGTGTGTGTGTGTGTGTGTGTGTGTGTGTGTGTGTGTGTGTGTGTGTGTGTGTGTGTGTGTGTGTGTGTGTGTACACGTATATAGTTGCCGAGAGGAGATATATATAACAGCGGTAGGTTGTAGGACTGCTATTAGAGTTCTAGATTCTCGTATTCGTATCCGCGAGGGAGTGAGCGAGAGAGATTGGGAAAGGGCGAGCGGCAAGAGAGCATCGCGTCGGCAGAGCATCGGGCATAGCGAGCCGAGGCGGCGAAGTCCCACGGGGCCTCGGTGTCCTCTGTTCTACGGAGCCTCACCTCTGCGCACCCGCGCGTCCGCGCGTGCGCTGGCGAGTCTGTACTGTGTCTTCCCCCCCCCCCCCCACCCTCGCGCCCTGCCTCGGTACCCACTCACTGCCACGCTGCTGTCTCGGCTTTGTGCCGCTTCAACCGACGTTGTGCCCGATATTTTACGCGTTTCATAATTCGCGATGATTTCATAGGAATTTTTTTTACAGGATTTTCTGACCATTTTTTTTTTACTGACTTAATTTGTCTGGAGAAAAGTAGCGCGGGGGTTATTCGCAGTGGTAGATTTCACAATGTGTCCTCGCAAGGCGATCAAAAAAAGTCCTTCAAGAGAATTTCTTTTTCACGCTTCGACGACAAATTACTTATGTGGAATAGAGGACAAAAAAAAACGCTAATAAAAAAAAAACGAAAAACGAAGAACCTTCCTGACAACAACGAGCACAATACGAGGATAACCTGTCTTCGAGCGCAGTGTTAGCACATCATCAATCTTACGCCACTGCATAAACTACTTGAAACGACAAAGGTAATAATGACGAACGAAATAAGTTTCATATAACTGACAATGACACCGCCTATATAAATATTTTTTTTTATTCCTGCATTGAGAAAAATACAACGGGCAATGAAAAGCAAGGATTCATGTTTCTCATTGGCTAATCGATTATTTAATTTACGTGGATTTCCACCTGAGCGAACATTTTGTTGGTCACAAACATAGATCATTATACAAAGTATCAATAAGTCAAATTTGGTTAAGTAATATTTTGTCGTTTCGACAGAGACTGGCGTCTTCGAGAAGATTCCAAAGTGGGTCTTCGCAGTGAAACGCACAACTCCCAGTTTGCCCGGAGGGCATTCGGGACTTAAAGAAAATGAACACACCAGACGGAAAAATGGTGGCAAGTTTTCGTGACTCGTCTTCGCACGATGATGAAAGAAAAAGTCCTTCGGGAGAATTTCTTTTCCGCACCTCGCGGACCACTCAACCATAAATAATGGTTGGAATTTGGACTATTTTTCTATAACCAACCACAAACCAACCGTCGATTGGTGCGCCAAACCAACCGTTATTCCAACCGACCGAAGGTTGATTTTCGGTTGGTTTTTGGTAACCAAGCATTTTCCAACAGCATAAATAGTTGGTTCATGGTTGATTATTATAAAACGATCCTCATTCCGACTTTCAGGTGACTACGGTGATGGTCGATTTGTAGTTGGTTTTTTGCGAAACCAACCATAAACCAACTATTTCGGGCAACGACTTAGCGAGCGTTTGGTTTACGGTTGGTTTTGAAAAATCAACCATAAGTCAACCACTACTATTCTCGGTTGAAAGTCGAATATAGAGTTGCTTTATAATATCCAAGCGTGAGTCAACCTTCACTCTGTCGAAAGAATAGTTGGCTGATGGTTGGATTTGGCGATTTTTCTATAACCAACCACAGACCAACCGTCGATTTGTGCCCCAAACCAACCATTATTCCAGCCGCCTGAAGGTTGCTTTTTAGTTGGTTTTTGGAAAGCAACAATTTTCCGACAGCGTAAATAGTTGGTTCATGGTTGGTTATTATAAAACGACCCTCATTCCGACTTTCAGGTGACTACAGTGATGGTCGATTTGTGGTTGGTTTTTCTCGAAACCAACCACCAACTATTTCGGGCAACGACCTAGCCAACGGTTGGTTTACGGTTGGTTTTGAAAAATCAACCATAAGTCAACCACTACTATTCTCGGCTGAAAGTTGAGTATAGAGTTGCTTTATAATATCCAACCGTGAGTCAACCTTCACTCTGTCGAAAGAATAGTTGGCTGATGGTTGGATTTGGCGATTTTTCTATAACCAACCACAGACCAACTGTCGATTTGTGCGCCAAACCAACAATTATTCCAACCGCCTGAAGGTTGCTTTTTAGTTGGTTTTTGGAAAGCAACAATTTTCCGACAGCGTAAATAGTTGGTTCATGGTTGGTTATTATAAAACGACCCTCATTCCGACTTTCAGGTGACTACAGTGATGGTCGATTTGTGGTTGGTTTTTTTCGAAACCAACCATAAACAAACTATTACGGGCAACGACCTAGCCAACGGTTGGTTTACGGTTGGTTTTGAAAAATCAACCATAAGTCAACCACTACTATTCTCGGCTGAAAGTCGAATATAGAGTTGCTTTATAATGTCCAACCGTGAATCAACCTTTACTCTGTCGAAAGAATCGTTGGCTAATGGTTGGATTTGACGAAGCAACCCAAAATCAACCTTCGGGAGGTTGGAATAATGGTTGGTTTGGCGCACCAATCGACGGTTGATTTTTCGTTGGAAGGAATGCGACGGGCGTTTCGACGACAAATTGCTTATGTGGAATAGAGACGAAAAAAAGAGAAAATTACAATTCCAGACGGGAAAAATGTGTGACAAGGTACCGCGTCGGCCGCGAGGGAGCGCCATTCGAAGGCCAGCAATGGGAGATACACGGGGAGGGTCGAAATGAAGAACACAAGTCCCGGAGAGCAGGAGAGGCTTTTTAATAGGCACCAGGAAGCCGATCGACTCTCTGTGCTCGCCGAGAGAACAAAGAGGACGATCCGGACAGATCGTGACAAAGAGAAATTATGAAAGGAACGGGGAGAGAGTGGACGAGCGAGATAGGAATGAAGAAAGCGTGAGGGAAGAAACAGAAAAAAAAATAGAAGGAAAAGCAGAGAGGAAAAAAAGAAGGAAAGGAAGGAAGGAAGGTGAGATGGAGAAAAGGGAATCTGCGGAGGGCGCGCTAGAGCCGCAGCGTTCCCGAGAGAGACCTCGAGCTTCGGCATTTTCTCCCTCCCCTCCAATCTCTCCCCCCCCCACTCCTTTCTTGTTTCTCGTCGAAGTCGGACTCGACCACATCCTCGCCTCTCCCTTCGTCTCTCTCTTCTTCGCATTCGACGCCTCATCTTTCTCGGTCCATCTCGTTCATTCACCAATGTGCGAGGCCACGTTCTTCCCGGTTCCTTGTTGCGCCTCCTTCGTCCTCCGGAGTTCTTCTTGTTCTTCCTTTTCTTGAGATCTTTGGTATTCGGTCTTGAATATCCTTCACTCGGCCACACCGCGCGGTCCTCTCGGCTACTTGTTGTGCCTCCTTCGTCCCTTATTCGCGCCCTTCCTTCGTGGTCTCCTTCGACGTCTTCTCGATGGTTCATCCTGCATATCTACCACTCATCCTCGCCGCGCGTTCTTCTCGGCATTTTGTTGTCTCCCCTTCTTCTTCTTCTTCTTCTTCGTCTTCTCTTTTTAGTGTCTTGGTGTTTTCTTCCGAATATCTTCGCACATCCTCACCGCACGTTCTTCTCCTTGTTTCGCTTCCGTCGCTTGTTCATCTCCTTCCTTCGCTTCCCTATTGGCGTTTTAGTGGCTCCTCCTCGATATCTTCACTCATCTTCGCCGCACGTTCTTCTCGGTTCAATCTTGAGCCTCCTTCGTCCCGTATTTTCGTTCATTGTTTTCTTCTTCTCTTTTAGTGTCTTGGGGGTTCGCCCTGAATATCTTCACTCGTCCACAATGCAGGTTCCTCTCGGTTCCTTGTTGCGCACCGTTTATCCATCCCGCTTCTTCTGGTTCTGGTTTTTCTTCTTCCCTCTTGGCGCATTGGTGTTCCGATCTAAATAGCTTCTCCCACGCTCCTTCGTCACTTGCACCTTGTTGCGCCCTCCTTCGTCTCTTTTATTCGTCTCTTCTTTTCATCACTTCCTCCTCTTCTTTTTGCGTCACTTATTCCGCTTCTTTGCGCCACTTCTCCCTCTTCTTTGCGTCACTTCTTCCTCGTCTTTTCGTTACGTCTTTCTCTTCTTTTCGTCACTTCTTCCACTTCTTTTCGTCACTTCTTCCTCTTCTTTTCGTCACTTCCTCTGCTTCTTCTTCTTCTTCTTCTTTCTTTTCTTCTTCTTCTTCTCGTCTCTTTGACATTAACACGAATCTCCCCCTCCCTCCTTTGTTCTCATCTCCCTCATCCCCTCTCCCCCACCGCTATCCAACGGCTTTAATCCTCCGTTCATCTCATCTCTTGCTTCCTCCTTCTCTACACAACTCCCCTCCCCCGCTTCCCATACCGTGGAGTCGCTTTTCGTGTGATACCTCTTTCCACGACAGCGCTCCGGTCGCCCCTTGTGCTTCTTATTCTACGCCTTATTCTTGTTTTTTTTCTTCATCTTCTATTTGTTTCTCTTTCGTGTATTCTTCGCCTTGCTTCTCCCCCCGCCGATTCTCCTCTTTCAGCGTCAATCGAACACGCGCGTGCGCACACCGACGTCCATCTCGTCCTTGTCCTTCATCGTTCCGTCCTCTCCCTCGGTTCCTCTCTCTCTCTCTCTCTCTCTCGTTCTCGACGATTTCGTACCTTCTCATGCGCCGCAACCAAAGATCATCTTCCCTCCCCTTCGAGGTCTCGCATTCTTATCCCGTGTTACCTCCTATATGTATATCTCGTTTCGCGTTACCAACATCTCTCCATCTCTCGCGCTGTGGCCGTGGCTCTCCGTTATTCTCTATTTTCTCTCGCTCCGCCATTCGAACTTTCGAGTTTCGTCGAAAATTCTCTCCGCGGTTTTCCGACGCAAAGGCCATCGTTGCAACGGACACGCCTCGGGCTGTCGAAAACTTTGCCATCTCGTGCGTTCTTGAACGACGAAAGTAGACTGACTGGCCGGGACTTCTCGGCTGCTACTCCGCAATCTCGTCTCAATCACCTTATAGTGCTTTCTATCTTTCTGCTTAGTTGGCATTTTTGGCTTTTACCCAGGAGTGGGAGGAGGATAGTTTTTCGTGTATATTGAGCGGAAGAAAGGGTTAGGGGTAAAAAAACGAAACACGCAAAAACTTAGCGTTTCGTAGTGTTTTTTTTTGTGGCTGAAGAGACCGGTTAAAGGGCAATGGGTAATGATACGAACGGGTGACGGATTAATAACTAACCGAAATACGTACACTCACGACAATCACAAACGCCCACAAACACTCACAATAACGGATAAGCACTGAAACTCACACGCTCGCAAACACTCGCAAACACTCGCCAACACTCGCAAACCCTTGCAAACACTCGCCAACACTCGCCAACACTCGCCAACACTCGCCAACACTCGCCAACACTCGCAAACACTCGCCAACACTCGCCAACACTCGCCAACACTCGCCAACACTCGCAAACACTCGCAAACACTCGCAAACACTCGCAAACACTCGCAAACACTCGCAAACACTCGCAAACACTCGCAAACACTCGCAAACACTCGCAAACACTCGCAAACACTCGCCAACACTCGCCAACACTCGCCAACACTCGCAAACACTCGCAAACACTCGCAAACACTCGCCAACACTCACAATAACGGATATGCACTCAAACTCACACGCTCACAAACACTCACAATAACGGATAAGCACTCAAACTCACAAGCACTCATATGCACTCACTGACAGTCACACACCCGTAGACACTCTCATAGGCATTTCCACAGGCACTCAGAGAGACACTCATAGATCGCCAATAATGTAAATAATTTAAACGGAAAAGTAATTCGGAATTAAAGTTGAATTATCAGTCTGGATTATTGGTTTTTTTTTATACTAGCCTTCCTCCGACGTTAAGTCTAGCATGATACTTTTGTAGAACAAGGAACCAGCAGCGAGCGCTCGTAATCTCGGAGGCCCTCAGGATCGTCGAGACCGGACTGCACGACGTCAGCATCAATTGCCTTCGGGCTCTCCGCTGTCCTTCGTCGGAACTGCCTTGTTCTTTGTTGCGCGTTCCTCCACAACCGCGACACTAGTTATGTGTGCCTCAAAGGACTCGTATAACTCGCTCGCGACGTACGTTGACTCTGCTTGAATCGCATCAAACGCAACTCTTCGTTCTGCGCAGCTTCTCGTACGATATTAGCATCGTATGATGTTTGTCTTTTTTTTTTTTTTTCCTAAAGCAATTTTCGTGACTTTGACGGTAATTACAGTCGAGACTCGGAGACTCTCGATAAGCCCCGCGGAACGTAAAAATTCTTTCATCTCGCTTGGTACTTTTCAGAATTACAGGCAATCAAATTAACAATATATATATGTATATATATATATTTTTACTGTAAACTTTTTTCTGGCAACGAGGGAATTTTTATTTTATTGTCTTCATGGAAATTACGTACGCTCCACCACGGATTTATAGACACGTTGAATAGAAAAGAAAATTAAATCAAATGATACAACCCAATTTCGGTATCATTATGCCGAGGATAGAAACATAATATAGTCCACCTTCGGATATCTTGGCCACTTCACCCGTATCGTATTTTCTCTCGATATTCAGAGGCTTTAATTTTTTAACGCCACGTTTCTTTCGCAAAATGCAATAAACTCGTCTCTCACGCTTTTCGACAAGCTACGGGCCTAGTTAATCGTAACTTCACATTTGTTTTTTTCTTCATTTTTCATCGTCTCTCTCTTTCTTCCGAGTCACCTCGGGTTCGTTCTGGATCCTCTTCGAATTACACGCACTTATCGGCCGAACGGACGCGAAACCGCGAGAACCGAGGCGGCCCGTCGTCGGACCGATCTGCCGACGGATAAATTCAGTCCCCGGTCTCTCTCGGCTCTCCCGGACCACCGGGGCGGCAACACTCGAGACTGACAAATCTTCGTTCGTCTCAGTCACGGTGATGACGCTCGAGCGAGAGATCGGTTTTCTTTTTTACATAAATAAAAAAATTGAATATCCGAGACTACGTGAACGGTTAAGAACGAAATGGCACCCAAAGCTCTATATTAGAGCACGTAGATTACGCCCTCTTGATTCTCGGGCATCGATACGCTTGCCTATCACGCCAATCCGAAAGGCATTCACGAGGCTTGACTCTGGACTCGCTGAGTTGCGATCACTTACGATGCAAACACAACGGATCACCGAGAAGCGCTGTTTTTTTTTTTTTTTTTTCTTTATGACCTCCAATATTTCGAGTGTCTGCAAGTGTTCTTGTGTGCCCTAGAGTGTTCATGAGTGTCCATGAGTGTCCTTGTGTGCCCTTGTGTGTCCTTGTGGTCCTTGTGGGTCTTGTGTGTCCTTGTGTGCCTTTGAGTGTCATTGAGCGTCATTGAGTGTCATTCAGTTTCATTGAGTGTCATTGAGTGTCATTGAGTGTCATTGAGTGTCATTCAGTGTCATTGAGTATCATTCAGTGTCATTCAGTGTCATTCAGTGTCATTCAGTGTCATTCAGTGTCATTCAGTGTCATTCAGTGTCATTCAGTGTCATTCAGTGTCATTCAGTGTCATTCAGTGTCATTCAGTGTCATTCAGTGTCATTCAGTGTCATTCAGTGTCATTCAGTGTCATTCAGTGTCATTCAGTGTCATTCAGTGTCATTCAGTGTCATTCAGTGTCATTCAGTATTCTTGTGTGTCATTGAGTGTCCTTGTGCGTCCTTGTGTGTCCTTGAGTGTCCCTGAATGTCCCTGAGTGTCCCTGTGTGTCCTCGTGTGTCCCTGGGTGTCCTTGTGTCCTTGTATGTCCTCGTGTTTGTGTGTCCTTGAGTGTCCTTGGGTACCCTTGTGTGTCCATGAGTGTCGATCACCTTGTGTGTCCTTGCGTGTCTGCGAGGGATTCATGAGAATGCCTATGGAAGACTCGCGACACGCACGGAACCTCATGGACACTCACATACGGGTATCCGTGGACACTCATATTATGGGTGTCCGTGAGTGTCGTTGAGTGTCCCATTCCAGTCAAATTCCATTCTGTGGGCAAAATTTTACGATGACCGAACTTTGGCTCATGGAATGGAATTTATTCCATTCTCTGAGTGTCTGCGAGTGTCGATGCTTGTCAGCCCGCGAGCCACAATGACCTAACAAATAGATCGAGTTTCCTCTATATAAGAAAACCAAAAAACCGATCAGCGTACATTCCCAGAGACTAAATTACGCGCGAATGGAGGTGAAACAACGAGTGCAACAATCTTGAAGTGTAATAATTTCTAGCTCCTTCTTTTTTTCTCCGCTCATAATCATCTTGAGAAATGTCCCTTCTGTGTACAAACGGCGCGGCCTCTTCATTGCATCTATCTCGACGCAAAGAAGAAAGAAATGAAGCACGCTCTCGTTTCCGACGTTCGGCCCTTTTGTCCCCAGTCCTCGATCTCCCTCCCCCTTACGGGGCGCGAGTCGGATGTAAAAAATTGTTGTCTTGGCGCCTCTTCCTCGTTGCCGTTCGTGCACACGAGACTTTCTCAGAGGGAGAAAAAAAAATGAAAAACAAAACAAGAGTTTCTTTCTTATTCTCCGCCAACACCTTACCTCCGCCTTCGTAATCTCCCCTTTCACCATATTGCGTATTTCTATCAAAAGTTGCGGCCTCTCGAGCCAAAGAGATGGTCTCCCACCTCTTCGCGTGACCCACCCGCATCTTTTTCCGCATAACCCCCTCGGTGACGCTCCACTTCTTCTCTTTTTATTTCACTTTCCTCCGCACGCTTCCATCCTCTTCGCCGACACGCTTATATCTCGGGCTTTGTTCCTTGCGCATCTTCAGAAACGACCCTCCTCATAGAGCGCGGCGACGAAGAGCGACCACCGACTCGTACACACCTCTCGGACGGGAGCGCGCCCGCGCCACCTCTCGGAGGCGTCCCCGAAGCTTCGCGCGCTTTCCCCCCACGGCGTCTTCTCGCTCGGCTCTCACTCATCGCCTTCTTTTAGCGTGTTAACAGTGTGGGGAAAGCCAAGTAACTCCGGCTACGATACTCGACCCCCTTTCTTTCTCTTTCCGTTTTTCCCTTTTTTTTTTTTCTTCTTTAAGCTCGCCGGAAGATTAACGCACTGTCACCCCCGCGAGGACGAGTGGAGCTGCACGTAGTTGCGGGAGGTCGCGACGCGGTGCCTTCTTCTCCCTTTCGCTTCTACCCTCTTGTACCCTCTTGTCCGTTCGAGTATGTGTTTCACGCGCTATCGTTTTCTCCCCCGAGTTACCGATCGAGGGGACGTCGAGGGACTGAGAGTTCCGGACGAGAAAGCGGACGCCAGGTTAATCGTTGGTGTTGCTTCATAGCGCCATGGGGGATTTCTGCATAATCCTTTGGTCTTCTCGCCCTACTTTGTTTCTTTTTCTTTTTACGGATCTCCGGGACCCCTTGGGAGTTAAGACCGTTGTGTAGATTTGCGACCGGAGGGTGTGTTGGGGGAAAATCTTATTTATATCGTTGTTCCCTTGGCAAAGTCTTCCATTGGGCGTTTAATGGTGATTAATGGTATCGAAGATAATTAATGGGATTCCAATGGAAATTCATGGGGAAAATTGAAACGGTACTCACCAATGGTAGACCATTCATTCTTAATGGGACACCGCTGGCAAGTCAGTGGGAAATTTTAAATGGTACGTTTTCCCATTCGTTACCAATATGAGATCAATGGCAAATTCTTGGGAAAATTCAACTAGTACTTTTTCGCATTCGTTATTAATGGGAGTCCAATTCCAAATGACTGGAAAAATTAAGTGATACTTTCTCCCATTCGTTATATGCCAGCGGTATAAAAATACCGTACAACGAATGGGAAACTGAATGGTATATTAAATGGTAGTACAAGTGGGAAAGCAACCATTGGCCAAACTGCATTGAATTACCTTTAACGAATAGTTAATGGTAGTCAATGGGATGTTTTAATGGTAATTAATGGGAGACTTAGCCAAGGAAGTTTAACCCTCATTAAAAATGAATGCACCAAATCGTATTACAAAACGCAAATCAACGTGTTTGAAGGGCTTAGGTCGAATGGCCCGTTGGCAATAGCAATAGGACTATATAATGTAAATAACATTTTAAATGCATCAGCATCATTGTCAATAAATACATTTACTACTAAATATTTCCTCGGCCTTTTTTCCCCGCTGATCACGAATATGTCACCCATCTTACCCTAATCTCAAATGTGTCCCAAAAATCAGCATCCAAAGTGAAAAAAAAAAAAAAAATGGACGCTGACTCTTGAGTCATGTGTAACTGATCACCAACGATTGATGCGAATAAAAGTATCGGAAGTTCGTCGCAAGAGTGAGGAAGTTCGTCGCACACTCGTCGATAAACCGGAAATAACGAGTTGCATAAACTCCTCGCCGGGCTTAAGGCACACGCAGAAGGTACCGAATGCAAGTGGCGTACGCTGTACACGCGATAAATTTTTCGTGTCCCAACAGTATTCAATACCCGTCTCCAGTACTGAAACCGCCAGTCCTCATTGTCGCCCCGTTCCCTATCGTTGGCCCCTTGACCCCACTATTGAAGTAGATACATAGATAGATAGATATGATAGATATGCATTTATTGTACATTAGGACCTGAGCTCCTCTAGGCACATCACCGAGTAGGAATGTACACTGCGGAAAGGATCTAGTAAGAATTACCAATCATCTAAGAAAAATTACCATAGCACATAGTAGTGGAGCGTTAGGGCGCCACCTACGGTAGGAAGTACCGGATTTATAAGAATTTTTCTTAGATATTATGATGAAAATTCTTGGATAATCGCAGACTTTCTACCATAGATGGCGCGCTGGTGCCGTACCACTGTACGTTATGGTAATTTTTCTTAGATGATTGGTAATTTTTTACTAGATCCCTCTCTCAGTGTAGTAAATATGACAGATATCGTTCGATAGATATTACCATAGCACATAGTCCCAAGTAAAATTTTTCGAGCGTTACATCGGTTCCTGATAATGCTTTATCAGGACCCTAAAAAATCGTGAGTTCAATATTCCGCTGCTCCGCAATATCGAAACGTTTCACTATGCGTGTGTGACACCATGTTTCAAATGCATGGTGTCACACACCCTCAAAGGTCTACTTTGTTGGTACAACAAAAAAATGTTTCTGTCAATCGATAAATTTTTAATAAATTGATGTGAACAATCGTTTAACAAAACAATGCTTTATTCGTACCAAACAAATGAGAGCTTTGAATGCATGTCAACGCGACTTTTGGTTAATCCAACCAATTTTTTTTTTTTTTCTCGCAGTGTGTATGGTATGCATAAGGTCACAAGAAGAAGCGGAAGAAAGCAGGCTCCGATGGTTTTGTGTTTCCGACCGCGCGAAGGGATTGAAAATTCCTGGGGGACTCTTCGAGCAAGGGTTGATCGCTTTGATGCAGTTCGAGTCTCTCGTTTGCCGCTCGTTCTCATCTGCTGGCAAACGCATTTTACACACATCTTCACGTTCGTGCGTGCGTCTCTCAGTGCCCCCCCCCCCCCCCCCCCTCCCAACTTTTCCTCGATGTTTCACTATGTGTCACGTTCGTCTGCTTTACCTCGGCCAAAGCCCTTTTAGCTCGACGGAATACGAGCGTACATCGATATTGTCACCTTCGTCGGTCTTCGATACTCTTGGAAATAACCCGAGGTTGAAAGTTATCGAATTTTCACGTGACACTGGGTCAACAGCCTCGGTTCTGGCGAATCTCGCGTCGCTTCGCGGAAATTTATATCAATCCGATAATAAACCTTTGCAAAACGATTTTCTTTTCTCCGATAAAATTAAGCAAAACTGGTGACGAATGAAAAAGTTAATGATACATTGATATACATTTTAGCGTCAGTATTTAAGTTCGTGTGCGAGCTGGCAGTTTCTGCTCCGATGTCCAATCTTCCTATCGCGGAATGATTCGTCATGCTTTGTTTTCAACTTTCGTTGTTCCAACACCGTCGAGTCGTAAATACTCGTGGCTTACTGGAAGAATGACGCCACACACGATGACGAAATACCGTAGCGCATGGATGTTTCTTGACTGTTGTACATGTCGTCTGCGATGGGTATTGAACTGTACCGTGGCGCGGGGTTTGAGACGTGTACGCTTAGCGAGTCACGTATGCTAACGTGCGGTCTTATTCGTGGGTCAAAGTTATGCTAATCCGATGCCACCCTCGCGACCCCGTCGGCCTCCCGTCTCGTCTCTCTTTGTTTCTTCCCTCCCCCCCCCCTCTCCCTCTTCCGCTCACGACTCGTCGTGCACTTCCGGTTACGGTTACAAATATTTCGAGGAACAACATCAACGAATTCTCCGGCAAGCGATAAAACATGCCAATACCGAGTTCACCGCTCAAACTGACAACAGGTACGAACACTTTGGTCCATTCTTCATTCGGCAAACTCTATTACCGAAATATTATAAGCAGAGTTCTAAGATATTATAACTTACGACTTACCAACCACCGTTAGCCTATGGGCTTTGTGCATGATAGCTCTTGTGCCATATCGCTACCGTCTCATATCGCAATTGTGCCATATCACTACGCAAGAGATTGTTTTCGGAGAATTATCCCCTTTCCGCATAGCTATTTATCCCCCCTATTTATTGTGCTAGGATTGTCACTCATAATCATAACATAATCACCATTGTACTAAATAGCTATCGTTAGCATATCGCTATAGCTGACATATCGCTATAGTTGGCATATCGCTACAGTTGGCATATATAGTTGGCGCATCGCTATAGTTGGCGCATCTCTATAGTTGGCGCATCGCTATAGTTGGTGCATTGCTATAGTTGGCTTATCGCTATAGTTGGCGTATCGCTATTGTGCTAAACTACATCACTATTGTGCTAGACTACATCACTATTGTGCTAGACTACATCACTATTGTGCTAGACTACATCACTATTGTGCTAGACTAGATCACTATTGTGCTAGACTACATCACTATTGTGCTACACTACGTCACTATTGTGCTACACTACATCACTATCGTGCTACACTACATCACTATTGGGCTAAACTACATCACTATCGTGCTACACTACATCACTATCGTGCTACACTACATCACTATTGTGCTATGTCACTACTGTGCTATATTTCTATTGTACGAGCCGCTCGCTGCTTGCCCTGTTGTCACTTACCACTTACCTCTTGCCACTTACCACCTATTGCTTACCACTTACCTCTTGCCATTTACCACTTACCACCTATTGCTTACCACTTACCTCTTGCCATTTACCACTTACCACCTATTGCTTACCACTTACCTCTTGCCATTTACCACTTACCACCTACTGCTTACCACTTACCTCTTGCCATTTACCACTTACCACCTATTGCTTACCACTTACCTCTTGCCATTTACCACTTACCACTTATTGCTTACCACTTACCTCTTGCCATTTACCACTTACCACTTATTGCTTACCACTTATTGCTTACCACTTATTGCTTGCCACTTATTTCCGTTGAGAGAATGTGAAAGCCTATCAAGGTCACTGAATATGTGTTTCACACCGCGTTCATTGCAAACGCCACTAACAATCCAAAAGTCATAATCATATATTGGTATCTACGAGAGGCTCGAAGGACAAGAAATAAATAAACATTAACCGCGGCGAGACAAGTAGCCAATTACAATAAAACAGTAACACGCGTTAATTCTGGTCGCGCCGATTGATATTTCAAGCACGCACGCACAACGTCGGTACACTCGAGTAGGAAATTCGAGTCTTGTCGCTGCCACTGTCTCGTCGTGTTTTCATTGACGAACGCCCGATGAATCGAAAGAACGGGCTCACGATGTGAACCACCGGAATCCTCGATTCGTTGCGTTAAACAGTCAAACTTAACGCTTTCACTTTCGAAATTGGCAAAAAAAAAGGGCGCACGCCCTTTTTTGCATTCGAAACACACGCTCCATGGACGAAAAAGTGAAAAGTTTAACTCCCAAGGGACGAAAGTGAACGAAACGCGAACTGCGCACGCGCGACTCTGTAATTTCACCGCAGATTCACAACGGGCATGCAATGGGCCACTTTCGGCTCGCAAGACTGCCATGCAAAGTGGCGCGATTCATGCACGTGTGACAAAAACATCGTTTCGCTGATATCACGAGATCGCACGAGGAAAATTGTAAATATGACACAGCGTGCGCGTAGCCCATTGAGATGTCCAGCGATTGACGCGAATCGATTCCATCGATCGGAATCTCTCCCTCTGTCTAACGCGCGTCGCGGACTCGTCGAATGAACCTTCCGAGTATCCTCCATGCATATGTAACGGGACGACAGTGTTCCCAGCGACATCCAGCCGTAGTGCCGCTTGCGCAAAGCCCTCACAAAAATCTCCCCGCCGCATGGAAATTCATACGCGGTAGAGACATCGGATCGTTCGCGCTGCCAATGCGAAGACCGATCTTTTTCCTCTACGCGTCCCATCGCCACTCTGAAATACCCTCAACCTCGATTGTTGCAACTAAAGTTGCAACTTTTTTTTTTCCTTACCATCAATGTCAGTGTAGTAAACAACATTTTTTTTATCATTTTCCCGGCCATTTTCTCCCAATGCCGAAATTTTCATTCACTGAATCGTCAGTTTATCATCTTCGTTGAAAATACACATCATTGGTCATTTGTTATTTGTCTTCGAGTTCCGCTCATTAATAATAATAATAATAATAATAATAATAATAATAATAATAATAATAATAATAATAATAATAATTCTCAACGATGAATTTTACTGGGTCGTCTTATGAATCTTTCAAAAAATCAGCAAACAAAGTAATCCTAAGATATGAATTGGGGGGGGGAGACACAATTAATAATGAAAATAAAATAAAATACTATAATAGAAAAATTTAACGAATAAACGATAAAGAACTTTAGTTCAGTAAATGTAAGTGCGTCAAACTTATCGTTATAAATTGTAGACCAAAGTGTTTTTAAATGTTTTTAACTTTTATACTTGTTAGCCCGGAGCTCTCATATTTAAGATTTATCTATATATCATATTTCGATTGCAAAGGAGAGATACGTCAAAAAAATTACGATAATAATAATTATTATTATTATTTTAATTTTTTAACTGATTTCTCCTTTACAATAAAAATATAATAATAATAATAATAATAATAATAATAATAATAATAATAATAATAATAATAATAATAATAACAATAATAATTATAACTATTGTTATTATTATTATTATTTTTTTTTTTTATGTTTTTGACTTTTATACTTGTTAGCCCGGAGCTCTCATATTTAAGATTTATCTATATATCATACTTCGATTGCAAAGGAGAGATACGTCAAAAAAATTACGATAATAATGATCACTATTATTATTTAAATTTTTTTGGACAGATTTCTCCTTTACAATCAAAATATAATAATAATAATAATAATAATAATAATAATAATAATAATAATAATAATAACAACAACAACAACAAGTATAATTGTAACTATTATTATTATTATTATTATTATTATTATTATTATTATTATTATTATTATTATTATTATTATTATTATTATTATTATTATTATTATTATTATTATTATTATTATTATTATTATTATTATTATTAAGTTAATGAATGATTAACGGTATTGAAAGGATGTGCCAGAGCTCGTAGAGTACGGAGTACACTGCCATTAATTAATGCACTGTACAAGAGGAGAATCGTGGGTACGCGTGCCGGTGTTTATCGATTGCAGGAGAGAGCGTTCTCGCGATACCTCGTCGTAGGACGTCGACGTCGACGTCGACGACGGTGTTATCGATTCCTCCGAGGCATTGGCGCCGCGCAAGCACGCGAGCCGTGCCCGCGCGACGGCTCTGCGGCCGAGTGGAATGAGAGGCGAAAAACGGCGAAGAGGCTCGAGAGTTAGAGAGCAAGAGAGACGGAGCGAGAGAAAAGAGAGAAAATAAAAACAAAACAAAAAACCCTTCCGTGCGGCGACGGTGGAGCGTCGACTCTTTGCAGCGGTGTGTATGAACGTGGGGATTAAAAATATTGGACGAGATGAATCTGCCGGTTCCTAAAGTTGCATTTTTTTTTTACTCGGAGAAAAAAAATCGATTTTTCTATCTTCGGTGATTTTTTTTTTTTTTTTTTTTTTTTTTTTTTTTTTTTTTTTTTTTTTTTTTTCGAGATTTTAACGCAAACCTTTCCGATGCGTTGAAAAATCGTATTTGGGAAAAAAAAATGTTTGGATGCGCATGCGCGTGAGATGACGGAAAAAAATTTAACGCGGAAATTTATGAGGCAGTTGGGGAGTAAAAGATAATTTCGAAAAAAAGGGTTTACGAATTTTCGTAAATATAATTTTTGCGACGAAATCGTTTGCTCAAGTTTTAACATAGAAATCCGTACTTTTAGTTGCTCTTTAATTGACAATTTCACTTTGCACTTTTGTTTGTAAAACTTGGTGCGTTCAGAAAAATTAAGAAATAAAAAATTAAGAAGGTTTGTCGTCGACAAGTTGTTGCATAAAGTACACATTTTTTTTTTGTTACTATATCGATGGGTCAAGCGTTCGTTAACATTTTTGCCCAAACCGTTTCGCTCATTGACATTTCATGTGAATTTTAATTTCTTAAAAAAAAAAAAATCTCGTGGACAATTTATTTTTAATAATCTTGAACACGACCAAGCGATGGATAAATTAATTTGGAAATTTCTTTTGAGTTTATTTTTAATTCAATTAATTAAATTTTTCATAAAAAAAAAAAATTAAAAAAAAAAAAAAAAAAAAAAAAAAAACTCGTACAAATATCTATGAAAAAAAAAAAGTTTATCAAACTATCGGCGAAAATAAATTTTTGATGAATGGGATAAAATTTTTGTTGTATTTTTATTCCTAACCGAACGAAAATGCGACGCTGCGTGGACGTTGAAATATTCGACTGACGAGAGATCGATCGTGTGTGTCTTCTCTTCTCCTCGCCGAATTAATCACGTTGAATGATTGAACGTGTCGAACTTTCTTCGAGCGATCGGCTGTGCATTCGACGAGAATACTCAAAACGGTCGCGCGTATTTGACTCTCGTCGACGTGAGGTTTTTTTTTTTCGCCACATACGTCTCGGTGTTAAAAAAGAAAGAGAAAACAAACAAAAAAAAACCAAACATTTCGATGACCTCGCGCACGTTGTCGATACGCCGGTGTGTGTCGTCGGAGACTGCGTGCGCGATGAGCGCCTTACCGTACGCTCACTTCTGTTATACCGGGAAAAATGTCTCTCGGTCTATACGTGCCTCGTATGACGGATCGTTTTCCAATCTTTACGGTCGCATCGAATTCACATTTCTCTCGCCCATAGATTCGCTGAACTATCTATTTTTTTTTTTTTTTTTGCCAATTTCCAATGGACAACTTTTCCGCCCACGCGCCCACTTGTTCATTTTTAACAACCAGCCAGAACACGAATATAAAGACTAAGTAATAACGATAGTTATAATGGTGGTAACCGCACTATGGCAATATGGTACTGTAGTGATATGGTACAATACCGATAGTGGTGGTAACCGCATAATAGCAATATGGTACGATGGCTATAGTGGTGGTAACCGCACTATAGCAACATGGTACCATAATGATATGGTACGATAGCGATAGTGGTGGTGATCGCACAATAGCAATATGGTATTATAGTGATATGTTACAATAGCGATATAGTACAATAGCGATATGGAACAATAGACATATGGTATAATAGCAATATGGTACTATAGTGATATGGTCCTATAGCGATATAGTACAATAGCTATGTGGTACAATAGCGATATGGAACAATAGAGATATGGTATAATAGCAATATGGTACAATAGCGATATGGTACAATAGCGATATGGTACAATAGCAATATGGTACTATAGTGATATGTTACAATAGTGATATGGTACAATAGCGATATGGTACAATAGCAATATGGTACAATAGCGATATGGTACAATAGCGATATGGTACAATAGCAATATGGTACAATAGCGATATGGTACAATAGCAATATGGTACAATAGCGATATGGTACAATAGCGATATGGTACAATAGCAATATGGTACAATAGCGATATGGTACAATAGCGATATGGTACAATAGCAATATGGTACTATAGTGATATGTTACAATAGTGATATGGTACAATAGCGATATGGTACAGTAGCGATGTGGTACAATAGGGATGTGGTACAATAGCGATGTGATACAATAGCGATGTGGTACAATAGCGATGTGGTACAATAGCGATATGGGACAATAGCGATATGGTACAATAGCGATACGGGACAGCAACGAAGTGGCACCACAACGATATGGCACAATAGCCATATGATACAATAGCCATGTGGCACAATAGTGATATGATATAGTTGCGATGTAGGGCAATAGCGATATGGCACATTCACAGTATTGTACAATAGCGATGCGGTACAATAGCGTTATGGTATAATAGTGATATGTGATGATTGCGATATGGCCCAACAGCGATATGACACAATAGTCATATTTTTCCTTGCATTAACGATCATTTCGATGAAGTATAGTTCGAGTTTTATCAACTGCCTTACAGCTATAATTCAAATGTCAAAGAGCTTCTCTCGGCCATTTCGGAAGCTCGTGCCATTCAATAAAGTGTGAATGGCAATATTTGGCCATTCTCATTTCCTTCCACTGTCGTAATGTAGACACCTTTTTTTTCTCCCCCCCTATTATAGTATATTCTTGGGTCTTCGAGACTCGCTGAAGCTTCGCTCTCCGGCTTCTCGCATGGTTTTTTTTTTCCTTTTACCTACCGGTCTCTCTTTATTATCTCCGTCGCCGAGTTGTAAAGTTTACGACGCCCGAGCGAAGGATAGCAGCGCTGACTGTCTTGGGCGAGTTATATCGGCTTGCCGAATCGCATCTGGAGTAGTGGGACAGGGTCGAGGATCGGAGATTGTTCTGGGAAAGGGCTCTCTCTTTCTCTCTCGACTCCCGGCTCTCGACTCTCCCTCGAGACTCTCTTCGAGCTCGACAATACACGTACATCTCCGTCGGCGGAAACATCGTGACGTGCCCCTTGGTGGTGTTCTAAACAAAAATTTGTTCGCGCTTCTGGAAACGCAAGGGCGTATCTTCCATCGTCGTACACAGAAATTACACGCCCTTGTGATATTAGTCCTCCGATGTACCTGCGTTAGAGACCTTTGCTTTGAGCGCGTTCACGCGCCCTAAACCATAAAACCGATGGCCCAAGCGAACCACCGGGCGCATAACGTCTTCTCACGCTTCTGCCGTATTTAACCGCGGCTATCCGGAACTTCCGGTTTGCCGGTTTGCGAGTTAACGCGCGCTCCCTTCGGAAGCTTCGCGAGAAAGCTCGTGCTTGGAAATTTTGCTGGGATAACAGCGCAAATACATGCGCAACAGTGAAACTTGTAGGTGACGCGGTTTAGCGGTCTCGGAAATTCTCCATCGGAGAGTCAACGGCTTTTGCCGGAAGGGCGGAGAAGCCACTAAGCTACTTTGACGAACGGGACAAACATTTATCTGAGCTGCGGATACGAGAAAAAAAAAATCAAGACCGATGTAGTATCATCATTTTGTAAATATTATCATTTTGTCGCGAAACAGTCAATTTCCTTGAGATCGCAGTTCCGAGACGCTTTCGCTGACCCACATTTATTGGCTGCTGGCATTTCTTTGAAGAGAGTAACAATTTATGCCACTTGTGTAAAAAAATATATCACTTCTTGGTTGAGTATTTTTTTTTTTTTTTTAATTGATATTACTGAACCGGCTTGGTTAGTGTTTTGGTATGAATTTATCGGCCAATTTAGAAGGCTGCACAATGTTTTTAAACCGTTTTCATAAACCATCGGTGACCTTGATATTGTAATTACGAAACGGTCGCGTCTGGAATGCCAAGACGAGTCGAAAGCTTTCGATGTCAGACATTTTTTCCTTGTACTCATATAGTTTCGTATTGGGGACATTTGATGATAATCTCGATGATAATCTCGATGATAATCTCGATGATAATCTCGATGATAATCTCGATGATAATCTCCACGATAATCTCCACGATAATCTCCACGATAATCTCCACGATAATCTCCACGATAATCTCCACGATAATCTCCACGATATACTCCACGATAGTCTCCACGATAATCTCCACGATAATCTCCACGACAATCTCCACGACAATCTCCACGATAATCTCCACGATAATCTCCACGATAATCTCCACGATAGTCTCCACGATAGTCTCCACGATAGTCTCCACGATAGTCTCCACGATAGTCTCCACGATATACTCCACGATAATCTCCACGATAATCTCCACGATAATCTCCACGATAATCTCCACGATAATCTCCACGATAATCCCCACGATAATCTCCACGATAATCTCCACGATAATCTCCACGATATACTCCACGATAGTCTCCACGATAGTCTCCACGATAGTCTCCACGATACTCTCCACGATAGTCTCCACGATAATCTCCACGATAATCTCCACGATATACTCCACGATAGTCTCCACGATAGTCTCCACGATAGTCTCCACGATACTCTCCACGATAGTCTCCACGATAGTCTCCACGATAATCTCCACTATAATCTCCACTATAATCTCCATTATAATCTCCATTATAATCTCCATTATAATCTCCATTATAATCTCCATTATAATCTCCATTATAATCTCCATTATAATCTCCATTATAATCTCCATTATAATCTCCATTATAATCTCCATTATAATCTCCATTATAATCTCCATTATAATCTCCATTATAATCTCCATTATAATCTCCATTATAATCTCCATTATAATCTCCATTATAATCTCCATGACAATCTCCATGACAATCTCCATGATAATCTCCATGATAATCTCCACGATAATCTCCATGATAATGGAACAAACATTCTCGATCTACGTTCACCGAACTTCCAGCATGCCTACAGCAGTCATCGCGCAAACCCTACCGCGCTGACCCTGTTGCGGTTGCGTGATTTTCAAGGTCGAATGCCTTAATCTTGTGAAATCCCCTCGTTCAGTTCTCTCTTCGCTCGACTCCGAGAGATCGGCAACGCGGGTCTTTTTTTTTTTTTGCATATATTCCGATCGAATTGATCGAGACTTAAATCGTGGCAAAACACATCGTCACTGGAATTTTCGCAGGTATGCATGCCGAGAGAAAACGGTTGGGCCGACGACCTTCGAAGTTACGCACGATGAATTAGGTATTCGTTCGCTATCCGTACGCTCGAGTTCCGCGATATAGAGTTCTTTGGCCCAGAGCCGAAAGGGGCGTTGGAACGAAAGTTGGTGAGTGAGAGATAGAGCGAGAGAGAGGGGGGGGGGGGGTGTAAAATGCCACGGTTCCGAGACACGGTCGAGAGCCGTCGAGGCGCCGAGAAGGGGGGGTGGGGGGAAGAGGGCATCGAATCGAGATGGAAGACGCCTTGGCGAGTTCGCCTTGACTCAACCTTGTCCACGACGTCACACCGAGCGACAGACGAGCCTGCGTTCGCACAGACTTTACATACACGACGCTTTTCGATTTTACAAGTGAATTTTATTGGTTTTTTTTTTTTTTTTTAAATATTTACGGGTAAAGTTACCGATTGCATTACGGAATTACTAAAATCTCGTGAAAAAATGAGCAAAAAAATATAAAGACTTGTTTTGGTAGAATAAATGTGCAAAGAGATGTGCGAATATTAAAAAAAAATTTTAATAGTTCACCATTAATCGAATATGAATAATTCTTATTTGAATATTTAAAATATTCGATTAATTCAATTAATTAAGAATATTCGAATGATCTTAATAGTCTAAATATTCCAATTGGGTAAAGGAATTATTACAATAATTAAAAATATTAATTTGAGACTTTATATAATGGATGATAATGGTCGTAAACGCGATAAACAATGCGCATTGATTTAAGCTACGAAAAAGGGAATAACATGCAATCGAGCGTAAGTTCTTTAGCTTAGTAGTAATCAAAATTTTTTCGTTCTACGAATACAATTAATGTACCCAGTTTCATTGTCATCGGAATTTTATCATTCGAATATGCAATTAATAAAAATTATTCGAATTTTTGGAATATCAATGCATATTCGTATGATTCCAATTTTTCAAAAAATGATTCACAAATATTCGAAGTATACCAATTTGTTCGAATTATTCATAAATATTCGAATTATTCGAATTGTTTAAATGATTTTAGACAATTTGCCATTTCCGACTCGGCAATATAACACTGTTATATGCGCCGTGTTATGTCGCTGTTATATAACAATGTAATATATACAATTTTTATTTGAAAAAAAAAAAAAAAAACATATTATGGCTAATCCCATCCTTGGAACAGCATCTTTATTAGTGACAAACTATATTATTCTATCGATATCCCTCGCGTTCCTCCCAACCGAAAACCAACCCAAAAACCAACCGTCGATTGGTGCGCCAAACCAACAATTATTCCAACCTCCCGAATTGTACCAACCTCCATTGCATTCAACTTCCGTGTTATGTTGCCATAATAAAACGTGTTCACTGGGCAACAACTTTGTCCTCCTCGACGAAATAGTCTTCTTTTTTTTTTTTTTTTTTTTTTTTTTTTTTTTTTTTTTTTGACCCTTCACGTCCTCGTTTCTTTTGTCTTTGGCGAATCTCGCGTTACGCGGACGCTCGACGGCTCGGGCCAGCGACGAGTCCGATATCGATGCGAAGGATTTCGTAGAGTCCAAAGGGACTCGCCGAGAGAGGCTCTCCATGGAATTTGGATGGACGCGAATTCCACGCTCGAAACGAGCGAGAGAGAGAGCCCTTGGACTATCCCACGAATGCACCTCGATCCGTCGAGTGTGTGCCGTACAGTAGTTCCCCTCATCGGTCCCTTTGGCTCGCGTTAACAGAGGAAAATTCGTTTCGCTCGATGAAAGTTTTTGCAATTTGTTTTTCATGGCTGAAACAAACTTTGACGAACGGGACGAATTTCCGTTGGACGACGGTGTTTCGCACAAACGATTCTAATGAGAGATTTTACAAACTTTGTTTTTTCGTCAGACGGAAGATTCCTCTTCAATGACACATTTTTCCAAGACTCGCTCGGATAATCGCAATGCGATTCGAACGGAAACAAAAAAGAGTGCAGACTAAAGATGAGCGAAACTATTTTTTTTTTTTTTTTTGTCACTAAAGTGAAAGGAAAATTTCAAACTGAAACTAAAAGTTTCGTCAGAAACAATTTTCTGATCAATGGCAAAAAAAAAAAAAAAATACGGATTGGAAATTCAATTTCTCTGATTTTCAATCTCCGCACAACAAAATTACGTTAATATTCAGTGAGAAAGAAAAGTCCCTCTCAAATAGTCATCGACGAAAATTCGAAAGACTGATCTTTATTTTTTTTTATTATTTTTTTTTTTTCAAATCATACATTTTTTTTTAGCTTTGTTCGGATGTAATCGACCCAGTTTACGCCATCTTCAATTGTTAAATGGAACATTTTATATAAATCAAATAAAAAAAAAAAATTAATAGGCATTAATCAAGAGTAAAATCCGCGCTTCAACGTGCCGTCAATTTCTTTTGTATTAAGGCCTTATATACGCGTAAAATGACGCATATATTAAAAACATTTTTTTTACAGATCATTTATGCACATGATTAAGTGTATGTAAAAAAAAAAAAAAATATCAGAAATATTAACAAATGGCGGAGATATTACATAATAAAGCAATGTATTTTTTCTAAAAGTTCTCGGCATCGATGTGGGTGTCTGAAAAAATAAAATGAACATATTTATAATTGCATAATGAATGTATCTTCAGTGTGAACCGGCGATATTTTTTTTTTTTTTTTTTTATTATAATAAAAATTCGAAACTTAAATTTTTTTTTTTACTCATTTTTCTGTCGGCATTTTATTTAAAAAAATTTTTTTGTGTCATTGAAATTTTTGTTTCTGTGATTCGCACGATAGGTGACGATACCGAGAATATGTTGTAAAAATTTCAAAGCGATCTGAAGCTTCGTTCAAAAGTTCGAATTTTCGCGGGGTTTCAAAAAAAAAAATGAATCGTGGAAAAACGCCTTTGAAATTGGCGGTCGGACGCGCCGCCACTTGCTTGCTTCTTCCAGGAAAATAAAAGTTTTTACGCTCCAAATGCTGTAGCTTTAAAGATTTTTGGAATTTTTTCAATTCTCCAAAGCTCAAAATATTTCTAACCGTTCAGGCTAATGGAATGAAAAATAAAAAAAATTGAAAAAATGAAAATTTTTTAATTTTTTTTTGCGTATAAAAAAAAACCGTATTTATTATTAGTACCAATTGCATTCGATCGCGATAACTAACTCGGACAGTGGCCGAAACTTGTACCCAGAAAAATAATCTATTTGACGGTCACCGTTTATTTGGTTTAAGTAAAATATTTATTTGATTTAAATACATATTTATTTCATTAAAGTAACAATTTACTTAATTTAAATAAACATTCACTTAAATCGAATAAATACATTAATTACTTTATTTACTCACTTACTTTTTTCTGCATGTGACCCTTCACCTTAGGTCTCGTGATTCGAAGCAAAAAAAAAAAAAAGAAAGTAAAAAAAGTAAAAAAATTAAATATGAATCGACTAAAAAAAAAAAGGGTAAATTTTCCTAGAATGAATTTGCTCATCAGAGTGGGCTCGAAACGTGCCTCGTTGCACCCAGGAAAAATAATTTATTTGACAGCAACTGTTTATTTGGTTTAAGTACAATATATATATTTTTTTTATAAAAAATAAATATTTATTTAAATTAAGTAAATAGTTACTTGAATGAAATAAATATTTATTTAAATCAAATAAATAAATAACCTCTTCGTTCTGTAAATAAATCCATTTCATAGGTATATTTATAGTCATATGTATCCAATATTACATTAAGAATTTATGAAAAAGAATTTTTACTGTATATCCAAAATTCAAATTCTACTTTAATGTCATCATTGATACTTTTCATATGCCTCGTCGTTTCGTTTCACAATGTGAGATTTTGCAAAGGAGTTGTCTCCGTCAATACAAAAAATTAAATTAAATTAAATTATATTATATTAAGAATTTATGAAAAAGAATTTTTACTCTATATCCAAAATTCAAATTCTATTTTAATGTTATCATTGATACTTTTCATATGCCTCGTGTTTTCGTTTGACAATGTGAGATTTTGCAAAGGAGTTTCTTCGTCAATACAAAAAATTAAATTAAATTAAATTAAATTATATTATATTAAGAAATTATGAAAAAGAATTTTTACTGTATATCCAAAATTCAAATTCTACTTTAATGTTATCATTGATACTTTTCATATGCCTCGTCGTTTCGTTTCACAATGTGAGATTTTGCAAAGGAGTTGTCTCCGTCAATAAAAAAAATGAAATTAAATTAAATTAAATTAAATATTTTACTTAAACCAAATAAACGGTGACCGTCAAATAAATTATTTTTCACGGTGCGGTGCTATCGTCTCCGGTGGATCGCCGCGGTGTTTTCACGTATTGCTACGCACTGTAGCGCTGTTAGAGGGTAAAGTCCGTGCATCTCCGTCGGTTCGCGAGATAAACGGACGGCCGAGGACGCTACGAACCGCTGTCAGACCGAACTATGCATCGCCGGCTCGAATCCTCCTCCCCCCCCCCCCCCCTCCTCCTCTCGGATGGGGGAGACCGGGAGTTATATCTCTCACACGAGTGTGAGCCGCAGTGTCGAGCTATGCATGCACGCGCATTCCTATCTCGGCGCGGTCTCCGCAGCCGCTGGGCTTGGTTAACATTCGTACGTATGCGTACTCGTTACATTAGGGAACACGGATGGATGGATAGATAGAGGGGCGTGCGTGTGCGTGCGTGCGTGCGTGTGCGTGCGTGCGCGCGCGCGTGTGTGTGTGTGTGTGTGCGCGCGCGTGTGCGTGCGTGCGTGTGCGTGCGTGCGTGTGTGTGTGTGTGTGTGTGTGTGTGTGTGTGTGTGCGCGCGCGCGTGTGTGTGTGTGTGTGTGTGTGTGTGTGTGTGTGTGTGTGTGTGTGTGTGTGTGTGTGTGCGTGCGTGGGTGGCGTAGGCCCATCGTCGGTCCCGTATCGTTCGCCTCTCCCATCCCTATCTAATGTACCAACGACGATGACGACGACGACGACGACGACGACGAACGGATGTCGCGATAACACGTTCCAGAGAGCGCGTGTGTCATGAACAATGAGAGAGTCTCGCCAGTCATTCGTGTACAATTCACATGCACTATGTACATACTAACGCGCATAGATTCGCGCAACGCGGAAATCAGCGATAACGATTTGGAGCGATGAGAGACTCGTTCCGGGCTCTCTCTCTCTGCTCGGGCATTTCTTTTTTTTTTTTTCATCCGTATTTCCCGTACGGTAGGAGAGTTGCGGTTTGTAGATGTAGATATGTAGAGTCGGTATTCACTGAAAATGTCTTTTGGATCAAAAGAATATTCTCTTGGTTGAATTGTTTCGAGATAGTCGGGAATTTATAACAAGTTTTTATTATATAAAAGTTGAACTACGCTGTTGATGGGAGCGAAAGAAACGAATGCGTCGGGACGGTGGACATCGTGAGACTTGGCTTTTGGGTCGTTGGGCATCGGGACATTAGGCGTTTCGGACGCTGGATATCAAGCCGTTAAGCGCTGGACCTTTAGGATCCGAAACGCTAGGCTTCTCGACGCTTGGTTCCGAGATACCAGACTTTGGGAGGTTAAACTTTGGGAGGTTAAACTTTGGGAGGTTAGACTTTGAAAAGCTAGACTTTGGGAGCTTAGACTTTGGGAGGTTGGACTTTGGGGAGGCTAGACTTTGGGGGTTTAGATTTTGGGCGTCTAGACTTCTCGCTAGGCTTCTCGACGCTCGATTCCGAGATACTAGACTTTGGGACGCTAGACTTTGAGAAGGCTACAGTTTGAAAGGCTAGACTTTGAGAGACTAGTCTTTCGGAAGTTAGACTTTGGCGGCTAGACTTTGGGAGGCTCGACTTTGGGGGTCTAGGTTTTGGGCGTCTAGATTTTGGGAGGCTAGGCTTTGGGAGGTCAGACTTTGGGAGATTAGACTTTGAGGGGTTAGACTTTGAGGGGCTAGATTTTGGGGGTTAGACTTTGAGGGGCTACATTTTGGGAGGCTGGACTTTGGGAGACTAGACTTTGGGGGGCTAGACTTTGGAGGGCTAGACTTTGGGAGGCTAGACTTTGGGGGGCTAGACTTTGGAGGGCTAGCCAATTGGGAGGCTAGACTTTGGGGAGTTAGAATTTGGAGGGCTAGACTTTGGGAGGCTAGACTTTGGGGGGCTAGACTTTGGAGGGCTAGACTTTGGGAGGCTAGACTTTGGGGGGCTAGACTTTGGAGGGCTAGCCAATTGGGAGGCTAGACTTTGGGGAGTTAGAATTTGGAGGGCTAGACTTTGGGAGGCTAGACTTTGGGGGGCTAGACTTTGGAGGGCTAGACTTTGGGAGGCTAGACTTTGGGGGGCTAGACTTTGGA
The DNA here is from genome assembly GCA_963575735.1 of Amblyjoppa fuscipennis. Lineage (NCBI taxonomy): Eukaryota > Metazoa > Arthropoda > Insecta > Hymenoptera > Ichneumonidae > Amblyjoppa > Amblyjoppa fuscipennis. Next base: position 1,204,774 of record OY754494.1, read on the forward strand.
GGGCTAGCCAATTGGGAGGCTAGACTTTGGGGAGTTAGAATTTGGAGGGCTAGACTTTGGGAGGCTAGACTTTGGGGGGCTAGACTTTGGAGGGCTAGACTTTGGGAGGCTAGACTTTGGGGGGCTAGAATTTGGTGGGGTAGACTTTGGAAGGCTAGCCAATTGGGAGGCTAGACTTTGGGGGGTTAGAATTTGGTGGGCTAGACTTTGGTGGGCTAGACTTTGGT